>JAUMHL010000012.1:3664988-3681348 GCA_032362345.1 Sandelia bainsii
TTGTTTGATGATCTGAATAATTTAAGTGTGAAAAATATGCAGAAACATAAAAAATCAGGAAGGGGGCAAACACTTTTTCACACCACTGTATATGTCACATGGCTGTAGAGATGCAGTCATCATTATTGGGTCACTGCTGAACTAATGTTACACTACATTTCCCGGTTTGCCGTAACAATGCAAGAACGCTGTAGAATTCATGTGTAGAGGTTTTTCAGTAGCTACTTAGAATCACTAACTTGTCTCCAGAATTTCTTCAGTAATTCTACCCTGTGGTTTTATTTTCAAAAAGATGTTTTATGGAAAATGATTCTGATGATACGCACCTTTTGGAATACCATAAATACAGTCATATTAATGATCACATTAATTTCAGAATACATCATAAGTTGTTCATTTATTGTTAACTTGTAACAATATTGCATCTTAGGTGAAATTATTTGTATTGTATTGATCTCCAGTGTTCACAATAAAGAATCAATCAAGACTGAATGAGTTATTACCCGTTGATGGCCAATGATGAAGTTCAGACATGGGACTACAGCACCATCATGTGGACATCACTTGTTATTACAGTATAAATTTGTGTAAGACTCAAGATTCAAAAAACTTTATTAATCCCAGGGGGAATTGTTTTGCTCATAATAGCTGATCTCAGTTCAAAGGTAGAGGAAAGAACCACAACCACAAAATAACCAACAACACAAATACAAAATAACAGCAAAAAAAAACAAAAAAAACTCAATAAGAACAAAGGAAATCTAAAGATGGATGAAATAAGTCCTCAGCAGCATCCAGCCTGCATAATGTGTAGTGGGTGGGAAGGATTGTCCAGGATTGAGAGGAGTTAAGACAGCATCTTCCTCTCAGCCACAACATGTAGAGGATCCATCTCCACACCCAGAACAGAACCAGCCCTCCTGATTGGTTTGTCCACCCTGTTAGTGTCTACCACCTTCATGTTGCTGCCCCAGAAGATGACACTAGTCACCACAGAATCATAGAACATATGCAGACATAGAGCCCTGGGCTGTTTTTTTGTAGAGAGCAGTGGAGTTAGATGTCCAGTCCAGTTTATTGTCTAAGTAGACTCCCAGGTATTTGTAATCAGAAGTCAGCTTCACCACAAATAGAAAGAGGAGCGACAGGAGATTTTCTGAAGTCAACCACCAACTCTTTTTACTGAAGTTGAGATGGAGATGACTGAGCCCACACCAGTTCACAAAGCTGTCCACCACTCTTCTGAAGATAGCAGGACTCTGAGTTGTATCTGAACTCTGAGGTGTACAGGGTGAAGAGGAAGGGACACAGAACTATCCCCTTTGGAGCATGGGTGCTGCAGACCATAACGCAATGTTTGAGCTAGTTCGCCTAAAATGTACTGAAGCTCAGCTAAGGGATTCTGCAGTTATATAACAGCTGACACACACACAACTCAAAACCCTGCTTTGCTGCCCTCACCCTCTTTCATTTTAGTCCCACACTGTCATGTCTTGAAGGTCTTGGCTCTTGGAAAGTTGCAGTGAACCCACCAGAACACAGACATCCCTGACTCAGCAGAGAAGAGTAGAGTACAGGGTGTTATATGGAGGTGGAAAGTCATTTAATACTGGTCCCAACAGTGACAAACAAGTACTGTCAGACTGTATTTCAAAATAAAAGCAACCAAATCTTTATTCTTCTTTTATTTGCAGCATTCAGAGAATTAGTTTCCAGCAGATACTAGACCAGAGAAGTGTGCTGCAACATAAAAGCACTATAATGAAACTTGAGTGTGTCACCCTTCTACCTGTCCTGAAGGTTGTCCCGGCCAACCTGTCCTGTGATTAACTGACACAGGAGGTATGAAATCCGGCTCATGTGGTCTTATGTTTGTTCCTTTCCTACAGCTGACATTCACCTGACATGGCCTTCTTTTGTTTTGTAGTTTGTTTTTGGGTAATCTTAGCTGTGATAAATTTAGTTTGTTTTATTATAACCTTTGCACAAACTCCTTCCTTGTCACACTCATTAGACCAGTTTGTTACACTACACAAGTTATTTTAACTGTCCTGATGCTGCTAAAGTTTCATATGTGTTAAGTTAAAGAGAGAAATAAAAGACATTACAAGCATTTTAACTTCTTCAATTGTACCTATATTTTTGATAACTGTAGCTTTTGAACCACACTATCTACATGAAAATGTTCTTTCCACAAATGAAGTCTCCTCAAGGTTCTTGTATAAGTGTCAGAAACTGACAGAAGTGACACTAAAAGAAGGCAGCAGCGCTTTGATTCCAGAAATTTTATTGTAAATTTGAAAATGAATTGAAAATAGTGAGATCTGGTTGGACTGCCCTCCTCTGCAAATGTTTAGGAAACGCATGTGATCATAGGTAGGAGAGAGGCATGGTAATCATCATAATGTTATAAATGATTATCAAATGATTATCATGCCTCTCCCCTCCCAGAATCAGCTCTGATAAATACACATACATTAAAATTAAATAAATTAAATATGTGTGAGGCTTTCAAGTCATTGTTTTATTTCATATGACCACATGGTTTGTGTGGAAAACAGCTGGCTGGCTACAGCTGTCTTACATGCTATCTGCACAACCATCAGCAATATCCTGAGTTTTTCCTGACCTATGTAAATGTTAATTTTGCTGATCATTAAATGGGTTTATCTCAAATGCATCCGAATCAAGTTTCTAGTTGAGCATTTTCTTAAAAAAACATCGCAAGTCGATGCAAAACGTATTAAAACCCATGCAGGACAACACAAGAGAACGGTCAAGCTTTGCACTTTGTTATTCATTTTAACTTTGTTATGTGATATTTCCTCCTGTAAAGCTGGTTTTAATGTAATTTCTGACACCAAAATCTGTTTATGATACCTGAAGCTCTGCAAGGAGGCGAATAGGAAAGCTGAGACTGTGAGGATTGTGACTGTGATTACCAGGCCAGATTAATCTGGAGGGAGGATGTGTTACAGCGTGGTGAGGAACACTGGAAAAACCATGATTTGGTGCAGGACTAGAGAGCTTAGAGGATGCTGAGATTTGCATTGATTGACCTAAAAATTTTTGATGCCATGTTTTTCTGTAAGAGGGTAGAAGAGGTAGGAGGAAGAGAGTAGACAAAGTGACCAGAAGAAGGGAAAGAGAAAGTCAAGTCCAGTGCTTGCTCAAGGGGGATTGTTGGGTTTCTCTCAGTAACTCTGTAAGGTCTTGACCTTAATGTGTGAAGTTCCTTGAGATGATTCTGTTGTGATTTTATGCTATATACAATACATTTATTTAAAATCTTAAATTTTGACCTCAGTTTCCTAAACCTTTCTCAGACTAATCTGAATAACTTTTCTTTAGTTTAAACCAATGTGAGTCTTGCTGATGCTGATGAAGATGACAGTCAATCCAGCGTTCTTGTCCTTCGTTGTGAGGGGGAACATACGTTTCCATACACACCTGATCAACACCGTGTGTTCCCACAGGCCATGACTCAGACTCTGACTAATAGTTATTCCTATTTCCTTCAACAACATCTCAGTTTGGAACACTATGACAGTGACACCCAGAAATATTTTCAAGCACATGTTGACCTGATAAAAATGACCCATCAAGTTTTGTTACATATTGTGTCATGATAAAATGACACAGTTGATCACAGTTGATGAGTTGATCAATGTCATTTTAGTACTTAGAGGCATATTTACTTGATTTGCTAGGTATGGTACTTTCTAGATGAGGCACCTGATTTTCTATGATGCTGCACTGTTAACTAAACTTTTACTAAACTTGAACTCACTTTGTACCATTCTTCTAAGAGTGAATGATTCATCTTCATCACCAGCGTATCCCAAACCTCTCAGAAACCTCTAGCCTGACATGTAATGAACTAACAGTTAAACCTAAACTTATTAGCCTCCTTTATGACCTCAAACAAAACTTAACCTTAACTTTTCCATGGAAATGACCGTAACCAGTCTTTATAGTGTAATTGCTTCCAAAAGAGACAAAAACAAAATCTCCACTAAGTTTGATTAAGATAATTTACCGATGAGTTGAACTGAAACAAGAGTGAACAAAAGTGACAAGGCCAAAATTATTTGCCCTCTGAAAATTAATGGTCAAGTTTCTGAGTCACAACTGACAACAACCTCTTATGGTCGTTAGCACATGTCTCGTCGGGGATCTTAGTCCATTCTTTTCATGGCAAATTGTTCAAGCTCATCCAAACTGTGTGACTTTTGAGCATGGACATTAACCTTGAGCTCCTGTCATAGATTCTCAGTAGGATTAAGATCTGGGCTCTGAGAGGGCCACTCCAGGGCCTTGATTGTGGTGTCCTTGAAAAAGTTTTGGACTTACGTTGATGTATGCTTCGGGTTATTATCTTGCTGGCACATTACATTATCCTTTAAAATGTCAACATAATCTTTCTTCATGATACCTGAACCTGATCAAGGTTCCCTGTGCCTGAAGCAGCAAAACAGCCCCACAGCATTATGCTCCCACCACCATGTTGAACTGTAGGAAGACCTGAAGACCTCCACCTTCATTTGCCAAACAAAAGCAACATCCATGTGCCCAAACTTAGATTTGGTCTCATCAGACCAAAAGACCGACTTCCAAAACTCATCCACATGTTTCAAATATTCAAGGGCAAACTTCATTTTGGTTTTGATGTGCTGCTTTGTGAGCAATGGAGTTTTTCTTGAACGATTAACTTGAAGACCATTGTGATGAAGGGCCCTCATATCACATTGAAACATCAGTTCCAGAAGAGGCCATCTTGGCAGAGATCTGAGGTTTCTAGTTGACATCTCTATGACTATTTTCCTGTCTAAAGTTTTTGAAATCTTGCACTTTCCACCACTTCCAGGATTGTTTCTAATAGAATATGTCTTCTTGTGCTTTGCATGACACAACATACAGCTGTTGTAGATGCTGTGAAAGGCTTGGAAATGGCAGTGTAGCCTTACACCTTACAATGAGCATCTTCTTTCTGAGATTTTTATTTACTTTGTTTTGAAAGAAAAAAAAAATCACATTGAGATTATTTTGGCCTTGTGGTCATTTCCATGAAACAATTCATGGTTTTGTTAGATTTCAGAACAGGTGCTAATAATTTGGGCTTTAACTGTATACTTTATATGTGTTGATGCAGTATTATCTCAGAAATAAGCACAATGGGTGCAATGTTTGAAACATACCCCTAATTTCTGTAGTCCTTCACACAAAAATGTATTTGGTGTTATTACAAGTTCAGTTCAGTTTGCATAAATGTTCTTCCTGAATGCAAAACAGAAATTAGGTTTTCAGTTTCAAACTGAGTTGTATCATGATTGGGTCAAAAAAATTATGGAATCAAGCTGGAGAAAGCTGTAAGGTCCTATGTGCACAGCAGGTGGCACACTTGTTACATAGATTTGCTAAGGAGGCGCAAATAGCACTTGTTGGTCACTGCTGCTGTTACTGAGAGATTTCAGTAACAAAGACCAGGAGCGCATTTAAATTCACGTTTTTGATGTTTAACATCAATTATTCCTGAAAACAGCAAAATGCATTATTGTGTCATAAGTAACATTCTATCTCACGTCTACATGTGACATTTTTATTCTGTATCCTTTTTACACTTTTTGTTTGTGCAAATGCTACAAAGAAGACATTACTACTAAACAGTGTTTAGGTTTTCTCTCTCTCTATTGTAAGACACTAAGTTCAAGTTTTCAAAGTCACTGAATTAGCCACAACCTTTCAGTGATGCCAAGTCTAGACACTGATTGACAGAAACATATAACTGTGAGGCAGTAATTATGGTTGATTTATTCTTTTTGTAAATTACCTTTTTTACCTTACCTTACCTTACCTTTACCATTATGGTGCTCAACTGGTCCATTTCTGTGCATATTTGTGATTAATTATCTCAATTTAGCTGGCCCACAGAAAGCCTGGGGCAGATACCGTAATATGTACATGGAGTACTGGTTGATCTCTTGGTGAGTATTTAGGAAATGACAGGGTATCAGTGGGGTCTCAGGGGGCATCAACATGACCCAAGCAAGGTTTTGCCTTTGGATTCCCCCACAAAATAAATCCTGGCCATGCTTAAACTACACAAGCAGATTTCACTTAACTTAACTTAGTTTCACAGTCCAGTGGTGTCACAAAGTGTCAAAGTATAGGTTTCAAAGTTTAAATTAATGAATAATAATTTATTCATACATAGATCCTCCTTCTAGTAACATGAACTGCTTCCCAATTCGTATTTCCATCCTTCCAAAGACAGTCAAGCAGAAGGCAAAGAATAGGTCCAAGAGTGGTCATTCTGCCTGAATGTGTGTAAATGTGTGCAATGGTGTGAATAAGTAAACATTCATAGTCATACCACTTGCTAACACAGACCCTCATATGACTTAGCAAGGGCCATCTGTTGCACTGGTTGCTCTCCGTGTCATTAGCCCTACCCGAGGGCACCATAACCCCGGTGGCTCTTCTGTAGTGATCTGTGAGCGTGTATGTGTGTTTGATTGTCTGTATGCTCATCCTTCAGTAGTTGCCAAGCAGTCCACTCTACGGGGCTAAAGTGACCAGGAACCCACAACAAAGCCATGTGGTCTGTGTGTGTGTGTGTGTGTGTGTGTGTGTGTGTGTGTGTGTGTAAATGCCTTGTGGAGTGTGTGTTTCTGGAAAATCCTAGAGTCTTCACACTCACTGTGTACATTCACTGTGCACACACAGCAGCCTTACCTGTGCTTAAATGATCTTACATGATCCTTGTTCGCAGCCTGGAGCAGTAACACTACATCTAACACCAGCAGATACTCAGCTTCATTATTTATAGGATGAGACAGTGATACAACAATGAGTGGAAAGTGAGGAGGAGGGTGGTCATGTTGTTTTTGTTGTTTTGTTGTTGTCTGTTTCAATCTGTCTTCCTTTGAGTCACTAGACCTAGTTGCAACAACACTAAGTGATCGCAGCAGTGTAATTACAGTCATACAGATGCTACAATGATAAAGGATATCACACCCTTTGAGTATCATACAAGCCCATCTATCATTAGAAGTCCTGTGGTAGCATTGAAGCACTGTGCAGCAAAAAGATGCAAAGCAACATAATCAATGTTATATTCTACATACAAGCTTTTCACCTAAGAGAACTTATTCAAATGTAACCAACAACATCTTGATGAGTAACTGTAATTTCATACCATACTTTTTTCTCAGCAAATGTAACTGATTATATTAAATTTTTTGTAACTGTATTACATTGAGCTAGTTACTGGAAGGGAATGCTTCGCATTGGATGAACCTCACTAGTACTGCAGTTCACTACACTGGATTCGATAAAATAAAAAGGAACTCAACTAGATTAGATTAGATTAGATTAGATTAGACTGATTTAACGTATAGGATTGGACGGAACTTTAAACTCTTTGTGCCAAACTTTGTGAGATAATTGTCAATCAGTTCAAAATGAATAATTCTCAAAGCAAGTTTGTAAAAAATTGAGGTCTTTTATCATCTTCAGCACATAATATTGTGTAAAGATTCACAAACTCTAGGGAAAGGTCAAAAGCAGAAACCACTTGTGAATGTATGTGACCTTCGAACCGTCGGCAGCATTGCTTGAGAAACCTGACCTGCCTGCAATCCAGATCTGTCTCTTATTGAAAATGTATGTCACATCATGAAGAACAGAATTAGAGCAGTTGAAGTATTGCTTGCTTGTATTGAGCAAGAATGGGAAAATATTCCACTTGCAAAACTGCAGCAATTAGTATCATGTGTAATTCGAAGGAGAGTTGATTTAACACAGTGGTAATCATGACTCTGACTCTTTCCTAACATTTTTGAATCTGTTGCAGGCATCAAACTCTGTGTCTATATTACAAAGTACAATGAAGTTGGTCAGTGAAAACACGAACAATGTTTTCTTTGTATTTTTGTCAGACAAATAAAGGATCAGGTACATTAACAAATCACAGATTTTAGCCTTTAGTGTATTTTAGAAGAAATCCAAACTTTTCTGCAACTAGAGTTTGCAAATTAACCAAACAACACCTGGACCGTATTGTTGTGTTATGTCACATGAGGTAATGTGACAGGAGAAAACATCAGCATGACGTAAAGACAAGAATGTCCAGTTTACAAAATGTCCAACTGGCCTTTCTGTTACTGCAGTGCATGGACTCTGACCTTCCATCTGGTTATTTTTAATGTTGGTGAAGTGGGAAATGAGCTACAGTTCTAGTAAGTCATGCCTAATGAGCTCATTTAGATAGATTGATGATCAATACTGGAAATAAACACCTCCTTAATCTTTGCTTCTGGGTGTGCTGTGTGTGGGCTGACAGTAATCCCTGTGATTTAGTTATCATTTGCACATGTGAATGGAACAACATTGGTTTCCGTGTTTGTGTTTGTGCACATGCATGTGTTTGTGTGTGTGTGTGCACTGCTGGTTTTCTGTCATGGACACGACCGGCCTTCCAGCTATGCAGCCCCATTAAGATAAAGCTTCTCGCCACTCACCCAAAAAAATGTAACAGAGAGGAAAACCTCCTGCAGTGAGAAACACACAGACACACACACGAGCTCTGCTTGTTTTGTTTACATTGTCTGTGCACGAGCCACGTGCGTCTACTGTACTGTCTGTTTTCATCCACAAGCTCAGCCCTCACTGACATTTACCTGATAAGATGAGACAAATGAAGAGGAGGGAAAGGCAGGAAATGGCACATAAAGAAAAGTCAAATGATGTGATGGCAGAGGTACTTTACATGGTTGTCTTATTAGCTTAACAATGTATTTATTCTGAGTATTTTTTGTTGTTGTTAAATCACAGGGACAGACTGTGGGAAGATAAAAGATAAGAATGCAGACAAAAGGAAAACATGTTATGACAAAAGAAATTTTCCCTTCACACAACCTCTGCCTCTATCCTTGTGACATTTAATCACTGATTACACAGTAGCTTACACTGCACAGACACAATGGCTACAAAACAGAATAATGTTATGATTACGCAAATCAGCAAATCAATCCTTTCAGCGTGTCCCTTCACAAGCTTAAGACATGTCGACTCAAAAATGGCTACCTGCAGGACTGGTCGGCCAACCTCGTCTCCTAAAGATCACATTTCTATAGAGCTAAACTGCAGAATACAACATTATTAAACTCTTTATGGTTGGGTTTGGGTACTCACAGCACTTGGTTAAGGTTAGACAAAGACTGTGGTCGGGCTTAAGAGAAAAAAAATATGACAGTTACATTAGACACATTTACAGTATTTACTTTGAAACAGAACTATGATCTTTCCCTAACTTTAACCTCAGTGCTTATCTCTGCGTGAACCTAAAAGCACACGGGACTCTGGAGTCTGGTTACCAACTGTTTTTACTGTCTCTGCTGATCCTCTGAAGTATTACTGCTTTGCACAGAGGGTAGAATAATTGTTTACAGTAGACTTTATACCTCAATCCTGCAGTAATTCCCTAGGGGGTAGTACATTTTATCAGTACAATACCAGTGCACAGCAACAATATGTTTATCCCTGCATTCGATATGGGCTGTAAATGCTGCTTGTCATGGAGAATGATTTGCTGCGGAGCCATCCATCCATTCTCTGTAGCTGATGAGGGAGCAGGACTGAGCTAAAAATAATCCCGAAAAGATATTACAGGATAGATTTACTATTGTTTATTTCTGTAGCTTTGTAATGATAACACAGTTCTTGTTGGTGTTTTCAGTGCAGCAGGAATAATAAAGCTATGACCTGTTTCAAGATTAGACACAATTTTATTAGAATGATCCTGGCAGGATATGTTGTCAAGTTTCTTCCTGTCTTATTTATTTTTCCCCCATTTAATTTCCGATTCAGTTCCTTGGTGATAGCAATTGTAACTCAGATCTCTTGTTTGCTTCCTGTGTCCTAATTCTAAAGATTGTTAAAAGAGAGAATCTTCTGACGTCTACAAAACATTAGAAACGTTTGGACACTATACATCTACAGGAGAACTGTCTTTAAATGATATTTCATTTTGACATGTTCAGATATTTACAGCTACTGGCACAGAAGTATAAAATGGTTCTTGTGGTTACACTTATTCTTGGAATAAGGTTTGAATTTTCTTCTGTATGTTTAGTCTTGCCAGCTGTGTGCCTCTAGGGATGGCCATGTCAGTCTGTCGGTTCAGTAAATTTGATTGTTGTCATGCTGTGGTTATTGTTCAATAGAGTTCTGACTACCTACCAATAGGCCAGTAGGTTTATTATTGTGTTAATTTGGTGTCATTTGGCAGCTGTACTAAATATGAAAAAAGCAAGAGAGGCGGTCGGTGACCTAACTCAAAAGTGAGAAAGTCCATGTACGGAGCAGGTCGGAGTGGATGGGAGGCAAATTATGGGACAAATCACAACATCAGTTCATTTCCCGTAACATAACTAGTTTGTTTTTGTATCTAACCCTAATCTTGCTGTTTTTGTGCCTAAATAGCTCTGTTTTTAGTACAGTATAATAACCATGACAACAGAGCCCCTGTGGATCTGTCCCAGCACCTACAATTCAAGTCTGGAGGACTTAAGTGCATATTCATGTGCCATCTAGTTGTGTGTACCACATCTGAAATATACCAACACAAACGTTAAATTGCTCTGTAGCAACATTTTGAATTTGTGTGTTTATGATAAAGTTCCATACCATGCCGCCTTGACAAACTTCCTTGCTTTATAAAATTAGATGCATCACTGGTTAGAGGCCAGGCACAGAAAATGTAAACTGGCCTTTAGTTTTGTTAGCATGAAAAAGAAAACAGTTCATAGTTTAAAATGAAAGATTATGAATAGAAACCTTTACTTCATGTCTCTTGCCTTTATACATATGTATAATTGTATTATAAATTATTAACTTAATTTGATTGATGTTGTTTTAATTGACTTGTGCACATAAGGTTTGAGCTTTTTTCTGATCAGACATCCTATGTTGTTGGTTTGACAAGAACGGAAAAAAAACCCACACACCTAAAAACACTGCTTTTAATAATTTGGCTTCGAAGTGCTCAGACATCATGTGTCTCCTGGAATGAGCTGGACGTTGAGAGCTGATGATACATAAAAGCCTGAGGGATTTAAAAGACAGAGTCCTCTTCACCTACTTTTAAAAAGTGAAGTTATTGTTGTAAAAAAACCCATGTCTCAGCAGCTAAAGTTAGACCTGGGCAACTGTTCAAGGGATCCATTATGGAGCGACGTCTTAAAAGTCATGCAAAGACAAGTTAGTTGCATTCGTCACTCACAATGCTGCTAAAGTTAGACTTGGACACAGCCTTGGGACTGTGTTGATATATGAGTCATACACTGGAATAAGTTGCTGTTTGCTGATATGTGTTGCATGCAGACAACAATCTAAGCAGTCTGGGTTTGAAGAAGATGGGATGTTTATCTTTCGCTATTAGCCATGGACAAATTCCCAGAGTGATACATGGGAAGTTTTCTAAAGATTGAGAATAGCGTGTGATTTAGTTGTGAAGGAGTGTGTTGTCCATGGATGTTTGCCAAGTTGAATTCCTGGCTAGAATATTCAAGTGGAGTGAATGAACCATTGAGCAAATTACCAAACAATTAAATTATTAAGGTAATCTGAAAGGCCTTATAATTAAACTTAAACTTAAATATTCTAAGATATAAGATCTTTATTTTCTTGGTTTTCATACTTTGCTATTAGCACCCAGTTATCGTTTTCCTATCACCACCTATGTAAATAAACATGGAAGGTTTTGTTTTCAAGCATTTTCAAACACACTTTGGAATGATTATTTGAAGTTATGAGATTTATTGTCTTTCTATCAGTCACACAAATTCTAGGAAAAAAGCCATACCACTGCTTTAAACCCCTCTGCTGAACAATTTGACAGTTGACAGCTCTCTGATTGTTGGCACTGAAATATGCAGAAAAACACACACACACAAAAAGAAGAGTAAGAAAATATTTTGCTCACACAAATTAATTTTGTTCATCCTGCATACACAGAGTGTGGGAATGGGAATGCATTACATACGTTCCTTACTTTGTGTATGAACAGTGGTGAGAGAGCAGGGAGAGTCGGCCGGTGAAGTCCCAGCTTGGGCTGCAGGCCTGAACAAGCAGAGGATTGTGTGAGGTGATGGAAGGTCTGGCAGATGCTGTGAATCACCTCAGACGTGCAGTATAGCTACAGACGTCTGGTAATGACACAGTGTTAGCTGTCTTGTCTGGCTGTTTGGATCCAGTCACAGATGTAAATATGCTGTAAATACGGACAGTTCTCATAGCAAAATCTGTACAGGTGGATGACAGTGTCCATTTCTGTCAATCTGGCCCTCAGACGAGTCTTATTATAGAGCATGAAGGTGTGTGTGTGTATCCCTCATCAATAGATACTGATTTTTCTTTAGGATCAGCACTTTCTCCTTTTTTACTTCTTCATTTTCTTCCTTTTCCATATTATCTGCTTACTCTGCTGTTCTGTGTTTTGCAGGTAGTCATGGACAGCAGACACCAGATGAATGGCTGAATACACTGATACACTAAAATAATCAAATTCAGTTCAGAACAGCTATGATAGAACTTGTCTGTTGTGTGTAGGTGTTTTAGACGCTTTGTGTTGATTGTCCTGAGAACCTATAAACATGCTGTTCTAATTTAACAATGAAAGCCAAGCATTGTGCCATTATTGTGCCACCAGTATCTTCAATAATCAGAACTGTAAAGTACTTTGTTCTGGTTCATCTGCAGTGCACTGAGCTAAATGCTAACGTTACCATGCCAACGTGCTCATAGTTACTAAATACAGTGTAGGTAACATGCTGATGTTTAACAGCTTTAATGTTGACCATGTTCACCTCTTCTGTTAAGTTGCCCATAAGTGTGAATGTGAGTGGTTGTCTGCCTCTATAGCTACGTTCACATTACATGCTTAAGTGGCCCTAGTTTGATCTTTCTTTTCCCCCGAGTGGGATCAGAGCAGTTATAAGATCTGAATCCAAAACAGAATGATCCTGGATCCAATTTCTATCTGATCTCTGACAATTCAACCCATGTTACAATATGATTTTTTTTCATCTTTGAGGGTGAAAGGATAGATGAGGACATTTATTTATTTATTGGACATTTATAGAGAAGCTTCTTGCCAAACTGGAAGAAACATATTTTAACTTAGTGGTTCTTGAGCCAAATTGATGTGGCCAGACAAATGGGTCCAAGACAGCAAGGTTTGCAGAGTCAGCAATGGTGAGTACTTAAAGACTGTCGTCTGAGCAGAGACAAACCCCAGGACCACAGTGTTGGGCGATGACCTGATTCCATGATGGCAAAAGCCTGGCAACTTCCAGGACACAAAGGATCTTCTTATAATGTCTTGGAGTTCATACCTTGGTGGATCAGAGCTATTTTGTTGGCAAGCAAAAAACCAACTGCAGAATAAACAGGAGTAGTAATATTCTTTTGGCTGTGAGTTTGTCTGACTTTGGCTAAATATGAACCAAAAAATCCTTTGCTTCTATGCTCACACTGATCCACTGGTCAGTCACATCTCATGTATTAAGAGAGGATTATCAATGCATGAGACTGACTTGACACTTTGTATGTCGTCATACGGAGCAAACAGACACACAGTGAGTGTCTGAATGTCACTGGGTTCTTCAGTAACCTGAGTAAGCGAGGGATTACCCTGTGAGAACACAGTAAACTTGTTAACCTAGAAGGCATCCATCATTCCACTGTTGTAGAGTTTCCAGCTGTTGCATCACGGCCGAGTCTCGTTTTAACAGTTCAGCAAGTGCGGAACACTTGAACAAGTAACAGATACTTTCTGTCCGTCCATTTCTGACTGCTGTCAGTCTGCGTGCCGCTGTACTTTTGAATATAGTGAATAGAAACCCAACTGGGTCAGTGCGCTCATCGGGAGACAGAGTTTATTTAAAAAATGTGGGAAAACATTGTTCAAACAATTGACCTGTACTATATATTTTCCATAAAATGTTAGTCAAATGTTTCCTTCAAGAGGCTGTGGATAGCAAAAATTAAAAAGGAGAGAGACTATTGAAACACAACACAAACGTAGTCCTGTGTTACTAATGTATAAGTAACATATTTAGTCTAACGCCACACACCGCCACATCTACACACACATAATGAAATATACATGTTCAGTTCTCTATTTCTGATTCTGTCTCTTCATTTTTATGCTGAGTAATCATTCACGCACATGTGGGCAGTGGTTTAATTTTGCCGTTTACTTGCGGTGCAAGCACCTGACGTCATCGAAACAACACATGTCGAATGTAAAATGGGAGTGCAGCAGTCCGTGAGTGGGTGGTGATCAATAGCACAAGTTTTGAGAAAAAAAACACAGATTCAAATTAGGTTTTTATTCATAAAAAACATTATAACAGACTAAAAAAGTTACCCAGGCTCCTGTGGCCCCCTCCTCTGCAGTCTATGGAATTGTGTTTCCTTAATGTAACATCTGTGAATGTAGAATGTGACATGTAGAGAGTTCCATTGTTCTCAGAAGCCGTGATTCACACCACTGCACTGGACCATTACTTCTTACTTGCAGAAATCTATTTCAGAGATTGTAAAAGTTGATGGTTGTTGTCAGCCTTTAGAGCTCTTATCTGAAAAAAAAAAAATACAATACAAAACACATTTTGTGATGCGGAAACGTGTCACCCAGTGGTGTGACTCACTTGTGATATTTTTTGAACAACAACAACAAGAGCTCTGTGGCACATTAACTTACATAATCTTTCTTAAAAGACAAAAACAACATGTGCACAATAAGTATTTTTCACTTTTATTTGTATGTCAGCAGAAAACCT
Organism: Sandelia bainsii; assembly: GCA_032362345.1. Lineage (NCBI taxonomy): Eukaryota > Metazoa > Chordata > Actinopteri > Anabantiformes > Anabantidae > Sandelia > Sandelia bainsii. The sequence continues at coordinate 3,679,838 of JAUMHL010000012.1, forward strand.
TGCACTCAGAGTCCTTTAGTGCTTTTTGATTAACTCCAAACAGGCTGTGGTGCCGTCTAATGCAGTATGGCAAGATACTGAACCCCAAGTTGCCCCTGGTGTGTAGCAGTAGCGAGCCTTTGGACTTATGTTTTTTACAAATTTTTAATAAATACGCAAACATTTAAAAAAATCTGTTTTCATTTAATCACTATGTGCGGTAGTATGTAAACTGATGGGGAATTTTTTTTTTATATTTCAAATTAAATTTGTAGCAGTAAGATGTGCAAAAAGTATGAATGTTTTACACTGCAGCTGTACTTGTGCTTTTTCAACTTGACATTTACAGTGGAGTATACAGCAGTGTATACAGAGCTTTATAAATGTAGTCTGTAGTGTTTTATTTATTTCTGAATAAACTAAACCTAATTCCTGAAACAGTCTCTCACCAAACAGCAGAGCTTACAGCTTATAAAGCCAAACATCTCTGCCCTCATCACCATGGCCACTGTTTCCATGGAAACGGGGTATATATGGCCAAAGCAGCACGGTCCGACATCAAGATGAAGCTTAAATTTGAGCATAAGGCACTTATGTGGCATTCATGTGATGATGAATTCTGTGCTCACTGCTTTTTCTTTATAACTCGCTCTGTCCATTTCATACTATCATGCTCTAGTGGCTCTAATGGCTTTTGGAAGCAAAGTAAGAAATGCTCCAGTCAGCTCTGTGGTGAATGTGCTGTTTTTCATCAATGAAGCTTTTCTAATCAGCATCAAGACAAGCTAATCTTGTATAATCAGATGTTAATACAATGAAGTTCAAAATAAGTTTAGACAACGTCTCACTTCATCAGCAATAGTCTTTTCCTTCACTAAATGAGAAGTGGACAGATGTATCCACAAAAGCGTAGTACACTTGTGCTCATATATAAAATGATGCCACATATTTTTGTTTCCTGATGGCAAACTCTAACCCTAACCCCAATCCTTTCATGACTGGGGATCACGTGGAAGCCTAATAGACATGGATCCTTAGACGCTCTATGTCATGGTGAGACAGAAAACATCACGTCCCTCTGCAAATCCAAATGGTGTGGCATAATGTTTCTCTGCTTGTTTGGTGTCTGCTTACTTGGGTGTTTGTGTGTAGCAGCTGTTCTCCTGCACTAATGTGCTAATGTGGTATTCTGTGATGTTCTAACCATCATTAGACCTACTGTAATGTTCTTTTAAGTGACTTGTAGCAGGTGTGAAAATACAGACTTTTCTCTCTCAGAAGCAAATGCATGAGTAGTGACATTATTTAAAGTGTGCTCAGACTTTAGACAGGTATTGCATATAATATTTAATGTATAATATATTGTATACACTACCAGTCAAAATTTTGGACACATAGGAATTACCATGTTTTTCATGAAAAGATACATGTCTTCAGTTGTGTTACGATCATTGTACATGGTTTTCTAATGATCAGTTATCCTTTTAAATTAATACATTTGCATTAGCAAACATAACATGCTATTGGAAGAC
>JAUMHL010000012.1:3683708-3698273 GCA_032362345.1 Sandelia bainsii
GACATTCCATGTCCCAAGAGCCAGTTTCGGCAACCGAGGGTTGGAACGCCAGGGCTCCCGCCTTCGGCCACCACCCGAATCACTACGTTCAGCTTTGATGTTCTAGATCATTCCTTGTTGTTGGATAAACTGAGACATTATGCCTTTCCTTTCACTGTGTCAATGTAGGGCAGATACAGTACCTGACTTTTATTTCTTTGAATGGAAAACTGTCAAAGAGCTCATTTATTTTTTGTGGTGTAGACCGTGGTAGTTGCTGAGAACTATTATTATTTTCTATCCTTATAAATTCACTAGTTTTAGAAACATGCTTAACTTGCTATATATGCTGATGATTCAACTATATATGTAAGAGCATCATCACATGAACAAATTGACAAATTGATGCTTAATATTGGCAAAACAATGCCAATTATAATAGGATCAATGGCTACTGGCTCAGCTAACAGCCATCAACTACCTGAGAATGAATGTAAACTATATACTTATTGAACAGACACAAGTGACAGCTTGTTGGTATAACTTTGGATAAAACATTATCATGGGCTAAATCAAGAAAATTGTGATTAAAATGCAATTTGGTCTAGTGTGTTTGTGTTCAGTGTTCATAAAGATCAGATGTAATAAATATTTAAGACAGTTTAGACTGGTTAATTGTCAAATGTCTACCTATGCTTTTCCAGTTTAATCAGAAATATATATCATCTTTTCATTCCACAGCGTCAGATAGTGACACTTCCTACTTAAGTTACACACTTAAGTTACCCTTTGTGATCAATATTGGTGCGGGTCGAGACGTCAAGGGGAACGATAACGGCTGTGTCATAACTGATTGATTTGGTTGATACAAAGAGACCTGGGATAGTAACTCTATCTCCAGAAAATTACATTCCTCTTAAACTAAACTGCAATGCGAGCAAACATAATCATTTAGCAATTATGTTAAGATGCAACATATTTTTTTAATTGATGAATGAAGCACTACATTTATTAAGGAAAAACAAGTTGCAAGGAGGTGGTTGGAATATATGTAGGGCATATAATGTGCAGGGCTGACAAACCACAGGCCCAAGTTTGAGCCTGAAATCCAGTGTGAGATTGGGTTTGGGCAAGAAAAGCATATTGGTTAGTGTTAGAGAAAGATCGTGTTTTTGTTTACATTTTTATACAGATGTCATGTTTTAAACGACGTCTGAGATTTGTCTTTATTAACCCAGCCCACATCTTTCACTGATCTCAACCCAGTGCTGTGAGTGCCTGAACCCAAATATATAAAAGCATTAATAATTTTGAAGTCACAAACCTAGATGTTGTACTACAAGACTGAATATTCTACACAGAATAGTGTAGAATGGATATGTCGGCTGAAAACAATGTGTTGCCTTTGTAGATTTAATTGATATGTTAGGTATTTACTTCCTGGAATGGTCTTGTCTAGCACTGAACTCAAAGTTATGTCTCTTGTGGGAAAGTCCTGCCTGTTGTTGACTTATCCAACCACTCTGTTCTCATCCCTATGCAGACTTTTGGCTTAATGTAACACATCATGACTATAGACATCAAAAATTGACATAGCTAGTTTATTATTGTGGTCAGTTGACATCCCCATGCATCTTATACTAAATGGACTAAAACATGACAAACATGACAGTATGTGACTAATGGAGATGTTAAATTATTGAACAAATTAATATTTTGACCTTATGAAAGTGCTGGAAAAAATCCAGAAGCTCAAGTTACAACTCTTCCTGGGGATAACACGAATGTCTGTTTCAAATTCCATGGTAATCGATCCAAGGCTCATTTTAATACTAAGCATACAAATGAAACCTTATGGTGGCACTACTGCTGAGTCAGAGGGTCATCAGGGTCGATGTGCTTTTTTCTCTGGGTCACGTACATCTGAAGAAAAGTGATGGGAAATAAACTGATCTAAATTAAAATTCCTAGACTCACACTGCTAGCATGTCTAAAAACACCAAAATGCTTAAAATGAACCAAACGAAACCAGTCATTGTGAGTCACATATTGATAATCTAGCAGAAAGCAAAGACTCAATTTTGTAGCTGAATGATGTCATATTGACGAGTATTCTTTTGATTCTTTTTTCATGCTTCTCTTTCTCCTTGAGCCTTAATTAATGATCTGATTAAGAGTTGTTCTCATTTCCATTACAAATCTAAAACATGCTTTTAAAATTTATGTAATGATCTCAGCAAAGATGTTAGAGAAAATAAATGTTAGAAATCACTTTATTTAGAACTGCACTGTTGTTTTTCTGTATCTTCATATTATTTAACATATTATGAACTGTGTTGGAAATATTACACATGTTGATGAAGAGGAGGTATGTTTCAGACATGTGAGGATATTCTACTCAACTCAAATAAGAAAGAATCAATATGTACTGTAGATACAATCATTTTGGTTTGACATACAGTATGACATGATGAATGTTTACAAAGGTCCCTCTGTTCCTTCAAAGTACTACAATTATTTTGTGAACATTGAATTTTGAGTAAAAGCAGAAAGAAAATGGAATCCAATCAAGATGACTAACTCAGCATAGATCTGGCTTTTCTCCTTTCTTCTGCAGCCTGGAAAACCTCTTCTATCATCCTGTACTGATCCAGCGTTTACATTCCCCAAATCATCTTTGCCCTTTTTCTAGATGGTTTAAACTGTTCCAATCGCTCAGCTGAATTCTGAGCCTGAAGAGGACGCACCAGAGTTTTTCCATTCCACTTCCATCTATCAGAAGTCATGCTGTATGAATTCCAGACACTTTAGACATCACAGCTCACTTAGGTTGGCAGGAAATGAGCATAGCTCACAGTACAAGTACAATCTCTTACTCAATCACGTTCCACCACAGATCAGTCTACCCTCTCCTTGTTATATCTCCAAGTCTGTAAAATGCTTCGACTTCCAAGCAAGGCCCTTGAATTCCTAAGAACAATTTTAAAGCATTATAGCTGACTGTAGGTAACAGCCACTTTAAGGGCATTCTTTAAAGTGGCCATGTCATGCTTAATGTAAGTTTATATATTCATATTTATTACAACAGTGACTTCGTGTTGTATTTTACACACACACACATAGCTCTCCTTCATAAAAATGAGTTACATATAGGAAAACAGTTCATTTTCTGATGGATTAGAGCATTGCTGTAGGCTTTTGTAGCTTGCGTTTTGTGATTTACATATGCCACATTACACAGGCCAACTGTCTGCATTATAATGTTATTCATGAGCTATGTAACAAAACCCAGCCAGGTGCAGTTAGAAGAGCACTGTCCTTCTGCTACAACCCATCTGAATGTCCTGATGCATACTGGGGCAACAGCAAAGAAACTGTAACAAACTGTATCCACTGTTATTTTATAGGTTTGTCTTTGGGAAAAGGAAATAAAGTTACGTTTCCTTCACAACCGAAAAAAAAGACATATCTACCTCTGCACAAACACTTGAACTAGCAATGGCCTTGATCAGAGCGGTGGCAACTCACCTGAGGTGGTGATTGAGACAGCTAAGTGGGTGTAGGAGCCCAAAATGGATGACCAGTTATGAATTCCCACAGTGCTTGAAGTCATGCTGTTAACAACTACTGTGCATTCACAAAAAAACTCTTGAGAATGATGCAAATTTGCCTGACTGAATCCTGGACACTACAGTAACATGCAAACATACATTAACCTCTAGCTTAGGGCTTCTGTGTATCAAGGAGATCCAACTTTACAAATGTATAGAACATCAGAACACTAAAAGCATAATATGACTCCTTTAAGAACTGTTCAGACTGTCAGGCATAGTCCTTCAACACAATATATTGCATACTGCATATTGCAGTATGCAATATCCAAGGCTACAAGTACCACGTCATCATTATTGTATGTGAGCATCTGTGATATTATGCTATACTATTCAATACTCTGCTTTAATTTTTATAATAGACGGTGTCCATGGCCTTCTTCCATTGTGTATGCACAACCATAACACAACTGGAATAAAATGTGTGTGTGTTGACACAATATTGTTGTTTTCTATTTCACTAAGAATAAATATCACTGATTGCAAAATAACCCAAGCTTTCCATTCTCACTCAGCACACACAGATGTAGTTTACGAATGTAATGTGCAGATTTAGCTCTTGAAATAATACATAAATAAACACATATGTGCAAAGGTGTGAATGGTATGTGTTCCTGTGAGTGATAAGGGCATTGCGTTAGAACTAGGATTATCACATGAGCACCTTCTTACAGAAGCAGCAGAAGTTACTCACAGAATTAATGCTGATTAGTGGCTGAAAGAACTTGGCTCTAGCGACGTTTGTTGCTTTAACCAGTAAATGTAGCAGTCAGCAGTGGCTACAAATGAAACGTTGCTACCTGGATGTTTTGCACAGTGACAGTTGCTAATGATAAAGAGTACCCAAATTATTTTCGACTCTCAAACACTCACATTTTCTACAGACAGAAAATGTTTTGAATGAAAAACCATCTGTGCTCAAGGGCTATCACTCAGTGTTTGGTGCTTTTTTTTTCTCTTTCCTTCTCTTGCAGATGGAAAACAGATTGATTTACTTGTTGTTTCTCTCCATCATCCGACTGCACAGCAGGAAAGATGCTGAGCCACTGGCTTGGAAGATTATGGTAAGAGACGGTAATTGAAAACATGGCTTCAAGATAGACAGACATGCATGAATACTCAAACACCTGCATCATATCTGATAAACACACCACACACATACAGTGGGACCTAACCTAAAATGTGAATACAAAACTGTGTTTTCATATGCTTTTGGTACATATTTGTATATAGGTGGAAATAGTGCCTAAACTCAGTCTGTGCCCATTGAAGCAAATGGCTTACAGTTCAAAGCTGCTCTTGCTAGATGACGTTCTTCTGTGGTTTATGTAAAGCTGTTTGGCATGCCTTTTCACTAGCATACAAATAAACTTGCCTTGCCTTACTGACAGGGGCATGTCATTGCTCCATATACCCTTTGACATTTCAACAGATTTTTGCACAAAGAATTAGCATTTGACTACTCTGAGAGCCTTGTTGAGAGTATTTGAGTGTACCTTACAGCTAATGCTTTGCAGTTAATGTTTCAGAGAGTGCTGCATCATTAAGCATCTGATGCAGGTCGTTCTCCTGGCAGACGTGGGCGTTCTCAGCAGAGCTGTGATTCACTTTGTGTTATGCAACAGGAATTCAAACAGCGATGGCAAAAAGATCATCCTGCCCCTCTCAGTGTCTGATGTACAGTAATGTTTGCCTTCACCTTGTGATTCAGACATCTTTAATGTAATCAAAACACCATGATGCTCATGCCCGGTTATGCAAAAGCATTTTTCCTCCAGTCTTTCTTTGTTTTCTTTTCTCTTAGCTCTTTCAACCTTTGCAAATGCTAGGCCCTAAAGCTAGTCAGACTTGGTCACCTTGTGGGTGCTCTGCCACTTAAGTTATGTATCTGATCAGACACTGAAGGCCAAGTGTTTCTGGTGGAGACAACGAATGAAAGTGCATCTTATCTAAAACTGCGAACAACATTTCACATTTCTTGCTATGAGTGATGGAGAAGACTGAAAATCTAATGAGAAGGTAACTTACAATATGTTATATTACTTCCTCTTCACATTGAACTGACTGAATGAGATTCATATCTACTGACTAAATCCCAAAGATGATCTCTGAGTATAAAAAGAAATATAACATTGATGTCTAGAATGAGCCTGCATAATACTGCCACCTCTGTTATCCTTTGAGATATTTCAGCGTGTTCATTTTGGTTTCTTTTTTTGAATGGGTCTTCATGCTGAGAGGCTGAATGAGCCTCCGAAATTTTAATCCAAATTGTTCCAAAATCTCCCATGGGTTTCCACAGGAGCCAACGTAATCTTCAACCCAGAAAAGCACCAAGAGACTATTCAACCACACATGACCACTGTGTAAAGCATGTTTGGTGATTTGTGGTGGTTTGTACTTTACAGAACATGTAGCAGACCCAGCAGATTTGTTTGGCATACACAGCAAAACTGAACACTTATTTTACAATTTTAATCAGTTGTTATTTGGAATTAAGATACATGTTAATAAGACTCAACTTCACATAGACATTTGTAGTCTAACCTGAGTTATCTGGTTAGGTTTAGGGAATGTGGTTTATTAACATAATATCTTACTATAGTAACAGCAATGACCTTACATTTTCTGGAGCTACAGAAATACTCAGTTCAGTTGTACACTCGATTCTACAAAGTGGATTATGTTTCTTCACAAACAGTCCTTGACTGAGTACAGACACCAGTTAGAGAGATCACTTTAACCAACAAGTAACTCACAGAACTAATCTTCAGTAGTGAAAACTGAAACAACCTGTCACCTGTTATCATTTTAACCAGTAAATGCAGTGGTCAGCAATGGATAAAAATGAAGCTGATAGCTGAATGTTTTGTACACCGTTATTTGCTAATTACAAACAACACTGGAGTTTACTGGTATTTTAAATAATTATGCATTTTGTCAGCATGAGTCCTCCAGTATAATATGACTACATAGTTTGTACTACCAGCCAAAAACAACCAATCTCTACATATTACTGTTGAACGATGTCTAGTGGCTAGGGTGAACTTTACACAGCCACCTAGTATTTAGACCCTCAAATGTTTGTCTGGAGGAGGTTGAGGTGGATTGATGGGTCAACTAAGCACAAAACCTCTCACAGGAGATCAAATGTGGTGTGAAATTTCTGTCTGTCTGTCGCTATTACTGTAACCAGTCATTTGATGCACATTATGTAAGAAACATCATGTAAGGTTAAGGAAGCAGGATGTTTTTTGTCAAACATTTAATAATTTTTCCAAACCATACATATTTATTTAGTGCCTAAACATAAAAAGATGCCTAAGATGCCTAAACCAAACTAATCAAAGCATTTTGTTTGCACATTCATAATTCAGCATTTTTGAATGTCATGGTGAAAATAAGTGTGACACATACCAACATGGGAGTTAATGTTGGAGGACTTGTTGCAGTGTCTGAACTTAGTCAACACATGCCAGGAAACTGCAAATTTGATTTTGTGTCCCATAGCAGCCTTCGCACTGTGTAAGCAGTGTCGTTTTCATAATATATAACATATGCACCACATATACTCTACATACAGTGTATGTTGTTACACTGATATACGCACAGGCTCATGCACATACAGAAACACTTAAAACTGTAATTTTGTGGTAGATCATCCCACAAAATGGCAGCTTCTATACTGCTGCTTTGCACTGCACAAATGTGGTCTCTCACTTAACTAGATACGTGTCCCACACCTGACATTATTAAAAAAACACACATATTCATGGAACCACAAGTGACGAAGGTAGGTACCATACAATTTGTGCTTTTAGCAGTCATGTTTATAAACTAATTTCACAAGGAGGATCAGCACTGCTGTTGCATTTTAAATGGTTTGTGTAATGTTTATGCATAATCAAGACAAATTAGAATTATTAGTTTCTTTGTGTCTTTTGACAGATCCAGGGCCAGAGAAGAAGGTGTGTGGGTGAGTGTGGTTGTAGTTTTATGCTCAGTTAATTTCAGGTCCTTCGGGGGCCAGTGAGTGTATGTGCGCTCAAAAAAGAGAGAGAAGGGTGTTATGAGAAAGAAAGATGCTTTAGTAGAGTGGGGAAAATCAGTGTTTTTAATGAGTGAGTCACTGAGGGAGTGACGGAGTAAACAAATCAGTGAGTGAGCAACAGAAATTAAGACATAATGTAACAATAAGGAAGACAAATGCATATTTAATATGTTTAGCATATTTTGGTCTAAAACAGAGAGAGAGAGAAACAGAGAGGAAGTTAGGAAAACATGACATGACCAAAGACTGACCGGGCAACTGAGGGAATGCTGCCACTCGTGACCAGCCTCTGCCAATGCTACACAAGCTTCTCGTTTGACAGACTCATAAAATTACTATGATCAAATTAGAAAACCATAAATCTTCTTCCCTGCGCCAACTGAAGAACGTCTCCCACAGAGGGGTGACGCATGTTTCCTGGTGACAATGTAGGAGAAGATAAGGAAGTTGAAAAGCGGACTCAGAGAATGTATTCAATGGTTTGTAACTGGGACAAGTCAATGTAAAAGCTGGTGTGACTTTTTTTAACTGCAGTAATAACCACTGCACTCCCAAATCAGTTTTTAGTTCATTTATGAATGAGTCTTACTGTATTAAAAATGCAGAAGATGTTGACAGAAATGGCTGTTTCAGCGTCAGCCCATGACTGACGTGTGCAGGCTTTTTTTTTTCTTCACGCAACAGTTAATGAGGCCCCATGTGCCTATTTGTGTGCAGAAGTGTGTCCCATCAGTTTCCTATCCCAGAAATCTGCTGCGACAATCACACGGCAGCCATCAGCTGCATCCATCCACAGTGACAAGGCAACTCTTTGTTTACATACAGAGCTCAATCACAGCTTGCCTCATTTACACTGTAATGACAGGAAAGTGTGTGTGTGTGTGTGTGTGTGTTATAATTTATTTTTGTGGGTTACGCACCAGGGCATAGTGCGACACTGGTCCATAACATGAAGTAGAAACTACCAGTGGAAATCAGGCTGGTATAAACAGTATGCAGGATAGCTGAGGTGGAAAAATGGAAATAGGTGTGTAGGTTGGTGGAGCAGGTGTGGTAATAGGGAATGGAGAACACGTGTGCATGGGTTAAGGAAGAAAGCCTGAGAACAGCTGTTAGGCAGATGGAGAGTGGCAAAAGACTGCAGGGCTTTTCAGAAATGGAGGGTCTGGAAAAGTATGAATGTTGCTCAAGGGGACAGATGGCTAGAATGGGCAATGTTAATAGGATGGAGGCAGGAATTGAGACTGTGAATACATGTTTTAAAGGGGAGAGAGCAGTATACAAAATGTAAATCATTTTTCCACAATAGCTATGATGCACATGTTTATCATGGATTATGTATTTATACATAAAAGGGCAAAATCAACATGTGGAACAGGTGGATATGTGATGATATCAACCATAAATCAAGAAACGAAAGACTCCATTCATTCCTTTGTTTGACCTTTATTTACCTATTTAAATGTCTTTTTAATCATAGTTGTCGTCATTTTAATATTGTTCAATGTCAAAACGAGTGTTTTGTCGTTATTGTCCTTCTGTTACAGTTTCCATGCACCTGTTACTGTGATTTCTATGTGCACATATTATGTGAAGATGTTTGAGTGAAAACTGATTAAACATAAAAAAACAAAACAATTTAGTCATCACTACATCACAGCAGCAGCAGGTAGCAACTTAAATCTAATGTAGTTTTCTCTGTTTGTTTACTTGCCAGGAAAGAAAGAGAAAGAACATGAGCGGTGGCATGTGCAACCACCTCCTTTATCATAACAACATCCGTTATACTACACATCATAAGCCGGATATGTTTAGCTTAATGACGCCCATTCGACTGGATTACAAGAAATGTATCAACACCTGTAAACATTATCAGTACATCTTGGTGGAAAATATTACCATAAGTCTTAATATGTAGAGGTCAGTGCATTCTGTGGGTAAGATAATTGACATTACAGTTTGACCACATGTGTTTGCAACAGAGCAGTGGATGAGGTGTCCAGTACAAAGCAGTGAGTTTTAGGATTACACATTATCAAAGATGCTAATTCAGGTCGACTGACATAAACAACATAGTCTCCATTGTTTCCTTTGATAAATTTGCTATGCTTATCAATTTCCTGTGCTGCCTTATCTAAGTCCTCACTATTGAGATCAATGGCTCTGGTAGTCTGATACTGTGCAATGAGCTGTCCAGCAGGGAGAAGCTCAACAAGCCAGAGCTCACAACAACACTGGGAAGAGAGACTAAAAATAAGACTCAGCTTAGCTCAGATCAGTTTTCATATCAGGTTGCAGATCAGAGGGAATGGACTGGTGGATGGATGGATCGATCGATCGATGTGTAGCTGGAAAATATTGACTGATTGATATTGATTGATGGAGCTAAATAATGCCCAGTGACTGAAGTAATGGAAGCACTGATTTTTTACTGCATTACTGCACTCTCTGCATATTGGAAAAGTACATTATATCTCATGAAGTTATGTTCATGAGATATAAGTTCTATTGTAGAGGCATAGAACCTCCATTTTATTTTGATATATGAAGTTATTACACCTATTATTATTTTCCAACCAATGAGTTTATTGCTATCTTCTGATGCTGTATATTGACCTTATCTCATCCTAGAATAGATTTTGTTGCTTTTTGAAACTGTGAACATTGATTGTAGGCACATTTTACCACCTAATAAAAATTTTAATTAAATACGCATCTAGCAGTTGTGGTGATCCTGTTCGTCTGATGAATGCACTGTAAGTCTAATATACACTGAGGATGTGTTGAAAATAATCCAACTTGTTTGTGCTCCCAGAGATGAGACAAAATTAAGCTTTGGCCACTTTGACCCCTCTCTTGAATTTCATGAACCTGCTGACTGTCTGCAGTATGACAGGCCGGCTAAAATTGACACTGGAAAAAAAAATCAAGCAGTGAGCACTGCACAAGCATACACTGAGCAAAGGAATAGGCCAGTAGAGTGCACTGAAACTTTTGAACTCCACGAGCATTGATACTTCAGTCACACTGTCGGGTGATTATGTCACTTTTTAAAATTGCATCTGTCACTTGTTCATTACACCCCATCCACACTGCAAACCGCTTTAATTAACTGAAACGATCAAAACGTAAACTCAGTATGAACTGAAATAACTGGCATCGCTGATTGGTTAGGAGGGCGAGCCTCACTCACTAAGACCTTTAGAAGTGAATATCTCTGCACTGCTGTCAAACCTTTACTTAACATCATGTCTCCACATTGTGAAGTATACTTCTGGAGAATACTTCTACTTAAAAAAAAATATTTCCAATAAGTTTCATACAGTATCTTTAAACTGCCTAATCCTAGAGTTTCATTGAATGTGGCAACTAGAATCTAAAGTAGCTTGTTAGCTTGTTGATGCCACTCACATCACTGTTATGTGATGTGATAAATACATCCACTAAAATAAAGACTTAAACTTATTGTGTGGTGTATTACAGTGGAAGTTATTATTATTGCAGTATAACCCCATACACTTCACTGATAACTGATAACACTGTTATCATAAAACTAAATGTGGCAGCAGTGCTAACATGATGCATAGTGTTCTCTTGGTCATACATTTGTACAGTTGTATGTGAAGATTCAAGTTAAACTAGACATGGCTGAGATCTGCTGGTTGCAGCTATTCCACTGGAACTGATTTTGCTTAGAAATCTTGCTATGTACAGTGCTTCCGTTTAAGACACACAATAGAGGAAGAAGTAGATTTTTTTTTTTTTTAAAGCTGCTCTTGCACATTTCCAAGATGAATCAGCTGAATAATAAACCTGTCGAAGTGTTGACCGGATTTGTGCACTGATGAATGATTAAGCAGGCAGATCCTCCAATTGGATCTCATAGTTAAAACATGATTTGCAAACTCCCACCTATGATGTGGGATCATCAGTTGCATTGAATAACGTTTAGTGCTGACAGAATCTTGACAACTGCTCAGCTGCAGACTCGGGCAATGAATGTAATCAAAGAGTCCACAGAAGTGTGTGTTGCCTGCATACGAGGGGGGCAATCAAGCGCTGAAGACAGATTGATGGTATTCTTATCCATGTGTCTGTCGAATGAGATCACCTCTCTACCAGCTGACAACATTCGAGTCTAGTAGTGTGGAAACTGAAAATGAATCGCTGCTGCTGCTCTTTAATTTCCACCCACTCGTTCAGTCCTTTTTGTGTTTCATTAACAGTTCTGTTGATGGTCCACTGTGTGTGCGCCTATGGGTTCGATTGTGTGAATGAAAACACAACACACATGCTCTTCCTGTCTAGTCCACGGAAAAGTAAACACAGTCAGCTGTGTGAGTCTTTCCCTGTATGTAGTAATGATTTGTGTACCCTGCAACCTGAACAAATACTTTATGTAGCTGACAGATATTGCTCTACATTATTTGTAGAGATGAAATTAAATTGACTGTCACTCAGCCTTGTGGAAAAAAATTAAAGTTGAAACCTTTCAAGGGGGTGAATATTTTTTACTGGTGCCCTAAAGGAGCCAGACTAACTCTTCCCCTTGATGCTAGCTTGAGATTAGAGACAAAAAGAGTGAAAAGAGTGTAAATATCTGTAGACAACCACTTCAATCAAGACAAAGAGCCTTATCACAATAATAATAAAACAGTCCTGAGTTACTCAAAGTAGCTCGGGTGAGAACAACTAAAGGTTGAAACTAACCATTTTAGTTGTCAATTTTACATTAATTATTATATTATTATATGTTTTCTGTGTAGTTTGCATCTACAGGAGTGGCTAAAGATTAAGCAACATGAGAAAGATGAAAAAGTACATGATGAAGGAGTAAAAAGGAAGATAAGGTGGAGGAGAGAGTTTCAATTACAGCAGTAATCTTCACCTGCTGGCTGAATGTCGCCATGCTTTGATTTTACATGATAACGTTCTCGGCTCTGAAAACGTCCAGGCTGATGAAGGGGTAGTATGCTCGGTCAGGGAGATGCAAGGCTTTAAACGCTCGCTCTATTTCTCCCTCCACATGAGGCGTCTGCTGCCTAACTGATCGACTCTAAACAAACACCAGGTGGTGGAGGAGGTGAAGAGGAGTGGAAAAGAGGTAGCAGATAAAAATACAAGGGGAAAAAGTAGAAAAGTAATAAACGTAAGAGAAATAACGGATGAAGGAGGGTAGCAGAAGAAGAATGCAGCAGCAGAAAAGAGGACAATACAGGGTTTCAGTTAGAGTACGAAAAGCAAAAAAAAAAAGAGAGAGAAAGAGGAAAGAATAGAAATTAAAATAAGGAAAATGAGAGAGGAAAGAGAAGAGGACAGACTGAAAAACATGACTGATGTCATCTCTGGGTGGTTATATTATTGTATAACTTACATTTTTGATGTTGATTTTGATGACCAATATATAGAATGACTTGATGAGATAATGTGTCTCCAGATTACACAGGCGTTGATGCTGGGGCTTGTCCTCACAACCAGCAGATGTCACTGTAGATCAACAAACTATCCATTTACTAGTGATGGGAGGTCTGGCTCCTTTCAAAGACTGAGCTGTTTTGGCTCGACTCCCTTCGAAGAGCCGGCTCTTACGAAACCCAAATTTAACTTCATTTAGTATCACTTAGAGCTTTCAATTTTATCCTAATTTAGAAATTATGAATGGTTTGTGTGTTGGTGAGCAGTTCTTTATTCACTATTTTCATAAAAGCCTTATTTTTATGCATTTTGTTGTTACAAAAACATACACCGTTGCTATCAAACCTTTAAATGAACAACTGAACACAGAAGCACAGCAAACAAATCTAATAAATAAAGACCAAAGTCTTAACATTAGGACACTTTAGATAAAAGTCTTATATGTAGACTGGCATTGAGAAATTTCTTTCTTCAGTTTTTCCATACGCTTTTGTAGCTCTGCTTTTTCCTTTGTCCCCCTCTCTCTGTACCTCTCTGCAGGAATCCCTGGCTTCGGAGGTGTGAGATATCCAGTGTGCAGCTACTGGTCCTACCAACCTGCCCAGTGTCCCGTCTGCTGCTCCTTGTTGTTTTGATCTCTGTTGCCTGCTGTTCTTTTCTCTCTACTCTTTCCACTCACCCCAACCAGTCGAGGTAGATGACCGCCCACCCTGAGCCTGGTTCTGCTGGAGGTTTCTTCCGTTAAAGGGAGTTTCTCCTCTCCACTGTCACCTAGTGCTTAATCAAGTGGGACTGTTGGGTTTTCCTTTACTTATATTCTGTAAGGTCTTAAAACTTACAATGTAAAGTGCCTTGAGATGACTTTTGTTGTGATTTGGCGCTATATACATAAAGTTGAATTAAAAAACTTGACGTTTGTCATACTAACACATATAGTGTGTCAAAAAGGTTAACACAAAGATGTGTAATGATGTGTAAAAACAACACCTCATGTGTTGTGCTTGCTTACACATAGTGTGTAGAAACTATGCATTAACCTCTGCACAAAAATGTGTTACTGTACACAAAAGACATCCAATTAATAATTATATGGGGGAAAAAAATCAATAACACATAGATTTTACTCTTTTATTAAGAAAAAATCAATTACATTTCTAAAAAGAATCTATTTACAGGACAAAGTGTAGCATTAGAATTGTGTATTTCAAATTGATTAAGTGACTGTACGGGTAACTCCACCTTCTACATTCATTCCAGTTAAAGTTATTACAAACCACTGGAACAGACGTCGATCTGATAACACGTCAAACTTGTCACAATGTCAAGATGCTGGGAATCTCATATCTCAGATGGAACTTTTACAAGTTTGTGGTCCTCCACTTTTCCCACAGAGCAGGCACAGAAATCACCATCCAAATGTGTCACTTTAACAAGTCTTACAAAGGCCGACACAACATTTGTGTCCACCTGGGATTAAATGAACAAACTTTCAGCAGACCTTCACCTGAC
>JAUMHL010000012.1:3698373-3708989 GCA_032362345.1 Sandelia bainsii
CCTGTTATTATTATTTAGACAAATTATTATTATTAATAGTAGCAGGATAACCCCTGGCCCTGTTATCATTATTTAAAAATTAATATTCATAGTAACAGTGATGCAGGTTAACCCAGTTATTTAGTATTTTCAGAAAAGCCTTATTTTTTATGTATTTTGTAGTTACAAAAAATGACACAGTTGCTATCAAACTTTTCAATGAACCAGTGAACACAGAAGCACAGCAAACAAATCTAATAAATAAAGACCAAAGTCTTAACATTATGACACTTTAGATAAAAGTCTTATATGTAGACTGGCATTGAGAAATTTTTGCTCCTTTCGTCACTTTTTCCAGACGCGCTTGCATTTAACTCCAGCTCCGTGTCTCTCTGTGGTTCTGTGTACCTGGCCTGTACCACTACACTCTGGCTGTCTTCGGAGCGTCTGCTCACCTTCTTTATTTTACATGTTGGTTTGATCCTGGTCTGTTTTTGCATGTGATGGGCCGCATTTTCATAATCGGCTCTCCTTGACGGAAGTCGGATTTTCTCGTTTTCTTTTAAATTTATTTTGTGCATTTATTAAGTACATCAATTTATTAGAAATTACTGCAAAGAAGATAAAGAACATAGGACGACAAAAGTCATACAGCCTTTCAGTGTGTCCGCAGTTCCACAATGTATATACTTAACAAAAATAGTGAGACATATAGGCTATATTTATCGACTACATTTCCCAGAATGCACTGAGCAGGGTTAAAGGTGTTTTAGACATGTGTGCCTCTGCCCAGCAACATTAGTCTTCCTGCATTCACACATAAGTACTTTGTACCCAATATTGTGCAAGATTTGTTATCTCCCGCACACACAGAGACACATGTGAGTGTTTGTCGTCGGTCAGTGTTAACACGGTGTTTATGAGCGACAGTCAAGACGAAACCGTGCGGAACAAAAATCCTGCTGAAATTAATCACCCCGTGCCGCTGGAGTGCTGCGGAGGACTCAACAACGTGGATTATTCGAAGGTACAACTACAAGCGTAGTAAAAAAGGTGTTTCGCAGTTCTGACTTTCACATGTGTCGGTATAACACAGAGAAGCTGCGTCAATTAGTTTTGACCGACTGAAGTGATCTCTGCCGCCGGTGACTTGTTCACAGCCGGAATACAGCCTCTTTCTTCAGTCGTTTTCAAAATAAAAGCATGGTACACACTAAGTACATATTGACATTTGTTTTTTTTAAATGTTTAATAAACGTATATATATATACATATATAATGTTAAATATAAATGTAATGCATAAACACATTCAAATATTTACTCTCATATTTTATTCTTATTTATTTTTGTTGACATCATGGGTAAAAAAACTACAACAAAGCACAATATTGCCATTATCTTTACTATATTTGAATTGGTACAACATTTTTTTTTTGTAAATTTTTTTATTGAAATACATTTAGTATAATTAAATAACCATATTACAAATTGTGGTCCAGCCACTGTCATAATATGCCAATGACTGTGTATCCTAGTTGTTAATGTTTAAGGTTTAAGACTGAAACCATTGTTGTATAGCGCTTTGAATTTATTCAGTGTAACAAACATACTTGTCACTTGTTAAAGATGAGGTAGCAGAAGAGAACTGTCTGGTTTGTTTTATGGTTATCAACAGGGGATGCACTAATGCTCTATTGATCCGATTACTGGGCCTGGCTCTCTGATGAAACAAGCCAGTTGGGCCAGCCACTGTAGATTTGTGATGTCATGGGTCAAAACATCAGTTAACATGAATACTGAACTTTCATAAGTATACTCACACAATTTTTGATATATGCATATACAGTGTATTGATGACTATTAAGTTATGTTTGAAGTCTTTTTGTGTTTTTGTGTATTTCTCCTCACAACTTTATCTGTCAGTCACATAGTTGTCTCTTTTCAGATGGATTTGAAGCTGATGGAAGAATTCTTAAATCTCGTCAACTTTAATGACTCCAGCTTTTGTGTTGCTGTGATTGCCATCATTTTCAACCCTCTCTTCTGGAATTTGGTAAGAGTTACTGGTGATTATGTATATTATAGCTCTAAAGTAATATTCCATATCTTCTTGTGTACTTTTATACCTAGAATTTTGTCTGAGGACTACAGCAAAGCAAGCTGAACAAATAGTGAAATTTCAGAAACAATGCTGCTGATTGGATTTTGGCAGACCACTGGAAAATTCTCTATAGCTTGTGTGTCTCCACTTTTCTGATCAACTTTGATGACTGTATTTCTCTAGACTTCTGTGAGCTCGTTGAGTCTGTTTTTTCAGTTCAATTAAGATTTTTTTTTTTCTTTTTCTGGCAGGAATAAAGAATAACATAATCCCTGCTATTGTTCATGACTGTGAGTAATCAGCAGGCATTAGTCATTACAAATTGATAAGTGAATCATTTGTCACTTTGTGTACACATCAGTACACAATACACATCAGTGTATTGCTGCAATATTTAGTTATATTCTGGGAGGGTGCATGTCAGGTCATGGCTATGTGGTGCCTGTGATATATGTACGGCATATGGATTGAATGCAAAAGCATAAATAGAACTTTAGTGTGATAAACACAGTTTGGTTTTGGGTGGGAAGCCAGTGAGGGATCATTGTTCTTTTTGCCATATTACTGATCATTCCTTGTCGGTTGGGACAAGGTGTGGATAGAGGAATGTTCAAGGACAAAGTGTTAATTTTTTCCTACTCCTGGGATCAATAATTCAGTTTACACAGTGGAAGAAACCAATTGAGAACCACCATCTACAATAAATGTGTGTTGTAGCTGTGCCAAATCAAGGCAAACTCTCCCGACAGTGTCCCTGAACCTGATAAAACTGCACTTGTGTCAATCAGAGACAGACGAGATGGCAACAGATCTCAGATATTTTATTATAATTGTTTATCCTCAGTATGGGAACAAAGCTGATAAAGAATATCTTCATAACTATACATTAGATATTATTTCACATCATTGTGAGCCATGAGCATTGTTGGCCTTTGACTTGTGCTGCAAAAAAGCAAAAGTGATTCTTTTCACAAAGACAAAGATAAAATGCTATCCAGATATCAGGCGAATGCACAAGTGCTTGCAGGCCTTAATTATACATTTCGAGTCACATGTTCCTCAGCAAAATGGTTTACTGAGAGAAACACTTCAGTCTATGCTATTATGCTTGAACTGTTACAAAACACTACAATTAAGGTAAAGCATTAGGATAACGCTTTTTTCAAACTGTATCCATCACACACATTGTTTATGTGGTACTTACGGGATCATAAATTAGAGTGCACAAATTCAGAAGGTTTAAGTACTAATGTGATGATGAAAAAAATTATCAAAAAAATAACAAAATCCACATGCTAAATGGGTGATGCAGTTAAATAATTCTGTTCCACTCGACTCTTGTAAAGCTAACGTGTCTTAATGATCTTTGCTTGTTGAGGTCTAATGCAGTTGCTAAATAGGAGGGTAATTAGCTAAAATTGGCTCAGTTTACTTGCTGCTTTTTGAAAGTAATTTCGCTGCTCCACCAGATACATCTCTTTCTGTCTTTTAACTAACCTTTAATGGTGAGTCATTTGACCATTCACTTAGTCCACCATCAGGCCTGCAGGACACATACAGAAGGTCCTGTCTTACACAATGGAAGCCAATTATTTGCATTAAGGTAAATTTATAAGAGCTGAGGAGCTCTTAGCCTTGCACATGTTCTCAATTCACAGTTTTTGTCCATTGTGCTGGAAAGTAAACTGTAATGGGTGTTATTCAGGCAAACGACATTAAGACTGATGGAATTTACGTAGGGAGAATAATACATCTTTTCATCTGGTTTGTTTGAGCTGTTTTCCTGTGACATGTGAGTGTTGGAGATGATGTTTGGTTTGGTTTTATTAGAGACTACCATCTCTTGAAGGGGTGAAGAACGAAACAGACACACACATGATGGATGTCCTTATCATATAACTGCCTTATTTCTGATCACGTCTTTGATGCAGATCAGATTGTAGCACATTTCATTGGCGTTTATGTGCTGCGAATACTGTGCTGGTAGCTTGCTGATCGAAAGTCTCAAATGTCTTGATTCAAACAATGAGCTTGCTTGAGACAATTTTTTTTTTTATTCTGTGTAGCTGGCAAACATACGTTCAGTATCTACTCTCCTCCTTTAAGCACTGTTATCTTCATTAGCTACTGAAAAAAAATAGCCGCTGACGTTGTCTGCTGTTTAGCGCTACATGCTTTGTCAGAGCTTTCTATCAAAACCAGCTTTCTAGGGAGTCTGGCATTGGTGCTGATGAGAGTGGTGAGACTGATCAAACAGCTTTCATGTCCCGTTCTTTTAAAAATAAAAACCAGCGGAGCTTCAAACTTGCATTAAGTGAATTTTTTTGGCAACTTGGTGGCATTAGAGACAAGCTGTAAACACAACAAGGATGTATTGTCATCTCTAAAGAGTTGGCAGGAAGTTGATAACTGAACTTCCAGCAGACACAGCATGGTTTTCATTTAGAGTCATGTTTCTTGCCACCTTGAACAATGAAGTCCAGTGTCTCCTTACATTTTAGCTCTGTTTTGGTCTCAACCCACTCCTGAAAGGCATATCTGCCTCTTTAACCAGAATGTTCATCGCTTGAATCTTTCTTTTCTTGATAAAGTGCAGAGAGAAGATTGTCAGTGTTTTTGCTGAGACATTTGTTGGGGCAGAGGCAAATAAATATATATATGTATATACAAAATGAGCAGGTATTAACCTGCTGGTTGCAGGTGAGGGTGTCATGACTGGGTATAAAAGGAGCATCCTCCAAAGGCTCAGTCTTTGCAAGAAAAATGGGTTGTGGTTCAGCACTTTGTGCCAAACTTTGTGAAAGAATTCTTAGTTGAAAAAGAATATTTCTCTTTGCACAATTTCAAAGAATTTAGGTATTTCACCATTTACAGAGAAATACCCAGGAGATACTTTAGAAACAGTTTTTACTTAATGCAGGTTGCATTTAGAAATGCAACCTGAAACTGAGATTATGTAAGGAGGAAGCCGCACATCAGTTCTATGCAGAATTGCCACTGAGTTCTCTGAACCCAAGAGCAGCAAGATAGTGGAAACATGTTCTGTGATCAGTCCACATTAGTTTTTGGGAAAAACTGATGCCAGGTTCTCCATGATAAAGATGAGAAAAACCATCCAGACTGTTAGTTGAAAAGTGCAAAAGCCATGATCTGTGATGCTAAAGGGGTGCATCAGTGCTCATGGCATTGGTGCATTTCTGTGAAGGTAACCCCCCCATCACTGATTTTTTCAAAGTATTGTGAGTGAGGGGAAGTACCCATGTGAGGTGCGTGCTGCCCTGTTAGTTTTGTACTTTTAAACAGACATGGTTGTTATGACTGTGGAAGCCGTGGATGCTGTGACCAGCAGAGTCTGGATTGTAGATGGTTTGCAGTGTGACACAACTAAGTAATTTGATTGTGGCACAACATGTATGCAGCTCTTTTTTCAAAGTAGCATTTACAATGGGTCATGTTGGTACACTCATCAGAAAATCTCATTTTTGCTGGTGCACATTCACAGGGAGCTCGAAGGCCTGGGTCAGACTGCAGTAGTGGCAATTCAATAACTTGTTTAGTTACAGTCTCTCCAAACCTTACCTGGTTCAGGACATTCATTTTTGTAAACCTGGCTACTTAAATAAAGCAATTTCTGGCCTGGGACTTTGAGATCACTAAGTGCTGTGTTTTTTTTTCTAAGGAAAGTGGTTTTTACTATTGGTGTGTGTGCCTACACTTGGTTAGTCATTTGACGTCAAAAAATCAACCACAACTTAGGTTGTTCCAATAAGAAAGCTTTTTCCTTCATACATTCACTTACAAGGCAATTTCATGTCACTGTCCATCACTCTATCAAATGTACAGTCACACCAGTTTTGTGTTTGCTCTGGTCGAATTGTTAAAATCTCTGCAGGACTAACTGACTCCAGCATCACCTGCAGTGTGGGCTACAGCCAGAATGTGTGTGTGTGTGTGTGTGTGAGTGGAGCCTACCTACTGACTCATCTACAGACTAACCTGAGTTTTTGAACGCCTCTGGAAGGTGCAGGTTGACTGTGTGATACAGAGAGCCTGTTTGCAGACGGCACAGCGCTCTTATTAGATTCACAGCCATTGTGCAGCCTGCTGCACCTGCTGATGCCGATTACACGTGTGCACTCGCTGCAGGCGTGCCATCAGGGTCCAGTGACATCATTTCCTCCCACTAGGCAAGGCGTTGGGAATTTTGGTGACGACTGTCATGCTGGAAGCCCTTTTCTCTCCTGCATGTGTACGTCTAATCATATTTATTCATATTCATGCTTCTGACAGCAAAACAACTGCGCTTACAGTCTCAACAGGATGCCTCCAGACTGCCACTGCTCTTTAATAATGACTGTCAAAGCAAGAATTAAAGATTATAGTCACTGATTGCTAAATATGAGAACTCATATTGAAATCTTATATCCTGGGAGCAAGATTAGAAGCAGTCTCAACAGTATTGTAAAAGGCAAAGCAGTTTAGTCAGCGCATCTAAATGTTGGGTCATGCATTAGGAGATGAACTCAGATGGGTTCTATCCATTTATGCATTTTATGTCATTTTCATTCAGTGAGTGTTGATTGCTGCAGAGTTTTGAATTGACAAAACATTCCTTGTCAATCAGACAAGGAAGTGAGTGAGTGAAAAAATATGTTTTTAATAAATTAATTTTCTTTATGTTCTTAAAGATTTTGTGTGCGAACTGGTGTAAAGTGCTTGTTTTACAAGCATATGCAATCCTTCAGTGTACTGTATAAAAGAAATATTATATAAATCTCCTGATTTTAAATGAACCCACCTTAAAAGCATGCTTTGTGTTCTTCATACACTATATTTGTATTTGTGCTTCTCTGCCTTATCTTTCATTGGTGTTCTATTCTATTCCGCTTTTCAGGGAACTGTACATAACATAGATTCAATAACCGCTGTAGGACCCTCAGCCACATTTATTTGTGTGTGTGTGTGTTTTGTTCATTTTTTTTGTCTCTTAATGAAACATTTACATCTGTTTTTGGTCATTTCATATCAACATTTTTCTGAGCTACTGTCTCATCTGGATTTTGCAAACAATGCCTAGAAAGATTTTAGCAATCTCTGAAAACAGTGTGACACTGTAAAAAATTGACAGAACTCAATTTCAGCAACTCTGACAAAAGCAAAAACGTGAACATGATTCAATTTGTCAGCACTCAGCTTGTGAACCAGATTTTGTTGCTTTTGTGAGCACTTCCAGAATACATGTTTTAATGTTTTTCTATCCCAAAATACATGTACATACAATACATTTTTCTCTTTTGTCGCCCGTTCTGCTTACTAACCACGTTGGCTGGTTCTGCCATGCTTTACAGTACACTGCACCTACTACCATCTAAAACAGCCCACACGCACTGGTGTAACTCTCTCGTCTTATTTGCCTAATACATACAACGCATCACTTCCTGTGTGACAAACGGCTGATCATCCCAGCCACATGGACTGCACTGGGAAAGAATAGGAATTCACATGCAGCACCCTCATCCCGAATACATTACCCACGTTGAAAATAAGATAATACCTACTCATACAAATGCTTCATAGTCGCCCTCAGTCGTCTTCTCTGTGCACCGCCTTTTTCACCGGCTCTTCGTTTACCTTGTTTTTCTCATTTCACTTTTGGACAATTTTTCTCTCTGTGCCCCCCTGCTGTTTTCTCCTTTCCGCGTGTCCTGCTGCTTCCATCATCAATGGTTTCTTCACAGGGAGGGTTAGTGCATCACACATAGCAATTTTCTTCCTTTTCCCGTGTGACTAGGTTTTCATCTCCCCTCTTACCACCCCTCAACGATCCCCATGGTCTGCTCTCTGCTACAAATCTGTCACCTTTAATCTCTGTCCTTCTCGCTGTTCCTGCTGATTGTTCCCCTGCCTGTGCTTCTCAAAGTCACAATCTGTGTGTCATGTTAAAACTGACCATTTGGTTACTCTTCATAGCATCGAAACTACATTTGTTCAAGCCTTTTCATTTACTGATGTAAATGTGTGTGAGGCTGTTCCAAGCAAGGATCATGTGCTCCATAGGAAGAGCTGTGTTTCAGCCTTCTCATTAGGGCTGGGTCTTGAACTTCAGTAGTTCTGAGGAACATAAAGTTGTGGTTTTCTTGTGGTAATTGTGTGAATTTGGATGCTGGAGTGTTTTTGCAGTCTGTTATTATTTGGATAAAGCTAATGTATAAACTCTACAGGCTGTAAGATAAGATAAGATAAGCCTTTATTCATCTCAATTTGCCCACTTTGACCAATTTCTAAATGATATTAATAAGGTGACAGCAACATTGTTGCCAACATAGCAAGTTTCTCACTAGATGTGGTGACTTTTAAGACCTCATTAGAGACTTTAAAAAAAGAGTAATTAGCAACAAATTGTGCAGCTTTCTTTTCTCTTGAAGAGAGGTTCCAGTATTCTCAGTGGAAGTACACTCATGCAGCTGTTGCTCTCAGTGAGGAGAGGACGGTCTTGCTCAGTCAACCAATCATCAGCCAGATGATTGCTGATGTGAATGAGCTCATCGACGTTGTCATCGTGGTTTCAACTGAAAATGACATTTCTATGCAACTGAACTGCAATCACAGATCCATTCTGTAAGGAACACTGCAGACTGGAGGTAAACATTACCTTCAGTCTTAAATAGTTATTCTTTGATCATGATTTAGCTAATTTTAGATAAAGTTCTTGTCCTCACAGTTTGAGTCTATTCAGCAACATTATTATTATTATTCACATTTTCATTTTTGCTTTCGTAACAGATTTCAGTCTTTATCTCAACAATTAATACACAACTATCAATGTGAATTACCAGCTGGTTACACAAGCCTCTGTCTGTGTGCAGACGATTACATGAAGAAGCTCCAGTACTTAGATATTGTTTGCTGAACTTCTGATGCAAATTTTGGAAAAATGTACAAGCTTACAAAATAAAGGCTACAGGTACAAACTAAAATGGGGAAACTTGCAAAACTAAGATTACGAATACACAAACTTTTCAACCACACTTTTATGAATTACATACAATTCCATATAAAAAAATTTCAGTGAGTCCCTGTTTTGGCAGTAGTCTGTGCACATGCATGAGAAGAAATATACTCAATTCATATTTTCCAGCCTCATGGGTATACACAGTGTGGTTTTGTGAGAAACTGTAAATGAACAGTAACAATGTCATTGTCATTCAGTCGACATAGTAGTGACAGTTGGAACCCTGTAAATGTATCATTTCAAAAAAACATAATTCACTTCAGTAAAAAATAAAGAACAACCACTTAAGGAGAAGGTGAGTCCGAAACTTTTAACTGGTAGTGGATATTTTAAGACAAAATTCTGTTGTCATGGAAAAAAGACAAAAAAGCAGAACAAAATGTCTTTTTTCATACCTACTGCACTCTGCTTATGTCCTCTCTTTTTGAGGAAACTAAACGCACGCAGGCAGAAAGAAAATATTTGTGCTGTGGATATTTCTAAAGTTTAATCCCATGTCATTTACATCTTTCATTACATAGTTTCTTGAGAATCAGTTACCTAGGCAACAGGCATGTACAGTGACTTAAGGTAACAGTAAGTGGTGTAGTACAAAAGATGACAACTGTGTGTTATACTTTGTTCAGAGGGCATTGACTTGTTGACTGATCTGACTGATTGACTGATCCATTGACTTCCTTCTCTAGATAGAAAGCCTCTGCAGATGCCTTAAACTATTTCAAAGTCATAAATGAGATCATAAATGAGATCAAATTGAGTGCGAGGCTGCACTAGATGTCACACTGACACTGAAGCACTGGGAGGAAGGTGGTCAGCCTGTTCTTTTTCACTTTATCTTTCTGCCTTAGACTGATATCTGGACATGATGCCAAGCTTTAGATAACAGCAAGTGGGAACTAACTGCGTTAACAACAGCAGGAAGACTGTGGTGTTTATGCACACATGTTGCAGTTGGTGCATATAGTTACCAAGCGAGCAGATTAGTCTGAGCACTTGAGAATAAACATAAGATAAATAGATAAACTCTATGCCTATACTTGTGATCACAACCTGAAGGGAATTCACTTCACACTTGTCACATTGTCCTGTTGGACTCAAGGATGAACTGATTAGATTTTCATTGTCATTTTTTCTATATGTGTCACACTTAAAAGATTCAGATCATCAAACAAAGATAATATTACACAAAGGTAACCCAAGTAAATGCAAAATACAATTTTTAAATGATGATTTCATTTATTAAGGGAAAAAGAACTGTCTTGGCCCTATGTGAAAACAGTAATTGCTCCCTAAACCTAATAACTGGTCGTGCCACAACAAGTGCAATCAAGCGTTTGTGATATCTGGCAATGAGTCTTTCAAATCGCTGTCGAGGATTTTTGGCCCCACTCCTCTTTGTAGAATTGTTTTAATCTTTTAGCGTGTTTCACTTCGTCAGACAGCTTCTGTTTAATAATAATAATAATAATGAATACTTTATTGATCCCCTTGGGGAAATTGTTGTTTGGACAGCTGCTAGACCT
>JAUMHL010000012.1:3723071-3735589 GCA_032362345.1 Sandelia bainsii
TGAACCTTTTAAGTGTGACAAATATGCAAAAAAGTAAAAAATCAGGAAGGGGGCAAACACTTTTTCACACTACTGTAAATGCAGTACTAGAAAGTAGGGCCCTATGATTTCCGTGATGCGGAAAACGCGGACAGAATCGCGGAATTCAACAAATAAAATGGAATCCGTTGTTAAACGCGGAATGTTGTAAAATTCGGTTTTATCTGTGTGTGGGCAAAGCAAAGCAATAGTTTCTAATGAATTTCGGCCGCTGCACCCCTTTCTGTGTGTTACCTGTTTAGACGGGACTCAGCAGAAAAAAGTCAACGGTGAGCTATGGCAAAGAGGCTCGCTGAAACACAGAAGTCCTCAAAAAAAGTACGGAATTCAACGCTTAGTGCTAAGTTTAGAGCAGAACAATACCCAGACGTTTATTTTGAATCGGGAGAACCACTCTTTTGTAAGTTTTGCCAGCACACGATAGCCTGGACCCGTAAGAACACATGTGATGACCACAGTCAAAGATTCACATCAGAAACAGAGACAAGAAGCAAACTAGCGCGAGCTGCTCACTCCAGCAAAGTCTTGGTCATGCAAAGAAATCAGCTGATTTGTATCCCAGGTGTTCCCTCTGTTTATTTATTTGATAAATTTTTTATGTTGATTTCAAATGTGCAGCACTTTTGTTTTACAAAAGGAAGACTGTTTCTTTATTCTAATGTGAAATACATAAGGTTCTTTGTTTTGCACGAAAAATGAATGTTTTTTTTTGTTTACAGGTAAATGTTGAAATGCATTAGCAAAGCAGTAAATGTTCTGGTGAACCCCAGCACTGTGTAGAAGTTGAATAACTAATTTTTTCCTATTGCCTTGTTCTTTTTTCCGATCCACTCCATAATTAGACACTTTGTAGATGAATAAATATTATTATAACGTAAAACACGGAATTCAGAAGAATAAAAATGGAAAAAACAGAATTTAGGAAAAAATAAAACGGAATTTAGGAAAAAACAAAACGGATTTCATAGGGCCCTAAGAAAGGTCATTTCAGGCATCTGTTTTTGTCTGAGAATGTATTAAAGTGAAATTTATAGAGTATGTGCACTGTAGCTCTGGATGGTTGTTGTAAACTACTATGTGATTGGAGAATATAGGTCAAGATCAAGAGATGTCGCACTTCACTAATGTATTGATTTGTAGTGTCGAAAATGTTGGTGTTCTTGTGTGTGTGGGGAGGCTTTTGGCCATGGTCCTTCTAGCTGTGAGGCGACAGTGCTAACCACCGTGGCTTGTAATTGTTTTTTGTAAAAGCAAGAAACTGATAAAAGAATGGATGACACATGAAGTTATCTGTCCTGTTTGTAACGTTAGCACAAAATCATCATTCCAGTCCTGTGTTAGAACATAAATATTATATACACCATATATATGGTGTTAAACGTCCACCTGCCTTTCTCTGGATGACATCATCTGGAGGAGTTTTTCAGTTTCAGATAAAAAGACTGGGTTATTTTACAATAGGAAAAGTACATGTATCCTCCAAACTAGAACCATAAATGCAAGTTGAAAATTGATGAAGACGACCTTGGACAAGTAAATACGAAGCATTGCATTCTTTTAATTTGCTCATAGTGCAAATGAAATAAGGAGAATTTAAAGTACTCAACCAGGAATTGCAGATAAAACTCCTGTTTAAAGTGTGCAATCACCAGCCTTGCTCCTCCTGCTTCTTGCTTTCCG
This sequence comes from Sandelia bainsii, assembly GCA_032362345.1. Lineage (NCBI taxonomy): Eukaryota > Metazoa > Chordata > Actinopteri > Anabantiformes > Anabantidae > Sandelia > Sandelia bainsii. The sequence continues at coordinate 3,724,791 of JAUMHL010000012.1, forward strand.
AAACTCTCCTGGAAGGCAGCTCATTTTAAAAAGGTACTCTGTCTAACTCAAACCATTAACCTTCCTTCTCTGACCTTCATCCACATCCTCCTCCTGCATCTAGCCGTCTTTCTCTGCAGGCAACCTTATGATTTAAATTTTTATATTCCGAAAAGTGGAATGAGACCAAATTTATACTTTGACTGGAGTTCTTCTAATATCTTATATCATCGCTGTTGTATTAGCATGCACCACATTCATAACTTACACACACACAGACACACACACAATATGTTAGGCTGTATATGAAATAGTACAACTGTAAATATAGTAACACAACAAACAAAAGCATCAAGCATCAATGAACAGATTTTTTTCAAAGAAAGTTATCCTGTATTTATAGAAACTGCATCAGCGGTGAGTCATCATCAGTTGTTACAGTGCATTCGGTGGTCACTCCATCAAATCCACTACCCACATCTTTGTCCCACAGACCCACTTTCCCTCTTTTCCAATCCAAATCCCAGCAGTGTGCCTTGCCATGGCTGACGTGGCCAAACAACATGCCGCATCACCTTACACTTCCTGCTTCCCTTAACAAAGGGAATACGCTGGAGTGCTAACAGCACAGACACCTTAACCCAGTTTTTTTACTTATTAACTCCTAACCTAGTTTTGCTTTGGGAGCTATTTTGTCTGCAGGTGTTAATGCTCACACACACACAAACACATAAAAGTGCATCAGCACCAGCACCTGTGTGAGTTCCATTTTTATATGCAGCATTAAGAACCATTACAACACTAGACGTTTGAATCCCTTGGCCTGGTAATATTTAAAGACTGTAGTATCAGTCAATCTGCTGTTCTTATGTTAGAAGCTGTTTTACTGCTTCTGTTCAAACTCCTGTCAAACTGTTCACATTAATTAAGCATTATGTTTTCTTATTGTTACATGTTGGAGATACGAATATAACATATATGTAATAATAGTGAACCGCTCAAGCCTCAAATGTCTTTCAGCTTGCAAAACCACAGTACTGCAACTTTGCATTGATCACAAAATGCACACTGGCCCAACAAGTGTTTCTGTTGTAGAGAAGCATTATAAATGAAGATTGTTGAATATATTACATACAAATGAGCCTCACGCACCCTGCAAATTGACTGTTTTTATTATTAGAATGTGATCCATCCATTCAGTCGGTTTATTTTTTTATCCCCATTCATGTGTGCAGGAGGGCCAAAAAACTTTGAAGCCTGTCAAGTAACAAACTAAGTTTTCAACATGTTAATTCACATAAATTTATAATAATTCAGTAGCAGGCGAAAGTAAGTCATGGTTTGCTGTGGAGTTGGCTGGCTACTATCTTTGGCTGGATTTGGCTCTGTTGCCTTAGATGTGTTAAATGTTTGGTTTTATTTTTCATACACATTTAGCATAAAATAGCATAGAAGTTCAACTTTACCTATGGATTATAGACTTGTGCTAGGATTAGCTTTTCAACCAGAGCAAACTGTAACCTAGGAGGTTGTGGTAGTCATTTGGTGTTGATATGTGCCTACATGCACATATCCAATGGTAGTGGTCTGAACAGCAAAATAAAAATAAAATAAAAAACTCTGAACAACTGGGATTGAACTCAAGCTGTAAGTGCTCCAGATTTTAAATCAATTATTACATCTTAGTACGAGTTTGTCCTTTATGTCTGCACTCGGCAGGTTCCATCTTTTCATACAGGCAACATTAAATCCCATCTGAGCACCTTTTAAAGCAGACACTCGCCCTCTTGAGACGCTCTTCATCAGAACATCTAAGGATAACACCGTGGAATGAAAATGCTTTTACTGTATAATACTTAGGCAACACATGACCCTCACATCGTCTTTAAGCACGGGCTACAGTCGAGTGTGATGTCAGAGAAAGTTAAAAGCACTCTCGACAACAGACAGCCTCTTTCTCTCTGCAGCCACACAAACACAGTTATTACACTAGAAGAGAGGAGCTAGATTTCAGAAGACTTAAAAATGTAATTTTTGTTTTTGTGGGGCGCTAACAGTATGATGCATTGAGGATCAGTGTGATCCTGGTTACTTAACCTGTGTGGACTGATGAGTCAGTGGATGAGGGGAATTCTTTTGGTGAGCCAGAGAAACACAGTAAAAAATGATTAGGGTGGAATAAAATTGTTTGTTAAAAGTAAGTATCCACTGATTACACACATGGTGGTACTGAATGTTTTTCAGAGTGAGTTCTCTCCAGCACTATTGACTATTTTGCTATTTTTCTGTCAATATTTTTCTACCTCCTGCACTGGAAGAGTCGTCTTGAATTCCACCTACAAAACTCTGGTTTGGTTTAAATATTGGTTTACATATCCGCAGTATGTTTTGTACAATAGAAAAGAATATACGCATAAAAGGAGAATAAAATTAACTACATTAACGGAAAAGAGATTATGTATTGCCACGATATGGAAGAGTATCTCCTTTTTCTGCATTTCCATTTCTGCAATAACATAAATTCGAAGTGTAATACTGTACATCTTGCTCATTTTTAATTACTGTGATTTGTCATGGAACCAGCAAAAGGTAAAAAGAACAGTCCAGTGCAAATTGTTTCAATTCAGAAACTGGGCATTTTAAAATGTAAAGCTCAAACTGAATCGATCCACATGACTTTTATGTTCTTTTCTAATTGACCACAACTCAAGGTAACCTTGTTAACAGTTAGCAGACATTTTTATATTTCACCTGTGCTGCTACAGTAAAATATTTAACTCTGAACTGGGGCTGCAAGTCCTCAGATGAATTCTTCTATTACAGTAATCAAAGATTTAATAAATCGTGTGCAGTATAACTCCTCGCTGTTATAGTTGGTCCAAGCAGTTTTTGTTATTAATTGAAACTTGTTCAAGGTTCAGAGCATGTAATACACTGGTTAAATAAAGCAAAATAAATTATGCTTTTTTTTCTTCTGCAGTATGACAGTAGCAATGAGGGCCAAGGCCAGGTGGGAGGTGATGGATGGGACGGCTGTGTTCTACACTGGGGTTGCTCTCATGGTGCTTGGCACTGTACTGGTGGTCAGCAGCTTCCTTGCTCTGGGATTCACTGGAACATTCCTAGGTGGGTAATAAGAAAATATTAAAGGAGCCATCTGCTGATTTCACCCTCTGAAGACAATATACTAGTTATTCATGTTGTGTTGTATATTGTTTCCTGCAGCTGAAATGTACTGTTCAGTTTTAATTACTCAAGTGAAGTTATTTGGCTTGGTTCCTCGCTTTGGGCTTTTAGACGACATTTTAACAGAAAATCAGCGTTGCAGACTGGGGATATGTTGATTGAAAGATTTAGGATCTTAGGATCCAGCATTTGACTGAAATGCATTAAAAACTATTGGACTTTGAAGTTTGGTACAGACAGGAGTCCACAGGACTTCTTTTTTCTTAGGTTTAGATATATTACTGTATTTTAAATACATTTACATTAAAGTATTGTAAAAGTTCATTATTGAGAATTATAGTTTTGCTCAATCAAGCAATGAGTTTTAGTCTCATCTCAAGATTCTTTAGTACTTTTTCCAGAGGTTTCCATTGAATCACATGGTTTTCATTGGTGGATAGAGTTTGTAATGGAGATGGGTTTGTCATGCTCTGTAACATTTCTTTGACCTATTGGCCAAGTTTGGCTTAACCTTCAAGCCATTATTGATGATGAAGCCTCGGTTGCCTGAATCTAAAGTCAGTCACTGGCACTTATTAATCCAGTATTTGATGCTGGTTATTTAAGAGACATCCTGCATGTTAGTGTAACTTCTCTGCTCCTGAGCTAAAATGTTAAATTTTGTATTAAGCTTCTGTATTAAGCCCCTTGAGTCACAGTGACCTGATGATTCAAAGTGATTGCACAGAGGCAGAAAGAAAAATCCAAACACAATCAAATTACACGTAGTGTTTATGTGTTGGCCAGCTGGCTCGAGATCCATACTCCAATCACAACCTACTAAACACAGTCCAACTTTTCCAACCTCTAGGCTGTCACAGTACTTTCACTACTCTTCTACAAATCCAGGTTGCCCATTTTCATTACCACAGTGAAACAACAGTGGAGCATGAAACAGGAGCATGAAAAAAAATGTTATGCTTGGCTTTCAAATGTGAATGGATTACCAGTAGTCACTTTGGAGGTCAAAAATTAGGGTAGCATATTCTTTTGAGGCCAGATACAGCTGGTCTTCTATTCAAAACTAAGCTTATTGTTTACGTAATCTGTGTTTTAGCATGTCCTACCTAGTGTTAAAATGAGCATACATAATGAAATTTGTTATATAACTCAGGTATTAACAGCCTTTCTTCACAGAAAACAAGGCCAGCAGCACCACATGTGTTATAAAGGTTTATTATACCTACTGGAAGCCTTGTGTGCGTGTGTATTTACGTGCATTTGTGTGTGTGTGTGTATGTGAATGTGTGTTGGGGGTGGATGAGGAAGGTATAAGAGAGGTATTTGAATGTTCATGTCCTATTATATTAAGTCCAAAATAGGCCAGATTATGTGCGTGTTTGTGTGCGCACAATACCTGGGGGACCTTATTACATAGAGACCCATAGTAAGTGCTCAGGTTACAGTGAGCAGTGTCCTAGTTCAGCTGTCCCCAATGGTTTTTTTTGTTTTGTTTTTAGGCCCCTCCTCCATCACCACGCACAAACACAGATGTTGGACATCTAGCCCTGGTTTACCCCCAAATTTATGATAAAATGACTTCTTTAAGTTGAAATTAAAACTATTTCTTGTTAAATATCATTTTAAATCACATTGCTTATTTTGTCAAAATTGTTATTGCTAAAAATAAGTCATTTGCTTCAAAAATCACTGCTACAGTGTTCTCCATGAGGCATGAAATTCTAGGTACTGACTGACTATATTTAATTCGATTGGTGCAATATCTGTAAAACAACACATTAAACTTCTAAGCTGATGTTGTCAATCACTGCCACTGCCCATCTGTGATTTCAGCTCTCCCTACAGTACTCCATACTTCATGACACGTGTACGTTATATGACAGTCTTGCCATTTGCCATCAGCACAACTGCTTCCTTGAAAAAGTAACAGCTAATGCTCAGTTCAGACAACACAATATAAGGCCAATAACAACCTCATCCAACAGAAGTAGGACATCAGTACTGGACATTGAAGTTGGATGTTTCTCCTTATTTTGAGGTCCCATAAAATTAGGGACATGCCTTGAGAAAAATCATCACAGAGGTTTAAATCATATGAAAGGTTTAAACACTATTTTATCGTCTCATGAAACATAGAAAATATCATTTTTATTTCCTTACACAAGTGAGAAGAATTTCAGTTTAATATTTTCTGGCCAACGAGAGTTGGGAGAACTTTAACTCCAGTTTTCACATGATGTCATATTGTTGACGTCAGTAACAGCCAGGTGACGGTGGAGCAGCAGAACATTAACAAGGTTGTGTGTGTCAAAGCCACGTTCCCTGGCAGCGCATCCTCGAACCGGCTTCAGTGTCTGCTGCTGATTTGTGAAAACCATGTCAAAAATGATTTTAGAATTAAATCTATCCAATCCCAGTTTAAAACTAAGTGTCAAGGTTGATAGCACAGTGGGAAGCATGGCAACATTATGAAACCGTACACCAAGTTTGGCACTGAATCCCAGTCTACCTGAACTTTTGAGAAAACTTGTCGCTGGTGACAGAAAAAATGACAAATTTTAGTCATGAAATGCATCGTTTGTGTAAAACAGAGCCAACAATCTATCATCTTAGCTTGTTAGCATTAACATTAACACACTATGTGTGTGTTTTTCAGGTGACTATTTTGGCATCCTGATGGATGAGAAGGTGACAGGCTTTCCCTTCAACATCACAGAGAACCCGATGTACTGGGTGTGTGTGTGTGTGTGTGTGTGTGTGTGTGTGACTGGAGGGGAGAGGGTGTCACTGTCACGTTGCAAATCACTTCACCCTTGAAAAAGGTTGGGAGGTAAAAACTTTTACGTGTGTCTTGTCGCTATGACAACTGTGACCACATCACTCAGGACCCAGGCGTGCATGGTTGCTAGGCAAGTGCTCTGGAGTTGATGAGCCAGTCGCCGATAAAAGCTATTAGACCCCTATTCTTCCTCACACAGCGCTACGTGGACTCCATTCTTAATTCTACTGCCTCCATTTTGTTGTGACAAATTTTACCGTTTCACTCTGATTTGAATTGAATTCACTTTTTAGCCCTGTACTGCTGCCTCTGACTGATCAGACCAGTCACCACCTCATTTCACTAACACATTTCTGTATCTCTCTCACCTGTGTCCCTCCCTCCCCCTTTAGCTGCATCCTTCACTTCCTCTTTGTTGTTCAGTCAATTGCGAGAGAGTGACAGCTTCAGCCTTAACCTGCTCTGCTGTCTTCATTCTTCAGTCTTTTGCCTCTGTTTGTTGTTGACCTAAGGATCTACAGTAAAACAAAAAGAAGGTCTCTAAACAGATCTGTTTTGACAGAGAATTATCTATTTAACTCTACAGAGCATTATATTTCTTTTGGCTTTGGTTTTCCGATCTGTAGTTTTACTACTTTGTTTGGGCAATGAACTTCTTGTTCATAAGTCCAAGCTGTGATAAACCCATTAAATGCTACCTGCTGTCTCCACAGATACAGACAAATTTAGTGACTAGCTGGTGAACACATAGGAGTATTTAGCAGCTAAAAACCCAGATATTTCCCTCAGGAGTTGGTAAAAACCAAAGCAGATTAAAAACAGAATGACTCATCACATGGACTTTAACTGAATGCTAATGTTGTTATGTATCTGCTGGATGTGTAAATAAGCAACTGTTTGTAACTTTCTAATATAATTTGAAAGGTGAAAATATATCAACTTTTTTTCTGCTGCTCCTAAGTACAGGTCTTCACAGGTCTACTCAGTTTGGAGGAGCAGAGACCGACCCTGGACCAAAGTCAAACCAAGTTCAAATTCTACTCAGTCTAATTGGGTTGGTTAGGGTCTGGGTTAGGTTCTTCACTATATAAACTCTGATCTTGACAGAACAGGTCTTAAAAGAACATTTACTGATGCTCACCAGGCTGGAAAAAGAGTCTTGCACACTTGGATAACATTCGTCATTTTTACCTTCACCAGGATTTGTCGTCAAGGTCACAGGGAACCCCAGGTTAAACTAAAAGCCTGTCTCACAGTGCATGTCTTTGGACTGTGAGAGGAAGCCAGAATAATTTGAGGAAACCCAAGTGGGCACGGAGAGAAAATGCAAACTCCACATAGAAAGGAACCCAGCTGGCAGGTAGATTTGAAACCAGCTAGCTGTAGCAGTCACTTTGCTTAAGACCACGTGCATAAATTGAAGACTGTACTCTAGATGGCTGAGACCAAATTTAAGACTATGTGGTTTGTATGAGAAGTGTTGACCAAACACTGCATTCCAGCATAACAACCTTATCCCATCTGTGAAACATAGTGGCGGCAGTATCAGCAGAGTTGTACAAGCAAATTTTACAGGAAAATGTCAAGGTATTCATCCATGAACTGAAGCTCAACAAAGTAAATCATGCAGTAACAACCCTAAACACACAAGTCATTCTACTGTTAAAGCAGAAGTAATGTAATGTTTTGAAATGACAGGGTCCAAGTCCTGACCTTTATTTAATAGAAATGCTGTGGAAGGACATAAGGCAGGCAGTTCGTGCAAATTCAGTTATTTTGGTTTTGGTTTTGGTTTTAGAAGTTAGGTAAAAATTTAATTTTAGGTCATATTTATGCAATGGGTTCACATACTTTCAAGCGTCATTGTACATCAAAAGCAACTCATCACTCTATGACGCTACTCGTTGTCTTTACTTTATACATTTACTTTATACATTTCTGAGCATTATCTTAGCACTTATTCTTTTTCTCATCTGTTATTAATATGTACTTGAGATATGTTACTGTATAATTGTGATGCCAAATCCTTTAAAACCGTTGAAGACTGTTTTCACTGTGTCTAAGAGTACTTATGTCATTCTGATGGATCTCTGTCATACTTTCAAAATCACACAAACAACACACTCAACTGAAGAACATGAGGAGGGAAAAAACTCCACACACACCCCTCACACTAAGCTTAGCCCCTCACTGTGCCAGACATTCTTTTTCACACATTAGTCCACTTACAGGCCTCTTTGTGTGACTTCAACAGGAAATTAGCTCACACATTAGCAGATGCACTTAGACTAATATATGAAAACGGTCTAAACTTGTGCTCCTAAACAAGGTTGGCTCAAAAATAGCTGCGAGATGGCATTCCTTTTTGTGATTACGTAGAAAATTTTGGTACTGGGCACCACAGAAAAAAGGAGTGTGTCACCAAACTGCAGTAGACGTCCTTAAATAATCCCTTTGTCTGTGCTAAATTTAGTAGAAAAACTGGAATCTCTCCTTTACAAAAGTTTTCAGCCCCTTTCATATGGCACTCTAAATTACACAGACCTATGTATATAAGGTGTTGCTATAGATCAAAGTGCAAAAGTTTGGACAAAAAACATTTTGTGAATGCCAAGAAACTCTTTTAGACCTCTGAGATACAATTTAGTGTTGTGGCATGGATCAGGGTATAAAAACAATTTCTAATGCTTTAGTGTTCGGGATAATAGTGGCCTCAAAAATTGTGAAATGTAATAAAGGGTGGAACAACTACAGAAGGGACCAAGAACCCAATGGTCAATCTAAGGCTTAACCAAGTGCTGACATGAACCCCACAGAACATATGTGGAGAGACCTGAAGATGGAATTTCAGATGTTTCCATTCAATTTCATGGATGTTGGAGCTTAAGATGATCTGTCAGGAAGTGCTGGAACTGAATAAACTACCCAAATGCAGGTGCAATATATTTGGGGCAGCACCAGCTGAGCTGGTAGAGTCGTCTATAAACCCTAGGGGCAGTGGTCAGATTTCCAGTTCCTCCTGGCTACATGTGAAAATGTTCTTGTACAAGACCCCAAAACCCGTAGTAGCGCCGACATGTACTGTCTGGCACCTGTCCAACAACAGGGGATCAATAAAGTATTATTATAATTATTATTATTATTATAAACAGATACTGGTGTTCCCAGATGATGAATCCTAATGCTCTGACTTTCTCTCTATTGGTTGACATTTGTTTTTGATCTCCTGACTTTTAATTTTGTGTCGCTAATTAGTAAATGTTAGCATGCTAACATGGTAGAATAACTGGCAGTGGTAAACTAAATATGAGCATGTATTGTCATTGAAGGGTATGTGCATGCTGATGTTAACGTCTAGCTCAGGCCTCAGAATTGCATGCCAAATCGAGACTTGTCTGCACAGGAATTTTTCAGCTGCATTCTTCAGAAATCTTCATTTTTACTTATTTACAAGTCTGTTTCTTTTCATAAGTATCAAAACTGAGCTTTGATACAATTATACTTAAGTCTTATGGATTATAACAGGAGTGTAGCAAATGCATAGTTAAGTTATTCATATATTTCAATTATTTGCCCCTGTCTGTTTGCTTTTTTTTTTTCTTACAAACCGCTCCAGTTCAGTCTACAGTAGGACAAGTCAGTTGTTTTATCACCATAATATTACCAGAGTGATTAACAGTGTGGTGAATACTGATGTTCAGCACCACCATGGGCCATTATCATGTGTTAAGCTTGTGGGATGGAGCAGTATCCTTGAGCGAGACAGAACAACAATAGTCTCACTTATAAAATGTCACACTGCTACGGGGGAAACTCTGCACTACTCAGCTGTCACTCATGTTGTGTGTTTATGTAGATAATGTAACAGCGAGATCTCTATTATAAAACAGTGAAATATAACTCAAGACAGATTCATGGACAAAGGATATATTCATGGCTATATTTGCTACACCATGATCACAGCATAAATAATGTGGAACAAACATGATACAGCATTTGTGTTGCTTCAGTCTAACAGAAAAGAGACTGTATGTCATGGTACGTCTTTGTTTTATTTTCTTTTTTTTGGTGTCTCCGCTTCCTCCTGTCTTTCCTGTCCTTTATTGCACGTTCTCAGATGCACATCCTTACCTGGCCGCGCCCCCTTCAGCCATGCTCCCGGTCCTGTCTCACACTCACCCAAATTAACGATGACTTACTTTATTGATCCCCTTGGGGACATTGTTGTATTTATTGTGTTAAGTTTGTGGGATGGAACGGTATCCTTGTGCTAGACAGAACAACAATAGTCTCACTTATAAAATGCCACTCTGACTCCCTGACACAAATGATCCCCAGCTGCTGCCACTTAGTCAATCATGGTCCCACTCCATATATTCTGCTTTCCCTCAGTTACCCCTTGTCAGGTCCTCTGTTGTGTTAGTTAGTTAGGAGAGCGTCGGGCGGACGGCCCGAGGGCGGCAGACGGGGACCCTGGAGAGCGTTGGGCGGACGAGAAGACACCCAGGAGGGAGAGGGAGCTGATGGGGCCAAGGCAGCAGCGTCGCAGTTCCGCTGGCCTTGGAACAGGAACTGGAGAGGCGGCGACGACGTCCTCGACGTGGCCCCGCCTTGGAACAGGAACTGGAGCGGTGGCGGAAAACACATCGCCCCGCTGATGAGCAGGAACCGGAGAGGTAGCGACGACGTCCTTGACGTGACCCCGCCTTGGAGGAGGAACAGGAAATGGAGCGGCGGTGATCATGTCGACTTCAACACGGCCCCGCCGAGGAGCAGGTACTCTCTCAGGGGCTGAGAGCTTGGGGATGACACCAGCCTGGACTTCGTCCTGCCGGTGAGCCGGTACCAGGGACAG
>JAUMHL010000012.1:3745514-3755946 GCA_032362345.1 Sandelia bainsii
ACCAGTTTCTGGAGAAAGACCGAGTGTAATTTCTTCCTCTGTCTGGTGTTTGTTGTTTGATTTTGATGTCCGGCTGCTCTGAATCTTTTCCTGTGGGGTTCTTCTGTGGAACGGTTCAGTTTTCAGCAACTGAATTTGTATTATCCATGAGACAAAACTGCTCCTCCAGCTGACTGTAAACAAAAAACAAGCGCCGCGGTGAATTTCCGGGTCTGGAGCAGAGACGTCAGTCTTGTGGGCAGGCTTTAGGCGCAAAATTTTGCGCCCAAAGGTTCTCCTATACTTTGTATTGCAGGGGGTTCCCGTGCGCATGCACCAGTTATAGCGTAGGTCTATGGTAAAGATATTTGCCCCCCAAACAGGAAATACGTCACATGCGGTGAAAGAGTGAGAGAACATTTTTTAAACTACACTTGATGCATATTATACACAGTACTCATGGACTGTATAATGTATAGATCGTTTATTTAAATTTTCATGTTTTGTAAAATTATTTAATGTGATTCCCATCTTCTTCTTCTTCATGTGAGCCAGGTGGGGCGGCGCCCCAGCGCCCTCTATTGACGGGCCGCCACTGCTTTACAAATATGCGTAGGGATTCAGACATCTGGTGTCAGTGTCAGCCTGCCAGCAGAGTGCAGAACACGTCGGCAGCAGCTCTATGTGTTTTATCTTTTCTCTCATCTATTATTAGGGTTGTCATTTTACAAATTACCTCAATTACACATCAGGAACAGAGCCGCTACTCTCTGGTACAGTTGTTAGTTTGACAAGTGTGCACATTCATCTGCAACAGAGTGGAGGAACATGTGGAGACACAAGGCATCTTCCTATCACACACATGCATACACTTAAGCTTCTTCACGCTTCAACACACACTCACGCTCCTGGCACAGAGTGGTACAGTGATCTAGTCTCTGATTTATTGTCCCATTACATGTTTGTTCTGCTGTATTTACAGACCATTCACTGAACAGATCTATCAGGAGAGGAGTCAGCACCACAAGCATGAATAATCTCTTCCCTCCCAGATGTTTCCTGGTTGAGGATTCCCATCCTGTCAATGTACAGGCAAGCTTTCGAGCATTGGTCATTAATCCTCTTTCAGTGTGGATACAAAGGCTAAGTTCACCCAGCATCTGCAAGTGTTTGATGTGTTTTATGCTACTCTAATGAATGTGAAAGCTACATGGAGCCATTTTTCTAATGTAATTCTCAACCTCATACTTCACTAGGTTACAGAGGACAAGCTAAAGTCAAGTTAAAGGCTATTTTTGAAAGTAAAAATCTTAAATTTACCCTAAATGCTGGAGCCACTTCCACCTCAGCAGCTGAGAACAGAAGAGAGAGAAATCTAAGAATTACATATTTTATTGATAGAATATATTTTACAGTAATTTAATTGCAGCATTAAAACATAAAAATTCTGTTCACATATTGTGTTATGTTAATCAACCAGAGATGGTGACTTCTCTGACATTGATATTGTTTCAAATTATTCCTGGTGCTTTTTGTTCTATTCTACTTGCATTCCTTTGTCAGTGTCACTGTGTTATTCTGTGAATATTGTGTACTTGCTAGCATATTTTCCAGTTTTAATAAAACAATAGAAAAAAGAAGAGGAATTGTGGAGACTAACGTCAAACAGCTCATGACTCAAACTATACTCTGTCAAACATGGGGGTATTAAAATTTGTGTTTTACATGTATGTCTGCCATTGAAACTGGTTTTGGGGATTCTCATGCATTATGTGTGCTCAGATTCACCAAATGCATCAAAACCCAATGTATGTATAAGAACCAGAGTAGGTTTACAGCTTGAAGAGGTGGAATATCCTTGATTGATTGCTGGAGACCAGTCCAAGAGCAGAGGGACCCCACAACAAGCAAGAGCTGATGGTGGCAAGCAATAAAGACTTTCAGCAAAGACTGACAGCAAAGAATTTCCCACAATACATTAAATATGACCTAATGTTTATCTGTCCAATTACTTTTTGACTTTGACTAAATTTTGGGTATTATGTGTACAAAGGGCTACATCTCTGACACGGTCTACTGATGTAAACGTAGACATATTAAGCTACCTTAAAGCTAGTACTTTAAGAGAGTTTTTAAAGAACAGATATCTTTTCACATCTAGAAAACCATTCCAAGCCATGAAGTTTTTAATAAAACACAGTTCTCTGTTGGATTTCCTGGGTAGGAGGCTGTTCAAATGATTATATTGTCATGTGTGTCTTCTTTCACAAATGCCTCTGTTTTTCTTTAGAGTATCTCTCCTCTTAAATGTGTTAAATATCAGTGGATCTAATGGTTAAAGGCTTTATACTGTACCTATGCAACCCATCCAACACTGATATACTGTATGCTAATGAGGTATTTCTTATGTAATAAAAGAGTGAGTCAGGATTTGGAAGCACTGGTCTCTATGTGTCTTTAAGAAATGAAGAGTACTAATGGAAGCACATAAGGCAGCACTTTGCATATCAACATCTTACAGGCAATTTGCATGAGTCAGGACACTTAGCTCTGTACCGCTTGTGATTGAAGCAGAACTGAAGAACTGTAAGAACCAGAAACTAATGCAGTTTCTGTAAGAAATCAGTTTGGTTGGTTGTAATATGTAATATAATGTTTTCATAAGAAATTATCTGTAACTGTTCTGCTTCTACTGGTCCATATTATTTGCCTTTTGTACTTGTGTTAATGTCTGTTTGCATACACATATATATGTGTGTGTAGGAGTGCATATAAGTTTTAAAGCTTGCATGTGGTCATGTGTGGCACATACACAGAAAGAGTCAGTGAGGGTTAATTATCTGCCCCTCGTGCAGGTTGTGTGATGAGACTTAGGTGGTTGATTAATTTGTGTCAAACACCTTGTGGTCCTGGCTTCTCTTGTCCTGATTGGTCTTTGCTAATAGCTTGAAAGGCTACTTATGTCTCTGAATGGCAGGCTCTGAAAGGCTGTGTTCACACAGGCTGGTCTTTTTTTTGTTTTTGCTCTAAGTTATTCAAATCAGTTTTTTTACACGGAAGTGTGAAGAAACCAAATCAGATCTGGGCCATTTACGATCTGATTCTTATCTCTGGCTATGCGACCACTATCTGAACGTTCAGATTGGACTTTGCATGTTTGATTTAACGTCTCCCTTCAGTGCACATGCACATCATATGTGTTGGCAGACATCATCAGTGAGTGTCAGCCCCTCACAGTCTGGTAACAATGAACACAGGAGGAGAGCAACAACAGAGACGTGAGGTCAATAGAGGGATGTTTCAGATTTGTTCAACATTTATCCAGAAACTTCTATTCAAACCAAAGTGGAAGGAAAATGTGTAACCGAGCAGTTTATTATTAAACACAAAAAATGGTTCTGAGTAAAAAAATGGAATAGAGACTTACAGACTGTAACGTGAACATAGCCTGAGTTGATGATCTTTTTTTTTTAATTCACTTTTTCCTCAATGTATCAAATTTTCCACATGGAGTAAAGTGGGAAAAACATGTAAAGAGTCTTTGTGTTTGTGCAGTTTTTATGTTTCTCGTCATTCATACCTGACATAGTTTGAAAGCTCCAGATTGAAGATCATGAATCAAGCAACCATTTTTGATCAAATGTGAATATATGAATAGGACTAATTACTTTTAATTATGCCAATTAAACAGCAATTACCTATAGTGTTGGAAAGTTATACATTGCCATATGTGTGATGCATATGCTTCCTTACTGCATTTCTATGGTACGACTGTACAACCAGCTGTAAATGTGGACACACTGTGGCTGCTTTTGCATCTAAATTTAAAGGTTTTTTTGCCCTCTCTCATAACAAGAATCTGACTGAAAGCAGGTGCGATGCCATTCTCCTTTTCTTCGTTACAGTTTGTGCTGACTTCACAAGCCACATTTCAGTGCCTAATGTGCATCTTTTATGAGCTGCTTGGCAGAAGTCGTATTTTCTCACTGTCTGCACCAACTGCCTCTCAGTTCCACTGTGGAGCTACAGCACATCAGCCCTTCCCTCGCAGTGTCATCATCTATCAGCCAACCAAACAAAACCACCGTTTTCATACACCACCTCATCCAAATTGCTACTGCTCACACAGAGAGGAGGGAAAAAAAGAACGGCAGCACTGCTTTTTCTTTTGTTTTAGTTCTTTTGATGTAGCTGTGACAAATAGAGAGCTGAATGAAGGCGCTGCAGAATTGTTCGGATGCCTCGTTTTGTTCATCCAGCACCGATGCTTTTTCATTACATCTATTTGTTTCAGATCTTTAATGAGCATATCATCTGTTTTGGTTGTTTACAGATTGCGTCTCTTCTCCATCCCTCAGTTGGGGTCAGTCTGGTGAAGGTACAATTCTGTGGACACGCACACAAGAACATGTTATTCTTCCTGCTCTGCAAGCTGCCTCAAGACATTCACATACTTTAAAGACTGGATCATGACTCATAAAACAACATATTCACACGAATGACCAGGTCATGGGACAAGGAAGATCATTGTGCCTCTTTTTCTCCAGCGCCGAGCAGATATCTTATTTATCAGAGCAGAGCACCTCAGGAAAAGAAAAGAAAAAAACTCTTTAACTCAATGTTAAAAGAGGCTTTGGGCAGGCCAGGCAGCGCCGTCCACTGACTGTGTGACGCACACTCTTTAGTTAACCTGATCCAACACTTACACAGACAATCCACTCACTGATTATTCCACAGTTTAAAGGCTCAGGGTCCTGTCACACTTAACGGGGGAATTTTCTTTGGTGGGAAAAGGAGTGAGCAGCGTCCTTTGGTTGAAGCTTTGCTTGTTTTGTGCTCACACAGTCCCGTTAGTCAGTTTACTCACAGAGGAGTTCTCAAGTAGCTCTTTTCAGACAGCATTATTTCAATTGTAATCTTATAGCCAGAAGGTCATTTTGGACTCTCAGCAGGAATCAATTCATCGTTGTGTTTAAGGTTCTGTGGTTATAAGTGGCACAAAAATCTATCTATTTAAATTACTGTTCGTAAAATCTCAATTATTTAGTAGTAAGAAAAAGCAGTTCTGAGCTCGGGCCCAGGGAAGATGGCAGTATTTCTGGATCTTGTTTTTTTTTTTCTCATTGCATGATAGAGTTTTAACTTGCATTTGTGGATGCAGAAACAAACTCTCTTGCCTGACAGTGTTTTTCAGAAGTGTTCGTGAGCCCATGCAGTGATTTCTCAGAACCGTGTCTGTTTTTAATGCAGTGATGCCTGACAGTCCAGAGATCGCAGCCTTCAATACTGGTTTGTTGCTTTGGCCCTTATGTGCAGATATTACTCTGGATATTCTGAATGTTTTAACAATGCTATAGATCACATGTCAAACTCGAGGCCACATCTGGCCCGCCCCCTCATTTTATGTGGCCCGCAAAAGCTTCTTAAAAAATAATTTTGGCGTCCATCTATTTCCAATTTTTCTTACTAACACTCACACCAATGTTGTTGTATTTTAACACTGAATTGCTGTGTTTTTGAGTGCTTGCTAATTCAATAATCACCTCTTCATATACTTTAAATACATTTAAATATGCTGCAGTGCTGGGGGTGGCAGAGGGAAAACCGCATAATCTCATGGGGGACCAGGGGACGTGTCCCCAATAATACATATAAACACTGGAAATTTGTACCGTCAATAACTGCCATGATCTCTCACTGTTTGCCTTCAAACACTAAAAGAAAAGCGAATGTCCACCTCTCCCAAAACGTACTGACTGACACTGAACTCCTGCTTCATCAGGGTAACACATGTCAACCAGCAGCAGTGAACACAACAGCCGTGTGTGCAGCTCACAAGCAGCCAAAGTTTTTGACTGTATCCACCATGCGTCATAAACAATGTCTTCGCCACAGGTAGAAGTCTTTTAACCCCCCCCATGCAACAAGAGTCACATGATCTTCGGCAATGTCTTCAACATTTTGATGCCCCTGCCAAATCCAACGACCAGTATATCCTCAATAATAAACATAGTAGAATTTTTGCATTTCTATGTTAAAATTAGAATCATAACAAAGCCACTGTGTGAGATTGCATTAGAGTCCACATGTGCACCTCAGTAAATTAAAATTGACATGTTTTGACCTGATCCTCTAAAGTTAACTTGCTCCAGAGCAAGTCAGCTGTGCAGCATAGGTCGCCACAGTGTACTTTTATTAAACTGCATTTGTGCAATTCTCATGTTTTTACTTGGTTGCACACAGTTTAACGTTCTCTACACCCGACTGAATGAACCACGCTTGTTTTTGAATCAACAGTTTTCAGCCTGTTACTGCCTCCTCTTCACTTTACACATAACTCCATTCAAATTTTATTAAATGCTACTGGAAACAAAAGCTTTGTTCCCACTACCACACACACACACACACACACACACACACACACTTTTTTCTTATTACAGAGTATATATAGTGACTATAGTAATTTACACTTTTCTTTTGCATTTGGCAGCTGTGATTAAAAAATCTCTTGAAGGCAGTGAACTAAACAAACAGACTGAGGTTATATGCTGACACAGGAACACACACAAAACCACTGCACAGTGAGCTTTCTTTCCTTCCTCAGATGAATCAGCCATTCGTCTGGAAACGATTGTACCGTGAGTGCCCCCTTTTGGTCTTTTCTGTAACTGCAGCACCTCATTTCCTCAGTAAGGTGCTGCAGGCTCCTTCTGCTTGGTGATATGAATAAGCAGCTGCAGCAGCTGTGAATTAATCGATTACTGAACGTGACTTTGTGTAAGACAGTGGTGGATAAACAACTTGAAGGACATTTAGTATTAATGTGTTATTTTGCATATATTGTTCCCTTTGCAAACATGTGAACGCTCTTAGAAATAGTCTGCAGTGCTGCTTGTTACACTGTTAAAGTAAAAATAACATAGCTCTGAAAGGCTGATTTATGAATCCGGATTTGTTAAGAACAAAACCAGGTGTCTGGCAACATATTTGCTCAGTGTAGAAGAACTCATATCCGCTGTCTAAGTTGAACATTCTTGAGAAAATGGCCAAGGTTCATCCTGATTTTTAACACAGTGTACCAAACGAGAGTAGATGGCGGAAGAGAAGTCAGTCATTAACTTTGTAATATTCCGTGGAAGTTATTCGCACGGTCTGTTTCTCTGTCCCATCATATTAATGTTAGATGTATTATTTTTTGGTCGCCCTGTTTGTTACTTTCCCACTGCTCCTTTCTCGTCTCCACTGAAAATGACAAACTGACGCACCAGTGGGAGTTCGGTCCGCTTTTCCCTGGCACTCAAATAATCACCGAGTACAAACTAACTAAACTGTGACGTGGACGGAGGAGGAGTCCGTCGCCTGCTTAAATACATGAATCAAACAGAGACTCACAACAGACCTACTAAGAGCATCACCACTGAGCAAAGGCTGCTCACTTGCCTTTTACACACACGCGCACGCATATCCTAGAGAAAGCAGTCACCGCAGCTGGGTTTAACCATGATTAAGAAAATGTCACCCCCCGAGAGCGATTTTGACATCCCAGCAAAGAACTGCTACAGGATGGTGATCCTGGGATCCACCAAAGTTGGGAAAACGGCCATCGTGTCCCGTTTCTTGAACGGGAGGTTCGACGAGCAGTACACGCCGACCATCGAGGACTTTCACAGGAAACTGTACAGCATCAAGGGAGACGTTTACCAGCTGGACATATTAGATACATCAGGAAACCATCCTTTCCCCGCTATGAGGAGGCTATCCATACTGACAGGTACTTATCCACATCTTTATTATTCTGTTTGTACAAAACGGACTAGTTCTGTAGCATCAGAAAGCAGTGATTAGAGTACAAAAGTAAATTTTTAAAATGTTACAAACATGCAGAGAGTGCGCATAGTGCGCTTAGAGCGCATGGCTGCAGGATGTACCAGTGCACATTATACCAGAGAATCAACAACGCATAGGCTATATCTCTCTATGCATATATGCAACACTGTTTGTTAACTCGGGGGCTAACCAAATTAACCAATGCATCCTTTTCTCCCTTCAGGCGACGTGTTCATCCTCGTCTTCAGCCTGGACAACCGAGACTCCTTCCTGGAGGTGCAGCGGCTCAAGCGGCAGATCTTCGAAACCAAGTCGTGTCTGAAAAACAAGATCAAAGAGAACATCGACGTGCCTCTGGTCATCTGCGGGAACAAGGGCGACCGAGAGTTTTACCGGGAGGTGCAGCAGGAGGAGATCGACCAGCTGGTGGCTGGGGACGAGAAGTGCGCGTACTTCGAAATCTCCGCCAAGCGCAACGAGAACGTGGATAAGATGTTTCAGACTCTGTTTACTTTGGCCAAACTACCTCACGAAATGAGCCCCGACCTTCACCGGAAAGTTTCCGTGCAATACTGCGACATGCTGCACAGAAAGTCTCTAAAAAACAAGAAGCTGAAGGACATTGGGGAAGCATACGGTGTGGTAACTCCGTGCGCCCGCAGACCCAGCGTGCACAGCGACCTCATGTACATCAAGGAGAAGGCGATAGGAGGCGGCCAGGGTAAAGACAAAGAGAGATGCGTGATCAGTTAAGCAGACTGTGAGAGGGATACTCAACAGAAGTCTTTCAAAGAAGAAGGAGCTGGGGCGTCAGCTTGAGAAGCCACCTGTTCGGCCGGGCTGCGCTCAAACTGACACCGGAGGTGTGGAGAGGCCGGAGCCGCCACCACCGCCGTTGCGCGCTCTGGCGCAGCGCCGTTTCCAAGGACACTTGACTGGACCCACGAGTCCGTCAAAAACTCGCCAAAATAAAACCACTGCCCACGCGACATTTGAGAATGTTAGCTTGTTCAGTCAGAGCCCAGTGTGTGACGTGGCTTCATACCTTGTGAGACTCGCGCGTCGACGCGTAAAATGTGTTTTGTTGACGTGATGCCTTTTTCCAGACGCCAGAGAGAAAAGAGACTCATGGCCCAGGAGGTGCAATGCTGGGAAAAAATGTTGTTTACATTTACATCTTATCACAGATTTTATCATGGCTAAGTACACTTGAATGTTCCGTTGCAATCAATTATTTTTTATTGTGAATGTATATTTATTGTCATTGTCACTTTTTGCAAAGAAATTATTAAAATATAATAAGAAACAAAATAAAACTTGCATTCCTTCTCATTCCTTCTTATCTTAAGTTTATCCTATACTGTTGGTCTTTTTACACAAAGTCCTATTTTGTATCTAAATGTACTCCATGCATTACTCCAAACATTATTACTGTAAATTTCACAAAAACTATGTAGCTGTCTTGCAGAATAGGAGCAAAAACTGCTTTTTACATGCAATGCTCACATATATACTTATTATATTATCTGTTTAGGATACCTGAGTCCAAACAGCACAAAAGTGCATCAGATAATTTATGTTATGGGGGGCGGGGGGCTGGACTTGAATCGTGTTTAGAACAAACAGGACTTTTAATTATAGTTTAAACAGGAAATCAATATTTAAACAGATATGAAAACATCATACTGGTGTCACCAGAGGTTAAAAACCAGATGTTTGTGCCACAGTGACTCCAAATGAAGTAAAACAAATCAAATCCTAACTCACAATGAATTCACATGAATGGAACAGGTATGAAAATGATCATATACTCAAAATAACGGCCCCTGAGCACAGATCTTGAGAACAAGTTCAGTATGCGCGCGCACACACACACACACACCCACACACACATTGAACATCTACAGTACAAATGTGATGAGTTGTTACATCACACAGTGGATGTTTTGTAGCATCAACTGACCCTGTAATGGCAAAATTATAATTTCCATCCGCGAGCCCACTCATACATCTTAATAACAGTATACACAATAAACCCCCCATCACACACACACATACACACACAGTACCCTGTGGAATTATTACACCCTGCAGCTCTAAACAAAGCACACAGTTTGTTCTCACCCAGGTTTTAATTCCAGGTTGTTTAAACCTACTTCAACCTTTTCCCCAGAGTTGAGCCAGAAACACAGTGTCCAGTACTTTCTCTCTCTCTCTCTCTCTCTCTCTATGACGTCCCAGCTCGTCACTATCAGCAAAAATCCTGTATACTGTATCCTGACAATTCACACACAAACACACACACGGGCAGAGAGAGAACATCCTGCATTATCTTGTGTGTGTGAGGAGTCAGGGACACTCAGCAGCGTACTGTAACACTGCCCTCCAACTATTCAGTAACACTCTGTGCTCTGCTCCTGGTTGCGCTCATTATGGAAATACATAATTACAGGGTTTATTAATATGCATCAATGTCTCCACTAGCTGACAATGACATCTGTCTAAATGGAAAGGAAAGGAAACGTCTGCTACAAGACAGTACACTCTCTGACAGAACCAGCTTCAGCCCAGATAACATATGTACTCTTCTGGACCTGTGCCTCACCACCACATATTTTAAGTACAA
>JAUMHL010000012.1:3756046-3770599 GCA_032362345.1 Sandelia bainsii
ACCAGTCAGTCAGACTTGAAAAAGCCCTCTGGAATGGAGGGTGAAACGTAGTCAAGGAACTAAAACAAGTCCAGTTGGCATTGAAAACCGTTTTTTGAGATAACCATGACCTGGATGACTGAGAATCTTCACAGATATTCAAAACACTTTAACATTTTATACAGTTGACACCGTATACAGTTACACTGTAGTAACTTTACGGACAAAACATGGTGTACATCCAGTTTATAAAACATGATTTAACACTTTTGATACTTTAAGTAGACTTTCCTGATGATGCATCTGTGCTTTCACTTAACTATATTTTGCATGCAGGACTTTTTTTGGCTTTTTTTATTTGAATTCTTCCACTACTGAATTTAGAAGGTGCAAATTCATCTTGATGTTGCATTTCAGCTTTCGACCAGGTCGACATGCTGTCAGTGAAACGATGGTGTAAGTTATCACTAAGTCTTGTGACAGCTGATGAGGGAAGACATAGTGTAAACTAAGACAGGTCATGTATGATGTAAAAAAGGTAAAACTACTTTAAAACAAGAAGGCTGAGAAGAAACTAGTACAAAGGTGTTTTTGTGCTATAAGTCAGAACCATTTAGTTAAGTTGATACATGAACATGCTAAACAGCCAAAGTAAAAGTAGCCAGTTGCAACCAGTAGTTGCTTTAAAGTAAGATGAATGTGCCAAAAGGCAAAATCTTCCACAAAAAAATGCTGCAAATAAGATAAAGTGATCCTAGTGAACAAGAAAATGAAACTATGGGAATTAAAGGTTTATGGACAACAAGACAGATGATTATTATTGTAACCATTAAGATGAAGGTCTGAGGTTGGAGTAGGGCCATACTAATCAACACATAGGGTTTTAATAATAGTAATTAAATGGTGTGGTAACATTCATAGATGGATTACTGTAGTTCCACATCAACAGGCTATATTTTATGTTGCAAAAGATTTGAAAAATGTTTTTCAGGACTTTGCAGGCTCCATAATTTAACGCTTTTGCACCGATTTTGTTGCATCTTTTGTGTTGTTACCACTTTCTGCATGTTTCAAACATTTGCTGTCTTTTCCACATTAATATACAGTGAGTGAGCTCAGATGTCTTGAAATTCTGCACTCCAAGAATCTTAAAGTAAGCAGTGCAAAAAAAACCAAACACAAATCCCTTTTGAGAGCTGATGAGGGAGAAAATTATGTAACCCAAAGGTCATGCATAATGGAAGGAGAAGGAAATTGATGTATATTAGTTACGTTCTCCTGATGATATCTTAACAAATTCTTTACTATTGAATTTGGAGTATTGCTGATCTGCATGTTTTTTTCTGTCATTTGCTGTTTCTTCGAGGTCAACAAAACACACAAATATTATTGTGACCATTATGATGAAGGTCAGTGCATGATAACGGCCTACTGAGCCAATTGGAGATGGAGTAGGGCCATAACCAGCATCTATGGTCCTGATAATAAACACTGAATGGTGTGGTAACATTAAAAGTAGGTGGATTACTGTAGTTCCACATCAACATGCTTTTATTTGAAATTATTTGAGATTTTTGAAATATCTTTTGAGACTTTCCAGTTTCCATAATGTACCATGTTTGATCATTTGAGTACATTATCCTTATTTTTTCTGTACTTTTCTTTAAGTAAACTATCAAATGCAGAGCTTTTTTTTAATATATGAGAGTATGCATTAATTTTGTTATTACTATTTTTACTTTGAATATTCCAGGTTAGCATACTGTTCATCTGTTTCAACCATTTGCTTTCTTTTCCGCATTATCATGCAGTGAATGACACTGCACAGTGAGTTCAAATTTTTTGAAATTCTGCACTCCAGAAACGAGAAAGGTCATGCATGGATGGAAAAAAGAAAGCAAAACAAGATTAAGAAATGAAGCCTAAGGAGCTAATACAAATGTTATTTTTGGACAGAATCATAAAAGAGTAGGATAAGGGAATGAAAACAAATGTTTTTCTATGCCACAGTTCAAGTTAATAATATGCTAAACACCTGAATGAAGTAACTGTAGCCAGTTGCCACTGGTCATAATAATGCTTTAAAGTTAAGTTAAAAACCCCAAAAGGTAGACTTCCAAGAAAATAGTAAATAATGCAAATTGATCCATGAGACCAGGAAAGTTAGAAACTGTTTATGTTCCTAATCCTGTTCCACTCTGTTTATGATTTTAACCTGACAGTGAAGGTCAGGTGAATGATAACGGCCCATTGAGCCAACTGGAGGTAGAGTAAGGCCATTCTAATCCTGAAAAGTGGTCACAATAGCAATAACTATATAGAAAAGGTCAATTTTCCAAAGGTCAACGTGTCACAAAACATGTGTCACAGGTTTATTTTGTATGTGTTTGCTTTTGTTGCTAGAACACTAAATTACAATGGCATCCTTCACAATCCCACACTGCTCCTGTAGAAAAAAATAAAAACCACAAAATATCTACATACGAAGTCTGTGCTGAGAGTGTGTGTGTTTGTGTGTAACCACAAAATGAAACCACACTCTGGTGTTTAGTGCTCAAACTTAGATGACCTCTCTTGCTTTTAGAAAATAAATTTAATGTCACCGTAAAAGCAGGCACCATCATGAAATATTCCAATCCACTTGCCGCGTAATCAAATGATAATCAGCCTGGCGTACGTCATTAAAGACACAGGGTGAGAGAAAAGATGTAACTGCTATATTAGTGACTAATGACACAGCAAAGGTTTGTAGGATTCTGCTTATGTAACATGATGTCATAGCTGACCTTAACCATGTTACCGCAAGGTTGGGAACATCCGGAAGATGGCGAGAGATGAGATGGCCTTATGCACGCTCTGATGTTGTCACAGTTATTCTGGGAGAGACAGGAGCAGGGGACGAGATGGCACGCTGCAGCCTGGCAATCTGAGGAGAGGAATATCTGAGAGCTGTCAGCAGTCTGCAGTGCTCTGTGCATCCCAGGAGTCATTTCTTACCATACAGCAACCAATCTAGTGAATCTGCGTCCAAGTCCTGTTTTTCACTGGACAGTCCTATCTGGATCCTTCATTATTTCTGACTGGGTTCAGGTGTAGAAGTTATGATACGTTGTGAACGGCCTGCCCTTCAACATCAGTGTTCATTGCACTCTGCGCTGTCTGCATTGTCACAGCAGCAACACAAGCTGTAAAAAACAACACCAGCTAACTTGTAACTAACATGTGCCTATTTTCACAACCAGCAGAGATAGAGCAACCTTCACATTCATCTGATGTGTTGTTTGCATCAACTTTATCTTACAAAGGACGTTTAATCAATATTCACTCGCCTTTTAGTACTCTTGTGATTTCCACAATCTCCTGAAAAAAGCTGTTCACCAACTAGTTGCTAACTTTGCATTTGCCGTTTAGTTACATTGGAACATAATTCTTAGGAGACTTTTCTTTTGCTGAAAACTGCTGCCAGCTGAATCTGAAATATATATGAGCAATCAAAGTCAATTAAATCATTCAAACCAAACCAATGAAGTAAAATCAGTCAGACCATTTATATTTTATATATAAATATTGACGAGAGCAGAGAGTCTTCTCAGTGCCTTTTCCAGAAAGACATATGACAAACTCCAGACATTGATAAAGGTGCAAATGTTATGCTTTCTGTCAAAGCGCGTGGGCACGCTGGCACGCAGACTTATTTTGAGACCTTAAACAGTGGATTTCATGGGAAGCACAACTCATGCATCCATGCATTCATTCTATTTTTATAAACGTGAACTAATTTTCTGAAAATTTAATCTATCTAAGAATTTAATTTCCAAGGATGTGCTGTTGGACAATTACGCAACAAAATCACTCTATATTTTCTGTACATCTTCATGGGAGAGATTATAACTGTTGAAAATGCCGTAAACTAGTAAACACTGCAAATGTCAACTTTTGCATACAACTATCGTAAAAATTATTTAAATGTTTATAGTGCTAAATAGCTTGGTTCAACACTGGACATAATGAGTTCAGCCTGCTGTATTTACATGTGCACATAGTAAATAGTAATAGTAATCTACTATCTTTAATTTTAGGGGTGGCAGTGGGTCAGCTGGTAAAATGATTGCCTATTGATTCCAGCATTTTGTGGCCCTCCTGGTCATGTGTCAAAGTGTACCTGGACAAGACACTGAACCCCCACGCTGTTCAAAGACCTCATCCACTGAGGCTGCACAAGCCAATGGTGAAGGTACTAGTCCCGAGTCTGGGGACATGCTGCAGCTGTTATTTCCAAGAATGTGCTGCTCTTTACAATTGACTATTTATACAACAAATTCAGTGTGTTTTCTGCTGAGAATAATAGTGTTCTGTGTATTTACAGCCAGGTGTTTTTTCTTAGAAACAGGTTTGCCTAGTTGTGTGGATGGGTTTGTTGAGGAAAACCTGGAAACTCAGCAAAACTGGAATACAGACTTAAAGATGAAAAAAAAATCCAGCCATGTTTGGCCACTAAACCACTAAACCTGAATCATGCACTAATAAATATATAGGAATGTGTGTTAGCATGTTTAACTGGTTCGACTGAAAAGAATACCAAAAGTCATGTATCCATAACTAGTATTGATAAATGCTGACTGGAGATTACTTGTCAGGAGTGTGTGTTTACACAGTAAACGCTGCTTATTTTTACAGGAATGTGTACCGTGTGCAGACCAGTATGCATTATGGCAGGAACATGTCCTGATGCAAGTGCAGCCACCAATTATTAATTATTTATCTTCTAAAAACATAGCAAAGTGAAATTATGAGTTGCACTTTATTTTACAGGCCCCATATTTTCCAGCTAATGTCCTGGAAACTTTTCTCATAATTAGCTGTTTATTTCACTTTTAAAGCTAGAATATGCAATGGAAGCCAGAGCTGGTATGATACAAAAAATCAGTCCACTCAGCTCACCCAGCCTTTGCTCTCCCTGCACTTCTATGCTTTTCAACCACCTGCTACACTCTGCCTGGCTCTGCACAGCCTTTTAGGTGTTAGTCATTATCAAATTTCACTAAATAAAAATTTTCCACAATGCAAAACTTCCAAATTCGTAGGATATTTGTTGCATGCTGTATCTTTAAATACAATATTTTAAAGAATGATCTACACAATAACTATTTCTGACTCTAAGGGAAATTGATAACACGAGAGTAACAGCACCCACTCATTATATTTAAGTTTCTTTTTAGTTAGGAAATTAATCGGTAGGTCAGTGAAATTTTACATATTTAGTTTTATGTTGCAAACTAATATGATGATCAACAAGTGAAACACACATCATGCTATTAAATTTCACCAACTCAGCAGTTACACGTACAAAAACCTTTCTATGTAAATTTGAAAGGACTGATTTATTTGACTTAATGTGGCACATTTCTAGGTGATTAATACATTTTGCCAGTGTTTCTTTCTCAAAATGCTGATGAAATGAATTAAACATAAACCTCAACCACAATAGACCATACTGCAGTTGCTGATTGCGGATATTGTAGGAAGTGAGTTAAGGTTTTTTCAATGTTGGCACAGATGTAAAATTATGTCATTGATGAAAGGTGGGGGAGTTGGATGCTGTTCATTTAGTATGTTGAGTGTCAAAAATTAGTGTGAAAGGTGAAACCATTAACACATACTGTATACTGTATGTAATCAATACTTGTAATAATAGAATATAATATAGTATAGATATATTTGAAAAAAACATTACAAATATACTGTATGTATTAATTGATAAACACTATGAATTCAGGACAAACAGCTCTATCAGATTAACAGTATGAAATTAGTAAGTATTACAAGTTTAGCTTCCGCCTACACCTTTTTTGATATAATATGAATATCAATTAATGTGATTGTTTGAACTCTAATCATGTTAAAGTGTATAAGTATTATCACTGTGTTATTTAAGATCAAAATAAATACAATGCAAAATTTCACACTGATGCTGTCAATCACTGAAAGTTGAATGTAAATGTAAAAAATGAACAAACGATTAATAGAATCTAGAAATCCAAGACAAATCCCTGCAGCTGTTTGTTAACTGATAACGTGTTACATACATACAGTCAGGTTCATAAGTATTGGAACATTTTTGGGAATTTGGTCTCTGTACACCACCAGTTTCCACCAAAGTGGCGCTGTGCATCCCCAGATCATCATGTTTCCACCTCCATGCTTCACTGATGGTGTTAGGCGTCTATAATATTTTCATGAGCTCTCTCTTTGAGCTCTGTACTCTATTTCCTTCCCTTAGGTCCAAACACCAAAAACTTCAGCTCATCAGTCCACAAGACTTGGTTCTAGTCATCTAAAGTCCACCGTTGTCTATCTTGGCCCACAGCAAAAAAAATTAAGATTTGCCGATCTTATTAGGTTTTTTTTGTTCTTGACAATTCTCCAGCTGACCTGTATCACCTTTGCTCAGTGTTTGTGCACACTGGTTTCTCTTTTGTTTTAATCAACAGTGCAGCCAGTGGAGGAGCAGTGAAGCATCTGTTTCTTAAGGAGGACACTCGTAAGTACTTGTCTTCTTGGACAGATGTGCACTTGGGCCTTTCACTGCATCTTTCGTCCTGATTGGTCCAGTTCCAGTCCATGGAGACTATAGCATACATTTTTTAAAGAAATGTTTAATTTCTTGCCTATATCTTGTAGAGAATAACCTTTCCTTCTCAAAACCTCCTTTCTCAAGTATAGACTGACAAGTGGTGATGTGTCTATGAAAATGGCTGTAATTCCTAAATGGTTAATGCCACACTTTTGTCAAACCCCTTGAATTAAAGCTGAAAGTCTTTGCTCACATCTTGAGTGCTTCATTTCAGTTGCCAGTTGCCAAAAAGCTCATCATTGTTCTAACATTTATGAACCTGACTGTATGTGGATAATTTAATATACAAAAATTTCCTACAAGTCTTTAACTTGGGTCAGAGTTCACTTTTGCGTTTTTCTGTCACTGTTCTTTGTCATTCTATGCTTGCAGGGTTTATATTACAAGACTTGATTACCTAACAGCACTGCTGTATGAATAGTAACATTGGTAACCTCCTCGAATTAAATCTCCTAATAACAAGCTGGTCATCTTAAAAGCTATAAAACCTCAATTCGCTGTTGAGTCACGATTTAATAAAAAATAAACGCACACAGAATGTTCAGCAACCTTTGAGCCCTCAGTGTTATGAGCCACCTTATGTAACAGCTAGATCTGATTGTACCTCAGGCTGAGTTGGCATGGAATTTTTGTAAGAAATGAACAATTGAATCATCTTGTCATTCTGATTTTTGCAGATTTTGTAGCAGGGGAAGGAAAGACCAGTGTGACAGGGCTGGTCTGTAGATACTTATTACACAACACATGACCAGGTGGATAGACTCTTCTTACACCAAACTGTCACCTCTTACACAAAATATTGGGATGATGAGTAGCTCAGTCTATGGCTGGATCAGTTTGAATCCAGACATGCTGAGATCAAACTGATAGGACTGATTACATACTGACATAACAACATACTGTGCACTCAGCTGGCAGCTGTTTTTTTTCTCTCAGTAAAACTAATGCTGTCTAATACAACACTCACGCAATAAATCCTACCTTTATGAGAACATTAAATATTCAGTTTTTGTTGAAACGTGCTGATTCTTCCACAAGTCATGGTTTGTGTCAACTGCTAGCGTTCATTACCAATGCAGGAAGTAACCTGGCCTTAGTGTAGAGGAGTAAAGAGTAAGAATGTGGAGGTTAGTCCAGTGGATGCATGGGTAGCAGATCTGCCTTTCATGCAAGAGTCCAGCTAGCTTACTATCCCATGAAATTAATGTTCTGCTGGGTAGGTACAACCTTGCGCAACCTTTCCCTAAGCTTTAGCTTTCTAGTTCTAACCATATTGCATCTTAACACTAGTGATGATATTTGCTTCAGTTTTAAAAGGGGAAAAGCATTTTTATGTAATATTCACCATTCAAGGATGTTTTATTCTGACATTCTGAAGGTCTCCCATGAAAAGCCCAGGGAAGCAGTTCTGCACATTTACACGTTTTCTTGTATAAAAGTTAATTCATGAGTTCAAATGGACTTTTGTGCCATATGTTCCTGTAATATCGTATTCACAAGAAGCAGATGGTCACAGTGACCTTGACATTTGACCACCAGAATCGAATCAGTTCATCTTTAAGTCCAAGTGGACATATGTGCCAATTTTCAATAAATTACCTCCAGGTATCCCTGAGATACCACTTTCTAGCTTGGGAAGGACAGGCAACCTGGTTGGGGGTTAAACTGCTCCTACTACTGCATGCAAAATGTTAGCTTAACAGTCTAATAACTTTGTTAAGCTTGCACCTCCTTGCACTTCAGGTGGAATGCAAAGTGACATTTACAGATGGTGCAGTTGCACACAAAGTCAATGGACAAAGCCACATAGATGCCACCACAGCGTGTTGCTGTATGTTATAGCTGATCTGTGTCCTTCAACAGTTGGTGTCAGTCCATCTCTTGCTAGCTAACTTTAATGTAAAATATAGTTCATACGTTGGCTGTGGTTCAGCAAGCATATTAGATTGCTTGATTGAGTGTTGAAGAAATAATGACAAATGTAATGAACACAATCAACTTACACTAATAGCTTTGCACCATGCTAGAGACTCTTGTAGCTCTTTCAAATAGACCCATCTTTTTTTCAGAACTTCCTCATCATCTCAACCCTGCAGAAAGTCCCCACTCCAAGCTGCTTCTGCAAGATTTTCATGGCAATTTGTTCTTGGATTAACAGCATCAGAGCTGCAGGGTTGTGAAAAAGTCGAGCTTGTGCAACAAGGAGCTCTTCATGAGAAACAGATGTTTTGTGTGTCTCGCATGTAAAGATAATCTGCTCCTCCTAAGGCTTTAGATTGGAGCAGACAAGACACAGGAGCGAAGATTCAATTACCGATGACATAAGGCGCTTTCATCAAAGGTCCTTCTGATGTGAGTTTGGGAGTGTGTGGATGTGTGTGCAGGGGTGGAGGTGGATCCACTGACTTGTGCATCACTCAAACAGAAACAATATAACAGGCATCTTACTGCCATGCAAACCAGCCAGGTCTGGTTATGGATTTGATGTACAGCGGGTGGGCGATGACTCAAGGGTCTGAAGTACTTAACTGCCTTGTTGTGGTGCATGTGCCGAGTGTCCCACATGCTGTTGTGCTTAGTCACCGTGCAGCTCTGCTAAAACTGTCTGTTTTTGTAGATCTTCAGGTTGATATTGGAGCTTTAGTCCATAATGAGCAGGAGTGTCCTCCATCAGTTAGAGGGCCACTTTGACAAAATGATGATGATCATGGAATGAAAAGAGCCTATGTGAATGGATAATAAACAAATGGAGTCCTTGCTAAATAGAATGATGACACAGTGATGTACTGGGACCTTTTAGCCCTGGTCATTCACCCCAGTGTAAAGGGTTTTTTTTGTGGAAAACATTCAAAATTGAACTGATCAACCACATGTTTTTTAATCTAGAGTAGTTTTCTTTTCCAGGTAAATACACGTGTAATTTCTCACTGCCGCTCTGCTTTGTTTAGTCTGCATTGAGATCTGGACAACACAACAATCATGCAGGTTGGACTGTGGATTTTGTAAAATGAGCAGTGTTTTAATGGACTACATGAAGTGTTTAGGAAACACTGTTTCTGGTCTGCGTTTGCTGAGAACATGTGTGGTATACTATTTGCTTTTCTGTGCAGTGTGACACACTCTAAGTGAAGTAACCATGAGAAAAAATGTTACAAAAAATGAAGAATACTGTGCATGTCAGTAGTGGTGAAATATGAATAAAGAGATGTGTTTTCATACTGAGGTTAACTTACTATGCCTGTGAAAACAGTTGTATAATGGTTCTGAGGTTCTTGAGGTTGAGTTTCAGAAGATGAACTCTGTGAGTCTTCTAACTTTTTACAGTTACACTCATATTCTCCATAAAATTTATGCACGTCATCCAGTGTGACTGACTTCATTTTCTAGAGAAAAATGCAAATCAGTAACACTTACATTTGCGTCATGTTTGTCTGAGAGTAAATTTTGTTAAGTGTGTGGAAACTAGACCAGCACAACCTTAAACTTTAACCTTAAGACTTGTAATTGTTGTACAATGTGATGTTACAGTAAAGAATTTGAGTTTTGTGCTTCTGTTATATGTAAAAAATATTGTCCTTTAAAATATGCCATAAAATTAAATAATAATAAATCATTTATTTACAGAATTCAGATAAAGATGAACCAGATACACTGGAAAAAGATTTACAAAACCACATTCCTGTGTGTCTGTGAAGACTCTCAGTCATCCACACATTCCTGTGTGCGTCTCTCTGTTTGTCTACATCTGTGTGTTATTCACTTCTTCTGTAAAGCTCCAGTGTAGCTGACAATCACTTATTGATC
This sequence comes from Sandelia bainsii, assembly GCA_032362345.1. Classification (NCBI taxonomy): domain Eukaryota; kingdom Metazoa; phylum Chordata; class Actinopteri; order Anabantiformes; family Anabantidae; genus Sandelia; species Sandelia bainsii. The sequence goes on from JAUMHL010000012.1 coordinate 3,766,464, forward strand.
ATTTGTGATTAATCAGTAACTCATAGTTTGGTAATCCTCCCTTAGTAAATACCTAAGTAGATGGTTTTACAGTTGGAGACAGGATATCCTACAAGCTATGTGGTAATGTTTCTATCTACAAAGAAAGGCTGGTATTGAGTAGGAATTGTTGTATCGTTAGAGATTCTAAAATTAAGCAATGTACGATATATATGACTGGTATGGCTCAAAACACTACTGTTATCAAGTATTTAATAGTTACTTCCTGTAGACTAACCATTTATTGAACAGATATAAGCAAAGTAATCCTGTTTCTGTGGTGTCAAAGGGTGGAGTTTGAAATGCTTGAGTTTTGAGGTACACTTTAAAAAGCCCCTCCAAATATATGTTGTAAAGTCAAGGCAGACGCCTTTATATATCAGGTTATCAAAATGATATTAAATATCAATATATGTTGGCTTTTTCGTTATTTGTGCATGTAAGGACAAAACAGAAAGCAGGCCATTATAAACTGCAAACAACTTAAAATCATCACACAAGCATTTTGCTAATTTGAAAAAGTGCCTGTATGACAGAACTTAAAATACTCGTAGTGTATGAGCATGATGCATGATGTGGGATGATGCTGCGCTGACATCTCATGCTAGTTTATTTTGGTAAAAGTTTCAACAATAGCTTTGCCACCAAGTCTGTGTGTGTGTGTGCTCACATACATCAATATAGTCAACATTGCCCTCTTTTTGCTTTTCTCGAGTGGAGAACATACAAATATCACTAGTAAGGGCCTCATCAGTCTGTGTGGACCAGATTCTCTGACACAGGTACCATCTGAATGAATAAAACTGACTAAAAATGTCATTTGATTTCTAATAAACCCTTTGCAATGTGTTCTCTATGCTTCACCGAGGTGCTAATGAAATGTACTTTTAGCTGCTGTCCAGTAGCTGTGGCTGTGGAGTTACAGCTGTGATATAATCGTCGCTCCACTGAGAGTGCTGAAGTCTGACCAATGGTGCCTGCAACAGACAAGTGGCAAACAAATCTCCTCCCCTTTAATTGGTCTTTAAATGGGATGCAGTGACGTGGATGTGACGCCAAAATAAAATCGAAGTCTTCATGACTATTATTTGCTTGGATTCCACACAGTAGCTTTGATACCAATAGCGTCAGTGTGAAGTCTGGACAGATGAGACTAAGATTAGCTTGCACGGCATAAATAGGAAAAGAGGGAAAGAAGGGAGCTGATCATGATCCGAAGCATACAGCCTCATCTTTGAACCGTGGTGGAGGCAGTGTGGACATGAACAGTATATCTATGAAACCCACTGGACAATGCTTCACAGTGCAGATGGACAGTAAGTGTCAGCATACTGCATAAACAACCCAAGATTTTCTTAGGACAAAGAAATGGTATAATGTGCAAAGGCCAAGTCAGTCACCTGACCTAAATCCAACTGACCGTGCAAAACATGCTGAAGGCAAAACCGAAGGCAAAACACCCAGAGAAGGTGTGGGAGTGAGAATGTGAGAAGAGAGACACTTGTCAATCTTGTTTTCTAACCTCTGTGTGAACCGACTGTACCTGGAAACTGAACAAAAATATAAGAGCATGTAAATATTGTCTGACACTTCACCTTTCACCCATTTTACATTATTGTCATAATCATCCTTCATAAATAGGACGTAACATCACTGTCAAATTCCATCCATCTATCCATTATCCTCACTGCTTGTTCTCCTAAGGGTTGCAGGATTGTGAAATTCAAATTGTTGAATTATTATTATTATTATTATTATATTGGTGATCTGGGTAAACTAGTATTATTATTAATAAAATACTTTGTTGAGCCCCTTGGGGAAATTGCTGTTGGACACCATAATGTTGTTAAACAGCTGTACACCATAATGTATCTGTTTTACAACAGTGTTTGACAAGCTGTCCGGGTATGTGCAGGCACAAGGCCAGTTGAGCATGTGGGTGTGTTTATGTTTGGCCTTAAGTAGATATAATTTCACAAAGGTGATCATCATTTAGTATTGAGTCATTATTTACACTGACAAACAAGTGCCATGTGGTGGATGATTTTATTAAACACACCTTAAACAGTGACGCTAGCAGCAACTACTATCAATAGTTCCGATCCCAGTCATCATCTTGAGCTACAAAAGAATTTCCATGGGACTATTTAGTAGAAAATGTATGCACATGATGTTCAGGCTGAAGCAACTTTATTACACGTGTGCTTCCGTTGTCATACTAATCAAAAGAGGACTGCAGTCCAGCATCATGGAGAGAGTTTTTAATTGTAGGTTTTCCACAGCTGCTGTGTGATCAGCTCAGTGCTGAATCTTTCTGGTCTGGTCTGGTCTGATTCAGTCTGGTCTGGTCTGGCTTAATTGTCAAATTTGTCCTGAAAGAGTTGATGATGATAAATTTTGTACACATACAGAAATCATTCAACAGATCTTATGTGCTGGACCAAAATGTAGTGTTAATGACAACAATTCAATAATATTTACTGTACATGCCTGTGACTGTGGCAGGCACAAGCATAAGACACTGAATTTGGATATTCAGGTGGAACTAGATTTTTTGTTTACATGACATTTATGAAATGAGGTAACTACAAACATGGAGTTATCAGGTTTCTGAAGTGCATGTTGCTATATTGCTAACATGACGACATCCACCATGGTGATATTTTATTGTTAAAACTAACTGAGATAACCAGACAAGCAATTTCATCAAAGGATCATTTGTGGCAACTTACTAGAACTGGAAAACAACATGAGCTTAGTCTTGTCTTCATTGAGAACAACTTTCAGATGAAGTAATGAGTGCTGGACAGCAACAAAAGCTTTCTGTAGTGATTCAATGGCCAGAACAAGACTTGATCCACAGCAGTAAATTATTGTGTCGTCAGCATAAAAATGCAGATTAGCATCTGACACATTTAAATCCACAACACTTTATACAAATAATGAACAAGAGGGGTCCTAATACAGAACCTTGCGGCAGCTCCTTGTGGACAGTAACAAATTCAGAGCACAGACCTTCATATTTAATGCACTGAGTCCTATTACTGAGATAGTTTGTGAACCAAGCTCTGAGAGTCCCGAATGAAGCAGTCTAAGTTTTCTTACCTGAAAAGCAGTTCTAAATGGAGACCAATCTGCTACTAAGAAATGTAGACTGTCATCTCTAGTTACGCCTACTGACATTGTTAATTACATCTGTCAAATACAAAGCCGTGACACATGTAGTTATGTGTTTAACACCCTGTTCACATATGTAAATGAGCAGCATAAGTCATAGAAGAAGATTCTTCACAAACTGGTGGTCATGACAAGTCCTGCTTTACATAAACAAGCTTCTCAAGCTACTACTGTGGCTTAATCATTATTTCAATTATTGGCCGCAGCCAGAGAAGTAGGTCATGTGCAGAAAGTTGCATTGAAAAATGTAGTGTCAGTCTGAACATCATTCGTATCATCTTATGACAAAAGCCTCATTTCTCCTGTTATGCACAAGATAAACTGTTAGTTGTGTAGTTGCAGTATGTGAGGCAGTGTGATTTCCACGGCTACAGTGAAGGATTACTCCCTCGGTAAAGCTCTCCCAAAACACGCAGTGTACTGTATGCACACAGTGTAGTATGGCACAAGTATAAAAGCAAACTAAGTGTACAAGATAAGAGTGTCAGTGGGTGAAAGTTGTCTTTGCAGCCAGTCTCGACTGACTGTGTCCTTATCTGTGACAAGCAGGCATGGGAAAGAAACTACATTCTTGTGTTTGTATGTTTATGTGGTATCACTTTACTGGGGTCATTCAGAACTTGATGTTTCAGAGTTAGTCAGTGTCTGCATGTTGAGGACTTGCATGTCTTTATACTGTAAATTATTCAGAGGTGGGTAGAGTAGCCAAAAATTGTACTCAAGTAAGAGTAGCGTTACTTCAAAATAATATTAGTCAAGCAGAAGTAAAAAGTAGTCATCCAAAAAATGACTCAAGTAAGAGTAAAAAAGTAGTGAGTAACTGTTTGATCGTAATGTCTAATTTATAAAAAAAAAAAAAGATGTAATCAGACAGACAAAAATATAAAATCATGTGCAAATTCTAGTATTTCCAAATAATAAAATAAACAATGAGTAAAAAT
>JAUMHL010000012.1:3770699-3781102 GCA_032362345.1 Sandelia bainsii
ACTCAAGTAAAAGTAAAAAGTATGGTGCAGTAAAACTAGTCCTAGAAGTACATTTTTTTCAAAAAGTTACTTAAGTAGATGTAACGGAGTAAATGTAACTCGTTACTACCCACCTCTGAAATTATGTAGATGCTTCTCTAACTTTGACGTGTAAAGGAGTAAATCATTATTATTTATAAAATAAACTGAAAAATTACATCAAAATAGATATGCTATATGGTTTTCTGCAGGAATCATGTCTCTATAAGTTAGTGGGGACTGACCACTATGAGAACAATATAATTTCTTTTACTAAGCACTTGTTTCCTTCACATTACTCTTCATCATAAATTGTAAATTGTTTTTTCTATCTTAAGAGTCAAAGTGTTAAAGGAAGTTAAAATGATTCAGAAAGAGTTAACCAGTAATATTACATCTAATTTTGATCACCATTGCATGAACATTTGGCAAATGCTTTTATCCAAAGCAACTAAAAGTGAGGTACAAAGCAAGCAAAAAAAGTCTGAGAAGATGTTCAGTGCAAACGCCATGAGATAAAATGTTTGTTTCATTAACTGTAAGAGCCAGATAAGGGAGAAAGATTCCATTAGAATGAACTGATTATACCACAATATTTCATATTTCAGTTTTATATTCCAGTGTACAATGCACCATTTGTTTTCATACTGTTAATCCCACTATTAATTTGAGTTTTATAAAAAGCTTCTTCCTTTTTTCTAAGTTAAAGACCCCATTTAGGCCCTTACCTGTTTTGTCTTCATGCGCACGATTTTAAATAAAGGCATCAATACAAAGTTTGTGTGTGTGTGTGTGTGCATATGTTTTGCATGTGTACATGGCTGTACACATGCATTGATTAAAGGTCACAGTCTTTATCTGCATAATCCAGCTCATCAGGCACAGAATGCTCCGTCCCAGCATCCTCTGTCTTCCCACTGTGCTCATCTTCTCAGCTTCCCGCAGCTGCACTACTCACACTCGCAAGCTTCAATTTTTGTGCTGTTTACCATATGGCAATAATGAATTATATGACCACTCACATCACATTAAACACACACAGTATTTGTATTCCCAGCCACTATGTAAACTCATGAACACAGATGAGAGGTAATGAGTCACCTTCTCCTCCCCAGCTTATGAATTTTTTCATGGACAACAGAATGTGTAGTGTCATTTATTTAGAGTTATTGAGAAAAGTTATCTTGATGCAGACTCTGAACAAACCAAATATGCAGTTGCATTTACAGCTAGAATTTGGCTGTCCTTTCATATTCTGCAGCATGAGTGCCTGTCATTTCTCTGTGTGTGTTTTGCAGCAGGTGAGTGGCCTCCGAGGTGGCTACAAAAGCAAACATGACAGGTGTTATTGCACAGCCTGGAGTCTTTTATGAAAGCGAGGTTGCTCTACAAAGACTGGTTTGCAGGCACACAATCCAGCCTACAAGGCAACCGAACAGATCCTATTCATTTGTTGCTCTTTTCTACTCCTGCATGCACACAAACAAGCGATGACGCTGCTGCCGCTGCTCAAGGACAACACGGTCTGAACAGAAAAAGAGCAGTCACTGATACTCTCTGCTAAAAGCTTGAGACTGTGTGACATGAAAAAACTAGCCATGTATTTTAAGAGAGGCCATCTGCTGCAAGAGGAATGCAAGCGCAAGGGCGAGAGAGGGTGTCAACAAAAACAGAAATGAGGCAGTTGAGCAATCAGATGAGAAAACATGCTGACAAATGAGTTTAGGGTGTAAAGCAAAGGGACAACATATGTGACTGGTGGTCATTGATGGTCTCTCTGTGACACACAGGGTCAGCTGCATCATGTACCTTTGTAATAAAACCATTGTTTTAATACATTGGCTGCATTAATGTCAGCTGATGTTATCTTATTATCTAACTAGTTATACCAGAGTTGTAAGCTTTGCAAATGGGGATCCTTTTGAGTTGTCATGTGGTATCCAAATTACCAAACCATAATAATAATGTTTACTGAGCAGTGAAAGAGGGTGTGGGGTCTCTTAAAATAAGTTGCATGTCATGTCCAGTCATCCTGTTTACATCTCAGAAATATTAATTACTATATTCCAATTAGCTGCTTCAGCTTTAGGCTCCTTGTATTTTTCTTGCTGGTGCTTTGTCGTGTCTTGCTAGGACACTGAAATAGAGCAGAAAATCATTTTGTAACACGAGCCATGCGCTTTACAAATGTCATGCTATTTGCACAGGATTTTTGTAACATTAATTCCCAACGCACACACGCACAAACACACACAAACACACACACACACACACAGAAAATAAATTCAGTCAAAAACTAAATACACAAGCACAGAATGTGATGCCACTGTGAAATCAATTTCTCTCCCTCTCTCCGAGCATCAAGTCCTGTCATGCTCCACATGTTTTAGGCTGATAGTGGTTTCACAGGGATGTTTGTGGCAGAATGTGTCATGGTTCCCTCCCTCTGTCTTTCTTTGATGTTTGAACCCACTGCACAACATACTGGGGCTGATAGTAATGCTGTTATGTAAAAGAGACTGTACTGAGTATCAAGAAAGAGTGGGATTGGATTGGACAAATAGTTCTTTTGTACACAGACAAAATCATTTTCTTTGTACAATATATTCCACATTTTAATGAGGAAAAAAATGATTTGCACACGTACATTATTAAAAGCATGACATCAGATATGTTTACAAGAAGATTCTCATATCTTTGCTTTATTCGGTTTTGTTCTGGCTTCAGTGCGCACAAGGCAGTCACACTGTTGAGCTGCAGTGAAAGGGCTTGCAGCAACACATACCAAAGCACCCAACCAGACTTCAGTACTGCTGTAATGATGCTGGTGGCTTTATGGCTCTGAAACGTACTGTAATTTTAGCCCCCAAGCTTAATTCTTTAGAGAGGAATCTCTTTTTATAAAAATGATGAAGTACAGCAGCTACAGTACCAGAGGGCTTTCCATCAACTCGTGATCTGGATCTATCATAAATATACATGTCCTGCATGGAAATAGTCTGTTCTTGCCTTTTCTTACTATCTGAATTATAATGTGTTTGAAACAAACAACCAACACCGTTACATGCCCGTGCACAAGAAGATCAATAACACTTGTTGTTAATGTCAGAATATTAACTATAAATCTAGGCCCAGCAGCCTGTTAGCTTAGCTTAGCATAAAGACCAGAAGGGGGAAAACAACTGACTGTTCTATAAATCTATAAATAAATATATAAAAGAACACACCTCTGGTTCTTGCTTTCAAATTAAAACCATATCAGTAGTACACCAGACTTTTATTTTGAAGGCTAAACATGTGACATGTTAATTTGTACTGTACTGTACAAGAAATGATGAGTTGAGACTTTTCTTCTTCTGATTTAAGGGCAGCTGCCACCTCTGCTGTGGGGCTCGTAATTTTAAGTCACGTCCCTAACCATCCATTGAAAATCTATAACTGATATTGCCAACATCTCTCCCCCGAGATGTATGTGTGCATTCACACACAGCGAGCCATGCCACACACAACATACTGTATGCATCTATCAAGTGAGATGTGTAAGAAAGTGAGGAGCAGGTGAAGCTGTCGCATCAAGCTACTTGCAGAATAACTGTCAAATCATGTCTAGTATGGACATAGCGATGTCCTTTCACATCTTGACTTCTTAAGTTGTCTGCTGCTGGGCTGGCTTATTGAAATGTAATGAACGCAAGGAGAAAAGTGCAACTGCTTTCAGTTTTAGCCGAAAGAAAAAGACTCTAGGTAGGCACAGCCACCAAACTAATACACACACCTGATGGGAAGCCATAGGTATTCCTTTCAAATTGCACGAGATTAAGATACGCACTGCACAAATTGGAAACAGACAGTTGTATTTAAAATAACAACACAACACTTGAGGAAATTGCCTGTTGGCAGAGTGGTGAGGTGAGGTTTCCTCAACCCCTACTCAACCGGAGCTCCCCCTGACAACGTTTTGCCAGGGAAGAGACACTTCAACATCAGCACTCACTGCGGCATGAGGCGACACTCGCACAGCACAGTGACATCAGCACGAAATGTCCAATAAACATGAAACATTAATGAAATTAAATGGAAGATCACATGCATCTTTTTTTGTGTGTTTCAGATTTCATTAAATCTCAAAGTACAGTTGATTTAATTTCACGATTCGGATGATGATCTTTCATAAGATGTTGGGTTAAAGTTTATCAGATGCAAAAACAGAAGCTTATCATTTGAGTATAATCACATTTTTGTCTTCTTCTCTCTCAGAAACAAAATCCTTGTCTCTTTGTGCTCAGCTGAGTTTAGCAGATTTATTGGTTATTAATTGTTATTGTAATTCAGGTAGTCATATGCTGGATCTTTTTTCTCATTCTCTCTTTCCTGTTTCTTCCTCAGTTTAACAAATCTAGCAAGACTAAAGCAGCATCAGGTGCATCATAACAACCTGTAAACACAGTATTAACATACAGTATTATCACCTTATAATAGAGAGACAGTGTACATATAAAAGAGACAGAAACAAAACAGTGAAGCTGTGGGTTGCAAAACCAAACAAAGAGCTGATGAAGTGATAATTCTCAGTGGTTTCTTCACTACAGACAAGTCTTTTCACATTACATGTACAGTACTTGTTTGACCTACTACTAATATAAGAAATGTACGTTTTCCAAATCATTTTGAATGACACCAAAACCAACAGTGGTCACAAAATGATGTTACTTGATCTGTATTTTATGTTTGTGAAAGCCTGAGTAAATGACACCATATGTAGTGAAATGTGAGAACACATCCATATATGTATGATTTGTGTGAATCTTTTAACAGGTAGCATAACCATAGAAAAACAGCGTGTTACAGATAATAACTTTACTGCAAGGGTGTACTGTAGAGACAGTATTTCTAGGAATATGAAACATTCACTCTGTGCATGTGAGCACATGCATGTCTCCACAGTCAGTAGGTGGGGAGTATACTAACTGATGTGTCCATTCTCAGCACACGTGCGTGGTCGAGATCTGAGAGGTGAAATTCTGAGCAAGAGTGCGTGATTGGTTTAAGCCCACAAGTGGTCACTTAATGGCCTCTCTCATCTTTGTTAGACAACCCTGTACGCTCACATAGGAAAACACAGAACAAAAACCATCAGTCACGGTGACGTACATTTATTCAGGGTTTGCACTGTGAGCTCCATGACTGCACCTGCACCAGACAGGTAAACTAGATCCTTGTTTTGTGCATCGTATGTCTTTTTGGAATTTTCTTCACCCTAATACAAAAAACAAAGGAGCTGGCAATGTTAATGTTTACTATGTTCAGCATTATTATTATTGTGTATTATCATATACATTAGCTAGTTAGCACTGTTGCATCCTGTGCAGCTTGCTCATTAGTGCAAAAAATTTTTTTTGCGGGAATTTCAAATCGTTCCAAAACAGGGAGACAGACTGGGGTTAGGCCTAAGATAATAGTACCCAATTCCTTGCCTGGAATTTGCTTGGGGGGCTTGATTTACATTAGCAAACCATTCACCAACTTTAGGTTTACTGTTGTATGTACTTACATGGCAATAAAAAGCTTGCTTCCGGTTTTCCATGTGCGCATACAAATTTGTGTTTGCCTAACTGGCCCCAATTGCAAGCACCTGCTTGAACTATAGACTTCACATTGTGATTCCATACATGAAAATACAATTCACTTTTTTAAGACTTTGGGAAAGGTTTACAGATATAAAACCTTCAATTAAATCTGACAGAATCTCTGCACACCTATGCAGGTGCAGCAGAGGAAAAACAGTCAAACATACATTAACATGAAATACACTAGTTAACAGAACTGAAAAAACTTGAGAACTCTGCATTCCTACAAAGGAGTCTTATTTCAGCGGCTTGTATTTGCGATCTTATTCTTTCTGTCTCTACCCAGAGTTTGTGAGCGTAGATGAGGGTTGGAATGTGGACTGAGCGTTTTGCCTTGCAGCTCAGCTCCCTCTTCACCACAACAGTTCAGTATGATGTCTGCATTACTGCTGATGCTGCATCAATCTGCCTCTCAGTCTTATGCTGCTTTTTACTCTCACTCATGAACAAAAACATATTTTAAGTCCTTTAACTGGGGAAGAAGCTCATTCCAAACGCATTCAGATGACATAATATTACTTTGTTGTACAGGTTTGCCTAAACAGTATTTAATAATAATAATAATAATGATAATAGATGTGTTATTGATCCCCTTGGGGAAATTCTTTGTACATTTCTTTGGGTAATTATATGAGAAATTTATACACAAGCTCCCCAATAGATCAGTATGTAATCTATAAATACATCGACTGTAGGACGATCCAGGATTCCCTCTGCTGATGACGTCAATCTGTGTCTAAAAACAACAAAACACCTTACATGGTGAGACTACCATGTAAGTATTAATACATTGACTCAGCTCATACACACACACACGCATATTTGTGAGTGACAAGTTGGCATCAATGCGCTACATCACACTATGAATCTTCCACTGTGTAGCAGCCTCAATCTGTTGAGCAAAGACGTCAATGTGTGAAGTTTCCTGGCACAGAAAATATAGTCAGACTCGTGGATACTCACAACTCCCTCTTATACACACACACACACACACCTTCACAACATACATGCAAAGATAAATACAGGCTGCTACACAGAAGAGTGAGTGGGTTAAAATGGGTAACTGCATCAAAAAAAAAAAAGCAATGTAACACTAAAAGTTCCAAATATGGCGACAAGCAAAAATAAAAATTCTAATATTTAAATAAATACCGTTTTTAATTATTCACCAGAGGACTTGGACGACTACAAACACAGAAAATAGCACCACATCAGACTGGAGCACACAAACCGTCTGAGCCAACAAAAAGCTGCTACAACGAGCTGCTATTTGAGTCTCACACCAGCCCTCCTGAGGTTTAAATCCACAGGGACATACCAGTCTGACAATTTCACCCCCTTAGCATCAGCTTGGAAGACGTATTTTCGTATTTTTACACCAAATTGTCTTCCTAAAAAGACAAACTGAGACATTCTTGTTATCTTCTCTCTTTTTTAATCACTTTGTTCTCTAATTATAGCACTTTTTTTTCTCACTTCAGAGCTGAGTGATTCAGGATTTGTGGTGGCAGCTCTGCCTCCCTCGCTAGCTCACTTGCTTTCATGCACACACACACACACACACACACACACACACACAAGCTGTACTCTCATCAGACACTAGAGAGTCTTTCAAACTCAATCCATTCGCTTCGCCAGCACAGAGCCTTCTTTCTTTATTCTTTCTCTCTGCAGGCCACAAAAACATATGCACACAAAGATACTGTATAAACGCACATTGTGTTGTTTGCGTCACATTCTGCTTTCGCAGCTCCTGCTCTGATGTACGCTGAGCCTCTTTTGCCTTTGGTCTGTAACAAAGCTCTTGAAAAATGACCACAAAAATTCACAGTCAACAATCTGTTGAGTCACGCAGTTTGCAACTTACTCTGTGAGAATACAACTCAGCAGCTCAATAACTAAGTCATACATCTAGAAATATGAAATATTTATAACAGCACACTGACTCATTTGTTGTGTTTTTTTTGTATTATATACTGTACTGTATTATCCTATGTATTAGCCCATTACTCAGCAGTATGCAATAAACATACGTGTAAACCTTTCCTCTGAATCCAAAAAACCTACATTGAAATTGAATTGGCCCATATTAGTTTTAAACAAATTCCATATTAGTTTTAAATAAACTCTTATACTTTAACAAACTTGGCTTTCCAAGAAAATTGTCTATATCATATGTGGCCTGTGAAAAAGTTGATTGTCTTATTTTTTGAATGGTTTACAAACTAGGAAACACCTGCGAGAAAGGAAGGTCACTGGAAAAGTACTGAGAAGGAGGAGTGAGTTGTAATGGTGGAGTTTTTTTTGCTGTAGTGATAAAGTTAGAAGGCGGGATCACAACTAGTCTTAAATGACGGTGTATTGACAGAAAATTTCAGTCTGAGCCTTTTACAGTTAGATTTTTGCCTCTTTCTTCATTTCGCAGGAGATTAGAAGAACTTTGTAACCAACTTCTGATAAACTCTGAGATTGAATTTATACCCAAAACTTAGTCAGATTTTTTTAACTACACATTCTTTCAATACAACCTCATCCTAAATGTGGGGTTTATTAAGTGGTTCAAATAAACAAAACATGACCAGTTCTCAGAAATGTCATCAAATCTGCTGTTTTTTAGTACAAAACATGATTCATGATGATGAACATGATGATCTTTACACTTGGCAATAATTTACACTTACATGTTATATGAAAACTGCAGTATCAGTTAATCCACATTGACTTACAGTGGCAACAGCAAGTACAGTTAATTATTAACATGATACTTTAAAGCTGCACTAATCAATATTTTCAAATTAAACAATAGATCCAGTGAGAGTGTGTAATGTGAAAAAGGTTGCTCAGAATTACAAACTCACTTTTCAGTTTCAAGCTATAAAAATCTTTTAGTGCCTTTAAGTTAATTGTTTTGGTTTTCTGGACCACAGATTTACTGTTTTAGCTCACTCTACGACTGCTCTCATCCTTTTCAGCAACAGGAGCAGCTGTTTTCAGCTAAAAACCTCCAAAAATAGACTGTAAACCACCTGACCAGCCAACAGCAGAGAGACAACGTTAGTAAATGGAGCCTTTACTTTACTTTACTTTACTTTACTTTACTTTACTTGGCAGACGCTTTTATCCAAAGCGACTTACAAGGAGAAGACACAAGCAATTACCAAATATTAGCAGCTAAAGAGCTAGATACGTCCCTCAGAAGTTTGTATAAGCCAAAACAGAGCTAAAAAGATAAGATAAGATTGATCTGCTTCTGGTGGATGTGTAAAACGGTTTCTATTTTTGTGTTTTACCCCAAGCACTCAAAAAGTAATGTTGCAGCTTTATAATCAACCTTCAAATAGTTGCTGTTTTACAGTACTGTTGATTATATTGCAGTAATATAACTATGTTCTTCTATTTCCCTGTTCATCATTACAACCAGGAGGCTCGCCAATATTTTTTTCTCTTCAACAGCTTGTATGCTATTTTTAAAATATCTGTCCCCTAGCATTTGAGAGAAATACACGTGAAGAAGCACTGTGGGGGTGGGGTGGGAGTTCTGAGACAGGACGTTAGGGATTGCATGGGACATGGTCATTATTATTATTTAGAAATAGTACACAAACAGTTCCATCCTTTAATATTCTTTGCATCATGACTGGTTGCTGCTTATGCACGCAAGTATGTGAATGTGCGTCTTTGGTGGCTATGTGTCAGATTTAATAAGGTTAACAGGGCTTTCAGATACCAAAACCCAATTAGCCATGGGATGGCATGAAATAAACACATGTTTATGTGTGACGTGAGCAAGCTAATGTGAAAATTTTCCAGCTCGGTTCTGTGCCTGCAGCTCTATAAAGAGATGTTACCTCTACAGCCATCAACACGTCAACAGCAATAACTGTTCAGCAGTGAAGATGGACGGCATGATGTGGTGGTCTGGTCCACTGCTGTGGAAATTTACCTGACCAAATTTACTCCTTTCTGTTTACCCACACACACACACACACACACACACATAGGCAGGCATAAATATGAGTTGTGCTGTTCTACCTATACTGACCAAACAAAATTTATCATAATCAACAGTGCACTACATACAGTGTATCAGTCCCATCAGACATGAAGAAAGTCTATTTTTTCTGTCTTTATTTGACACTGTGTGTTTAAAAAAATGAAAATTAAAGCTGAAATATGTTCTTCTGTTAAACATTAACATTCATAGTTCATGTACCAATCCATTTTCCCTACTCGCCTCATTTTTCTGTAGAAATCGCCAAGCCATACTTAGAAGTGAATTACAGTTCCAGGGACTTTCAGCAGCACTCATTCACAATTAGTGATTATGTGAATTGTGTGGTAGGGAATAGTGTTCTCTCTTTTAGAAAAGGACAAAGATTTGTAAACGCAGTTCTGTATGTAATTAGTAATTTGATCAACTCCAAGATTAATGCCAAGTTCAGTCTTCCTCTGAAAAGAAAATGGAATCCCACCTTTTGTAAGCCTGTTGTGACGCAAATGGTGCCCTAACAGCAGCTTTTCACAAAATTATTATGAAGTCTTTGCCTGACTTCCCTTAAAAAAAATAAGTATATTCAAGTAGACTTTTAGTACACTTTTTTAAAACAAAAAAGAAGCAAGTAGACTTTTAGTTTACTTTTTATGTACTCTTATAGATATACTAGACAAAATTACATTTACTTCACATATACACTACTCACAAAAAGTTAGGGATATTTGGCTTTCGGGTGAAATTTATGGAAAACGTAAAAAGTTCAC
>JAUMHL010000012.1:3781202-3807211 GCA_032362345.1 Sandelia bainsii
ACAAAACTCTGCTTATATTTAGCTTGTTATGATTTAAATACGGTCCTACATGGTTTTAATTTGTTCTCTTGTCCTTTTTTGCTTTCTTCTAGCTCTTACATTGGTGGTTTAATAGCAAGTTATGTGAATGTGAAAACGACAAAAAAAGAACGGCTCCCAACCGCGACTCGGCTCCTATCGTTCATGTTAAAACGCCGTTCAATAGATTCGGTTCGCTCGTGAACGTCACAACTCTAGACGGCATCTCTCTGTAGAATAAATGGTTAAAAAAAAAAAAAAGTAACGAGTCGAGTGTTGTCCAATGTAGCGGAGTAAGATTAGGGTTTCTTCTTCACAAATCTACTCAAGTAAAAGTAAAAAGTATGGTGCAGTAAAACTACTCTTAGAAGTACATTATTTCAAAAAGTTACTTAAGTAAATGTAATGGAGTAAATGTAACTCTTTACTACCCACCTCTGAAGTTGTCCAACTGCCTGGTGACTTGAGAAGTATTTATGTTATGTGTAGAATTAATATGCACATTTTAACTGTATTCCAGTGCACTTTGATCAACTCAACAGTAGGAGTAGTAACAGTTCAGAATTTGTATTTAGAAGTACACTTTTATAAACTAGAAAGTATACTAGTAGTACATCCCTAGTGAAATAACAGTATATATAAAAGTGTATTTTTAGTAAACTTATAGTGTACTTTCATAAACTAAGAAATGGGCTGATTTAGCCCTAAGAAGTATTGGAAAAGTATACTTACAAGTACATTTCCATTAGCATATTTACTACACAAAGTATACTTGGGAAGTATATTTGAACATTACTTAAGTATACTTGAAGTAATAAACTTTTAGTATACTTTTTTTTGGTAAGGGTGTGAACCAGCACAGAATAAAAGACAAGGGGGAGAATGTGACTGATTTTATTAGTGAAATTATTCTAATCAGATCATCATTCATCATCCGTGAATCTAAGAGGATGTGTCAGATGTAATGAAATTCCCTCCAGGCCTACCTGAGATATTGTGTTGATGATAATGGGATGGACACGAGGTCTCAATGACCTTGACCTTTGACCACCAAAATCTGATCAGTTCATCATTGAATCCAAGTGGATGCTTGTACGAAAGTTATAAAAAAAATCCTCCAGGCATTCTTGTGGTATCACATTCACAAGAGTGGGACATACAGATGAACAGACAACCTGAAAACATAATGCCTACAGCCAATACTGTCGCCAGTTTGAAAGTATAATAGTCTAGGAGTGTTAAAGATAGGCTGGTGGTAGAGTTGCACTGTGGGTAATGTAGGCATCAGATTTTGAGGAAAGAAGAATGCATCTTGAGTCTAACAGTATTACAGGGGAGCAGTGTTAGATCAGTGGAGTACTCTTGGTTGAAAACAAGGTTGAATAATACATCAGCCTGTAGCAGCTTCCACAGCAGCCACCACACAACACAGTCATCACATTCCTGACAATGATTCAACGCGTTGCATGCTCAAGTGTAAAATAGTAGTAGTGTATTAAAATATCCAGTCTGCAGGGATTATGATTTTGGGGCCTGTCTCCCAAATACTTTTCATACTTAACATTCATTTCAGCAATATTCCTAAACTCGGGTGGATTTAGATTGTTATGTCTACTTCTGGAGGCTTTGTGAATCTGGCATGTTTTCACCCACATTGTGGAGTCTGCACCACAACATTCAGCTGTCTTCTTGATGACTAAACAATGCTCTCTCAGATCTTACCCTCTAGCGCTGTGGGGCCAACCTGCCCTCTGAGTGCACTTTACTGTACAACTGGCAAAACAACATTTAGGTTGTCTGTGTTTTTTTGTGGCTAGCTCGCCCACAAGCGTTTGTAAAGAACAAAACCAAAGAGTGTTATGTGACACATGACAAGATAAATGACTGTTCAGGAGCATGTAGTGGTTCACCTCAGCTGCCGGTGTTTGCCTTACACCCGTAGCTCAGCAAAACACAGTGTCCTGTTCCAGTGTTGTATAAAGTACTCAAAAGTCACACTTAAGTATAAGTACAGATACCCTCCCAAAAAATTACTTTGGTAAAAGTTCAAGTCACCGACTAGAATTCCACTCAAGTAAAAGTCTTAAAGTATCTAGTATTTACTTTACTCTATAACCTGTTTTTTCTGCATAGCTTTATTCAACCTTCCCTCCCTCCCTTTTGTTCCTCTCCACTTTTTTTCTCCCTAACCTCCTTTCCTCCTTTGCTGGCACCCTTGCACACGACAACAACCCAGTCATTACTTGAAACTGAAAAAAATTCTGTTTATCCTCAAGAGAAGTTGGTTTTCAGAATTGCAAGAATCCAGCCTTGCTCTTCTTGGGCTGAAGACAAGTCCTGCTATGCTAAATAGCCTTTCACAAAATTTTGTCTTACAACCTAAATAACTATTTCAATGTTCAGTGTTAACCTAAGTTTTACAAAGTCCAAGTAAATATTAGTGATTCAAATGCCCTAGCCAGCCTATCACCAAGAGAAGAAAACATTAACCTAACGTTAGACACAAAGCTCACCCCAAGCTGTTATCCAGGCTAATCGTGATAACTGAAGTTAATTCACTGGTGGTTACCATTAATTTAGCTTACCTCAATGTGCTTCTTTAGATTGGACGGGGAGTTTTTAAAAGCTAAAATTTCTATGTCTTTAGGCAGGCACAAGAGGCATTTCATCCGATAGGACGAATCTTTCCCACCAACGTAAGAAAACATTGTGTTTAAGTACGGTCAGGGGTGGTGCTCATCTTCTTCTCCGTCGTTTGTAGCCGACGCTGCTGTCGCTATTTCTTCCTTCATTACTGATTTTGGGATTGCTGCTCAGTGCTCACATCAACAGATAGCCGACAGGTTGAGTGTGGAGTGATGTGTGTGCATGTCACGTTACGTGATTCATAGCCCAATGACAAGTCAGCTTCCTTAAATCTTTTGTTGCCGTCACCTAAACCAAGAGCGGCAGAGAAAACACCAAATTTCATTTCATTTGATTTGTGTAACGAGTAACGACACTCTGCGCTGAAAATGTATCGGAGTAAAAGTGTCATGATCTTTGGTTGTTGTTGTTGTTGTGTTTTGTTTTAATCATATCCTTATGTTTTGATTTATCCTCATGTTTTCCCTGTCTTCTGTTTCTCCTCCACACTCCCCAGGCCACACCCCCTCTCATTCATTGTCTCACCTGTTTTCACTCACCTGATTGCGCCCTGCTCCCAGTCACTATCCCAGCTGTCTTCACTTGGTCATTAGTCGCACTACTTTTTATACCTGCTTCACAACTCACTCTCTGTCAGATTGTCTGCTTTGGTTCCCTGCATTTGTTCCTGGCTGTGTTACTCTGCGTTTATTCCCTGCCTTGTGGTTTCCCTGTGTCAGCTCCTTGTGTTGTCTCTCCTGTGTTGTCTCTCTGATATGTTCTCCTTTGATGTGCTCCGGAGATACTCACCTTCACCTCCGTCCCTTGCCTGCTTCTCCAGCCTTGCCTGCTCTGCCCTCACCCCTTGTGTTTCTGGTCCTGTCCACACTTTCCTCCCCGTGCCTCGCTTATCAGCCCCGGTCTTGCTCTGCTCTGGTCTCCTGTCTCTCCCATAGTCCGTCTCCAGTCAGCGTCCCTGTTAGTGAGTAGTTTTTGGTCCCGCTTTTGGTTCTGTGTCTGCTCCCCGTTCATGCTTAATGTCAAGTCCTTAGTTTCTCTGTGTTTGTTTATCTGCTATTCAGTCTTTTGTTTAGTTGTCCTGTTTGAATTTCCATTTAGAGTCTTGTCAGTTTATGTTAGCCTTTGATCGATTACCGTTTCAGTTTTTTATTCTGTCTAAGTTTTTTGTTCTCTTTTGGTTCTTTATTTGTCATTAGGGTTTTTTCCTCCATGTAGAGTGATTTTTAGTTCACCTTGTATACCTCTATTTTGCTTCCCTTTGTTATTAAACTTCCTTAAGTTCAGTTCCTCGTGTGTCTGAGTGCGTTCCTGGGTCCACCCTTCACAAACGTTACAGCACGACCTGACCACGGTGGACCTAGCACTCATTCACAAATCAGTTAATATGGCTTCAGAAGACAGAGCTAGAGAGGGCTTAGTTATTTCCCGTGTTTTAACCCAGCTCCACGATACTGTTTGTCATACCGATGATCCCAAGTGCAGAGATGAGGCGTTAACCCGTATGGAGGGGATTCTGTTTTCCAGGCCATGGTTATTTCAGCTCCCTGCAGTATCCCAGTTTGCCACTAAACTATTTCAACTCAGACAGGACCTTGAGGCGCAGTTTAAGCAATCTCCCTCAGTTGTAGAACCATCTTCTTCTGATTCTAGTGCACTCCCCAGTAGTTCATGTGAATTATCAGCAGTTAGCTCAGGATCTATTAGTTCTACACTCAAAAGCCCTTGTCTCGTTCCCAGTATAGTTACCCAAAATCAAAGTCCCCATGTTCAGGCCAAGTCCCTTGCCCATGCTGAGTTGCATGTTGACACCCCTCTGACCTGCCACACACCTGACCCCCAGGCCGGGCTGACACCTACCCCCCTGAGCCCTGCTGAGGCTCAGGAGATCTGGACCCAAGTGAAGGCTCAATCCAAGGATTATGACACTAATTCACAGCCTGTTAGTTCAGAGGGGAAGGCTCGTCGCCGTAAGAAGAGCTCCCATCAGGCCCCGTCTAAGACTTCTGTCGCTGTTTCGGAACCAGATCCTGCATCCACTGCTCTCCCAGACTCTGTCTCAACAGCTACAACTCAAGCAACAGTCCTCATCAGACCCGGTTCCTGTCCCTGCAGCAGTTCCAGTCCCTGGTCTGATCTCTTTCTCTGCAGCAGCCTCAGCCCCTGCCTCTGCTGCCGCAGCCTCAGCGGCTCCACTCACAGCCGCCGCTCCAGCTCCAGCTCCAGCTCTAGCTCCAGAACCAGCCTCTGTTACAGCATTTCCAGCTACAGACTCTGTCTTCTCTGCCCAAGTTCCTGCTTCTGCTGCAGTTTCAGTCCTTGCTGCAGTTCCTACCACAGTCTCTGCTCCTGCCCTTATCTCTGCTGCCTTCCCAGCTTTCTCTTCAGACCCAGCTTCACCATACCTGGGGACTCGTCTGGCCATCCGCCCTCAACCTCTGGGGAGGGTGGGCATACATTATCTTCAGTGTTTCCGCCGGAAACGCTAATCCTCCCAGAGATTGGGGATCCCCAGATCCCAAGACTCCGCTTCGGTTCCTGTTCCTGCCTCGGTTGCGGTGTCAGTTTTCCAGTCTACCACTCCAGAGTCACTCACAGCAGCTGCCTCTGACCCCGCTCCGGCCCCTGCTGCTGCTGCCTCAGACTTCCTGTCTCACCTGCAGCCGCAGTTCTTCCTTCAGCCACCCAGTCTGCTCCTGCCACTCGGCGCATCGATGCTGCCACCTCATGTTCGGTGTCTGCATCTGGACGCCTTGATGCTGCCACCTCTTGTTCTGTTCATGTTCCTGGGCGCGTTGACGCCGCCATGTCATCCGAGCCTGCTCCTGTTTTTGGGCGCGCCGACGTCACCACTTCCTGTCCTGCATCTGACCCAGGGCGCGCCAATGTTGCCACCTCTCCTGCACCTGGTTCTGCTCCTATCCCTGAGAGGGGCGACGGAGTAGCCGTCGCCGCACCTTGCTCCTTTCTCCTTTCTCCTCCGCCTCCCTGGCTCCTATCCCCGGGTGAGGCGGCGTCGAGGACTGCTTCTCTGCTGCTGTCGCCTCTCTGGTTCCTGTTCCCTGTTCTCTGGTTCTGGTTCCTACTCCTGTCCCCAGGCGGGACAGCAGTGAGGACGTCTCCTCTGCTGTCACCGCCTCTCCGGTTCCTCTTCCTGTTCCCTGGCGGGACGGCTTAGAGGACGGCTCTTCCGCTGTCACCGCTCCTCTGGTTCCGGATCCTGTTCCTGCTTTTGCTTCTGTTCCCCAGCAAAACGACGTTGAGGACGCCCGGGGCTCTGCCACTCCCTCGTCTGTCGCCTCCGGGCTGCCTGCCCGGGGCTCTCCTGGACCCTCGTCTGTGGCCTTTGCTCAGCTTGTTTGGGGCTCTCCTGATGCCCCACCTGCTTTCTGGGACTCCCTTTTGAGCTCGATCCTCCGGGTTCTGTTGACTGTTTTGGACTTTGCTTATCTGTCTTGTTTTTGTTTTGTTAGTCTTGTCAGTTTATGTTAGCCTTTGATCGATTACCGTTTCAGTTTTTTATTCTGTCTTAGTAAGTTTTGTTCTCTTTTGGTTCTTTGTCATTAGGGTTTTTTCCTCCATGTGGAGTGGTTTTTGTTCACCTTGTATACCTCTATTTTGCTTCCCTTTGTTATTAAACTTCCTTAAGTTCAGTTCCTCGTGTGTCTGTGCATTCCTGGATCCGCCCTTCACAAACGTTACAAAAAGTATACAATTTAGGAAATATAGTGAAGTGAAAGTTGACAAAATAAAAAAGTAAAGTACAGATACTCCCAAAACATACTTGAGTACAGCAGTGAAGTATTAGTACTTCGTTACTATACAACACTGTCCTGTTCCTTATTCCACAAGGCAGAACGATTGCATGACTGATATACAGACAGACAGGTGACAATAAGTCAGACACAATGCTGCGAATGACATGTGGCTGAATCACCAACTTTGGCACTGGCAAAAACTTACTTACTCGTGACTCAGATATTAGATACAACATGTGCAGTATTTAGCACACAGACATTTTTATTGATGTTGTAGACATTTACTGTAAGGATGGGCCCTTATTAGCTGGTTGGGGCTGCTAAAGTGAGTCTGAGTCTGTTGACACTGTATACATTGATTGGCCACAACATTAACACCACCTGATAGTTTTAATGTTGTGGTGGACACCAGCATGGGCACTCTGAGTTCTGCACACTGTGGCTTCACTACCCCAAACATAGCAAGTTGCAATGCACTGTGTGCTGACACCTGGAGAAGGAGAATATTTGGCTATACGCTGCTAAATGCGATGCTCTGTTCACCAGCCAGGGGCAGTTCTAGAGGGTGGCCAGGGATAGCGAGTGCCCCAGACAGCTAAACAATTAGAAGAAGCTCACTGTAAAGCTCTGTAATGCTGAGGGAAACTGCAGAGTTGCATAATAATTCTCTGTATTTTAATCATAAAGAGCTTTATTACATCATTTTAACATACTCTCGCCCGATGACAGCTGGGATAGGCTCCAGCACCCCCCGTGACCCTTACGAGGACAAGCGGTTAAGAAAATGGATGGATGGGATGGATTTTAACATACAGTGTGTTATTAACCTTGTGTTTATAGGAGCTTTCCAGAGACATGATCAATGTTTTACACACAGTTGGCTTACTGGTTCAAAATGTAATGAGGGAACTTTGCTATATTTAAACTTTGAAAAAAAAAAAAACTTGTCAGGCTGTAAAACCGTACCTTCAATATTGTTATCATGTGCAGATGATCCTGTCTGGAACAGGTTCTGCAACACACTCCAATCTTATCTCTTTCCCTCTGTGATGTAAAGCAATTAGACAAACAGGAGAGCAATCCAAACAGACAGAGAGGATATCAGAGTGCGAGAGACAGGGGGAGGTGGTCAAGAGCCTGTTACCGAAGGAACAAAAAAAACAAAAAACCCAAGCTCAGCAAACAGGAAAAGCTCCACCTGATCTGTTCAGTCTGTTTTATCTGCTTGATTGCTCTTTGTGTTGTTTCCTGTCACGCATTTGTATCGTTCTATTTCATGGAATGTGCTTTCTAAAGAAACAAATCACTGGTACATGTACAAACAAACACGCTGGTATATGTTCCATTAAACAGAGCCACGGAAGCTTGCATGAAGTATGTCACTCCCTGATTATTAAACTTCAGCATCAGCAGCTCGTGGTTAACCGTAACCTTCAGTCTAATCTACACAATGCTGACCATAAGTGCTGACTCTCAGAGCGCCTTTACAATACAAACTGTACTGTACAGATTCTTAGTATGTTCAATATGATTACCACAAGCCCTCTGTATTAACATTAAAGATACATTCTTGCTTACTCCCTGTTTTACTGCTCTGTTGGGACTTCCTCTGCACTGTGACGCATTTTCCCAATAAGGACAAACATTTGCACAGTGTAGTGACATCCCCACAGGACTGTATTCTTGACTCCAAGCCTGTATACAAATCCTTGAATATGGATTTTCCTTCTCGTGAAAACTACTGTTTGGGAATATAATTGTCAGATGCATGTAGAAAATGGTGGACTCAAACGCAGACCAGGACAAGAGAGGGTTCAAACAAAAAAAGAGTCTTTAATGAAATGGTGCAAACAGGGACATAAAACTGAACAGAAAAATCACTCCAGGAGGAGGCAAAACTACTATACTAAAATAAACGCTAAAGACAGGGAGGTAGAGGTGCAGAGGGAAAGTGAGGAAAAGAGACTAAACACTAACATAGGATGAATGCTAGCTGGGTCAGGCAAAGCCCGGGGTGAATGGAGAGCATCGGGCGGACGGCCCGAGGGTGGCAGACGCAGACACTGGAGAGCGTCGGGCGGACGCCGTGGAGAAGGAACTGAAGGCGTTCCCACATAGGGACAAGAGCAGTGGAGGCGGCGGCGAACACATCGCCCCGCTCGGGAACAGGATCTGGAGGAGCAGGAACTGGGGAGGCGGCGACAACGTCCTCGACGTGGCCCGGCCTCAGAGGAGGAATAGGAACTGGAGAGACGGCGGCAAGCGTGTCGTCCTGCCTGGGAACAGGAACCAGAACTGGAGAGGCGGCGGGGAGCGCATTGCCCCGCTGATGAACAGGAACTGGAGAGGCTGCGGGGAGCACGTCGCCCCGCTGAGGAGCAGGAACTGGAGGAACAGGAACTGGATGGGAGGTGGCGAGCGCGTCGTCCCACCTACGAACAGGAACCAGAACTGGAGAGGCGGTGGCGACTATGCCCTTGACATGGCCTCGCCTGGGTGGGCGGTGTTGGTGCCTGCGGCATCTCCGAGAAGCGGGCAGGCACTCAGGACCATCAGCCCAGTGGTCCTCACAGTTGAAAAAGGAGGAGAAGAAGTCGTATCTGGACTGGGCCTTTAGCTGGGCCCAGATCCCTCCAACTGAGGCTGGGCTCAGGGCAAAGGGGACCTCATAGTCGCAGAACACGTGGTGAGACATGGGGAAGTCAGGCAAAAAGAAGAACTTGATGGAGGCAAGTGGTTTGGTTTCAGATAAAAGTGGGGTTGAAAAGAAAAAGGGTTTGTGAAAAGTAAATGAAAAATGGCTAACTAAAGTCCCTCTCTAGCCCTGGTTGCTGGGTCCATGTGAGGTCAGTTCATTCTGTCAGACACATGTAGAAAATGGTGGACCCAAACGCAGACCAGGACAAAAGAGGGTTCAAACAAAAAGTCTTTAATAAAATAGTGAATGGCAGGATGAAGACTGGTAGCATGGGTGAATGGCAGGATGAAGACTGGGTGAATGGCAGGATAACAGGATGAACTGACAAAGGGCAGTGAGGAGTGCAGGATATAAATAGTGAAGGACTGATTAGAAAACAAGAAACACCTGGGAGCAATCAAGGAGTGAGAGTGGAGACAGGGGAGTGGCCAAGGTGAGGGAGGAACAGAAAGACATGGATAGAAAGACACAAAACAAGGATATGACCATGACAATAATGGAGTATTTAGCAGTTAAAGTGATTTGAGTTTTAAAGTGTTAAAGTTTTCTCAGGAATTGGCAGAAGCCAAAACAAAGCTAAAATAGGAGTTGATATTGGAACTGACATCACTTTTCCCACAGTCACAGTCCCCTCCAAAACTATTGGGATGGCAAGACCAATTCATTTATGTTTGCTGTACGCAGAAGACATTTGGGTTTACGATTAAAACATGAATATAAGAATTTCAGTTAAAGTATTGGAACAGATAGTTTTCCAGTAAATTAAATTAAACTTAATAAACCCTGTTTGCAATAACTGCTTTAAGCATGCAACTTATTGATATCACCAAATTGTTTTTTTTTTTTTTTTTTGCTTTTCCTTGATTTTACTGCAGCCTCCTTTAGTTGTTTTTTTGGAGATTTTAATGAAGCTACTCTCAATTACAGTTTGGACATTTCTCTGTAAATTAACAGACATAATGTTTGTGTACACCTCTGAATTCATTCTGCTGCTACCACCACGAGTTATAACATTACTAAAAATCAGTGAGTCTGTTCTACAAGTAGCCATGGAAGCCCAAACCATGACACTCCCTCTACCATGATTCACAGATGAGCTTGTATTGTTTACATCATGAGCAATCCTTTCTTCTTCCACGTTGGACCTTTCCAACACTTTAGTCAAGGTAATTGTGATCAGCTCATAAAATTTTGTTTTGGAACTTTTGTGGCTCATTTTTGGACATTTCTGCAAATTTCAACCTGCACAAAATATCTCTGACTTACTTTTCCCCTTTAATAATGAACTGAGTCAAACATTGGCAGAAACACAACTAAGTAATATGTAAATACAACTAAAGCCATAGTGCTGAATAATTTATGTAACTGAAAAATAAGGGTCAGGGAGAGAGATGAGTGAGGATACTTTTTTTTATTTGATGCACAAACAAAAAAAACACCCTGTCAAACAGTCCAACACATTATTTAGCCTCCTGGTAAAATGGTACATACAGAAGAAATACAGCTGTCACTGGGTTTGATTATAGAGCCAGAGAGCAAAAGACCAAACACATGATTTGTGTTTGGTCTTTGCTTACTTTGTACAGAGCTGGTGTTACAGTAGGGGTAGAAGTGAGTCATTGCATCTGTCAGAGTGATGACTGACAACTTTTTAATTTACAGCAGCTTCAGAAAGTATTCAGGTCCTGTTCAGTTTTTGCACACTTACATACTACATATTACTTACATACTGTTGTAGATTCAAGTTTCAATAGATACAGTTTTTTTACAGTTCTTCACTCGACAACCCATAAAGTTTAGTTTGATTTTATTCATTTAAAAAATCAACAAGATAATAAAGTGAAATGAAGGGGTCTGAACAGTTTCTGATGCCACTGTACATACAAACATTCTCTATGAGGCCACAATTTGATGTACAGGCTAAAGTGAGATAGTGTCACTAAATGAGCCTGTCTGTTATTTTAGCTCCACATCTACTGTGCTTCTTTGCCTCAGAAGAATGTAATCCAATTTCCCTGCCGTTTATCCCCTTTCAGTGACGTTTTGGTGCTTTGGAAGGCCGACTGTATTGCTATGGGCTGAGAAGTTACATTTGAGGCGTAGTTTCTTTTTGTTTTTTTTCTTACGACAGCTTGGTTTAATGAAAATAGCTCCAGATTTCATATTTCAGATTAAAATAGAATATACAACTTTTTTGTGTGTAAATGTGTATGTATGTTATTTGTAGTAGAATTTGCAGTGTTAAAACAACCAAAAAATATTGATTGATTCTATAAACCCAAAATTATGTTAACCATGTTGACCAAAACAACAAAGACTATCAATGCAACCAGGAGTTCAGTAAAAGTTTGTATGGTGGTTTAGTGGTTATCGTTGTTGTCTCATAGCAATGCTGGATCTCACGTGGAGCTTGCATGTGACCGACTAGAACAGACTGTGAGCATTAATTCATCAGAAGTTTGATCATTTGCTCAGTATCCGAGCCACAGAGTCAGGTTGTCAGCTGAGAAAGCTTAGCCAAACACATAATACCGCTTAGCTGCCAAGCATATTTGTAAGTCCACTACTATTTCCACACAATTATGTTTCAGAAACATTAGTTTTGGCAAGTTCAAAATGTTCATAAATTACTGTTATTAAATACCTTAGTGATAGGACAACATGCTCCAAAATAATGCTTTGAGATGTGGCTGCATCCACCAGATTGTTGTTTCTGTGTTTTTCATGCAGCTTTTAAATGTGATACTAATACAGAAAACCTATACAAAAAAACCCAATGAGATTTGATTGTTAAACTCACTCACTGTCACCGAAGATGGAAGATGCCTTCACAGAGTTAGAAATCTGTGTAGGATTTAGGAGATTTGGATGGGGAACCAGTCTAAATGATAACAAACCATGTTACTCGCAAAAACACCCTTCCTTTATTCCTGACTGTCCGAATGTTCAGACACCTCAATATGTTAAGCAACAGAGAATATTTGTATCAGATGATCCCCATTTTAAGTGACCCAAAGCAACTGGTGTTTCTTGTGACATTGACTTTCCAAACAATAAATAGCTCTGAATTAATAACCTTGGATTTTACATGGACTTCAGATGTGTTCGTTCAAGCTGGAACTATGTCTTCTCTGGCTCCACTGTCATCTGAGATGGTACCTTCCAGCTTCTGATTGACTGAACGCACCTGACCCAGATAATCAGCATTGGGTAGGGCAGGGATAATTGGAAAACAAGCAGGGATCCTTGAGGACCAGGTATGGAAATGTCTGATCTAAACCATACAAGCTGCTTCAGGAACAGGCCCAGTAATGTTTATTGATGATATTATGGTAGCAGCAGAATGAATTCATGAGATGTACAGAAGCATTTTGTCTGCTAATTTGTACAGAAATGCATTAAATAAATTGGAGGAAGCTTTATCACACAGCAACAAAATCAGTGTGTTTACATGCACTTAAGTAACCAGGTTACAGTCAGAAACCTGGTTTCTTTGAGTAACCTGGATTATTGACAAACCACTGTGTAGAATGATCATACAACTGGCAACACTTTGTGCTGTAGAGTCAGAGGGTCAGAGGTTTCTGTTGTGGTTCCCTCTGTTACACTTTAACATGGTGTAAAATACAAATGGGAAGAAAACTAAACAGTATCAAATTAACACAACTTAATTTGAATAAATTACCATTTCTGAATCTTGGTTTAACACTTATCTCCCACAAACATTGTAGCTGCTGCAAAAAAATGATCACATCAGCACCACAAACATGAGACATTCATTGACCAAAAAAATGGCTGACGTACAACTGACGCAGTGTTTGTGCAACAGCTCACTGGCTTTTTGTTGTCAAGTAGCTCAAACAGTAACATGGTAATCAGGAGGGTGGTCACATGGAACGGATGGCACTTCTAATGATTTCCGCCGCAGAAGTTTCCAGCAAGAGAGAAGGATCTGATCCAGTTGTCTGGTTAATGGTGGAAAGAAGCAATGGGGTGACTTTTAAAGTGCTGCAGGTCACAATCAATACACAGATTTAATGAAACAGAAAGAAAAGTGAAACAATTTGAACATGCAGTGTTAGAGAGAAGTGATGTTACCAAAGCTCTCATCTCATCTTGCGTTGGACACGAACGCCTCAGGGCTGCTTTAGCCACTACTACGTTTACACACCCAGATCTTTTACTGCATTCATGGCACGTCATCAGAATAGAAAAACATCTTCTATTCTGGCTTGGAAATGTTCATGCATTATTCCTGAAACGGTTAACTCTTGTGCTAACCTTTTAGTCACAGTATAGTTAACACTGTTTCCTTTGTAGCAGCTTCTTACCAAATGAAACCAGATACAGTTCAAAGCTCGATTGTATCAAAAGCAGATGTGAGGTCCAACACTAGAGCCGATACTTTCTTATAGCATCTGTGTTAATGCTTGAGAGAAGTTTCAGTACTATGATTTAGTCTCAAGCTTGGGGCTTTAGCAGGCGTCAATTATGTGCATGAACAAATAAACAGCCTTTTCCACTGATATTTTAACAGACAAGAACAACTTGTTACCGTGGTAACTGTGCACAACAAAGATGACGCAATGATTGATATTAGTCGAAGATCATATAATCAGATTTTTTAAAAATGTGACTTTTTCCAGAATTTTACCTACAGAAAATACCTGTGCTCTACTCAGCGCTTCAATTATTAGTCCTTAAAAAATTACAATAAGTAAGAAGATGCTAAACTTACTAATGAGGCAGAAATCCTTGACATTATCGGATTGGTTAGAAGAGTGAACCTTGTTCAAAATCTTTTAGAAGGAAATATTTTTGCATTGCTGCCAAGCTGCTCAATGAGTCTGATTTACATCAGGCATCTGCAGCACCTCTCCACATTTTGAAAAATACTTAAAAATATATATTGTAGTAGCTTTAAGTAAATGTTATAGTAAAAAAATGATTTGTACCCTTATTCAATAAAGTCAAGATAAAACTGTTTATTAGAATTATTCTGACTTGTGCAGCTGCTCTCGGATAACATTTCTCATGTCACTTCACTTTCACTGGATCTTCTTGGCAAATTACATTACTAAATTAAATTAAAGATATTTTACACAAAGTAAGAATAACATTTCCCTTAGGAAATGAGTTTTAAAGAACTGGGTAGATAATGTCCCTGATTGGCTGTTCCTCTCTAAGCATGTTATCAACTTTGTTGTTAAAGGTTATTTCCACTCTGCTGTAAGCAGCAGGAAGTCACCTGATGTTATATTTTTAATTTAACCCTAAGTTTACCCTTATTATTCATAGAGGTTTAATGTACTAAAAGATCAGTCAAGTATCATTGGGAGAATCAGCACCAATATGCAAGGTTTCACCAGTATAAGTAGACAGATGTTGATATATGATATTCAGCTGTTTACCATGTGTAACAAAGTCTATCCAGACATAACACGTTGAGTGAAAACTACAGTCTAGACTCATTTTCTTTTCACATTCAGATACATGTGTTCTTAACTGATATGATCAGAGTTGAGAAGAAATCACAAAATCACAGAGAGGTTGTGTTCATCATGTTTATTTAAAAACACTCCTGCACTGCCAGAATGTTAAACCACGAGGCTGGACAAGTGTCCAGACTTTGATCAAAGCTATTTGTGGGTTTGAGTGACTTTTGGCAGTGTGGAGTGTAAATAGTGTAAAAAGAAAACAAAGAAAAATGCACCAAAAAGAGAGGACCGTTAACAGCATGTTGATCCCCATGTTGTTATTCTTTTCTTTGTGAGGTGAAGTAAAATACAGCATTAAAAATCCCATGGACAGAAATAAGCTTAATCTGGACATTAGACTAGGCACAATAACACAGCACTCAGACCTCAGTACATCTTCTGAGCACATTAGCAGCAACCGGCAAAATCATAGATGGCCTGACATTAATGCATTCCAGCTCCACTTGTAAGTACTGACAGATGACACGAAGCAAAGCAAAGCAAATCCTGACTGAGAAAATGCTGTTTCGTGAAAAAGTACGTTTGTTAACGTGTGTTGAGTTTTGTAGCTTGTGACTCAACAGCATAAAATGAGGATATACAGTCTTTGTGTTTGTGTATAAGTGTTTTTCATCATATAGCTTCATTTAAATCTGATGCAAACTAAAAGGGGGAAATATAAATAGAGTAGTATAGTAATTAATAGGTTCAAGTGTATTGAGACATGTTTGACATACTGCTGTACATTAACTTTACCAGTTAGGGGTTTTTACAAAAGACTAATTGCTGAGGCTTTAACTAAAACTGTATAAAAGTGGTAAAAACAAAACAAAACAAAACACTAACAGTATAAATCATCGAACAAAATCACTGTAAGTCTCAACTTTTAAATACTCATCTAGAATTATCTATATTAGTAACACTTTTGGCAACATGCATATGTAAGTGAGCAGTTCTCTGGCTTTAACAAGTATTTGATTCTCATCAGTGTATTAGTTAAGATGCATAGATCACAGAGGAAAAAAGTTTTGTTGTTTTTAAAAAGCACCAGTATACAGTAACCACGTGAACTCTTAAAAAAAACAACCTTCCGAGGTATCTCTGAGCATGTACGCTTGCATTTACATGACAACGGTATGGTGCATGCCCATCTAAATGAATGGACAAAACAGCCACAGTGTTTGGAAGTCCAGGTCACTTCCCTGTGTTTATGTATTGCACATTCGCAGCAGCGCTTGTGACTTGCAGAGACTATTTTTATGCCTTTCAGCGTGCAGTGGAGGGCCCCTGTTGCTGTGAGTGAATCACGCTCCACCGACTCACCAGTGCAACACAGGACTGAGAACCACTGATAAGCTTTTTGTGAAGAACACCGCAGACAAACCGCTCCAGTGGCTCAAAACTGAAATGTGTTTGAATATGCAGAGAAATGACAACAATGAGAACTAAAAAAAAAAAACAAATAAAAAGAGAATAAACACACAGATTGCAGAAACAGAGCAGGTAACAGTGAGGTCTGCTCTTTTAGACTTCCTGCATATCCATTTTGAATTATTTTCTTCATGTCTTTTTCTGTCGCAGTTGTTTCAGTGAAAGTGGTTGAACTGCGCAGCTTCATGCTCGGTCTTATACTGCCCCCTTGTGGTCAAACAAATGAATATCCTCTCCCTACACTGTGCAACGTGTCTGCTGAGTGTTTGAAAAACATCACATTACTTTTTCAGAAATTAATTCTGGCAATGCCTCGGCAAGACACAGCAAGACCTCTGAGCCTCAGCACCCACAGGTCAGGTGTGGCGGCGGTGACTCCTTCCACTAACCAGGAAGCGAGGCACCTGGGGCACGTGGGCGAAAGGAGTCCCTCACTGCCTTTTGCTGTCCAGGATGGCCCGCCAGTCGTCTGACCACGACAGGAGTCGCCTCTGTGAGGGGCTGATGGGAAGATGCTTGTTGTGGCAGGCGGTGAACAGGATGTGCTCCCATGATGGTTTGGGCTCCACACCTGATTAAGACATGACGCAACACAAACGTTACATAACTGACAATCACACACATTTCACTATGCACACTGTGGCATCTGTCTTATAAAGGTGCAAATGAAGCATTGAAGAAGATGCTAAATATTACACCCACATAAACAAACACAATTATGTAATTCGCTTTCTTTTCTTTTCGCTTTCCTTTTTTCTCCATTTCTATATATCGAAACACATATTCATGATTTTTAAATTTTTAGGAACATATTTACATGTTGATCACGTTATGTCATCGCTCTTTTTGTCAGTCCCGCTTTGCCAGTTAGTAAACCCCTTCCCAAAAAACTGATCGTCAAGTCATAGCTTAACTGTAATTAGTCAAGGCAGGAGTGTCAAGTTTTGGATTTCTCCACATGTTCATGCACTGAGCTTGGGGCTTTAGTAGGAGTCAACTATGTGCGTGAACAAATAAACAGCCTTTTCCACTGATATTATAACAGACAAGAACAACTTGTTACCATAGTAACTGTGCACAACAAAGATGTTGCAATCTGAAATGAGTACGTGGTACTGAATTAGGTGCAAAAATGAACTAATGAACTATTATGTTTGGAGCATGGTCATTTTTTAACTTCTGCAAAACCAAAAACAAGACGCGTGTTTGTCTTATTAACAACAGCATTGATTTAAAAGATCAATCATTCATTTACAGCGTTGGGTTAATGGTCACATTTACAACAGGCACCTTCTATATAGGATTTCCCTGCTGTGTGCAAGTTGATCCTGAATGCTATCAGAGTTAGCGTTACCAGTTCTGTTCTTCTTGTCAGTGGTTTTTACCTGAGACAGTGTCATGTTTGTAAAACACATCAGTTAGTGCTCATCCCACCAAAGCCTTTTCTCTTGTAATGATAAAAATGCATCATGCTGTTTGAACATTATTAAAGTCTGTAAGCTAAGCAGCAGAACTGAGTCAAGAATGAAATACAAGTTTGTTGTTATGTACTAAGCTGAACACAAGAAAAATGCGGTTTCTTTCTTTACATATTTTCTACATGGACTGTCCACTGGTGAGGATGCTAACTTGTGAAAATATCGATACACTCGAGTATCGTGAAATAATGCTTTGTGATACTGTATCGATTCTCTAAAACACTGTAACGGGTTTTAATTAACAGTTTACACACAAAGATTTGTGGCATACACTGGTTCATTTTGTGTTGTGTTTAAACCCCTGTTTGCTAGATGGCACTGTCAACAAAATTTACTATATTGGCTCAGATTTCATGCATATGGTGGTGTGTTTTCTATATACTATGACAGATTCTTTTCAATACACCACCAATGACATGTCATATTAGCCAGAAATATGTCTGTCTGCCTCCTTAAGTTGTAAAACTGCCACCATTATTACTTTAAACTGCATAATGCATCATGTGAGAAGGTAAAACTGTTACAGAAAAACACTGACTGGCATCAATGACATCTATATCCATATAAAATAATTATTCATTTCATACTTACTTCACTGAGCATTTTTGTTATTACGATGAAATAAACACTGCGTGTGCACACACACATGTATCCAGTGCTCACCTAGAATGTCAGGCTTGTCGTCTATGAGGAGGTCTCCTGTGATTAATGTCTTGTCCCTGGTCAGGATGACCTGCTCCAGAAAGTCATGGCCCAGATGGTGCTCTACCCAAGCATACTGAACAAAAACACACGGGCACACGTGACCATGCAGCTGATGAGATTTCATTGGAAAAAGGACACGCAGTGATAATTTCAAAAAGGAACATAATAGCTGATGTGGATTGGCAGGATGCTCACCTTCTCATAAGGGCAGTGTTTGTAATACATTATGGGGCTGGTGCAAATAAAGACATCTGTGCTGCGGAAAGAAAGAGAAACAACAGGACCGGAGAGGAAAAGATGAAAAACATAACACAACACAACACAACATATTCTAGCTGTTGATGCCTGGCAGTCACATTGTTTTTTTTAATGAATGAAAAAGAAAAAAAAAAAAACGATACTGGAGAGCAGGAGGTGGACGTTTCTTGTTAGCAAAACAAACAGGTAAAGAAAACCATTCATTTCCACCGGGAGAGAAATGTAAACACACACTTTCATAACTATGAAAGCTATTTTTAGACGTTATTCCACTGTGTTGTGTGCTTATGAGCATGCTACCAGAAACGGCAAACACGGCCTCCTTCATGTTGACTCAGATTAC
Organism: Sandelia bainsii; assembly: GCA_032362345.1. Taxonomy (NCBI): domain Eukaryota; kingdom Metazoa; phylum Chordata; class Actinopteri; order Anabantiformes; family Anabantidae; genus Sandelia; species Sandelia bainsii. The sequence goes on from JAUMHL010000012.1 coordinate 3,800,012, forward strand.
ACCTACACACAATCAATCATCAGAGAAATCGTTATCAATATATAGACGACAGTTAAAGCATGCAGCACGAGGTTGATTGACAATGAATCACAGCCCCGAACACAGTTTTGCGTTTAATATTTCACATAGCTGCTTAATTAGATGGAGATCTGGTGACTCCTATAACATGTGAGTCACATTTTCATATTCATAAAATCATCCATGTAATAAAAGTAATAAAATAACTTAAGGAATGAGTATTAGCAAACTCAGGCTTATTGCACTTTTATTGCAATAAGCCTGAGACTAAAGCTATTAAAGTTACTGTGTTGATGTGGAGCAAAGCTTCAGTCTTAAAGAGCTGATATATGTTACTCAAACCACCAGATGTCACTGTTGAAGCCTCTAGATGCTGCGTTTGAGGCCCTGGAACTAAAATCTGTTTTTCCAGCAGAAGTCGAAACAAAGTCCTAAAACTCAATAGCGTTAAAACATAACAAAATTACTACCTGGACTTAGATTATATGTGAATTTACTGCACCCCACGAGTTGATGGACATCTGTCGGCTTTAGCCAGCTAATATCACACACATTTCTACATAAACTCCTCCAGATTATGTCACCTGAAGGAGTTTTTAGTCGATGACATGTGTCATATATACCATGATTACAACGCCTGTAGTGTTGCTAACTATATGGCATTATCTTAACCGGAAACCTCCTCCAGGTGACATCATCTGGAGTTTTCCAGCTAGAAGCAGAGAAATATTAGAACATGGGGAAAGCAGTAACAAGTTTAATAGCATACATACAGAGTCCATATAGTCTCCAAACTAGAACTGCTGTTAGCCTGATATATAATTCTGCCTGTAACATACAGCCAGGCGTTCACTTTATGTATTATCTACAATGGATCATGAAGATACACCAGTGCTGACTCCTCTTTCGAAACAGTTTTAATCCAAAGGCATCATTGTGCCCCTCTGTCAGCTGACAGTTTAAACTGATCACTGATCACAGACCCTGACAAAGAAATTAAGCGTCCAGGATCTTTGAGACATACTTATCCATCTTGGCCATCTCCCTGACCGCCTCCACTCCTCCTGGCAGAGGCTCCAGCTCCATGAAGAAGTTTTTGGACTGCCAGATACTGATGGCTTTTTCCTGGAGTTAAAACACACACACACACAGCTCATCAGTAACAGTGTATGTACTGTACGTGTATTCACATGAGTGGACATGTGCTGCGAAGGAGGAATGTCCAAAAGCCAACTACACACTTAATTGTCCAAACAATTAGAAAAATTGATGTCTGAATGAGCTTGTGCTGTACTTAAATATTTTTAATAAGGAACTCAGCAAAACAACTTCCTGTTTATCTCTTAAGCATGGACTTTACCCCTTTGCCACCACCTAGTTCACAATCTCACATATTTTACCGTATGTGAGTGAAAGCATTAATAAGATAAGGTGAAATATATTTCCCATCATATAGTCTCATAAGGCGTTTACAGAACCCGAATGGTAATTGCTTGTGTCTTCCCCTTGTAAGTCGCTTTGGATAAAAGCGTCTGCCAAGTAAAGTAAAGTGAAGTAAAGTAGATCAGTGCACAGCTATGTGTGCCAAATGTTGGGTGACCATTCCTATGGAAACCCATTATTCATTTTAAGTGATGACCTAATGCTGGGCCCCACAGTGGGTATCAGGCCACGCCATCAGAAAGCTGTTGGGCCCCGTGACCCCCTTGACATAGTCCAACCATTCTCCCTAATTCTCTAGTATTTTTGTAAAGCCGGCACACCAGCAGGCCCAGGAGCTGATCTTTATCTGTATGCAGCTTCTCAAACCAAATCTCTGGTTCCCTCTTTTGAAGTGCTTCTCCTGTCCCTACTAAATTCTGTCTTGATAAACTTAAATGGATCCTTATAAAATCCTGCTCTAGGTCATATCTGATCTGAATTAACAGTTTCCCATATCTTGGCCATTTCACATTGGATTTCTCCTTCTTTGGCTGATGACTCTCACCAGTCTCCTTACCCTAGAGCGATGTCAATAAAAGTCTTTAACCACAGGCCTGTGAAACATGATGACAAATCAGTCTCAGGATTAAAATGCGTGAGTGAAGACCGAACATATTCAGCAGTTTTTCTTTTCTTACTGAACTTTAAACTACTGTCATTACACCACCTTTATGTGTGTGTGCTATTTGAAAACAAAATATCAAATGATGGTTGGTCCACACTGTGCAAATGCAAACATAGGACATGTTTTTTATGCATTTCTTCAATATTTCACAGCAAAACACGTTTGACACCCACTGAAACATTATCAGGTTTCTACCAAACCTCCTACAGAGACTTTCTACAAGTCATTTTAACACACATGGGTGTTTGTATCTGTGTAGGACTGCAAACTACATGTGTTCACTTACACACAGGTCACTCCTCAGCTGTCCGTACTGCGTTGACACCCAAAACCCTCTCCTGTCATCCAGGTTGATGAAGGGCTCGTCCGGGTACCTGGCCCGGTACTTCTTCAGGAACCCCCCTTCGAAGTCCGCCAGGACCCCGTCCATGTCAACCAGAACCCGTAGTCTCTTACCCGAGGTAGAAGAGGACGACATGTTTAGGCGAGTTCTCTTAAAAGGATCAAGGAGCAAAGGCCTGGTTCTTCCGAGTAGGCGTGTTGTACCGGACAGAAACATGACTGAGCGGCGGCAGCAGTAACCGTCACTGTCCGCGACAAACGGCGAGAGGAAAAGGGTTTTTTTCCCCAAATAATGCGGCTGTTCAACCGTCTCGTTTCAGCACCGGGCATTTGTTGTGTTATTCGTGTTTACTGTTTGTTTAACTGCTAGCTTAACTTCATCATTCTGGGCGTCTCTCTGCTGTTGGGCAGCTGCAGTTGAGCTAACTAAAGGTCGCTAGCTAACTTTAGCTGGTAGCGGCTCAAAGCAGCAGGCAGGTCAGATGTGACATGCCTGTGTCTACAGTGTACAGGGAGCTGTTTGCATCGTGTGTCAGTGTGTGTGAACAGCCCGGCCCACAGACTTTCTCAAACCCTGAGCATCTGTGACAGCGACTGTTAGTGCAACCGCAACTGAAACGAGGAGTACACAACTGGTGCTGCTGCGGCACAGAGGGGAGAAAAAGCCCGACAGTGAGAACAGACTGTACTACGAGCAAAGATAGGTTACATGAACGAGATGGCTCACTCCTCTTCACTTCTGTGTGACGGCCATGTACAGTCACAGTTGGATTTTCCTTTACCAGCACCATTATTATTATTATTATTATTATTATTATTATATTACTTGTCCATGTCCAAAGGGTTCATTAGGAGTGCATTTTTTAAGCATTTAAGACATAATGGGTGAGTTCTGTCAAAATCTAAGCTTTCGGCTCCATAAACTGTACAAACAATTTAACATGTTTTGAAATGTGCCAAAATAAATGCTATATTTTCTGTATTTCAGGCGCAGTATTTTTTTTTTATTCCAAATCCATTTAATATGTTTGCATTTGTCACAAATCCCAATTACAGTACATTTTAGAAGGCAAACATGCCCTACTCAAACATATAGGTTAAATGTATATTAATACAAATATACAAGTAAGCTACAGATGACAGTCAGTAAGTGTGCCAATAAGTGTTAAGGCTTATTATGTTCTTAATTTAAATGAGATATCAATATTTGTTTATTAAAATATTTTAATTTCTCAATAGTTATCTGTAGGGATTCCACAAGTGGTACAGTGGGGGCTGGCATTGCTATCTAAGGCATACTTTAGGTTATACTCCTCCACAGAGTCCTGGGTTTGAAACATAAACTGTGATAAGCCTTGCAGAGGATTGATGCCAAAAATGTATCTAGCTCCTCAGTTTTCAGAAAAACAACTACATGATGAATACAGTAGAATAACAGTACATGATGTATTTCCTCTGGAAGAAAAAGACAGACTACATAATTGTATCTTTATAGAAGTACAACAAACTTTGGTATCCTGTTAAGAATCAGCGAAAGCTTTATAGTCAGTAAAGCAGGAGCTATTACATTTTATAACATCTTTGTTGACAACCTGGTAATTTGTACGTCACTTCCTGTGTTTGCTTTTACCTAAGGGGAGAACTAGAACTACAGGCTGAAATACCACAGTTGTCCCTTGACCCATAAGACAAAGAAAATACGTTACTTTATTCATTTATTGATAAAAAATAATATAATGCGTCTCGTGGTGACTATTTTACAAATGCCATGAGCAAAATCCAGTGTCTGGCCCTTTAAAAATCCGACGGTCGTTCGTAAATCTCGCTGCAGTCTGTTCTGTTCTTATAATCTCGCGATAGCTTCACCTCACTGGCGGCTGTGTGGCCCCTGTCTCAGTCCGGACGGAGTTGTTTCTGACGTTTGAATGAAAAACAGTGCAAATTACCTCCACTTTGGACGCAGGAAATAATGGCTTCAGCCTTGGAGCAGTTTGTGAACAATGTGCGGCAGCTCTCCGCTCAAGGTAGGTTTAGTAAACTCATTCGACTGGGAAGTATTAGCTAGTAAGCTAGCAGATGCTATCCAATGCTTGCCGATAGCTAGGTAGCCAAAGTGGTGAGAGCCCTGTTTTTGCTTTATCATGTAAACACACCATAAAAATGACTTTCTTTGGCTGCGAGAGTTCTGTTAAGTATTACCAGAAGATGCGTTACTACACAGAGGCGCTACAGATAATCAAGAACTCGTTAAGTCATCAAACAAAATGTCATAATCATACTTTTTGTTTTTGATCTAGAAAATAATTTCTGGGGACTACCGACCGGTAGTCCCGCCCTGGCCCCACATCATTGGCTGGTGAACTGAATTAGCGACTATTATTGGTTCAAAGTCATCTGTCGATCACACTTGCATTACCTCTGTTGCAAGGCCTTGACAGAACACTGGCCGACTTATATTGAAATACTCAGACACAACACGATGGTTATAAACAGTTTTGTACGTTAGTGTGTTTCACACACTTGCAAAGAGCAGTCTCTTTTCAGTCGTAGACAGGAAATTTGGAATTTTATCATTAATTTGAACACTAAACAAAAATGAAAACAATAATGAAAATACTTCAGCATACTAAAGTAAGTAAACTAATTTTCTCCCTCTTCTTTGTAGATATTATTAATTAAACTCCATTCATTCTATTTGCTGTGATAGGTGTATAATAATATTTCTTTTTGGTAACAGATGCAGTTAAATATTTATGCATGTGTCCCTCTTGTGTATTGCAGCATATAATAAGCATGTGCTATTAAAACTCTGACATTAAATCCAATTATGACAACATGAATTAATTAGGAAACAGCGGGACTGTCCAAAAGAATGGTTTCTAAAACTAAAACTGTATCTAGCGGTCAGGTGTCAACTATGTTGGATATTTTTAGATACATGTCCTTCCAGAGTTGTAAAGGACATTAAGAAAGGTTTAATTTCTCCTGTCCTCCACCCAACAGGCCAGATGACTCAACTGTGTGAGTTGATCAACAAGAGTGGGGAGCTGCTGGCCAAAAACCTGTCCCACCTGGACACGGTGCTGGGGGCCTTGGACATCCAGGAGCATTCCCTAGGCGTGCTGGCTGTGCTGTAAGTACCTGCTCTTCTTTTTTTTTCCAGGTTCGCCATGATCATTGCAGATATTATTAATAAAGAACTTTTCATCTGTCTTTGGTGAAGTCTGCTGCTGCTTTGTTGATATTTTCACTTTTGTCCCATCCTGAGCTGTCTCTACACCCCAACACTGTTGCACTCATTGCTTCTGCTCCATTTATTTTCTTAGCTGAGCCACAATAAGTTTGTCTGTTGAAGGCCATATAATACTTTCAGTGATGAACAGGCTAACAGGCTGGTGGAGATAGGGGAAGATAGTTGGCAAGGAGGGAATGGTGCCCGCAACTTTGGGGCAACTCATTTAATAAGCTAAATTATTCAAGATTCAAATAACTTTATTAATTCTAGGGGGAAACTGCTAAATAATCAAATATATGTTATATAAAGTGTAGTCCTCTTAATTATATTGTGCTTTTTATTATAGGTTCTCTGTTGCACAGCAAATTTTATGTAGCCATGAAACAGCTACCTGTTGCATCTACAGCTAATAACGTAGGCATGCCAGCCTAGCATTGTAGCAATGAAGGTGATTAAATCTTTTTATAAAGAAAGCAAGAAATGCCTGTGCTGCACTGGATGTTTAATAGGTATGAAAATTAATGTGACTCTGAAGTTGAGTGTGGTTGCACACATTTAAAAACCCAGAACAAAATCATTTTTTCATCAATCAACTGTGGCCACACTAGAAATTATTATTTTTCATCCCAAACCTCAAACGCAAGCTTTGGACCCATACTGTATTTCAAATGCCAAGATACATATTTTCACATGGAAATACTAGGTATAACTCTTTGAGAAAAATACCTAAAATCATACATTAAATATAATGCGTTTTCATTTCACTCTCAAATGCCAAAGTGTTGTCAGCAGTTAAGCTTCAAGGCCTGCATCAGTGTCTGCTTGTTTTACTCCTTGTTTTTTGTCAAACATCTTAACTTTTATGTTTCAGATTTGTGAAGTTCTCCATGCCAAACATCCCTGACTTTGAGACACTCTTCTCCCAAGTTCAGCTCTTTATCAGTACCTGCAATGGAGAGCACATTAGATATGCAACAGACACTTGTAAGTACTAACATCTCCTAGATGTTTAGGAAGCATGTTTGTATGTTGTGCGAGTTTTCAGTTGCACCTTTGAGCTTGTAGAAAATGTCAGTACGGTAAGTGTGAATGTGTTTGTCTAGAAATATGGTTGGGATACATAAACTGCAAGTGTAGAAACATCCTGTACACTCATCCAAGTGTGAGCAGATATCAGCTAACTAATTCTAAAAGTTTTCACTTTCTTCGTCTCTGGCTTCCTCTTACAGTTGCTGGTCTCTGCCACCAGTTGACAAACGCGCTTGTAGAGCGGAAACAGGTAAGTTGTTGATTTTTGACTCCTAATATCTTTTATATCGCCAAAGGAATTAGTTACATTTGTCAATGTTTGCTAACAGAATGGATCATTTATATATTTTCTAGTGTGTAAAAACAGTTTACACACTATACATACACCACACACAACATACACTACTCACAAAAAGTTAGGGATATTTGGCTTTCGGGTGAAATTTATGGAAAACGTAAAAAGTTCACA
>JAUMHL010000012.1:3807311-3846559 GCA_032362345.1 Sandelia bainsii
GGTCTCATGATGTCAAAATGTGAACAGCATGATGAGGAGGACTGTTTAAATACCAATTCTGATTGAACCAGGAAATGGATTATGGATCAAACACCTGTTGTGAATTTTGCCGTTAAGCTCCTTGTTAGAGAACAGCGAGTTGTGTAAAAAGTACTGAAACACTGAACAGTTGGACACGTGCATTAAAAAGTTTAGGGAAGGTCACATTAAGTTCACCTGTAAAGGTTATAGTGAATTTTAGTTTCATCCTGGAATTTCACCCGAAAGCCGAATATCCCTAACTTTTTGTGAGTAGTGTATGTAATAGTGTATGTAATTGTATACTTTTTTTACAGACTATGCAGTTTTTAAAATGCTGTTATACTTTTGCAATGGCAGTTTGTTTTCCAAAACATTAGAACCACTTTATATAATGCACTAAAGTATAACTCAACCACCCACTATGGCAGTAATAAACATAAAGTAGAATTATCACCTTTCAACAAAAACTGAGAAATTATAATCTTGTAAAAGCAGATTTCATGGCAGAACTGCTGTGTTGGATTGCATTAGACTGTGCACGTGTACCTAATGAAGTGCCCAGTGAGTGTATATTCACACACAGTACTTGACAAGCCCATGCTACATCAGCTCCTTTGCCCTTCACCAGCAGAAACAAATGAACACAGTCTATGTTGCCTAACAGAGAAAACAAAGCAACACAACTTCCTTTCAACTGCATACGTGTTTTTTATGTTTATCTCGTGTGTAATGTTTTTGTGGTTTCTATATTGTTCTCTTTACTAAGCAGCCTCTGTGTCAATGTGCCCATAATGCGCATGTGATTTCGATAAAGGACATTGTGTCGTAGCATGAGTGAGGGTGAATTGTGTGTAGTGGACTTGTTGTGTGCACCTTCACAGCAGAAGCAGTTTCCCCCTTTGGCAAAGATGAAATTTAAAGTCTAAATTTAAATCACATTTTTCGACTCTGTCAGACAAGATGGGGCCCAAATGAGTCACCCCATGACAGCAGCGAGCTGCAGCACCTCAGAGCGGCGTGTTCTTCTTGAGCTAAATATTTAAATACATTTTAAAGTGTGCTACAGACCTGGACTGTCTTCACTGTCTTTGAATGTGTCAGGTGAGCTGCGGCTGGATAACCCTCTTTTTTTTTTCTCTGACAGCCATTGAGGGGTGTCGTGGTCCTAAAACAGGCAATAGACAAAATGCAGATGAACACAAACCAACTTACCTCAGTTCATGCAGACTTGTGTCAGGTAAGTCACTGCACCTGCTGCAATCCTAAAAGGCCTCTTGCTTCAACTTGAACATTTAATTTAGCTATGAATGTGACCCGTTAGGCTGTATTACCCCTAATCAATAACCCTTAATCAATATCTGCGATTGATTGCTTCTTCCTCCCAAATGCATACTTGTTGAATATGCTGTTTAAGACTTGTGTTAAATTATTCAGAGACACAAGCTCAGTGGCAGGATTATCTGTTAACTACATCCTCTTCAGTGCAATCCCGTCAGTCACCCTCACTACATGCCGTTCTCTCCGCAGCTGTGCTTGTTAGCAAAGTGTTTCAAGCCCGCCCTGCCCTTCTTGGAGCTGGACATGATGGATATCTGCAAGGAGAATGGAGCCTATGACGCAAAGCACTTTTTATGTTACTACTACTATGGTGGCATGATCTACACGGGCCTCAAAAACTTTGAAAGAGCACTGTATTTTTATGAACAGGTACTTTATTGTGCTGTATTGGCACTTTCATATCTTTGCTGGAAGACAATAGCATATTTCTTTTCACATTGTTTCCTAATGTAACCAGAAATGCTTCTTAAATTCCACTTGTATCACACGTTTCTAACTTTCTCTCGTCAGGCAATAACCACTCCAGCCATGGCAGTGAGCCACATCATGTTGGAAGCCTATAAGAAATACATCCTGGTGTCACTCATTCTCCACGGCAAAGTGCAGCCGCTGCCCAAATACACCTCACAAATAGTAGGGAGGTTCATTAAGGTAAGGAAGCAAGGCAAGGATGTAGTGAATAGTATTTGTACTGTGACTACAGCTGTTACATTTCCACATAAAGACTTTAAATAACCTCTTTAATTTAAATACGAAGCTTCTCTCCCCATCCACTAGTGGTTAACGCAATCTGCATCAAACTCAAATTATCACAGTATTACATGCACATATTTATACATTTTCATACTGAAGTCTTTACTTCTTTAAGTCAATGGTTTCTTTGTCTTTGTTTTTTATATCAGTTCTCTTCTTGATTATGTTGTAATTAATCAATCATTATTATTAAAAAGTGCATAGTCAACTAGCTGTTAACATTTTACACTGGCTATTTCCTGCTTGTCCAGTTTGTACCTACAGGTAGAACAATTTTTCATAAAATCACAACAGAAACAAAGAAATGCAGAAGCTCAGCTGGGTGTTGACAGTAGCCCCAGCTCGGGTCTCTCATCTGTTACATATATTCAATCACAGGGAACCGTCTTTAAGTCAGCAGAGTGTGTAAAAACTACACACGCTCACCCAAATGCTTTTTCTGAATCCTCAGACTCTTCTAGGTAGTTGGAGTCAAAAATAATCTGGTTCAGTCCAAGAAAATTAAATATTAAAGTATTTTTTGAAGAATGGCAGTTTCTTTCTTAAATTTTACCGTTAATGTGTTTTCTTTCCGTCTTTTTCAGCCCCTGAGCAACGCGTACCACGAGTTAGCTCAGGTCTACACCACCAACAACCCGGCCGAGCTGCGCAGCCTGGTCAACAAACACAGCGAGACGTTCACACGAGACAACAACACAGGCCTGGTCAAACAGTGCCTCTCCTCCCTCTACAAGAAAAACATCCAGAGGCTAACAAAGGTGGGTGTGCCTGCATGTTTGCTGTGTGTGTGTTTTCATCTACTTCCTTAACACATACATACACATACACATAGATGTCTTCACAAGAACGTATCAGTGAAAATGTGAGAGGACTGAGATCGTCCATTTATTCTTTTTAAATAATTTAGGTTATATCATTAATATCTGTCCAATGTTAAACTGCATTCTGTGGAATTAAAACATCTTAATATGTAACTTCCCTACCGATACACTGTATTCATATTAGTAACAATAACAGCCCTGTGTATTATATTTAATTCACATTTGTGTTGAACATACTGTATTAAATTGTATTTGTCTGGTGTGCCGCCTGCAGACCTTTCTGACACTGTCTTTGCAAGATATGGCAAGTCGAGTGCAGCTGTCGGGCCCCCAGGAAGCAGAGAAATACATCTTACACATGGTGAGCCATCAACATGTCTTCAAATACACATTTAATGACATGTAATCAATTAATATCTACATTATTTGATCTTTCTTGTGGCCACGTTTTGCTTTTCTCAGACGTTAGATGAGTGAGAGATGTAACAGAAGGTTAATACACAATCAGCAGGATTTCTTGTCCACTATGTTGTACTATGCATTAAAGCAACTTAAGTTCTTTACCATTCTCGAGGTGGCCATTAACATGCAGTTTTTGGATTTAATGGACAAATCTTGGATGGTTTTGGCAACTTTCTGTCCAGGGCCCATATTTATGAGGCACCTCAGAATCACTCCTGAAACGTGACCCAGGGGTAAAACCTCATAAGAGGACTTAAAAGTTATTTGTGAAGCTTCTTACTCTGACTTTTCACAAAGGAGGGAGGATTACTTCCAGGAAAGCATGTGATCTCACTGTTTTATTTTACTACAATTCTAGTTCTGTGTTATTTTTTTTACAGTTGTATTGTAGTCTTAGATAAACTTGAAATACCAAAATCAAATCAAATCAAATCTTTTCAAATGAAAGGTTTATGGATATAGGCAAAAACATCAACACAAGTATAAGAATGCTTTAGTAATATCATTTACTGTAAACCAATTCTGTATCTGAAGTAAGGTAAGTTTAATGGTGAGTCACCTATAGGCATAATTAACTGTGGCTACACTGAGTGAAATGATCCTCATCCACCAGATCCAGTCTTGTTTGTTTTTTTTTCAGTCTTTTTATTGCTTTTTAACATGTTAACAAACAGCAAACGTAGTAACCGAGAAGGAAAGAAAAACAAAAAACAACACTGACAGAAGAAAATAAAGTAAATGATGGGAAGCGCATGGGGCTCAGAATGTTACAAACATAGAATAGAGCAGTGTCACATCTCTATGGAAAAGCAAACACTACTGTGTGCAATAGCGAAATGCGGTGCACATACTCATACAACTAAGCGTAAACATATGGAAACATACATACAAAGAACATGCACTAACTGAAGCATGTACAAGAATCCGTACAAACGTACAGACAGATATCCACATTGACCAGCGTATATTCCAACACGAATATGACACACACACACATATACAGATGGAAGATGAAGTGAGTTTATACATTCTCAGTAGGGTCTCCGCTACCCATGATCCTGCACATCAAGATATATCAGAAATAGAGACCTCCAAACAGTTATAGATAGTGGTACTGAATTGTGTCCACTCACAACCATATAAGGGTGAGCATAGCACATGCCAGGGTCAACTATATTGCTCTGTGCAGGTACCAGAATTGTACATGGGATGAATTTCCCTGACAAGGAGGGAGAGGAAAAAGAAAAAACAATAAAAGATCCAGTCTTAATTTCCCTACGTTGTACACTGGGTAACGATAAAACTTTTAGTGTGTTCTCACTTATAATCCTTGAGGCATGTTGAACCACAACATTTGCTCATAAAGGCCATTTCCCAGTAGCCACTTGCCCAGCGAAGGATCCGTACCCACTTTACACATTTCTACTTCAACTGGGGAAACAAGCACAGACACCTGCAACACTTGCTCAGTACAAAACATGATGGCAACTCTGGACTGAAGCGTTGATGAAATGTACATCATGCAACAGACATGGACACGTGGAAGTGGAAAGTATGAATTGGCCTTTAAAGATGACACAGTTTGCATTTATAACCACTTGAGTGTTAATGGTGTAATGTTTTTGATCAACCTGAGCACCTTTGTTGTGGCAATTGTTACATTAATGACTCGACTAACACCAAGTTAAACGAGTGATTTACATGAATGCAGCATTAGGATGGTGTCTTTTGATGTCACACTGCTTGGCGGACAACTCAATTAACCTGCGATGCCATAAAAGCGATCGAAGGTTGATTCATGTGGGCAAAACTATTGGCTGTAACAGACCCAAAATTAGCTGCATGTTTCCTGTTAATAAAAAAGTAATGTTCTTCATGTTCTTCTTCGTGTTTTGCAGATTGAAGATGGTGAGATCTACGCTAGCATTAACCAAAAGGATGGTATGGTATGCTTCCACGACAACCCCGAAAAATACAACAACCCAGCAATGCTCCACAAAATTGACCAAGAGGTGAGGATCTCGTACTAGCATTGTCTTATTTTGCATGGACATCATCATGTTATTTGTGATTCCCTTTGTATTATTATCAGTGAGAGACATGTCCCTTATCTTTCAGATGTTGAAATGTATAGAGCTGGATGAGAAACTAAAGTCAATGGATCAGGAAATCACAGTAAACCCACAATTTGTGCAGAAGGTGAGATGATGTCTAGCAGCATCATAAATGTCAATATGAATTTTTTTTCTTAGATTTTTGTACCTTATTTTTTACTAACATTTAACATTTTCAACACGTGACACCAATTTTTTTCCGCAGAGTATGGGATCGCAGGAGGATGATGTTGGTAGCAAAACATCAAGTTATTCCTGAGGGGGCTTGGACAGGGAGAGAACGCTACAGCCACCCCAACACGTTCTTCCCAGGATGAGTTGGATTTTTTTAAAGAGGAAAATAAACATTCTATTGCATAAGGACATTGGTCAAGGAAAATCTAAGTGTGTGGAATGATGATAAATTTGGTTATTCTTTCTTCACAGTGTCTTGAGGATAAGATCCTTACAGAAATGGAAAAAAGATTACGATTTTGTCAGTGTTTTATTTATCAATGTTCAGGTTGGAGCGCCACTGCTACATTAACAGAAACCACAATAATAAAAACTGGACTTATTTGTTCCAAACATATGTGTGAATAATTTCACTGTTTGTTTTGGTTCTGCTGCATGATGGCCGTAACTCAAGGGCATTACATGTGAGATAAAACATCTGTGACTCACGAGGAATAAATCTGATATATTCTACATTTGTAAAGACTGCAATGACCGTTTCTCTCTCTCTCCTTTTGGTTAGAATGTAGATATTATCGATAGTGAATCTGTAAACAGGGACATGCCCTTGACCAAACTCGGCACAGCAGAGGAGTCGTACACAATCTGGTGCACTGTTTTTTTTGTTTTGTTTTTTTTTCCTCTTTTCCTTTTTTTTTTTGTTTTTTAGGTCGGATCCACAAGAGGTCGCTAGAGCATTGTACAGAAATCCGTTTTGACAGCTTGTTATTACAAGAGGTGAAGCCAACAGATGAAACAAAACTGTCATGTCACTTGGGAGCTTGAGCTTTGCGATTGTGGATCTGTTAATAATAAATTGTTTAAGAACATAGTTTTGGGTTTGATTGCTTTGTGGAAAGGTTCTCGTGTACTGTGAGCAGAACTTGAATTTCCATCCACTTTTGATTGCCACATTGTAACGTTCTTGATACAATGAAACGGATTCATGCTTCAGCCAATCGTCGTCCTTAAACGGGCGGATGTGGTGTGCGGGAAAAGAGCACCAACCACGACGCTGCATCCACTTGACAGGGGCGGGATTTAACCGCTGAAAAGAAAGTTGGCACACGCCAATCATGGCCAGCACGCAGCTCTCATTGGCTCATGCTATGAATGAGGTGGGTCTTTACGACACTTACTGTGTAAGCTGCTGTTGAAATTCCAATGCTAACCAAGTTTAGCCAGCGTGCTAACATGTAATTCAGCCAAAGCGAGGAACTACATATACAACGATATTTCCGATTTAAATGCATACATAGTATTTCATTTCTAGTAGGAGAACATAGGAAAATCAGTCTGTATGTTCTCTACTGCGCGCGTCTCAGTTACCGCAACCAGGACATGTCCAGTTAGCCAGAACGCAGCAATCGGTGGATAACGAACCTGGCAAGCTAGTCCGCCAGCCTGTTCGGACTGGGTCTGCGCTAAGGGATTTGGACAGGTTTCATCGGCCAGAGGACGGTAAAGCGGGATGCTTTGACTGCCATGAGTCCCGCAGGCTGCCCCCATGTCAGCGGCTTTAAAGTGGACAACTGGAAGCAGAACCTAAGGGTTATTTATCAGTGTTTCGTGTGGAGCGGCTCAGCCGAGACCAGAAAGCGCAAGGTAACAAGTGACAGAGGGAAACGAGTGTTTAGAAGAGACTCCAACATACGACAGTGTGTGTGTGTGTTTAGGCTGGCGTCGCGTGCGCGGACAGTTCCCCGCCCTACCCCAACAACACAAATCGTCCTGAATGCCAAACTAGTGTCTGCTCAGAGTCGAGTTGTTGCCTCGATAAGTCGCCTAAACGCCAACCTTAACACCTGAGAGACCTTAGAACAACTAAACTACAAACAAACGAAACTACGTGAATACCACCCAGTTAACCCCCGCACAGCCGAGCGTTAGCTTCTTTCAGCGCCAGAGACCGCATCACAGATTAGGAAGCTGATGTGCATCTGTTTGCGTTGGCACCGCGCCTGCAGTGTCTCCACTTCCTTTCAGCAGCTGTAACGCAGGCCAGCATTACATGGTGGTATTTCCTCGCTTAGGAGTCACTGATGTGTTTAAAATGATTTAAACAGTCATGAATCTTTACCCCAGTGCATATTTCTATACCCGTTATTCCGCTAACCCAGAGCCACAATGCTAGAGATGCTTCACTGCTGTCTTTTCGCTGCATGACAGGATCAGCAAGGTTTAACTGGTGAAACAATCATTAAGCCTGTTATCAGTCAGCCTCTGTTCATAAGGGAAGAAACGGATTCTGTTAAGTCTGTATTGTTCATATTTCCATCACATGTGATGAGGTCAGAGCAGATGAGTACAGTTTTAGCATCCTTACATCTGCAGTGTTCCAGTGTGTACTTGCCTGTCTGCATGCATCCTGCGTTCATATGTGCTCTGGGACAACCCAACATCCCCTGTCATGTACATAGGATCATGGTGCGACGACTTGCAGGGTCTCCTCCTGCTGTAATTGCCCACTTCTCTGTCTTTCCCCCACCCTACCCTTAAGAGAAGACAAGGCTGGCAGGAGGGCTCACATCCCTGCTGCGTATAACCTCTCTGAGACACTACATTTTTATTGATCATCATTCAGCTTATAGTGGTGGACACAAAGGCAGATAGGCAGTGTTTGTGTCTTTTTAAAATGACTTTCTTACTATTTCCTTATACAGTTTTATGTATTTTTGTCTGGCATGTTTTGGAATGCATTAACCTTTAATTCATCCATCTGCCCACCTACCATGGATGTAGGCCTTTCCCTTCACTGGACAAGACAGACGATGATGCATTTGGCTCACGGTCTGATATTGTCCTCACACTTGTAACTAGTATCTTTCCAGCCCATTACCCTCCCCTGCTCCCGCTGGCAGATGGCTCATCATTGACATCACAGCACTTGGAGAAAGTTGATGTGGACAGAGCTCAGGGTGTTCTCTGGGTGTTAGAACCACTAGGCCTTACTGAGCAAGTGACCTGTTAATTAGTGCATGATCAGTGTGCTAAAGCAGAGCTGTTGCTCTATGTCCAGAACTACTCCACATGTGTATTCAGACTCCTGCTGGTATAAATATTAAAGAATCTAAAGGTGTGTTGACAGGCAGACACAAATTCCTACATGAATACAGTGAGGATTAGGAAAATACAGATTCATACTGTAACCAGTTGAAAAATGAATGAGGAGAGATGTTTGCATATTGATGCCTTTACATAATTCATGTGCTGTCTAAGCACTTATGCATGGAGGGATGTGTTTGACTGGAATAAAAATCAATGTTTTCTTTTTTTTATTTGTTCTCTTCTTTTCTTTTTTTTTTTGCGCACGTGTAGGCTGCCATGTCAAGTATATAAGCAAAAGAGATGAGCCTGTAGTTACTGATGGACAGTGCTAGGCTAAGCTAAGTTCGCTGTAGCTTGATATTTTACAGACAAACTTGAAAGTAATATTAAACTTCCCACTGAACTCTGCAAACCAGCATATCTTTCCTTTAGACAAAGGTTGGGCAACCCTGGTCCTAGAAAGCCACACCCCTGCTTGTTTTTCAACTATCTCTGCAACTTCCTCCTGTTGATTACCTGGATCAGGTGTGTTCAGCCAATCAGAAGCTGTAAGTGCAGGGATAGTTGGAAAACAAGCAGGGCTGTAGCTCTCTAGGACCAAGGTTGCTCACCTCTGCTTTAGACAATATCTGTTGGACAGTCTACATATTTCTTGTCTTTGCGATTAGAACTTAAAGTTGTGTCAGTTGACAAAAAATTAATCAGCAGGTATTCTAATACCTACCATAACAGCTTAGATAATTTTTAAAGGAAAAATACTTATTTTCAGTTTCTCATTATACAAATCCTATTTCCAGAAAAGTTGTGACTTTTCCTAAAATGCGATAAAAAGTAAAATCAGTGTCAGTTTGCTTGAACCTTCTGACAAAAGTACAAAAAAAACCTTGCTGTATTTTGTAATTATAAGCAAATTTATTCCAAATTGTGCAGGTTATTTGGTGTATAAAAGATATAAAAGGAGCACCCAGGAAAGGCTCAGTCTGTGCAAGAGAAGATGGGTTGTGTTTCACCACTTTGTGCAAAACTTTTTGAAAGAATCGTCAATTAGTTGAAGAATATATTCCAACCAAGATTGCAAAGAATCTCGGTCTTTCACAATTTTTTTATTATATAATATTGTGAAAAGGTTCAGGCTCTGTGGGGAAATCTCAGTGTGTAAGCATCAAGGGCAGAAAAGGCTCTTGAATGTGTGTGACCTTTGAGGCTGTGTTGCATGAGAAACCGTGATGCTACTGTGATGAAAGTACTGTAGCCACATGGGCTTGGGAGTAACGCTGTACCTCAACACAGTCCACTGTTGTATTGAGAAATGCTGAAACTTGAAACTTTATTAGACAAGGAGGAAGCCATACATCAATTCTGTGCAGAAACGCTGCCGAGTTCTTTGGTCCCAAGCTCACTGACAGAAAGACAGTTGCAACATGTTCTGTGGTCCACGTTTTAACTTGTGTATGGGGAAAAACAAATGTGAAACCACAAAAAAACACCCAATTTTTTTATCAGCAAAAGGTGAAAAAGCCAGCATCTGTGATGGGGGGCATCAGTGGCTACAGCATGGGAGACTTGCACATGTGTGAAGGTACAATCAACACAGAGGTGCATATTGGGATTTTAGATGCTGCCATTAGGGCAACATCTTTTCCCAGGAAGTTGGTGTATATTTCAGCAGGACGATATCAGGCTTCATTCTGTACATGCTACAGCAGAGTGGTTACAGGTCAGCCTGCTTGCATTAGAGTTCTGTCTCCTATTGGAAATGTCTGGAGCATCATGAAGAGCAGAATCAGACGACAGTGACCACGGACTGTTGAGCAGCTGAAGTGTTATATGCAGCAAGAATGGGCAAATATTGCATTTGCAAAATTCCGACAGTTAGCATCCTCAGTTCCCAAATAATTTAAACATGTAATTAAAAGGAAAGATGATGTAACACAAAGGTAAACATGTCTCTATCCCAACTTTTTTGAGTGTGTTGCAGCATCAAACTAACACAAATATGCTTATATTTACAAAATACAATTAATTTGGGTGGTGAAAACACTCGTATTTGGTTAGACATTTTCAGTTTTTTGCTGCATGTAAGGAAAAAAAGTCCAATTTCTGGAAATGGGGTTTGAAGATAGATTTGGGACAGTTGTCAGTCATGGACTAGATGATTAGTTATCTGAAAAAAAAAAGTTGAAGCACTGCTTGAGAATTGCATTCAGTGTGGAGCGATTACTTCCAGGATTTCGTTAATCCAGTACAGCGACTCGTAAAAAATTTGATTTATTTTACAACTGGTACTTCACCTAATGAATGTAATATTGTCCCGTTTTCTTTTCAGGAAAAATTAGCTTACAAAATACAACAGATGTTGGTACAGTTGCAAGATAAAGTAGCAGGACAGTGGTTCAAACAAAACTCACTTTGAAATTCAATGGCATCAAGTTAGCATCTAAATTCCAGGCTTCACCTTCTCTTTAATATTCTCTTTTTCTCTTTGCCTCCCTTCTTTGCCTTGTACCTTCTTTCTTCTCCCTCTTGTCTTTTCTTATTATCCCTGCTCTGGTCTTCCAGGCATTGCTCATTTCTTCTCACCTCGTCATATCCGTGCTGGCTCGTTGGCTTCTCATCTGCATGCTTTTGAACAGTTGCTATCTGCCCTCCATCCACAGTCTCCAATCCACCCACTCCTTCATCTTTCCAACCTTACCATCAAACAGAATGCACCGGAGCGTAACAATCATTAATAATCATATTCTGCATTTTAGGTTTACATGTTAATTCCATGAATCTTACATGAGCACCATGTTCTGCTTTAGTCATTACGCCACCAAAACACGACTCAAACACAACTAATAGACAAAACGCATAAGAGGTGTCACATACAGCACTGCCTCACACACACTCACACAAAAATGCACCCGTTAAATTGCATTCCGGACGCTTGTTGTGATTCTGCACAAGCACCGGAGGCTGGAAAAAAAAAACAGTTGGGGATTTATTTTAAACTGATAGAAGAAATATAATAATAGTACTGGACATTAAAAATATAGCTGTGGTAGGTGTGGTGCAGTAATTGGTTACATACCACATGAACATACCCATTGAAAAGTAGCTTTGACTTCCTGAAATGTCAAACAAAATGTGTTTAAACCACAATCTTTGGTAGACATGTCAGACCTACTGTTACACCCATGATATGTGGAGGTGTTTGCTACAGTTGGAGGCCATAGCTAGATGGTGCATTTGAATCATTCAAATGGCACTCTATTTAATATGCTTTGCTTGTGTCCACTGATGAATGATGCTAAAGCAACATCTAAACTACATTTTATCAGATCCTTGAAGCTACATTAATAAATTAACTTTTTTCCTTTAGGAATGGAGCATTTTTGGTACCTCACAAAGGGTTTATCAAAATGTTTTAGCTGACAGCTGCCTGCTGGTGCTGGAAACATATTTGATGCAAGTGGTTTAATGGACCAGAATTGAAGTTGTGGGGCATAAAACCAAAACAATGAGCTTAGTGAGGGGAAAATGCTCCATAGTGCTGAGGGGAACTGCACAGTTTGGTAATAATTCTGTGTTGGTTTATCCCTAACACAACATAAAAATACTGATGACTGAATTTTTTTAAGCAGATGTGTTTGCTTAAATTATCACGATGGAACCATGATGGTGTGTGTCTGTCAGTGCAGCAATTGTGACCATGTTTTGTTCTGTCTCTCTGTTCATGCCTTTCACTTTGTCTCCCCTCTCTTTCAGGCCAAGTCATGTATCTGCCACATGTGTGGCGCCCACCTCAACAGACTCCACTCGTGCCTCTACTGTGTCTTCTTCGCCTGCTTTGCCAAAAAACACATCCATGAGCACGCCAAGAGCAAAAGGCATAACTTAGGTACGACACACACAAACGCACGATATCAGACCTTTCCGTATCCACAGGTGCAGTCGGAGCAGGTGTTCATTTTGAGTGTTCTGTTAGACACATGGTGTAACATCAGGCATCCAGACCTGCAATTAGCCCCTTTTACTTAAATAGGTTTCCTTCTCAACAGACACACACACTGTATATACATTATGCATACAAACACACTCCCCCAAGACTGCTAAGAGGGCTAATTATACAGCTGAGTGGCTAATGAAGATGTAGCCTGGTGTGCAGAAGCTTCATAAACACCAGAGTGTGTGTATGTGTCTATATTTAATATCATCTATAAGATATGGCTTTTTCACAGGTCTGTGACACAAATTGTGGTTTTGTGATGCGTTTAATCAAGAGAAATAAGAGTGAGACAGTGAGCTCTTACGCAACCTGGTGCAACATAATTGCAACACAGTCTAAAACACATGGCCTCGAGGGGGATTTGATTGTCACCTGTGTATTTAGCCTCCTGTAGCCAATTAGAGGAAACATTTGCATTAGTGAACTTACTAATGAATTGGGACTGAGGTCTGTCTTTGTAGCTGATTAAAATGAAGCACACTCATGCATGGTAAAGCTGCTTTATTGTGTATGCTTCTCTGGTTTACAATTAGTTTCCTATAAAATCTTTAAAAAAAATCAGGGATATGTGTTTATAGCACAAAAAATGGTCTCTGCCAGATTTATTATTCCAGGTCAGAGAGGGTAATGTAAAACACTGCACAAAAGTGATGTCAGTGATAATCTGCATTGCACCTGTTAAATATTCTTCCCTACTGATGTTAGAGAGGGCTTCTATTTTCAGAGCTGCACCATCCACACAGCGTTTCTCACCACGGCTCACACGGAGGTCGCTCTCTCGGAGGCTGTTCACAGCAAGAACTGGGAAAAAGTTGTTTTCCAATTCTCTGAATTAAATATTTGCATCAAATGGACACAATCTGGATGGCACCAGATTTGAACAGAGACGTGGGTGTTTGCTGAACACTAAGAACAGTTGGCTGTTTTCCCCCCATCCCTGCTACTCCTACAGGGACACATGGCCTGTAATAATCAAAACATAGCTCAAAAGAATCACAGAGTTCTTGCAGAGAGAAGAAGGATAATACCTGAACATATTCAGTTAAACCATCTTAAAGTCTCCTCTTCTTTGTGTGAAGTATGGGAAACATTCATATGTGGATAGTTGAAAAAGTAGTGTATTATTGTTCCACCCTGAGCTTACAGAACAGCGTCGCTGCCATGGATTCTCCAAGTCTCTGTAACTCTGTTGAAGGAATGAACACGATTCAATCCATCCTTCAAAAATCACCCCTATTGTGAGTTTTTAATTTCCTTTCAGTCACATAATTATGAAATATGATCTGGTTCAGGATTGTTTAGGCTGCTTATGTGTATGCAACAGTACTTCTTGGTTGCTACAGCAACTTCTGCCCTGCACAGACACTTTGTCACATTTCACCTGGAAATGCAACTAGACTGTAAGAAATCAGCCCTCGTTCTGTGCAAAGTGCACTCATATGTTCAACTGAGACTCCTGAAACAGTCCCACTAAATCAAGTGTGTGTGTTCACAGTCACACAGTTGTAAAGACAAATTTCTCTGCTTTTGTTTCCCCTGAAAGAAATTTCTTAACAAGCTGCCTCTGCACAGGAAGAGGATCAATATCTCCTACCAGCTTTTTCCTGTGGTTACAGAATGAATCAGAAATGCACCACAAGATAAAACAGCAGTTATGTGAGCCATTGAATCTGAGGAGGGTTTTACTTTGTGGCATACACGTAGGAACCAGAATACACAGATGGAAAAGATAGTTAGAGCAAATGAGTAAAAACATAAATGCATGGCTGGTATCTCCTGTGCGGAATGGAAACCTACTGTCATGTAAATATAAGCAGCTCAGTTTTTTATTAAGACCAACTTCAAAAGTCCTGAACTACCTAAAGTATGGTGCTCACACACACTGTAGCATTAGCATGTTCACAGTAACAGGAAAAAAAAGACGACAAACAACATGTTATCTTCAACACAGGGCGTTATCCTGTTAGCATAAATGGTGCAACACCAGCTACACACACAGTGTCGGCTGTTTGAGCTGCGAGTGAAGTACGTTACACTGCAGTGCTTGGTGGAGAACGGTGCTGCAGCAGAGATGCTCGGGGTGTCTGTGACAAAGCCTGGGTTTTTGGCAGGTGTTGAGAATCTGCTGGTTTGTTTTTAAGAAGGCCTCTTTTACTCTTGTTATCACTCAGCTCAGAAAGACCCCCCCGCCCCGCCCCTCCTGTGTGCACGTGTTTCCCCACAGAGTGTAATTGTGAGTTTAATTAGGTTAGCAGCCAAATTAACTGCTGCGAAAAATAGAATAGAGAGTGAGAAACAGTCCAATACAGTAGAGAGTGAAAAGAGGCACAGATCTCAGCAGACGGGTGAGGAGGTAATTAAGTCGTCTTTAACAAACCCTGTGGAATTAGCCTCCATTAAGCCACTGCCCCTCCTCCTTCCTGCTTCTCCTCCTCTTTTCTTTCTTAGCATCCCATCTCTTTCATCTAACCATTTTATGCATTTTCACTCACAGCTATTTGCTGTACTCTGTTTGCAGCCTTGTATAAGACTCATCTCTCTGTCTATCCTCTTGTTCCCATGGTTACCCGATGACCCTTTCGATGTTCACAATTGTAAAAGGGTTTTATCTAATTGCACCATCAGCTCTGTCTTTATTTGTCTTTTCTTTTATCTACTATCAGTTCATAGTACTACCTCCTTATCTTCCTCCATCCTGTCCTCCCTTGCTCCCCCCCCTCACACCTACAGAGGATGACAGCCAGGAGAAGCCTACAGGCGGGTTGTCATGGCAACAGCAAACAGGTAGCTGCAGGTGAGGAGAGTGAGAGGGAGTGGAAGGACTCTTTTGATTTAAGTGCGTGTGTGATGTGTGAGATTGCACAGTTAGATAGGCGCCTCCTTCTCCCTCCCCCTCATCACCTTTTGACTCCTCGCTGCTCCCTCCATCTCTCTCGGGTTGCTTCTCCATCGTTTCTGGATGGTGTTAACGGATAGCTGATATGGCAGCAGATAAGAACCTGCTTCCTGGCATCTCGGCGCCATGGCAACATAACCTGACTAGACCTGAGTAGAAAGACTGCAAGATAAAGCAGTTAGCAGTTCTCACAGACGTTTGTGACCCTCTTATAAGCAGATAAAACCGAGTGTCCCTGCATTCAAATGTGCTTTCTTTTCATTTTGCTTCACTTTCTTCCTTGTGTTTTTGCCTTCCCAGCTATTGACCTGCTCTACGGAGGAATTTACTGCTTTATGTGTCAAGACTACATTTATGATAAAGACATGGAACAGATTGCCAAAGAGGAACAAAGAAAAGCCTGGAAAATGCAAGGTATTTCAGCATCAAACACACAGAACCATGTACACTGTGGCACACACACACTCCATGCCAAATGATGTTTCTTGTGGTTAAAGAGATCTTGCACCAAGCATTTAGGAAATTCCAGTTCCTACCTTTCACAGCAGATTTTTTTCCAGTTAAAACAAAGATAAAAGAGAAAAAATAGTTTCTGGAGGCAAAGGAGAACAATTAAAAGTCTGCACTTAGCTTCAGTGGCTAGTGTTCAAGGCTATAAACCAAGACTGAGATTTTGGTGTAGTCATGGACCTAGATTTTAACAACACTTAACTCAAACTGAAGAGCTAATAGTGCAGTGGGGGGCGATGTAGATGTTTATCTGCATTGACCTCCTCTTCCTCCTGTTTGTGCTTGATGTAGGGTAACAAATTAAAATCGCATTTCAACGCTTTGTCGGTACAGAACCTCTTTTTTTTTTTTTCTTCTCAGAACTAATTCTTCCTCTGAATCTTCCAATGTGCAAACACATTATCAGGCAACCATATCGTCATTATTGCAGTATGGCAATTTCTTATCGGCGGGGGGATTATTACGTTATATTGTGGGAGATACAGTATGTCACAGCACAGCTTCAGAGCGCTGCTGCTTGAGTCTGAGTGCTCAAAAGGATCACATCACTCCAGCTCCCTGGTCGTCATACACTGCTGAAAACACCCATGAATAAATGAGTAATGCTGGATGATTTAATACTGGATAAAGTTATCCAGAATTGATAAGTGGATTACAGTAGTACAGCAGTATTAATAATTTGGGTGTCAATTAAAGATCAAATAAATGTGAATCAGTACTGGTGCCATGAACATGTGTCTGCTGCGAATGTGCATCATTTGTATAATCTCTGCGTATATTCAGAGCAGGTACAGTACAAGCACAACGAGAACCTGGATGCAGGTGAAAGGAAGTTAAGTTGCAAGAAAGCTCTACAAACTGGTGCTTGCTTATTACTTACTAATGATTCGACCAAACTTCATTGTGGGTAAATTAAAATGTGTGAATTGTGTTATCTCATGACTGAAACCCGCACTTACTGATGATTGATACCAGTTATTTAAAACTATGCATCATTGCTCACCTCAACACGCTGTGTATTATAAATTCACATCTCCTATTATCATCCAGTTTCAATGAATTGCTGGTGTGAGACCGGTGTATCCAGAGTTAGCTGAAAATCTTCAGTTCAGTTGTGTGTTGTGTCTTGGTATGTGTCGCAGGTATAGGGGAGAAGTACTCGACGTGGGAGCCCACCAAGAGAGAGCTTGAGCTGCTCCGCCACAACCCCAAGAGGAGGAGAATCACATCCAACTGTACTATTGGTTAGTCTCCCTTTCTCATGCACATACACATGCACCAGCCTTGGAGCTGGAGCAAAGGGAGGGATAAACTGGAGATGAAGGAGGGGAAAAAAACACACAGAAGCGACAAATACACAAAATGATAGACCTCACAATTTTCTCTGTCGTGAACATTCGCTTCTGCTTTCCTGTTGTGGACTAGATTTAAGAAATACCTCTCCATATAAATGAGCTATAACCCACAAGTCTAGGTGTCTAGGTTTACTGAGTTCAGAAAAACAACAGAACATTTTGGCTGCATGGAAAACTAGAATCAAGCAGTGTGTGGGAGGGAGAGGAGAGCTGGCATACGTTTAACACCTTGTAGCAGCCTGCAGGGATCTGCTGTAGCACCATTAACATCCCTGGCACTGTCTAAGGTGAGGGAAATTACAGGCCTGGCTGCTCATCTGTGAGAACGCGGCCCCCATCCTTCCTTCCCCCGCCTCCTCCTCCTCCCTTAGTCACTTAGTCCTTCTCTCCTCTCCTGCGTCTGAGTGTGGTTTGGGCTGCTGTAATCTGACAAGGGTTTCCCTGCATGCAGTCCAGCATAGCCTCAGGCGCATCAGGGCATTTGTGTGTGTGTGTGTGTGTGTGTGTGTGTGTGTGTGTGTGTGTGTCTTGGTTGTCCACCGTTAACAGCATTGCAGCTTAGATTCGCCAATGCAGCAGCCAATAAAAAAGAGCCTTTTCTCTCTGTCCTCCACCCATTCTTTCTCTTTGCCTGTTCTCTGTTCCTCTTTGTTCCAATCGTCCTCTCTCCCCTCCACCCTCAGGCTTGCGTGGTCTGATAAACCTGGGCAACACGTGCTTCATGAACTGCATCGTCCAGGCGCTGACACACACTCCACTGTTGCGTGACTTCTTCCTGTCCGACCGGCACAAATGCGAGATGCAGAGCAACTCCTGCTTGGTGTGTGAGATGTCGCAGCTCTTCCAGGAGGTGACTGTCCTATTACATTTATAAATTTGATAAAATTGGTGCATAAGAGGGTCCAGAGGAGAAACTTTTTTCCTTATACACACACACACACACTTTCCCTCTCCAGTTCTACTCTGGCCATCGCTCGCCTCACATCCCGTTCCGCCTACTCCACCTGGTGTGGACGCACGCTCGTCACCTGGCTGGCTACGAGCAGCAGGACGCACACGAGTTCCTCATCGCAGCGCTGGATGTCCTGCACAGACACTGCAAAGGTCAAATGCGCAAGTACACACACACACACAGTATGTTTGATAAACAAAGCTAGCTAGCAGCTAGAAAACACCAACAGAAGGCCAAAGATTATAGAGACGGAGAAGAGGCGGAAAAAGGCAGAGTGTGGGTAAGCGAGGACGAGAGTTGGGTGGAATGAGAGAAGCTGTGAGGAGAAAGAGAGAAAAGACAGATGCACTGACTGAGAGAGAGATGGAGAGGGTCTCCTGGATTGCTCAACAATAACAGTGACAGTGGCTGCAAAGTCACACTGCATCGCTTTAAGTGATTGGGTGTGTTCATATCCACACAGACGACAATGGGAAGAAAGCCAACAACCCAAACCACTGTAACTGCATCATCGACCAAATCTTCACGGGAGGCCTGCAGTCTGACGTCACCTGTCAAGTGTGCCAGTAAGTGGGAGCGTGTGAGCATGCGGCCTTTCAGAAAGCATCCCCACAGACTGCATAAACATTTAAGCCTAATAGAGCATTAACTTGCCTTGTAGACTACACCACTGTTTTACAGTACAGTACCTGCTTGTACTGACTTGACCAAACAGTTGCTCAAAAATCACACACTTCACTTTTCTTTCACCAGCGTGGTTCAGAACTCTCTAATACCCTGCCCTGAAGTGACCCTCCTACCCCCCTCACCTCCATCATTCACAAATTGCACCATGAACTACACACACACACAAACTGCTACACTGCAGCAACAGGAAAACCCCACCATGGCAGTCTGTAAAGTTGACCTCTGGTTCCACCTGGTGGCCGGAAAGAGTATTGGCATCCTTTTGAATTCTGTACACTTTGCAAGAAATTAGTTAGTAATTAGTTACTTAGTAATTTTAGTGTATAAATTTTTATGTGAGAGTTAAAGCTTATACATTTCTGTGGAGTTAAAGTAAATTCACTGTTCTCCTCATACTATTTTAGCAGAATTGATAAAGCCTTCTGGATGGGAAGCAAAACGTCTTCAAGAGCTTAAAACAAGTCCAGTTGCCATTGAACAGCATTAGTTTAGCACTGTCCTACCATAAATGTTCTTGCAATAGGGAGACAAACACCTTGTAAACACTGGTAAATCTGGTCCCAGTAGCACTAAGCTGCAGTTTGCCCCCCTGAAGGATGTTTGTAATCAGTAATGCTCATAGCGCTGAAGAAGAAGCTTAGTTGCCAACACGGTCTAAGCCATGACGCCGTGATTGAGTTGGTGCAACAATTTTTTCTGTCTCCCTCCTTTGGCTCTTTCTACTTACAACTAGAAAGTGCCGTGTGTTAGTGTATCTCCTTCAAAATTGGTAACTGACTGACACACAGCATCCCTCGACCTTGTTTATAACAGTTAGAAATTGTATAAACACTGGAGCATTTTTGTAATCTCATAAACACTCATCATACTTTTCTGTCCGTTGTCCCTCCAGTGGCGTTTCAACTACTATAGACCCATTCTGGGACATTAGCCTGGACCTGCCAGGCTCCTCCACACCATTCTGGCCTCTCAGTCCAGGAGGAGACGGATCAGCACTTAACGGAGAGAGTCACACCACTGGAGCAACAACACTCACGGACTGTCTGCGCAGGTAACTGACACAGCAAAGGCACATGATCAGGAATGTCCACATTAGCATGCTGGTCACATGCAACGGTAAGAGTGAATTCCACATTTAAACGGACGCCTCAATAGAGAGCTGAGCTGGAAATAACAGTAAACTCCAGGAATGCATTTCATTTTGTTCTGAGAAAAAAGAAATGCTAAACATGAACTGCAGAAGTAAATGGAACAGAGGCAAACTGAGACATACTGGGGAAATGTTGCTAGTGCAACAGTAAAATGACACATGAAAACTCAAGTGAAAGATCAAATGAAAAAATTTCTATTGTTTCTCAACAAATACCTTCACATCCTGCTTCAGATCTTCCTGTCCTTGTCTGTCATCACTGGCCTGACTGCTGTGTGGCTACATAAATTAACATTATGAACAGAATTGAAATGCAAACTGCTAAACTTGATATTGGACACAGTTTTTCAATTCTGTCCAGTAAAAAAATGCATTCTCTGATAGCTGCCACAGCAATAAACTCTACACCCATGTTCCATTTGATCATTTTAATAGTAATGGTACACTAATTCCCTGGCAAATTTTTACATTTTAGTTTGATTAGTCTGATCAATTTGTTTGATACAGTATAGTAGCTGCATTTTATTGTAATGGGCTTAACACCTAGCCCACCAGTGTGCGTTATTTTTGCATCTTATCTACTTAATTTCCCTTCATTGCATGTTGCATAGCCTATTTACTTATTTTTGTTGTTAAATTATTGACCCGTGTGTGTGTATCAAATCTATACATGCTGTGCAGTTAGTACATGTAGCACACATACAAACATGGTTCTTTGAAACTAATTTCTGTTCTTCTCTCACGAAGCAGTGACCACAGGGAGCAGCAGCATCAACACACACAGACATGCGTGTTAAATCTCATCCTTTCCCGTGCAGGTTCACCAGACCAGAGCACCTCGGAAGCAGCGCGAAGATCAAGTGCAGCGGTTGCCATAGCTACCAGGAGTCCACCAAGCAGCTGACCATGAAGAAGCTGCCCATCGTGGCCTGCTTTCACCTCAAAGTAAGAGCGCGTGTTTGATAGTTTGACTGTCTAATTTAGGGGTTATTGGTCATCACAGCACTGTTCTAAAAGGTGTGTGCGTTTTCAGAGGTTTGAGCACTCAGCCAAACTACGGCGAAAGATCACAACTTATGTCTCCTTCCCACTGGAGCTGGACATGACGCCCTTCATGGCTTCCAGGTGAGTACAGTCCACATGCAGACGGAAACATTAAACTCAAAACAGTAAAGATAAGAAGGCCAAGTAAGATGTAGTAATAGAAGATCGGAGGGATAGAAGGAGAATGTGTGTGAGAAATAAGTGCTATCCTGTAGCCTCAACAACCATGTTTCAATAGTGTAGTAGTTTGGAATTTTTTTTTTAAGTCAGAGTGACACCAACATTTCCTGCAACAACTGTACAAAATCTTTATATGAATAAATCTTTATATATACAGTATATATACTGTGTATACATAATTAGCAACAGATCTTTATTAAACATTACAAATAAACACCCTACTGACTTTGAGACATTTAACTTTCCAATAACTGCCTGCTTCAAACACTAAAGCTCCTGATTCAGAACTAAAAGTTGATGTGGTTGTTATGTCGAGATGATAAGGACCAAATTTAACTGGAAAATAATAGGAGCTCAGCACATGGTTTTCAGAGGTTTCTTTTGTAAACTGTTCAGCAGAATGATGCCTCTCAACTCATAAGAAGTCTATTACACACAGTGGTGTAGTGTTGAAGCCTGCTTCTCTACATCTCAGCTTTCACGTTAGTTAGCGACAGCTGATCTGACCTCCTGTTTAACATTTCATCCAGCAACAACAACGATTAGTGCTGCAGTTTGTGAGCAGCTGCTAAGACTGATCCACAGGCACCAAGCAAAAAGGACCACAGTATGATATGTCATCAGCAGTGTCTGTGGTGCAGTCGGTTAGAACAGGAGTAGAACGGCGTAAAATAACCAGTTTTTTCAATTCTTCATTCAACCAATAATTTAGTTTAGCCATTACAGACAACAAGAACAGAAAAAAATAGAAGACAAACAATTTAAAATGGAACCAAGAAGCAGTTCAACACTACAAGTGTCCACATCCAAATGAGACATCTAGTGTACTGTAAATACAGATTACAAGCAAAGTCACTCACAAACTGCCCCTGGTCTAGTAGAGTAAGTCAGTCAGTATGTCAGCTTGTCAAGATGAACTCTGACAACAGGGCTCACTGAGTCAGAGGTTTGTCAGGGAGAGACAGCAGTGATCCCTGGAGGAATCATCTCTGATTGCTCTGTACATCTCAGCTAAGATCTGGGTTTGTGTGGGGGCGTGGTCACTGGTCGTGTCACGCAAAGCTAACAATGTTTATTTTATGTCTTTAGTTAGTTTCTATCAAAGTATATCTGGAGTTCACAGAGGATGGATAGGATTTTGAAACTGATTTATGTGAATTTATACTTGGTTAGAATGAAAGATCCCACTTTAAAGAAAGATGTGTTTGAATGTACCTGGCAGCTCAGTCAACTCCAGATACTGACAAAATCATAAATCTGATTCCAAAGAAGAGGTATAATCTGTTTATTTCCAGACAATGTATTTGTTTACATCCCCTGCTGAACACATGTACTGTATGTACACACTGGTACACCTGAAAATACTTCAGCTGCTGACACCAGGAACAGTTTGTAGTGTGATGCCTACGTTTGTTCCTCTGTGTGTTACAGTAAAGAAAGCAGGATGAATGGACAGTACCAGCAGACCGTGGACCCCTTCAACAATGACAACAAGTAAGGCAAACGTGATGAATCAGTATCTGTATCTGTACAGTACACATTCCAAATATTTAAAAATGTCACCTGACTGACAAACATCATCACATTGGGTTTCCTCTTCTGCTTCCTCTTCCTCCCATTGATCCCACCAATGCATTCAGTGCACTTCCTACAATACATGTCACTTCTGCTGCTACAGTAAAGTACCTGTGTAGAATTGTGTTTCCATATAATAGTCAGCTTTTTCTTTACAGGTGAACTACAGAAACATCATGTCTGTTGTTTTCTTTCCATCTGTCATATCAAGCATTGAGCCGCTTTCCTTTCTCTCCTTGCCTGTTACAGATATAGTCTCTTTGCTGTGGTGAACCACCAGGGGACGCTAGAGAGTGGCCATTACACCACCTTCATCCGGCAGCACAAGGACCAGTGGTTCAAATGCGACGACGCCATTATCACCAAGGCCAGCATCAAGGACGTGCTGGATAGTGAAGGGTGAGCAAGTCGTAGCGTTCAGCACAACACCTCACTCTACCAGATGCTGCCTTGTGACGAAGAATTTGGTCACATGTAACTGAATGCAGTTTGCCCTGGTGTTTCTAGTAAATGTTTGACAGTGACTGCTCCCTTGTTTGCGATGTTGTAATTTGACCCTGTGGTGCTTTTTACGTCCCCAGGTACCTTTTGTTTTACCACAAACAGTTCCTGGAATACGAATAGTCGGCTCCATCAGCACAGCCTGCAAGAGAAGATGAGGGGTGATGCAAGAGTTAGTTGCATGGGAACAGGTAATGAGAGTGACGAAAGAGGCAAGGAAACAGAAACCTAGGCCTCCCTAAGTCACTCTTAGGTTGCAAGTCTAATGTGGAACCAACATTACTACATACTTATGAAGTTCCTCTGTGTGACATTGAAGAACGAACTGTCTGCAGTGTGAGACAGAGCGAACATTCAAGAACAAAACAAATGCAAGAAATTTAGAAGGGAGTTTTGTTTGGGTCCTGAGGGAGTATTGCATTCTTGCAAAGATTTTGCACTGGAATTCAGGGGATAAAGAAGAAAACAATAGTGATTGCTATAAGAAAGTAATTACTGCAAAATCTGTCTGCACTTGCTTTAATACAACACACAAGTAGTGTTATATTCCTTTTTTGTTGTTTTTTAAACACAGACAGGAGTTTTTTTGTTTTTTGTTTGTCTAGGGAAGGTTTACTTGATCACAAATGCTGTCCACCAACCTCCTGCTCCATGCTTGCACAGCTGCGTGTTTATTAACACCCGGGGGCGCTAAGAAGTGGAGCCGCAGCCTTCCACTGGCATTCAAGACTCAATTTACCCAAAAAGATTGAAATGAGCGACTGTCTAGACACAAACACGTTTGTCTAAAACACTCCTTCAAATGACCAAATATTGCAAGAATGGAAGTTTTCTTGTTATGCATTTTTCTTCTTATAGCAAAAAAAAGGGGGGGGGGACAAATGGTATTATGAACATTGTATAGAGCGACTTGCTATTCTCTGCATTACTCGCGAGTTTGTTTGTGAGTCACATTCTTTTATCAAATTCTTTTTTAGCAAAGACACATAAGTGAAGGATCTGTTTTTTCTGCCTCCCAAGCTTGTTGCGGGGGGGGGGATAGATTGCATAGTGCACATTGAATATTATATTTTTATACATAATGTAATTACAATTTGGTTTACCTTTTTGCATTCTCCCTAAACGCTCACATTATTAGTTGGTGTTACATTTTGCCATCAATCATGTTATCATTTTTGTACACAAAAGCAAAAAAAGTACTGATAATTTTCATGAAACTGCTGCTATGGCAGCTTAGTTTAATTTGGCTTTTTGTTTTTTTGGTGAATTTGTGGACATTGAAGAGGCAAAATATTCATGTTTAAGATATGTTGTTGTGACGCTGTTTCTGGTAAATGGCAGAAAAAGATATGAAACAAAAAAGAAGGGCGTCATCAGCAGCTCGATCTTGTTGTTCTTAACCGTCGGCCGCATGTCGCTTTATTTCATTTTTTTGTTTGTGTGTGTGCGTGTGTGCACGTGTATGAGCCCGAGATGGGGGGTAAAAAAACAAAAACGCTCGGTGTATGTGTGTTAAAATGTGTTATTGCGTGTAAAGAGGAAAACGAGCGTGTATGTGTTTCTGTTTGTATGCACGTGTGTCGTGCGCGTGCGTATGTACCGTATGTTCGTGTACTGAATCAGTACTTGCATTCAGCATGCCGTCTGAGCTGGGTATCACATTTTGATAGGATGTTTTTTTCCACATGGTGACGATGTATGTGAAAGTATATATGTACAGTTTGTATGTAAGAGAAAAATGGTGAAACTTCAAAGTTTATTTGTTCTTCTATATTGCTGGATCGGGCCACGGCGTCGTAATCAGAAGAAACTAGTCTTGACCCGGTCAGTCATTCCTCACATACAACTGCTGCAAGAACTGGACACGGTGATGGAAAAACACTCAAATAAAGAAAAATCTATATCTGTAAACTCCTTTGGGTTGCTTGTTTATTGTCATTGATATATGTAGAACGAGATATAGTTCTGTAGTCATATTACACATGTACACACAATATTTCTACACATTTGTGCCAGTACTGGTACTACTGATCAGCCACATCATCAAAACAACCAGGTGGTGGATCAACACCTGTTGATCTTTGTTAACATTTACTTTTTGCCCCTGTCCACAACACCATTAAAAATCACTATGTGCTTCTACAGAATTTGTCCATATATGTTCATGTGCAAAGAGGCAATTTAGGCAGTGTCGCCACAATAGATGGATAGATAGAAAGATACTTTGATCCCCAAAGGGAAATTTCAGTGTTGGCTAGCTGGTTAGCTGTCACCATAATCATCATAAAATCATAGGAGTAGCTGTCTGCATCAGTTCATTAATGCATAGATGCTGCAGGGAAACGCCATACCTTTGTTGTGACACAGATCAATTTCTGCTGTGGGGATAGATTTTGGTCTGCATTTCTTAATTATCCATTTCTTAACATAAGAACATTTGAATACACAGTGTCTCAGAATATACCTATGTGATTCCCATTTCACATCTATATGTAGATTTTCAAATGTGGTCATTGTATTGTTTCTTTGACATTTGATGTATCTTTCAATATTACTGTATACCAACACAGTAGCCATTTACCTGTGTGGATCAACATATCTTGTATTGTTGTTTTGAATTGTATATTTGCTCTGTAAATGGTGTATGTTAACATTGCTGAATAGGAGCCACGAGTATCATAGATGCAGCAGGAAACTGCCATAAATTGCTTCTTTGCACTTGCATAGAACAGTGCGGGTAATGACAGGGTTGCGTGATCTGATGTGCTCTTCCCAAAACATCCATTTCCTGAACTGATTACTTATTTTCCTTCAATTACTTTGTTGGTGACACATTAGCATTTATACAAGAGAAATGTAGTTAAATGCACCCCAGAGCACCTCAGCAAGGGGTTTGAGTGATCAGCTCACAATCCGTCTTGGTGGTTGTCTACAATTGTATTCAATACTTGTGATCCTGGCACCCAAGACAAATTTTAAAACCAGGTGTCTTTGAAGGAATTAATAGACTTTGGCGACTCCCAGTGGTGGTATCAAAAATGACACTGATTATTTTCAGGAAAACTAATGTGCAGCACTTCAGATGGAAAGTTCCCCACCACTGAGTCTTTCACTATACTACCAACACAAGATATTCTGTAGACTAACAAACACTTGGTCATTTGTTCTTTACTGCTGTCTTTTTATTTAGATTTGTAGTTTAGATATACCTAGAGTATTACTCGAATTGTTCAGAGGCAGCTGTTGAGACTGGTTCTTTTGTGATTTAATCCAGTTCCTCCATGTTCTTACCTCTTTTTCATTGGGATGTGTTGGGATCTTTTCCCTTGATGAAACAAGTAGGGCTGAAGAGCAAAACTTTGCATTGAATTGTAAACTTCTTAGTAGATTAATACTGCAAGCTTTTATAAAGTTAAGCATGAAATGCAATGATAACACCCAGTTTTGCAAACCAAGCAGATTGCAAAGCGATGAATTCATTGCCTCACTGATTCATTCATTCGTAGATTGCCTCATGCCTCCTGTTAAAAGTTGCACATTTTTAAAAACTGCAAGTGACAGCTAACTGACCAGTGATATGCATATACAGTCTGTGTTAGTTAAAGGACATAACTAGATAGTACACAGTAGTCTCACCATATTCGTAATCCAAAAAACAACAAAAACATCATGGAAATGATTTTCATGATACAGTGAATGGAAATAAATGGTCCTCATCCCTCTGCTGCCTCCTCATGGACCTGTATTCCAGAGGAGTACAGGTTATCCTCAGTCCGGACAGGAGCCTCCTTTTGAATCTGGGCTTTGTGGAGGACAGCTTGCTGGTAGAAAGTGAAAGGTGCTCTCAGTGGGCTGTCATGGCCCTGCCCTAGTGCTTTCAGATCAGGGAAACAGTGGACGCACACACAGGTCTCTGTTGGGCTAGAGTCGTCTGATGGCTCACGTTCAGTGGGGCGGCTTGAACTCGTTACAAAAGCTATAGACAGAAAGGGTAGTGGGTACATACTGGCACAGAAGATATAAAGCAGATCCCTTGATCTTTTAACATTGTTATTTAACATTATTTGACATTAAAAAAGACTTAAGAGGGAAACTTATTCATAATTTTACTGCTTGACTAACTGATGTTTTATTCCAGCTAATATACTCATGGTTTGCATTCATTTGGGCCAGTATTGGTAATAACAGTACACTAACCATTGGAGCTCTGCTGGCCACGTGGCAGGCCAACCTCCTCGCCTAGCTTGACTGCACACTCCTGTTTGTGGTTAGCCTTCTTGGTTCCCGGCTTAGATGATTTGTTCTTGGATCTTTTTGGAAAGACTCCTAAGGCTATACACAAGCTAGAAATCACCAGCACCATGCACAGGGCCAACAGGGAGTAGACTAAGATACTGGAGTCTTCCAGGGCTGTCCTCACTGAGAGCTCTCTGGAATTCAGCATGTGTGTTGGGATCATTTTAGTGATCATAGGAGCTGGCATAGCTGGGGAACAATGAGCAGAATATGGTTTTGGTCATCTGGATCATAGAAAAGACCTTCAAGACAACAAGTGCTATGCAAGCACT
This sequence comes from Sandelia bainsii, assembly GCA_032362345.1. NCBI lineage: Eukaryota > Metazoa > Chordata > Actinopteri > Anabantiformes > Anabantidae > Sandelia > Sandelia bainsii. The sequence goes on from JAUMHL010000012.1 coordinate 3,835,491, forward strand.
TTTGACTACTAATAGATACCAAGGAATCTTCCATTGGGCTTATTTATCATTGGTCCGTGGCGAAAACATCATGGTCCAGTCTGTTTATGTCAATCTGTACAATAACATGGTTAAGAAAAACCCTGTTATGATAGAACAACAAGTCAAGAATGCTCTCCAGGACATAGGCAAACATGTCCCTGCGAGAGGAATACATGACCATGGGATTCCTGACAAGATGCAAACCCCTGACCTCAAAAACAGAAAGGCAGTTTGCAAAAACACACAAAAAGAAAGTTCTATGGACTAGCAACGCAAAAAACAACCTCTATAAAAGTGATGGGAAAGTATGGAAGGAAAAGAAACAGCCTGTGGTGGATGTGTTAGCTTTGTACGGTATGGCTGCCAATTGACCTGGCTCACTAGATTTTATTGCTGATGGACTGGGGACTGCAGGGGGCTGCAGAAGTATATGGGATGGAGAGGGTAGAATATCTTTGACTGGTTTATTGAAGACCAGACTGGAGAGAGAGAGAGCATGAAAAACAGAGCACCCACAACACAGAAGAGTTAAAATGGCTGAGGTGAAGGTGGGCAAATACAAGATACAAACCTCCTATTACAACATATTAGAATTTATTCATTTATGAGTACCTGCCTGATTACTACCTTTAAACTTTGCATACGTTATCCATAAACTCTGGACAGTAGACCCATAAACTTATATAAAAATTAGACCGGGCATGTTTATAATTAGTGATTTATCCATTATTTAAGTAGTTCATATTAATTTGTCTATTTTAGTCTATAACCTCTAAACTTACATTTCACTAGTTTTTGTGGCCATCTGAGTACAATGGAGGATACAAGGTTTTTACACTTGAAAACTTGAACAGCAGTAGTTATATGAAAAATAATCTTGAGTTTAACATCATTTATGAACCTTTTTCAGCAGCTGAGCTCTGGTGAATCTAGTTTTGGGGGGGTGTTACTTACATACTCTGCCCTGACCCAGCAGGTGTTGTTTGACTTATCTGCTGCCAGACACACCATCAATAATGATTAAATATTGCAAGTCTGGAAAGTTGTTTCTTTGAACTTTGATGAACTTTTGATGATGATTGTACAACATACATCTTTAAGAATCCCCTGAGGTTTTCTGGCACAGACCTAACCTTTAAGTGCAGCCCACATATTTTCCATAAAGCTGAAGAAGCTTTTTCCGTCAGCCAGCCAGTTTTGATGTGTGTTTGAAGACACTCATTTGGACCAAGTTTCAGCCATCTAGTCAATGGATTGAGGCTATGCTAAAGAATTCTGACATACTCCTCCTTTATTATTCCATCCACTTAGTGCAATGCACCAGGTCCACTAGCAGCAAAACAGCCTGTCATTGTGAATCTACAGTATTTAGTTGTAGTCTGATCAGAGGTCCTTGTTTGCCATTCCTTGTTGGCTAGTTTGCCAACTTTTGTTCTGAAAACTACAACACTAAACCACAACATTTATGCCTCTCAAAACCCAAGAAGTAACAGAAAAAACAAGGCAAATAAATAATTGACACTATACTGTATGCCGGGCCAGCGGGTTCAGTACTCACTCTGGCAGTGCTGGGAGCATTCTGCTGGATGTCTGCCACAAACGTCAGCACACCACATACATTTCTTCAGCAGCCGGTCATAGAAGTGGCCAGGCACTGCCTTGCAATGTGCAGACTCTAATGCAGGAGGACATGGGAAAGGCAATCAGGAGAGGTAGAGAAAATATAATGAAAATAAAATAAAATAAATTGTCCTGTTTATGTAACATCACATTCAGAGTTACATACACAATTATTACGAATAATTCTTGCATTACCGATGCTAATTAATTGTTTCTCTTCTGTTGGTGAATCGCATATAGGAAACAATGCAACTCTCATGTAGGAAATAGTCCCTCAAAACAGGTTACATCCATTTTTTTTAACTTAATGATAACACTTTATGAAAACACATAATATTTGCTACGTGGGCAATTTTTTCTTATTGAATTCAACCTACTGATCAAAAAAATGACATCCATTTTGGTGTATCATGTACAGTTTTAATGAAAATGATGTAGTTTTTTGTACTTGTAGAATAGGTTGGTTGGTTTTGGTGCCTATCAATATAATCCAGCAATAGGAGGGCGTATTAACCATCTTCCTATTGGTTTTTTACATTGACAGACACGTGAAAATGAAGTTAAATACAAAATGCTGTTGTCTATCTAAAACCTTACGCGATAGACTGATTCTGATATCACCATCATGTTCAGTGAAGTTTAACTAAAGGCAAAATTCAAATAGCAGATTCAGATAAAAAAAAAAAGTATAAACATGAAAATAAGATCACCTCTGTAAGTGCTGTAGATTAAGTTTGACTTTTGAATTTCATAGCATCACAACCTTGTATTGAAACTATACACTATATGTATTCTTATACCACTGTCCTTATGTCTATGTATGCATACATATTCTCACCACAGTAACTGATGCATCTGCCGTTTACACGTGGTTGCAGGCATGCTAAATGACACAGCATGCATTTTTTTAACAAGCCATCCCAGTGTTCGCCCTCATGGCACTTTCCACCCATCAGCCCTGATAATCCTGAAAAAAATAATAAAAACATAAATGAACCTATATATATAAACATAATTTCATTATCATTTTTTAAATTGTTGTGTTGTAGAAATTGTCGAAAAGGTAATTTAATGACACCTTTATTTCATGCTTCCCTTTTTATGATAGTCTTCACATGCCCACGCCTCAACCCTTACTGATATGAATGGGATGGACAAGCTTCATGAACGGTGGATCGCAGGACTGCATTAGAATGTAGTACAGTAGTTTTAGATACTACTACACAATATATCACAGTTTGGTGAATTGCTTTACTATACTTTATACACTTTTATTGGATAGATAAATAGATGTACTTTACTTATATGTACGGTACTACATATCTTACTTTTTTGTTCAGTGGCACTTGTCTGTACATTACTATACAGTTCTATACTATACCACATTGTGCTATGCTATAATATATTGCACCTTTCTTCAATGCATTTTGTTATACTGCACTGTACTATAGTGAAGTCAAGTGATTATTGTATTATAGGAATATAGTGAACTGCACTATACCATAGTATGCTACTACTATGTTATCTTATGGTATAGTGAACTTGAAGAATTAGTGTTGTGCTGTTGCATATTAGGCCTGTGTGTATATTCCATTCTATAGAGGTCCCATGTCTTTAAAGCATGCTTGGTAAATGCTACACCTGTGGCAGGAGCATTTTGTATTACAATATTGCTTTAACTGTGTAAGATTGTAAGACGAGCTGCATTAATGTGTACTACTGCACGTGTAGAACAAAATGACTATTTGGTGAATACTGAATGATTTGGGGATTTGGGTTATACTGTGAAAGCTCTTTTTTGCCTTTACTACAGAAGGTGGTGTTTTAATACTTGTGTCTTGTAACGTTTGCTCTAAAACAAGAAGGCACTGTTGTTATGCAGAGGTAAAGGGCTATCAGCAACATGCCACCCTTGCTGCAACTCAGAAATTTCCATCCTTTCAGAATTCTTGTCTTTGTTCACAAACACGGTCCTCTTCGCTCCGGTGAGTACTGAGTCGGCGGACTGTGAAAGACACACAGATCTAGACCTCCTCCACCCTCCACTGCTTTCACATACGGAATTGTAACCTTATTTCTTCTTGAGTATATTTGTCACGCCCTGATGATCAGAACTCACTGTTACTCGCGCAGCTTTTCACATTTCATGTACAGCCCATGCACTGACTGCACTGAAGTATCCTATAAAACATTTTTGCAAATTGCTAATATGCCAAATACTTGCATATTTCTGTACTAATCAAAATTGTCACTTACAGTTACCTGTCTGTCATTTACTTATCCATTCTTGTGTGTCTATAGAGAATTTTGTAGTTACTTGTTTGACCTTTTTTCCATTTTGAGATGTTGAACTTTTTGGTCTCGCCTTCTGCTACTTTCGTGTGTCTATGTGCAAATGTAGCTGAATACACCACTGCATTTGAATCAAAGAGTAAATTAAAGAGCCAAGTCTTCAACTCTTGTGTTTATCACTACCATACTGGTTAGAAACTGAAACGCTGGCTGAAATTGTAGGTTCGAGCCACACCTGACCAAAAATCCTAAAAATCTAACACTCAGTTTGCAGTTTGTACCTACCATGGCTTGAAAACAGTGTTCTGCGAGAATACTCACCTGGCGAGATGAAGACGCGGTGGGAGAATCCTTGGTTTGAAGATGAGACTGAGACAGGCCTGTATTTCAATATGGAAGCTCATTTGAGTATGAGCTCAATGTCTGAGCTGGGACTTCCCCGCTGTGTGTGAGGAGCATCCCCCCACTTAACACATACACTGAATCATAAATGACAGCAATCAGTAATCCACAGAAAATAACTGTCAATTTAAAAAACACATTTTTCCAATGGACCTAAATAACAGCAGTAATACATAATAAAAATTACATTGCACAGTTATTTGCTGTCTGTGAGTCAAAATAGCAGAAGCAGCTAATTCAGTTCAATTCAAAGAACTTTATTTGTCCTCGAGGGGCAATTAGAGAATTGTCAGTTAGTCTGGTTCCTTTTTAAAAAATCTCTTGACTTGTCATTTGTAGAACATCAGTATTGTTGAGTAAATGCATCAGTCTTGGCAGTTTGACAAAAAAAAATTCCAAAGTTGCTTTGGAACATAATTAGATCCCTTTTCTTTTTGCATTACCAGTAAAAAGTTTGCACAGACCTTTTTCTTCAGTGTTTTTCTTTATTTTCATTATTATTGATTTAATTTATTTTTGTACATTAATGCTGAAGTCATCCAAACTATGAAATAATATGTATGGAATTATTTAGCAACAAAAAAGTGTTAAACAACCCAAAATATGATTTATATTTTTGATTCTTCAAAGTAGCCTCCTTTTGCTTTGATGGCAGTTTTGCACACTCTTGGAATTCTCTCAGTCAGCCTCATGTGGTAGTCTTGGAAAATCTGGAATGGTTTTCGAACAATCTTGAAGGACTTCCCAGATGTTTTGGTTCCTTCACTTTCCTTCACCCGCTAGTCCAGCTCATCCCAAACCTCCAATCTCATTGATTCCTGATTCAGGTGAGGTGATTTTGGAGGTCAGGTCATCTGATGCAGCACTTTATCACTCTCTTTCTTGGACAAATAGCTCTTCATAACCTAGAGGTGTGTTTGGGGTGATTGTTGTCTTGGAAAACAAATGAAGGTCCCACTACTAGATGGGAAGTTGCTGCTGATTAAATGTGCCCTCAGTTTGGACTGAGCCACCAACAGTGTCACCAGCAAACCATTGCTGCCAAAAAAGCTTCTAGAAAGTGCTGGATGCAGTGTGTGAATACTTACTGGATACTGTATAATACTACAGCATTTTTCCAATTTCAATTAAATTTCCAGTTCAATAAAATGTGCAAAAAGTGAAGGGGTAACAAAGTTTTACTGTAGAGGTCACTGAAACCACATCATTATACACTTCATTACTCTTCAGCCTTCTCATACCACATCTAAAATAGGTTTTAGTAAAAAGGGAGGTTGCTTGTGGAAGCAGATATTTAATTTGTGATACATTATATTTAAATTAGTCCAAAATTAGTCAAAATGAATCTGTATGATTTGTTGAAATTGAAAATGTAATCTGTTGATAACTGTGAGGAAAGCTGTCTGGAGCAGTAAACTAGGTCGAAAAAGCATTTTCCTAGTAGACACCAAGTGTTAAAATAATGACAAATTTTGAAATGTTATGATAAACACACGAGTATTTGCACAGATCTTCAGCAAGTTAAACTGGTGGAGTTAACACACACAGAGCCACCAGTGTGAGTCATTGCTGACGGGTATTAATGAATAACCGACTGTGTCAGACAGTATTTTATGCAGAAGGTGTGACTAAACACACTTTCTCAACATCGCTGTGAAACTGACTGAAATCCCACCTTGTGCTCAGTGGAGAGTAAAACACATGGTGTGGAGTTGCCCAGGATCTTTCTGGCCATGTGTAGTGTAATTTTAAACTGAAAGTAAATTGACTGAATTATTTTTAAACTCAGCATTACACACACCTGACAAAACACATTTATTTTTGTCCTGCAATTAGTTTTTAAACCTTGTTCAGCTTCATTATGTCCTTAATCAGTGTAAATTGCTCTTTGAAAGGCTTGTAAAAAGTTTCACACAGTGTTTGATCTGCTAAAACCCACAGTAGTTATTAATGAGGTAGAGAAATCATGGAAGGAAGCTAAAATGTCAGTAAGATAATACATGCACAAAGTGGGGAAAGGAGTGGGGGTGAGAATATGATTGGTCCAGAGAAAAATAATAAGCTTTGGGTTTCAGTCTGATATTTTCAGTCTCTGGAGTGCAGCTGTTAGAAGCTACCGGAAATGATGTGGTGAAAAGTCATTAAAAGGTGTTAGTTTTGTTTTACAATTTACTAATTTAGTTGAGAACAACAGGTGCAGTTTTACTCCTAAACATGTATTTAGAAAGCAATAAATTGGCACTGAGCTATGGACATGAATCATAGACCATGTCCGACTTTAATATTTATTATGTGATATACATGGTGCATAGTTGGTTAATAGTTAAAAATGCTGCTCGACCACTAATTTAAAACCACCTGCTGGTTTTAATGTTGTGGTGTACAGTGGTCAGCATGGGCAAAATGTAATGTAACGCAGTTTAATAGTTTTGATCAATCAGTAAGTCATTATTGCATTGACGAGAACAGGTCCTTCACCGGTTTCCCACCCACAAGAAAAGCTGGACCTACAGCCCTTTGAAACTGACCCTGGGTCTCTGCAGTAGACCTCTCCAGCAAGGATTAAAGCATATAATGGTACAATTTAAAATATTTAAGTAATTTGTCTTTGGGATTAAAGTAAAATGTAGAACTATACTTGAGTATATGCAGTAGATAAGTGGAATTTCCACCACTTTGGATACATCTGTATGTAAATGTCAAAAGTCAAAGCAAGAAGTTGAATTTGAGGAAGTCTAGATAAGAGGATGACTTGGCTGCAGGTCGAGTCACTGTGAAAGCAAAAGTTTCATCATCAGATGTCACTTGTAGAATTCTCATTTTGCTTTCCCCTTCATGGTGTCTTGTCATTTTGAATTGCACTTTTAAATAATATGTTATTCCAATGTGATAGGTAAAATATATGTGCAGAAATATTGCATCAGTGCTGCAGAAAAATACTAGAATGTTTGATAGGAAGTGTTTTTGTTAGTAAAAAAAACCCAATTCCATTGCTTGATAGAAAATTTGCACATGACAGTGGCAAACACGAGAACATAGATTTCTAAAAATGTACAGGCATATGTGTACAAAAATGTGACTACAGTTAACATGAACATGCAATTCCTATTCATGTTAACCGGTCTACAGTGCAGTAGTCATATAGGAAAATTAGGTCACAAATAACATCCCAAAGCTGCAGACACACATGTATGATGTGCATTACTAATTGCCTCACCAAAAACTCCAAATCGAGGATCTAAGCATTGGTGGATGAAATACTGGTGGAAAGATCTTTTATTTAATTAACATTACCATAATGTCAGGTCCTGCATTCAAAATGTTGCAGTATTTTAACTTAATATACAAATGTATTGAATATGCAGAATGACTTATTTTAAGAAGAATTTATATTATACTATTAGATTATAATAAAATATATACATATATAATTTATCACTTCAGTGTTGCAGCTGGCAAATGTGAATCTAATTTAAATAACTTTACGTTTACACTGCTGAGTAAGTTTTAAGTGAGCTTTTTTTAATTATAATGATTATAAATTTTAGGATATGATGATAAAAAATACTTTAGGTTGTAGGTGAGGACAGAGGTCAAAAACAACAACAAAGTATTAAAGGTTTACTTTTGGTTGTGCTGTATTGTTGTGAAACACATTCTGTAGATGACAAGTGATGGTTCTGAATCCCGACAAGGGCAAACAAGGTAAAAAAAAATTGATGTTTGTGTTTCCTGGATCACACCTCTAACCAAACAACCTCCTTCAGAAACCTGAACACCAAGAATAGATGCACTGCAGATGGCTAGTCAAATTCTGAAAAAGGAAGCCAGTTCACGTGTGAAAAAACAACAACAGAAGAACGAAAAATGACCAAATCGTGACTAAATCAGTCATTTGGCAATTTATGCAAAATTAAGAGAGTTACAGTAAATACATACAGACGTGCTTAATTACATAAGGAAGGAACATCTGTATGGTAAATCTAATGCAAATGGTACCACAATCATCTAATTTAGTACATAGAGTCACACTTGAGTCTCAAAATAGCTTGATTTAAAGGTATTTTTCTTTTTGTTGGATTATTTTATAGCCTAAACATGATCAGTTTTCTACAGTTCTACTCTTAGTAAACTCAATGCAACAGCTCATTCAACCAGACAAAACTAGAATTAGACCAGCAGATGGAGACAGCTTGCAGCATATGGAAAGACAGTCTGTTCAGTGCATGATCGACACTAATATCCAACCTAATCTCTGTGTACTTCAGAGGTTTAGAGAAGCTTACATGCACCGTTTCACTTTCAGACACACTCGTTATCTCGTAGGAACACCAGGTTAACACCTGCTAATCCTTCATCTTAATGATAGAAGACATCAGATTAGTGGCAAATAAAAAAATCTAATTATTTTGGGAAGGTGGAAGATAAGTGTGTTGTGGCTGAAACAAAGCACAAGAATCAGAAGGGGATAAAAGGTGCCTTATTATGAGATAGAAAGAGTATTGACAAGTAAGAAACCACGTGCTGTGCAGTGCTCCCCCGTAATTTCTACTAGACAACTGAACATTCCCACCCACAAGGGTATCTTTTAGTTCATGTTGCACTTCCTTATTTGCTTATCAGTAGATATAGCAATCCCCACAGAATGTGTTTTACTTCATCCGTGTGGAGGGGAACTTGGTTCATTATAGAAAAGTGGAAAACCCATACTGTATTTAATCAGTGCAGGTGCAGGCAGTGAAATGGAAAGACATCTGATATACCAGGTCTACTGCTGGTGCTTTCATCTTGTTCCACTATAATGATCAGTTGGTTGAAATGATCAGTTTGATCCTTTCCATACAGAGTAATGAAAGCTGCTACAAACAGTATTTTTATATCCACTGTGGCTCACACCATAACGCCAATGTGCTACTAGACCATAGTGACACATTATCACATATCTGTGCAGTTTCTGCCAACTTTAAAGAACATTTTAGCGTATTTGAGCTCATTGTTTTGGTTCCCGGGCCCACATCTTTGCTGTTTGGATTCGCTCTCACAGGCAAACAGTCCAGTTTGCCAGATCTAGTACAAGAATGAACAAAATAAACCAACTGTGCCACATCTTTGCCAAAGGTAGCACTCATTTCCTTAGGGAATATTTGGGCCATATTTTACATGTGGGCTACTTCAAGCTTACATCTAATTTGTCTCACCCAGTAGAAGGCCAGCAGTGCCTGAAGTGAAACATTTGCTAATATGTTAGCTATATCCAGCTAAAAAGGTGATATGTCAGCGTTGTGTTCACAGCCTGTTTTCACTACTTTATACTACAGGATTGGAAGTGTAGAACTAAAAAGACTGACATAAGACTTGCCAGCATTGAGAGATTTTACTTTTATTCAGCCTCAGTAACTTCAGATTCTCCAGGCTCAGTACATATTTCCTTCTTCTCTATCATTTTCAGTAACAATACTTGAAATATATACACTTCCACTGAACTGTACTGCATGAACTCTTTCAATCACTGATTTTAGTTCGGCCCACTTGCCTTAACGTTGTTCTACTTTGAGTCTATCTTATATTACAGAACATTTCAAAAGAATTTTCCAGCAGAAGTTTGACTGGTAATTTTTCTTTCCGGTTATCGAAAAGGTCATACATAAAGAGACTTAATCATACACTGCTAGAGCTTTGACACACTGCTGACCTGTTCCCATGCATCTATTCTTAACAGTACTGAATGAACAATAGCTGCACTCGCTGTCATTTTTTGCATTCAAATACAACTCTCCTAAAACGCAGCTGTCCAAAAGTAGACATGAAATTCCACTCGCTACTGGGTGCATTTAATCACCACAATAAAACACCCCCCAAGCACGACATTCATTAGAGGAGGCATTACTTGTTATCACAGTGGAACTGAATCCTCAGCGGCACAGATTGGCCCAGAGTTGTGAGTCATACGGAGGCGACTCAGGCAGGAAAAAAATGAGAGGTCATATGAGGGAATGTTCTTGCAAGCAAGCTCACTTGTGTATGAAAGGTATTAAATTGAGCCTTCTGCAGCAGGGCATGTTCATATAAATTCACATCAAATTAAACATCAGTCAAGTAGACAAAGATTTAGATTGTCAGCTAAAACTTGACACAAAATTATAGTATAGTATAAGTATATAGTATAAGTGTCTTTACTGCAGGTAACTTGTAAGCACTTGTGATGATTTGCAGGTCAAACAATGTCAAACAATGTCTAGACATCTAAGTTAAAGGGAAATTCTGATCTCACTCTCACTACAATGACCATTCTGACTACAGCCTGACAGATAAATCCAATTTTTCAAACTTTCTAATGTCAATATCAACATCAGTCTTGAAAATCCTGTCAGGCTATAATTCTCACGTTCCTCCTCTGTTACAGACTCCAATCAGACGACTTATAACACGACATGCAGCATAACGTTCCTGAGGTTTCAGATTTCATACAGATCATTTCAGATGTTTGTCTCTCAGTCTCAGAGACATCTTACCCAGCATATTATAACGCAAATGTTTGCTTATTAGCACTAAACACAGTCCCCCCCAAAGTTATTACAATTTATCCTGTAATCCAATAATTAACTATACTTCCTGTTTTACTCTGAAATCCCTGGTCACTTCCTGTCTGCTCAGTCCCTTGTTTCTGCCTGCTTCACCCTAATCAGTCTTGATTGCTTTCACCTGTGCTCCTCACTCCCTATTTAAGCAGCTCA
>JAUMHL010000012.1:3846659-3863009 GCA_032362345.1 Sandelia bainsii
AGAGAGCAGGAGTTAACATGGTGCTTTACGTTTCCAGGGTAACGGACTCACAGATACTAACAGTTAGTAAACACACAGACACACACACACACACCTAATTACTCAATTCACACAGGAGAAGTGATGACAGTTGGCCTCGGCATTCAAAAACTATAAGTCCTATCACTATGAAAAGCATATTGGTGGAAAGAGGACAAGTTTCCCTCCGTGTCCATGTCTTTTTGTAATGAAATTCCAAAAAATCTGCGTTTCCTGTTTGGATTAATTGAATCACTACAAAATTTCACCGCAATTCACAGAATACTGGTGTCTCCAAGGCTTTATGCTGATCCTCCAATGGAAAACATCCAAAGCAAATTCAGAGTGTTCTTTTCCTTTACCTTCTTTCTCACCAAGTTGTCGTTGGATTCTCTTCATTCACACTGCTGTCCTGGTCGCTGCCAACTCCCACTGTGGACCTGGAGAGGAGAGTGCAGAATGTGTTTAACTGTGTCCACAGCCAAGCCAGAACCACCATTGCCAAGAAATAAACCCCAGTCCTTTTTCCCGTGTGCATCTCAAACACCCAGAGATTTAGATTCATTTTCACATTGTTGTTTGATCAGCACAGATATCTGTGAGTTCCATGATGAGAGCTCGTCACTGTGAGGATTCATTAAGAGTTGGTTGTCTGATCACAGGCGTCTTCTCTGTAGTTCAGTCTAGTTTTCTTCCAACACCTGGGTGCATATTCATCCGCAGAATATGACGCAACACAGAAGAACCTGCTTCATCGTGGCGTCTCTCAGCTTAGACCTTCACTGAAAGTTGACGCTCTGCTGTTCCATCACCGGGGTGTTTGTGCCAGGAACTGGCGTGCTGTGTTTTTCTGTGTCTCTGTTTTGCAGTCTTGGCAGGGTTTTGTGTATTGTTTCTATTCATTACTGAATTTTAAGACAACAGATAAATAACAGTTACATCCATCTGTACTTCAGCATTGTTCTCTTGTTTTCCTGGCAGGGTTTCCTGGGATGCTCGTCTTCAACATCTGAACTTTACAACAGCAAATAAATAAACCTCTATCTCTATTTTTACTGTTTGCTTGTGTGTGATATCTGAATTCTACAGTAGCTTATATATAATGATTGTTTATCGCCATGATTCATATCCTATTATTGTCTGGTTGTTTTATTATCGACAGTGTGCGGCGGAGTACTATTGGACACCACTGTTTGAAATATATCATAGCTTTTTTCCTGTTTTATGTTTGTAAAGGTTTAGACTGAGCTGTTTCCTCAGTTAACTTTCAATCATTTCTGAAGACTTTCTATTGATTATGACCTTTCATTGTTATTGTCATTGGCAACCTAACAAATGCAATTTTTATTTCCAAAAGTTATAGGGAGGTGGTCAAAGTGCAGGACACTGATATTAGAAACAAATGAAATATAAGACTATAAGAATATGTTTTTGGGGCTGGGAACAGATTTTGTTCTCTAAAAATGTTTCCTCGTTTGGGGATAATTATGTAATCCTGTCAGCATTGCGTTTCCATCTAAATCCCTTTTGAATTTAGTTGTAAATTAGTGAGAACTTACATGACCCAAACCCTTTTTCAGTTAAGCTGTGCTATGACTTGCCTGAGGAAAATAAATTGGCCATCAGACATTCTTATTGCCTCTGAATCTTATTTGTAATTCTATGGATGCATGTCTGTATTGTCTAAATCACTGTGTAGTCATTCATTTTGAAGGTTCTGTGCAGTTAAATACCATCATTGTCTTTTTATTCACTTCTCCTCATCCTCTTCCTCTTTCTAATCTGTCTCTATCTCCCTCCGCAAACACTGTGGTAAGTAAGCGGCAATTCATGTGGCTGCAGTTCCATTTTCTTGATTGAGTTGTCCTCTTGTCTTGGCAGCAAGTACGAAGTCATAGAGCTAATTGACACTGCAGCTGCCTCTCTTTCTCCCTGTCTCTTAACAGCTTCCAGTTAACCCTAAAAACCCTGACAACATAGCCATTTTAAAGCCAATCACATATTTAATAATATTAAAGAGACACACAGTAGCATTGTTGATTGGTGCCAATCAAGTGATTCCACCATTCCTACACAAGGTCTCCTTCACAAGCACAGATTAGACAGTTGTCTGTGTTTACTGAGAAGTCCTTTGGGGTTAATCCATTATCCTAACTGCTTGTTCTCTCAAGGGTCATGGGAGTGACGGAGCTGTCATTGGGTGAGATGCAGGGTACACCATAGAGAGGTCGCCAGTCTATCACAGGGCTGTAATGTAGAGACAGACAACATTCACACTCACATTCACACCTGTTGGTGTGAATTAACCTAACATGCATGTCTTTGGATGGTTGGAGGAAGCTGCAGTACCCAGAGAGAACCCACACAGACACGGTGAGAACACGCAAAGTCCTCACAGACAGCCACACCGCCAACCCGTGAATCCAAACACGGGTCCCTCTTGCTGCAGCAACAAGCTACTGAACATGTTCTATCAGTGTGTAGTGGTGAGTTCTCTGTTCTTTGCAGTTTATTTTAATTATTCTTTAATATTCCTATTAATTGCTTGTCATCATGTTACTGTAACAAGTTAATTTCCTCCTTAGGAATCATTCAAATCTTCTCTTATCTCATCTTAGTCTTGGTCAAATGAGTGTTGTATAGTGATATCATTTACCTAAACACAGTGAAAACAAGTTCCAAAGTGTGAGTCAAATGATTATTTTACTGTTGCTAAAGTTGGATTAGCAGAACAGGATTTTTTGAACAGACAAACTGAACACAAATTTCAACTCTATCTCCCAGCAATCAACAAAAATAAGTTACAGTCAGCTACTTTTAACACAAAACAACATTTCTACATTTCTTCTATGAATGTGTTTCCGACCTGCATGACACAAATATGAAGATGACAATTAGAGAAAGAGACACTAAATAAAGACAGGAGCAAGTGAGGACAAGAAGAGAAAGAGATAATGACACAGACCTGAGACACAAACAGGTAATTAAAGATCAAGAGTGAGAAAGACAAGTGAAGAGGCAGAGACGGAGCAGCCATCTGTCTTTCTGAATGGCATTATAAGAGAAGTGAGTGGCAGTGACACAAACATGGTGACAGAGAGAAGGGCAGGAAGGCAGGTGTAGAACGAAAAGCAAATTAAAAGATGACAGGTTCATTTCCAGCTGTCTGTCTACGAGTCATCGAGACGAGTGTCTGGTTTCACCTCATTTCAACATGTCACTCCACTAGAGGACCTAATGGAGGACACCCCTTCTGACACGCAGTCCGTCAAAAGTCAATAAAGTAAATTATACAGCAAAGTGTGACATTTTATTACACTGTCAGTGATTTAGGTCCTAGTCTATAGCTTTCATTGCAACAGTTCAGCTTGTTTTTTTAAGTTTAACTCCATCCATCCATTATCAGCTGCTTATCTGGGGTCAGGTCATGGTGGTAGAAGACTCAGCAAGGTAGTCCAGACATATTTTCCAGCTCCTCCTCAGGGATTCACAGACCTGCACTTTCCCTGTAGCATGTTCTGAGTCTGCCCCACAGTCCCCTCTAAGTTAGACGTGCCCAGTATACCTCCAATGGGAGGCGCCCAGGAGCCATCCTAATCAGATGCCCGAACCACCTCGACTGGCTCCTTGCAACCTTAAGGAGCAGCAGCTCTACTCCGACGTCCCTCTGGATATCCAAACTTGATACCCTTTCTCTAAGTCTGAGTCTGGCCACCCTGTGGAGGAATCTTATTTTGGCTGCTTGTATTCTCAATCTCTTTCAGTCACTACCCAGAGCTCATGACCATAGGTGAGGGTTAGAACATAAAATCAATTGGTTAATTAAGAGCATTGCCTTCCAGCTCAGCTCTCTCTTTACTAAAGCAGTTCGGTACAATGCCCAGAGCACTGCCGACGCTGCACCAATCTGCCTGTCGATCTCCATTTAAACTCTAGGCTGAACAATGTGTGGCCATCTAGACAACTTCATGCAGTATGTATGTCAGTTGTGGAGTTGCTATTTGAAAATTTATTGAAAGTTGAAGATGACCAAATTAATCAATCATTGGATTGATATAATAATCACTACGAATGTGGATAATTGATTGATCTTTCATGGAGAAAATGAGCCACACAAAACAACCAGTAATACCAAGAATTGTACATCTTTGTCAGTGTCCACAAAAAGTCAGGTTCTTTTTCATTTTTCAAATAGCTGATGCTGAGCCTTGGTCATGCAGCACATCAGCATCTCTAAGTCGACTGTCTCGTTTGTGTCAGTTTTTTCAGCAGCACGTACAGAACATTATGTTCTAAGAGGATTAGAACGCAGCATGAAATGTAAGAGGAAATATTTAGTTCTTTGACAGGAGAGGCTCATCTTTTGATGTTGTTTCAGGTACTTTAAGTAAAGAGAGGAACAAAAGTTTGAAAA
The DNA here is from genome assembly GCA_032362345.1 of Sandelia bainsii. Taxonomy (NCBI): domain Eukaryota; kingdom Metazoa; phylum Chordata; class Actinopteri; order Anabantiformes; family Anabantidae; genus Sandelia; species Sandelia bainsii. Next base: position 3,851,092 of record JAUMHL010000012.1, read on the forward strand.
TGCTTCAAAATCCCACTGGAAGATGATGAAAGGGGAACAGGGTTTGTTATGAGAGCAGGGGATGAATGTAGATCTGCTATTCCTCACTTCAGCGAGGAGACACTATGATTAAATATTCATTTTGATATCAGATGAGTGTTTAACTCGCCTGACACTCGTCCCAAATGAGGCACAGCTGCGGGCCGGCTGTATGTCACGCTGCAGCCTGCGTGCACGTTGTAACTCAACAGTAAAGGGATATTTAAAAACTTCTAAAGACACTCGACCCCATGAAGGAGTGCCACTCTGGCATAATGGTTAATGCCATAAAATGAGCACATATCGCAGAACAAAAACAACACCAGAATTAGATGAAATAGAGAGTTATTTGAGTATGTAGGTGACAGTCATTTTTAGAACACAGCTCCTCCTTTTGTGCGTCTGTGTAGAGCATAAACCGCATCTTAGACAATTTACACCAATGTTATGCAAAGAAATTCATCACTTCCTTTCCGACATTTCATTAAAAGTGCTCGTCATTTCTAACTCCGACTTAACACAATCACCTATAACTTGCTGTGTGTCTGAAAATAAATAATGACAGCCTCATTATATGATATATTATTCTGAGACCAGCACAGTGACAACCGCTTATTTTACATCCCATGATTTTATTCTTCATTTCTGGGTCAGATATGGTGTTAATGTACAGACAATGTGGTTATGATATTGTAATGTCTTGTAATGTGTTTTAAATGAATAATAATACCACATCTACCTATGGTCCTAAACACTGCAGTGGAATTGAATCAACATCTGTCAAACAAAGATCACGTCACTTTTCTTACGTGTTCACATGCACCAGAAAACCTGAAGGCAACAGCAAGAAGAGTTCTTTAGTTTGATTTAGCATGAAAAAGTAAAAACGGCAAACTGCGTGCAGGCATTTAACAAGATTAGGACGAAGGAAGGGAACTAAACAGTACATATATACTGTACACTGCACAAAATGAGAATCACACACACCCAGTGATGTCAACAGACTGCAATAATAATTGCTTGACACCTAAAGCAATGATGATAATGATTATATAAAGCCTAAAAGTGTAAGGAGGAGGATGGGGTGGATGAATACATTAATAAGACACTGTCTAATAGAAAAGTCCAGTGTGCAACATGTTTAACATTTTAAATTTTTACTTTATGTATTTTATTTTGGAACTTTGAACTGAATCCTGATTTTTTTGTGCCTAACATAAACCCAGTCGTCTTGTGCGCCTAAACTCAACCAAACCATGATGTTTCATCAGCTGTAACCAAGTGTTTAAGATTGTTGTCATGACGACAGGTCTGACATGCAGCCTCCATCATTCACACAGAGTCAAATGGTGGCAATCCTGAGGCATCAAATACCAACACCTTGGTATAAGACATCCAAGGCCTTATAAATTTCAGTATTTAGCGCCACGAGAAGGATCATTATCTGACGCTGAATTATAACAAAATTATCAAGTTAGTCAGAGATGATGATCATTTTACTATCCAGAACAGTGGCAACTCAGTAAGTTGAAGAGTTTAGCCAACACAGCTTTTGTTTATACACTGACCAGTGAAAGATACTGTCATGGTCACACCTGGATTTCCTGTTTTATTCTGAAATCCCCGCTCACTTCCTGTCTGTTCATTCCCTTGTTTCTGCCTGCTTCACCCTAATCAGTCTTGATTGCTTTCACCTGTGCTCTTCACTCCCTATTGAAGCAGCTCACCACACACTCACCATTTGTCAGATTGTCTGTATACTTACCCCAGTTGCGACTCTCCAGCGCGCTTGTTTTTTGGACTGCCTAATTGGATTCCTTGACCTGACTTCTGTTCCAGACCTGCCTTAAGCCTCGCCTCACCCCCCCCCGTGTTCCCTGGCTCACTTACCCTGTCTTCGGCTCTGGACTCTGACCCTGGATTGTCTTTTGGATTAACTCGGACTGTCTCGATTGGGGAGGATTGTCTACGTGAGTCTATTTGTGCTTGTGTGTTTCTGGCACCATCTTGCTAACCGCATGGCAGGTACCTTCCATAAAGGCAGCCATTTTGTCTCCACCCCTGCCCTACCATTTTGAACCTGTTTGTCTGTTTGACCCTCTGTTCTGTGTATTCCTGCTACACCTTGCAATATTCACAGTACGCCTTTTAATAAACCACCTAAACTCTCCCTGTGTGTCTGACTGCACTTCTGGGTCCAATTATCTCTTAAAAACCTCACACGCTGGTGTTGAATGAATCTCAATTATGGTATTATCTGTATAGAGTATTCTGTTTTATGTGTTGCTGCAATGTTCTGTGTATCAGAAATGTATTTCACCCAAGAATGTACTTCAGGAAATCAGTAAAGGATTCAAATTCATTCGAATTCCAGGAACTGCATAAGATATACAGCTGACATTATACATGGTGCATTCAGTCAAGTGAGTCTGTACATTATAAACGCATACACACATACAGTAAGCTACAATGCACACCCACTGACTCACAAATACACAGGTTTGACCATAGGAGCAGAAACTGGCCTGCATTTTAATTGCAGAGACAAGGACACTGGCCTGTCCATTACAATCAATCATATTATATTATATGCAACAATAAAGAGTCACAAATAAACATCTGCGTCACACATTATATCACACAAACATAAGCTAATAGTACTAAAAATGATACACAGCAAGTCTCTTATGTTTTGGTTGCCAATATGTCTGTACAATACAAAGTCCTTTGGTTGTTTTGGCATTCAGGAGAAATGGGTTACAATGTTGTTTTGCTTTACATTAACATCATGACATGGTTTTATTTTCAGTTTCAAGGCACATAGATAAAAGTAAATGCACAGAAAAGTACATACTCATGACTCTACACTGTCAGAAACAAGCATGAAAGTTATGAGAAGCTTAACTTCAGGATTCTAATCTGTAGTGGTGAAAAAAACATATAATTCTCTTTGATGAATTTTCATTCTTTGAAAAGAATGAGTCATAGTTGCTGCTGATCATAGCTTAACGAGCTACACATTTGTACACATTGTTGCTGGATATGAAGATGATCTAAAATACGACTAACACAAAGTTAAACTAAAACCTTTTTTCATTAGTGCACCTAGCAACATAGGTGGAATCCTGAATGTGTAACACTGGTTTTGGTCAGTGAGGTGAAACAGAAGATGGAATACGCAACCCTCCCCATGAAAGAACAAGCAGAGGATACCATAAATACATAGAGTTAATATTGAACGGTGCATCCTCAGGGGTGCACGTTCTAGCCCTTCGCAAATGAACTTTTGTTTCAGTAAAAGAAAAAGAGCGCAAGAATGCAGAGGTTTCCCATTCCTCTGCTTCTGCCTCTCATCTGTACACTATACAGTGGCAGGAACCAGCCACAAATCTGAATAAATGCCCTTTAGACATCAGCGCTGAACCAATCCCCATGCCAGCACAAATGAGCACAATTATTTCAGAATTTCAGACATATTTAGGTCTTGTTTCTACAAAATGAAAAAGAAAGCAACTCCTACAGGCACTGCCTCGTTGCCTCAGCTGTCCTTTCGGCGCTACATTAACACTGGATTTGGCACAAACAGCCTCATCAACATCTATTAAACATCAGAATGTTCCATTAATTACATTAAGTATATCCAATAGCTAGCAGCAATGATAGACATCGTGTGTTTTCTTCAGTACGATTCAGTTCATTTTAGCTCAGTTCACTTTGGGTGGGCGTAAAATGTGTGTTAGCTCCTGTTATTCTTCACCACTTGTGCAAGCAAATGAAAGGGAGAGAGAGCAAGAGAGAGGAAAATACAGAAAGATAGAGGAAGAAAGCAAAAGTAATTAACTGTGCATGGTGACAGAGAATAGTTCTTGCACTTGACAGTGCTAAATAACTCAACTGGAATGGGTGAGATTGCACCAGTGAGAGTTTCTCACTGTGACACACAAACACACATTTGGTAGAAAATTGACAAAATGCAGAAAAGAAAAGATGCACAATAAGATGTAGCACGTTTTAGGTTAATTTGCAGATTTTTCACATAGGCTAATCAAATTACAAACAATCAAATTGCAGCTATCACTCAAATAAAGCCTTCAGTTTTGGACTGTTATCACACACACACACACACATACATAGTGAAGTGGGTCACCCTTATCATCTCCTGCATTACTCAGACAAGGGTGCAAGGAGCTTACATTTGTGTGTTTTTTGTCTTTACATACATCTCAAGGAAAGTGTACCTGCGTGCCCACCTGTAATTGTCTGTGAACAAGTTTGTGTGTGTTCCTACTGTGACCTGGCAGTGAAGACGGTGCTGTCCCTGTTGCGGCATATTAATACTAGTGGTTACAACACAGAGAGAATGTCATGACAAATTATAGGCTGTGTGGCCCACTCCCAACTGGGAGACTGCTATCTTTTTGTGTGTGTGTGTGTGTGTGTGTGACCGCACATTACGGCAATTATTTTCTGCAGTAACCTCTCAGGACAAGACCTGTCTGCTTCCTCATGTCTTTTGATTGCATTGATTGATGGCTTCTGACTCAACCAACATACTGGGATGATGTCAATCTGACACTGCAGCACATGCTAGATAAAATCTCTTCAAGAAGTCACTGTGCACACACAGCCTGATACTGCAGCTAAAATGGAAATTACATGGATGTACTCCAATGCAGCTAATAGATAATGTTTGTTATTGTAAAAAAACATATATAACACCTGATATCTTTTTCAGTATGGGCAATTTGACAGCAATGACTAATATAACACTGTGCTGGTCACTTTACTCAAGCTGAATGTTAAGATCAGCATGCTAATATGCTCACAATGACGCTGTTAACATGTAGCTATAACCAGTATAATGTTTACTGTGGGCGTTATCTTTGTTTAGCATGTTAGCATGCAACTTACATTTTCTGATAAAGTTGCCAAGATTTGTTTCTCCCATCGATAATGTTATGTGATTAACAGTTGGAGCACTTCTGCAGAGCCTGAACTCTGAGGTAGATATGAACATCAAGCTTAAAACACCAATGTTTTTATGCTACTTGTGACTCGAATGTATCAGTTCTCACATTTGAGCAATATGTGGCCTATATGTGGGAAACTTTATGACTGGCCTGTGTAATCCGCATACCAACTCAACATTAAAGATGCAGTGTGTAAGAGATATTTACCTCTAAAGTTTTTTGAGTGGGGCTTCCCCTTCTAGCAAATCAGAGAATTTCAATTATTTCTACTTGATTAGTAAGTTGTGGAGCATTATTATTAATTGTAATTTAATTAATTTAATAACAACAACTAACCAAAGCACTTGTGTGTGGTGGTCAGGGCAGGGACTGGGAGGGCTAAGGGGAGCAGAGTCGATTGATTTCAAGTCTCATGCCAACAGAAGTATTTTATTTTACCCTTAAATACACAATATTGAGTTAGTAAATTATATTTTCAACCTGATCCCAATCAGACAAAGTCAAGTTATCTTGTGTTAGTTTGTGGTTTGACTAGTTATAGAGCCCCTTTGTCAAAATCTAGTTTTAAAACATGGATTAATTATTATTGTTCTTACATGGAGCATATTCCTAAATATTTTAATAACGTTATTGCAAACTTAATACAACAGAGAAAACTCAGGATGAGTTAATATTATACAAAATTATTGATAAAGAAAGTTTCCCTTAATCTGGCTCTTCCACATCCCAAAAGTACCAGATTCTGCAAAGTGAATCTAGACATTAGTTATGGATTATGGATTTTCCATATTAACCTACTGAAATCAGCCAGTCTCCCTAACATAGCATAGAAATGTTTTTTTATGTGTAGATACATATGAGTTCAACTACAGAAATGCAGCTTGCTGTTCCCAGTCATTGCCCAAGAACTAGTGACACCCAATGTGGCCATCACAAGGTCTCTAAACGTCTTGTATAGAGAATAAAAAAAATAATAGCAGGTGTTTCAGTGTTTCTCTCTCTTTTTCTTGCCCACCCACAAGCACACACCTTGATCTCTTTCTTTCACCTGTATTCATGCAGCTCACTGCAATCTCTGAAGCTTTGTGTCCATTTTCAGTTGTGTTTCCAGCAGATATAATACGTACACAAGCTTTACTTTTTTTTCTGTCTATCTTCCCTCTCTCCCTCCCTCTTTGACTAAGTGACACATTTTGCTGCCTTCTGTGAAACGTAGGCATTTTTGCAAGCACATGCTGGCTGAACCAAATGTGAAGCTAAGGGTAGTGCCCACATTTGAGCATGATACAAACTCATACATTGTCAAAACACAGCCTCTGTAAGTACAAATGGACTCTTTGCAATTGCACTGCTGCCACAAGTGACAGCTGTTGTTAAAATGAGGATACAGTGAAGTATAAAGTACACATAATGGGTTTGGCAAACATAATTAAAGAGCTGTCCTTAATGCATATCACAATTATACAGAATTTTACAACAGGGGTGGCCGTTGAAATTCATTTATACAAAGTGAGACTGTTTTGTAAGGAGCAAGATCCACTCTGGATATGTTTTCCCATCCTTTCACTTAATCAATAATCCAGGATGTTAAATTCAAGAGGTTACAGATCAATGCAGCTCCTCCCATGGAGATGCCGGCCAAACAGGAAACTTGGTCTGTGAGTAAATAAGATGTGTTGGTGGAGGTTAGCCATTTTGTTGCCCTTTTAATGATGTAAGACCAGACTAATCAGCTGGTATGAATAAAACATGACCATGAAAGTACTCGTCTGCCAGTTGTGATATCTGATTTTTTTCTGTCAAGGTCTCAGATATATCAGAGAGCTGGCTGTTTTCCACTAAAATGTTGGGCAGGCTTTATTTCCACGTTTAGAGAAATCAATGCCAAACAGTCTCACTTCATCAAGGACAGTATGGATCAGAATTCTCTCTGCCATTGCCACAGAATTTCTCCAGTGGGTTCATATCTGACCACTCTCAGATCCTCAGGTTGCCAAGTATGAACAGCACTCTTACATGTGTTTAATTTTCAACTTATTCTCTTTACTGTTTATAGCGTTGGGAATCATGCCAGTTGGGTAAGTTGCCTGACTAACCCAAATATCAAGAGTTTTGTGTTGGATTCAGTGTACTGCCCCTGACCTCTGGAAACCCTTAAGAAATTGTTTATTTTTCCTTGGACTTTGTTCATGTCAGTGTCCATGAGCAGCTGCTATTACATCATCCTTCTGCCCCCACATCTTTGAGCAGGGGTCACTACCAGTGCTCTGGCAGCCCATCAGTCTGGAAGCCATGAGCTCTTCCGCGCCATCTCTCTGACCTCACTTTACCCTCAGATACTGGTCTGTAGCTCTCCATTGAGCAGGGCAGCGTTGTGAGTCTCCAGGTTGGCGTTGCAGATTACGGCATCATTAACCATCCTGCTCCTGTCTGCCCTGCTGTCACTGCGCTCTACCTCGTCCAGGCCCGCCACCTTTTTCAGACACAGTACGTTCTGAAAGCTTTTCTTGAAGTTGTCCGACAGGAACGCGTACAAGATGGGGTTGGCGCAGCTGTTGGCATAGCCAAGTACCACCACGAAGTCGAAGGTGCTTTTCACGGCAGAGGTGGGGTTGATGGAACTGGTGACAGAGGTGACGTTGAAAATGTAGAAAGGCAGCCAGCAGAGAACAAACACTGCCACCACAATGGACACCATCCGTGTCACCTTACGCTCTGAACGCTTGCGTTTAGAGGATCCCACTCTTATGCCGGATGACTTCACCTGGCAAAAGGAACAAATGTCAGTGGATTAAAGTCTCTCAAGTAGAGAGGCACACAGAAACATGTTAAAGGGTAGCATCAGTCAACCTTATGATCAGTGACATTTTAAATTAAGCGACAGTTTCATTTTTTTTACAATATCAAAATGTAATTGACTATCTTGTTATTGAACAACAACATAGTCACATGGTTACACAGTGGAGATGCAGAAACCAAAAAATGATGTTACATTATAATGGCACACATGCAGTGGTAAATTTTTACCTTGACTATAATGAGCAGGTAGCACAGACATATGACTACCAGAGGCAGGAAGAATCCGATGAAGAAGGTGAAGAATATGAAAGCTGTGTAATAGAAGTCTTGGGGCTCTGGCCACACAATACCACAAACTGGCACTTTGTCCAAGCCACTGAAGATCATAGTTGGTAGGATGACTAACAGCGACACACCCCAAACTGTCAGATTAATTAGCTTGGCTACACAAGGCTTCCGCCATTTTGTGGACTTAATAGGATGGACCACTGCCAAGTATCGATCAATGCTCATCACCATCAAACAGAAGATGCTGGTGAACTGATTGAGTGAGTCTGGGAGGGAGTAGAGGATGAGAGGAATTAATTAGTATTTATTCATTCTAAAAACAAAGCACTAAAAAATAAGACATGAGGGTTAGGTTGAGTCGGAGGTTAAAGTATTAAAGTGAAACACATCTTGGCCGTAGAAAAGGCTTCGGTACAACAGTGCATATTGTGGCCAGTATAAGAAAGACACCAACTCTAATCATTTTTAAATATGAATCCTCACAATTTGTACTTTGCCGTTTTAATAACTGGAGTATTTTTGTAGTTTGTTGTTTTTAGACACAAAAACTTGCTCCAACTGTAAGTTAAAAGCCAGGAGTAAGCTCCCTCTGCCATAGCTCAGGAGAAGGAAAAAACTTGTAATTTGCCTTATATACAGGACAACGTAACTTTGAAAGATCCCAACTTGATTTAGTTTAGTGGGACTGTTGAAGTTTGTTTCACTGTCTTATAAGTGCATTTTTGCAGGAACAAGGGTTGTGTATCTTGGCCAAATTCCTTACACTAGAATTTGACAAACAAAAAAAGGCAAGCTGTAGCAAACAAGACCTACTGTGACAGATACATAAGGACTTCAATATTGTTTTAAAAACAACTTCAAAAAACCCAAACCATTCTTTTAAGGGTCCACATTGTGAAAATTTGTTTTCTCTACATACCCTTTCCTCAGTTGGAAACGTAATCTGGTAATTGTATCCAAGTCCAAGCACAACTTTCAATGCCCTAAAGAATATCCAATATGCCTATTTCAGTCTTTCAAACACTCATTCCTCCCTTGGTCTCTAAACACTGTATAGAGAATAATGGGGCTAATATTCTCATAGCCATATATTTATCTATTTTCTAATCTCAAATGTGAAAGTAGAAAATAGCCCCCAGTGTGGGGCTGGAGCTAAGAACCAGTAATTAGTTGTTACCTTAAATTAATATGTTTGGAAACATGGGGGAGCTACTACTTGTGCTGCTAACTGTTTAATCTAATTTTAAAAAGCTGCACTTATTACTAGACTCTAGGAAGTCACCTAGTCTGTGAGCACAAAATAGTCAGGCACATAACGTCACATGAAACCACAACCTGAAATTTTAACACTTTTTGTTTTTCATACACACAGATTAGATACAGTGTTTATAAGTGAGCTTTTGAAAGTTGCTAGACACTTTTATCTAACTAACCTTTAATTATCCTCTGCTTTGAGGCTAAGTGTATTTCCATGTCTCAAAATACCAAACTGTTTTGCACAAAAGCATTTTGAACAAAAACTCTTTAAGTTACACCTGAAGTAAAGATTTTTATGTAACTTTTTACATTACTTTACATACTTTACTTTTTTTTTTTTTTACAGTGTACCATCAGCCATCTTTTCTATACCCACCTACAGTCATGATCACCCTGCACAGCGCCTCTCCAAAGGGCCAGTGCACCAATGCCAGCTGCAAGGCGATGAACGGCAGGCTCATCATGCACAGAACATCTGCCACAGCCAGGTTCAGGATGTAGATGTTGGTCACCGTCTTCATTTTGGCGTAACGCAGGATGACATAGATGACCAGGGTGTTGCCACAGAGCCCAACAGAGCACACTATGAAATAGATGAAGGTGATGACCACAGAACTCGTCTTGTCCTGGTGTTCTGGCTCCTTGGTCTTTGAAATGTTCAAGTCCAGGTCAGACTCATTCCCTTGGATGTAACTGTCATACAAGAGGGACTCAGGGATGGAGGTGTTGGGGGGGTTCAGGAGGAAGGGCCACTGATCTAAGGCCATGATGGTATGATAGAATCAAACATCTAAAGAGGAGTATGGTAAATATTGATAACTTTTAGGTTAGCGTTTAATGCTTAAATGATTTTTAGAAGCTGTGGAAAGGGGTTAAGATAAGTAAATTTAAGACTTTGGGCTCTAGGGAATTGGGGCGACCGGGGATTTTTATGCATGAGGAACCACAAGTATCACATCCCAGCTGTCAGGAGATGGTGAAATAGCAAGATAGATCTATGGAGAGAGAGAGACAACATGGGGTGAAAGATCAGTAAATTTCACTGAGATAAAATAGTCCCATAGTAATAGTCCCCTAAAATCCATGGCAACAGTTGCAAGGTTAGTTTGCATGTAACATGCATTTAATCAAAGGAAGCTTATATTAAATAGATTCTCTCCAAATATTTAGTATACAGGTTTAATGCTTCTTCTCCTGGAAAATCCTCAACACTACTTGTGTCCCTTGCAGAAAGCACTTGGCAGACAGAGACATGGATGAGATAGCCAAATCCAGCTAAGTCCAAATTTTACATGATGCACAGTTTTCTAAAACACAACTTTTGGCCATTTCTCCTTCATTTGAAAAACACAGCAGAGAAATAAAAAAAACGAACTGGAAGAGTAATACATGAGATGTAAACATTATTCAACATCTTCCCAAACACCCTTTTCCCAAACAGCCTTTTTTTTTCATCTTATGACACTGATTGCACTGATACCAAGCAGATACATTGGTGGGATGACTACAAAATTCATCGCGACTTCTCTTGCGATTCATATTTTTGTGATTTCCCCATCTTGAATCTTGAATCATGGGCGAAACCAACATGTGTTCAAAATGTCTGCTGAGTCTCGATGCTCTTCTGTCTTTTACTTGCTTTAGATCCTGCGATGCCACACTGAGCCCAGATCAGGTGTGTGGTATGTGTCTATGTAAGCCTCCCCCATGTATGCATATATGCAAAAAGGTACGCCTGAGCGGGAGAAGGACGAGGTCACAGCACTGCTGAAGACAAATGTTTATTCAATTGATCTTGGGGACAAACAGCTCTGACACTGTGGCACAATCTCTCACTCTTCCCCTGTAGTGACAGCATCTGGCTCAACAGGGACAACAGTCCAGCTCTTGCTTTCACAACTCAACTGCATTACGTGTGATTGGCACATTTTGGCCCACTTTGGACAGTCCACTGTGCTAATGAGGGATATGATAAAAGGCTGCATACAAGTACTTATCACAGAAGATGAGGACCAGTATTGCACTTCTGTGTGCATGCATGAAAAGGCTAGACTGACACAGTGGCTATTGATGATTTGTGTACTTTCTCTTAATATACACAGTGATTTCCTGTATTAAATATATACAAATTTTTCATTTTTTTAATAAAATACTGAAAACCACATATGGTCATCAGGAATTATCAGCACCTAAGAAGATGACATATGTATTTATGTATTTGTATTTTATTTGATCCACCATCAGTGAGAAAACCCACAGCTAATAAGTAAATTTAAGACTAGACAAACTATTTGACGATCATAATCGTCATTAATTGAGGTCTGTCAACCAATTTCAGAACTGTCTGGCCAATACTATGGTGCCCAGTTCACACAGCTACAGTACAAGGGCAGCAGTGAGCAAAACTAGCAATGGAATAACTTGTCTTGATGAGCTGCTAATCAAACCAAAGTATGGGATTCATTGAAGAATTTTAGTGACTTGGTCTAATCTTCAACTGCCACCTCCGGCAGAACTTCAGTCTCATCCCGAGGGAGGCGGGGGACATTGAGTCTGAATGGGCCATGTTCCGAGCCTCCATTGTCG
>JAUMHL010000012.1:3866422-3892018 GCA_032362345.1 Sandelia bainsii
TTCTATATAGTTCTGTATATATACTTATATTTTGCAAGGTTCTTAACCTTGCTATGTAAAGTGCCTTGAGATGATCTCTGTTATGATTTGGCGCTATACAAATAAAGATGAATTGAATTGAATTGAATTGACAGGGTTATTATTTCCTTCAGTGTTTTGCTGGCATTTTTTGTGGCTGTTGTGGCCTAAAGTGGACTGATTTCAGCGGTTTGCAATCTGACTCCTCCCGGCCATATGTCGAGGTGTCCTTGAACTAGCCACTGTACCCCCAAAAGACGACCCACATGGGACAAGCCAAAAGAGGAAAAAATTTGCATCAATATTTCTTTATCACATGCCAACCTACATGTTTTGTACTAGAAAAATTTGAGCTAATCATTTGTGTCCCATCACAACGTTGTATGTGGTGCAAAATATTTTACCCTCCCTTTTGTGCAGAACATCAGAGAACTGCCTTGTATGGTCTTTAACAGTAACTTTTGCAGACACCCTACCACATCCAGAAGTCCTGAGATTCTCTTGCATATATAATTTGCTTTTGTGCATAGGTTTTACATTAAGAAAGTGACACTGCATAGCATTAGCAGTCTCATCAGCAGATCTGGTGTGAGGCTTTCAGGGACAGTACACAGTGTAGGTTAAATTTTCAGAGAAGGTGTGATGATTGGATGCAATCATGAAAGGGCAGGACTGATTTATCAGTGCTCTGTGCACCACTACTTAAATGTCATTCAAAATTATAGGGGTCAAGACAAAGCATGTCCTTTGAGACCTTTTTTAAGACTTTTAAATCATACACAATCACACAAACATGTTAGATGTTAGACTCTCACTGATGTAGGGAATGCCAAATACAAAAACAACTTTGTCTGAACCCGCCTCCTCTTTGTCGCCCGCCCACGCTCACAAGGGAACAATGGTTCTTTTAAGTTCTCCACCTTCCATTTGTAAGCTTGAGATTCTCTCCACCAACACAATTCATCAAGAACTTTAACTGTTGTGTTTAAGTGGTGAGACACAAATTACTGAAAAAGCAAAAGGTGATGAGATTCAAACTGTAAGAGTGAGACAAAAAAAACCTATAACCACAGAAAGAAATAATTTGACAGCAATGATGCTGGTCCAGAGAGATACAGTAGATACAACATGATCAGACAGGAGAAAGTGAAGAGAGGAATAAATTCAGATGGACTTGACCCTCTGCAACCCTGATGCAGAGAAGATGAATATTGACAGAGAGGCTGTTGTCGGTAAGACTGTGTTCAGTTTTCAGTGAATTTCTGCCAGGAGACAAAAATAAATGACAACTGCAAGTAGGAGTTTGTGGGTGTTGTGTTACTAAGGAAAGAAAAAAAGTTTCAATTAGGTGAAATCCATATATAATTTCATATTTTAAAATTGCATCAGTGTCAGTAGAAAATGATTTTTATTCCACCGTAACATTCAAGTAAAGTAACTATCATAGTGATCAAGTGATGTGATGTACACGAAAGTGCCAACAACACCCACTTAGTGTCACCAGTGACAAACAAGATGCTGGCAGCTGGTTGAAAGCTGCATTTCTCAAACAGAACCTCTCTTCTAACAATGACAAATCGTATCAGATTTTTGTGATGTTCTCACCTATTTCAGTACTATCCTGAAAGACATTTGCCAGAGAACACCAAAATTGGCAGGTCCGGCCCTGGCGCCCTGTGCTTTTCCCAGATGAGAGCAGGTTCACTCTGAGCTAGGGCTGGGCGATATATATATAGCATGGAGAAGGAGGAAAGCAGGAGGGGCGGTGAGGAGGAGAGGAGCAGGTTGGTATATGTCGAAGCAGTGGCTCAATCATCTGGAGGTGGTTCGGATTCCAATGAAAGCTTCGAGCACTTTAAATCTTTTTCTCCATTAACAACAGCGCCATGAGACGCAGTACGAAGAGTGTGTTAAACGCATGCTGCCACCGCGGCCGTGAGGTGGAACGACATTACCAAAACAGTAGCTTATCATATCGCTAAAGACATGGTCGCTACCCTAACGGTGGAACAACACGGCTCATAAAAGGGCACATTGTTTTTTAACAACACTTAATTGATTAATCAGCAATGCAGCTTTTTTTTTTACAAAACCTATTTCATATGTGCCAAATTTGTCTAAACTGCCAATAGTTTGTCATACATTAATAAAATACCTGTGACATTTAGAACATGTACATTTGCCCCATAGTTGTCTTTTTGTAATTACTTTATAGAATCAAAAAATATCGAGATATGTATCGTATATCGCCATTCAGCTTAAAAATATCGAGATATGAGTTTTGGTCCATATCGCCCAGCCCTACTCTGAGCTCGTGACATGTGAAAGGGTCTGGAGAAGCCATGGTGAACGTTATGCTGCCTGCAACATTGTTCAGCATGATCGGTTTGGTGGTGGGTCAGTGTTGGTCCTGGGAGGCATATCCATGGAGGGACGCACAGACCTGTACAGGATAGATGATGCCACCCTGATTGCCATTAGGTATTGGGATGAAATCCTTATGCCCATTGTTAGACCCTTCGCTGGTGCAGTGAGTCCTGGGTTCCTCCTGTTGCATCACAATGCCCGGCCTCATGTGGCAAGAGTATGCAGGCAGTTCCTGGAGGATGAAGGAATTGATACCATTGATTGGCCTCCATGCTCGCCTGACCTAAATCCAATAGAACATTTCTGGGACATCATGTTTAGGTCCATCCGACGCTGCCAGGTTGCACCTCAGACTGTCCAGAAGCTCAGTGATGCCCTTTTCAGGATCTGGGAGGAGATACCCCAGGACACCATCCGTCACCTCATAAGGAGCATGCCCTGATGTTGTCAGGCATGCATACAAGCACATGGGGGCCATACAAACCACTGAGTACTGTTTTGAGTTGCTGCAATGACATTTCAGCAAATTGGACTAGCCTGCCGCATCAGTTTTTCAGTTTAAATTTCTTGGTGACTTTGAATTAAGCCCTCTGTAGGTTGATAATTTTCATTTTCATCAAATGATGTGGCATCCTTTTGTTCCTAACACATTACCCATTCCATATCAGTATGGATATCCAGCATGAATTTTTTTTCCACTTGAGATATGATGTGTTTTCTAAGTGTTCCTTTAATTTTTTTGAGCAGTGTACGTCTACGAATACTTTCCTACACAAGTGCTTTTACATCTACTGTGACAGACTCAGAACAGGAAAATGCAACCACATAAAACTTTAATCGGTTCCAACATTTTGCTGCAACGAGCTGAGCAGCACATCTTGTCTGTGTCACAGTAGGTAAAAACCAAGCCAGGCACATGGACCAATTACGAAACATCAGGTCCCCCAGACATGTAAAAGCATCTTGTAGTCATTTTGTTCCACAGACACAACAAATACTGGTGCAAAGAAACCTCAGTGTTGTATTTTAGACATGTTTTTGTTTTGTGACAGCAAAAATATGTATTGTATAATATGTAGAACGGAGAAGAAAATTTGTTTGAGGTTAGTGACCTCAGGGACCTCGGAGTGAAGGAGCGAAGGTCTGCATTGTTAGGATTGAGCTGCTATTGGGCAACAGTGCAAATTCACATGCCAAAATTCTCTGAGTTGAACCTGACTTCAAAGAGTGCAACACTGAAATTAACATTTTAAACAGTGGTGTTATAATGACTTTTGGCATTGGTCCTTTTGAGGAACAATAATACCATACAGTTGAGCAAAAAAGTCATAACTATAGAAATATTAAAGTTGGTGTTCTTCGATCCTGGATCTACGGAGAGTCTGTCTGCAGCATTTATATATAATCCTAATTCAATACAGATGTCTAGAATCCTGTCGCACTAAAAAAATATTGTAAGGATTTTTTTATTTTATTTTTTAATCTGCCAATAGACCAAGAGAAAATTGGTCTGGTACAATCTATTAAAATAGGATGTGATATTTAGAAAAATCAGGTCTTAAAATTAGCTGGGAAAACTCATTTTAAGCTATAAATTACCAGTATTTGGAAGTGCTAATTTTTTTAAAACTCAAAAGTACCTTTTTTGTTCGCCTTTATTTAAGATGGATTTAACTTACTTTAAGTCGTACAATAGAGAGTCTTTCAGTAGACATAACACTGGAAAGACATTAAATATGTATTTCCAGTTAGCTTAAAATAATCATATTTAGCATTTAATACTAATATTATAAACTGCATAGTAGCTTATTGAAAGTTCTATGGTGATAATGATCTGCTGTACATTACTACTGCAACCTTTACTCAAACTAAGTAAAGTATATTTCTCAAACTTCTTCAACTACTTTTGTCTGAGTGAAATGTTACATGTTAAGTGATTGTGTAATGAGACTAGAAATTAGACAAATATATTTAGATTCTGAGTTTTCTGTGCAAATAACACTTAAATGGCTTTCTCAGTACTGTCAGTGTCAACCATTTAACTTCTAACCTGTGTGTGTTTAATGTAACAACTAATATTTCAACCCCTAAGGCAACTGAAACACATGCAGAGAATACATCCCAACACTCACTGTGTTTAAACATTTAATATGGAAAAAAATGCATTTCTCTTCTGTGTAATAGCGACCGCATGTAGTGAAGAATATTAAGATGCAAACGATAGGCAAGAATTATTCATAACCAAAGTCCTTTTCTGTGTAGATACCACTAGGAGCTAATGTGATGCAATGCAAAGCAGATCAGGCAACAAAGCCGTTACAGATTAAAACTCACGTTGCTACATGTACACAGCCAGGAGGCCTGTTGCCTGGATTAAACTTTAAACACTTTTGTCTCAGCGTTCCTCAAGCAAGTTGTGAGCTTACATAAGAAATCTTCACTCACCCAGACAACACATGATGATATCATGACCACTGAAATATGTTCCAAGCGCAAACCTTTGGGGCTTTGCAGAAGCATTTCTCAGAATGTGAATCATCCTGAGATGACAAGTGTATTACTTGCTTCTGTGTTATTGCTGTGACCAGACTGTGAGCTGTCAGCAGACACGTTTTGAGGGACTGCAAGGTCACATGCTCGACGTATTGATGTGAAGTGCCACTTAGCTGAAAAATAAGCATACGTCGTCACTCTGATAGAGCACCTTTATGATGCAAGGCTAAAATCTATAGAAGGTTTCCAAGAAACACAGCCATAATCAATCATAACAGTCAAGGCTCAGACGAACACTGGGCTCAAATGCAAATTTCCACTTTGTGGCTGTACTCATTATTATGAACTGAGCAGTTGTTAGGCACTGGGGCTTACTCTTTTTTTTTTAAGTAAGCGACCTCCGAAAATACAATGCTGCCTGTTAATGCTAATGTAAAAAAAAAAGTCCATCTGAAAAGAGTCCAACCCAGTCATGTTTACTCTCATCGTTCAGATTACATTCATATAAAATTCCATTTAATGTGGTAGATTACACTGCAAAAACGCTTACAGTTGGAAAACACTTTCCTCTCAACACTGTTTCAGAAGAATGAAGTACCTAAGCTATTAAAGTGCTAATGCTATTACATTTTTTTGTGGTGAACCTAAGCATATTATAATCTGATGCAGCATATTTTTCATATTTTTTATCTGTTGTACTGCACAATTGAATATTTTGATGGAAAAAAAATCCCCTGTCTGGGAATAAATTGGGATTATTATAGATACTTGAGCTCTGTCACATACCAAATGACAGACAACACCTTAAATAATCTATTTAAATTTTTTCCCTATCTGTTCAATTTTGTCAGAGACTTGTCTGTGTCTTTAAAATTGTCTAAAATTTGGCCTTGTTTGAGGTGATGTTGCTTATACTGATGGAAACAACCAACCTGTTCTCATTCCCCTGGCTTAATATTTTTGACGCTTTGTTAAGACCCTTGGCGCTCACTGCCATTCTCACATTTCACAGTGCTCTGTTTCCCAAATAACTGACAATTTCTCAGACACGGAGATGAAATTATTAAAACTGAAGGCCATCACATAAACCCACTGCATAGATAAATTATAAAGAGCCTCTTGTTTTTTGCTGTAGATGAGTATTGCTGATATCAGTAAAAGAAAACCTTGAACTTGAAGTTTACAGCGGGGAAAAACACTTTCCTACTGATTATATGTTCTCCCAATGAATACATTCATGCAGAAAATCAGTGTCTACCCCGATCCAATAGCAATGTCAAAGCTCAGTGCGTTCTGAACTCACTTGGAGCAACTGCTCTGGGTATAAAATATTGCCGCATGTAGATTAATATTGGAGTCAATGGGACACCCTATGTGTCTGATACAGATGGCAGTGGGCTTGACAAAGTGGCAGAATATGACGCTGGACACCACGGAAATGAGTACAGGTAGAAACATCATGGTTTGATTGACTTTATGCACAAAGACAGCTGGGTTAGGGTTAGGATAAGTTAAAAGTATGATAAGTACTTCCTGGTCTTGTTTCAACACGCAATGTCTTATGCTGGACTCAAACTGCCATGTTCTGTGTTAGTCCAGCACAGTGTTGACTCATTCAATCACCCTGTCTTCCTCCCTAAGCAGACTTGTGCCTTAATGTACTACACAATTGCTCTAGGTGTCAAATATTGATGCAGCTGGTTTATTGTTGTAGTTAGTAACAGTTATCGATCTTGTTTCATCTTGCAGTTTTGACTTAGAAAAATCTGCCCTGTAGTAGGTGGACAATGCCGAATCAGTAAATGAAGATATTTTGCCCTGTAAATGTATTTAACTAGCATCATTCTTCTAGCTTAGATTGTAATGTAGCGGAAATACTTTACTCTTGACACTTTTAGAGGACGATGAAGTTTTAGCTCGCTACAGCTAGACAGTTGTCATTTCAGCTGGCTAGAATCAGAGGCTCCTTTTACTTCTATGTGAAATCAGGTACACTGTTAGAAAATATATACATATTGTGACATGTTTGTATATTTGTTATGCCAAAACGTAAAGCTTGACAGACACAGTAACTTAATTTTGATGCCCATTGTTTGGTAGCTTCATTTTGTAGAGATGTGTTCTGTGCAGGAAACAACATATTTATATAACATAACAGTTTTCTTTGACTAAACAGAATATACACATATACAACTCCTCAAAGGCAGAGGCTATGCTGTTTCCACTGATGATCATTAATCTAAGTGGATCACTATGTCATGTGTCCTTCAGGGTCCACTGCTATTCCACCTGTACATGCGCCATCTAGGCGTTATTGTCATGTATAGACATGACAATAACGTTTGTTATCACAACTACGCTGTTGTTTTCTCTGTGTCTCTGCTGCACTATTGCTTCCTCTATTACATTCAGAGAAACTTGCAACTTATTGTTGCAATTTCACTGCACTATAGCTGTTATCTATTGATATCTACTGGTCTACTCAAACCAGTCTGTTTAAGTCTGTTTTACATAGCTTTTCATGTCATTCTAGTGCTTTTCACTTTGAATTACTTCAGTTTTTGACATGTGCTATATAAACGTAGCATTATCTACACATCCTCTGTGCAATACCTTCTGACAGCTGATAAAAAGGGAAAACCCAGATCATCTGCATCAAATGTGCATGTTTTCTGGAACTGTTTATTTACCAGGGAAGGGTCTATGGAGACATATGGAGCCAAATGCACACACATTCGTATGTTATCACTGTGAGAGTTAGGCTCTCATCGGATCCCCATAGCACCTAAAAACAGCTCATTGATAAACCTCAGTTGGTCCCATGTACTGCCCTCCGCATGATCCTGGGCCAGCTTCCAGTGGGAATCTAGATGATGTTGTTTCCCTCAGGAAAGCACATTAAGATGAATGGTTGCTAAGTTCCTGACACAGAATAAAGTGGAAGGATATGTTTTTAGGTTATATAAAAAGAAAACAAAAACATCCACAGAGACGATGGAGAGGGTTGACTTTTACGCTAGATTTTCATCTGTGCAGACTACGTGCACTCACACAGAGACACAACACAAAGAATACAATTTATAAGAAAATCCTGTCTACCTGAATTGCCTTGTTGAAACATTGATTTAGTCTTTGTGATAAATATTTCTGTGTGGCAGCAATAGTGTTTTTTCTGGGTGCACTAAAAAGCACAGCATTTATTTTTGCAGCTGAAAGGTGTGCAGACATTACTAATTTTGCAACCCAGTCTGAAAATAACCTCTTGTGCCCACCTTATTAAGTCTTTGTAAAAGTGACATAATTAATTTTTTATTTTTAATGTGGCTAAAATGATGTATTATGAACATGTGAAAAGCACAAGGAGGCCCGAAAATTGTTTTTTTTTATTCAGAGGTAAAAGCACACACAAAAAATCAGATATGAGTTAATGCAGCTTCATGTGAAGGCACTTATTGATTTCATGAAATATAAAATAAACCAGCCTTCTTCTTCTTTTCAAATCTCCAAAAGTGCAGAAAGAAAACAATACTAGATGTACAGTAAATTACCATGGGCTACAGGACCCTGCTTTTACCCTACACCTGACTCACCAGGGTAATAAATATATATAAGATAGTCTCAGGTCAGAAATGTAGATATGCAAATGGGAGTTGTTTTTAATGTACAAGCAGGAATCAAAATTCAAGACCGTGGGTGAGACCAGAGGGGTGTCCAGGGGTGGCACAGGCCCCCACAAAAATCTGATTGGTCACCACTGTAGAATGTGGTATTTGGCCTATGATTATAACAGAATGTAAGAACTGACTAACCTTTGGTCTGAAATCAATTATATTATCATTATAAATAATTATGTGTAATTTGTATTAATTTTGAACATTAACAGGTTCACATTTGCTATAGATTAAAAAAAGATATAGATTAAAAACACTTGTTTGCTGTTCATGGCTATTTGCATATACAAATGTTCATTATGTATTAACATTATGTCATATCAGAATATTTAAAGTTGTGTCATTGGGATTTCTTACACTGAACAAATACTTTAATTATTAATAATAGTAGTCAATAAGTCAATAGAAGTACCATTATTCTGAGTAATATGAAGTAGTAGAGTAATA
The DNA here is from genome assembly GCA_032362345.1 of Sandelia bainsii. Taxonomy (NCBI): domain Eukaryota; kingdom Metazoa; phylum Chordata; class Actinopteri; order Anabantiformes; family Anabantidae; genus Sandelia; species Sandelia bainsii. Next base: position 3,875,419 of record JAUMHL010000012.1, read on the forward strand.
AGACCATCCAGAGCTGTAGTACTCAAGTCCAGAGTGAAAAGATTACATTCACCTATGTTAATCGTACAGTGTGCACTTTTTCATCATCATGCAGTACAACAACCTACTCAGGACAGAGGTTGCATGCTTTCTTTTCTTTGAAGAGTGTTGAGTGTAATATTAAGTGAATCTAATTAGATCCTACAGTGTTATTACACCATAGATGCTTTTTGATCATTACAAATTACAGAGCAATCTCACTATCTCTAGCATCATAACAATTACATACAAGTGAGTGGTCTCGAAAATATTTTTTCTGTCTTGATGTTTAACTCTCAAGCTCATTTAAACTAGACTTGACTAGAGCCCTGGCACCACCATTAGATCAAATGTTTAATTTGTCCAGTCCTTAGCATGGTAACATGATGGTGAACATGGTACAATGAACATTACAGTATTTCTGCTGAAAAACACCATGGTTTGACTGACATCCCTGTGCATCTTGTCTCAATACTGTAATTTACCCATAGCGTTTGTATTGAGACACCAAGTGGGCAGCGTCTTTATGTAATTAAAATGGGCTTGAAATACTTATGGAAAACAAAAATACCTCAAAATTGTACAAGAGAGGTAAGTTTCTTTCTACTATATACAATCACAAACCAACTCAGCTGCCATCTATTGCATTAGAAGAAGAATAGACCTTGAAAGTCCTGTCTACTGGTCAAATGTTAAAGTCATTTGAGATTCTGTAGAATATAAAATTTCAGATTGTGCTGAGGAAACAGCAGAGTGATAATCGTAGCCGGCTGGTTATGTTTACTGTCTGCCGCCTGCAGTACTGTAGCCCTGGCTCAGCAATGTCTTGTTATTGTCATAAACATGTGCATTTTGGACAAGTCCTGTTGCACAATCAGACTGAAATAAGAAGTAGAGATTGAAAAAGATAAATGCATTGTTGGGAAATGAGGTGAGGGAATGACGGAAATGGAGGAGGAGGAGTAAATCGAAACAGAGGCATGCGAAAGAAATGAAAAAATTCTTGACAGCGAGGGGCTATGTCAGTTGCCTAACTGACCTTTATTGATCTGTTCCTCTAATCATTTCATGGACAAATGTCCACATTCACACACACACACGCTCGCACTCTCTCTCGGGTCCCATCAGTATTCTTTACTGACAAACCTCTCAGGCAGTTTGCATCTGGTCTTAATTACACGTAGAGGGTGAAGATGGGATCAGTCGGAGTAAAGACGGCCAATGAAAATAACTCCTGTCTGCCAGCGCTTTAATTAGGACCAACACACATACAGTACACACACAAATACACATACATGCACATTAGACCTTTTAATTAGTGTAACACTGGAATTGAGTGTTATAATACACTGTAAATCCTGTATCATGGGGTAAGTTTGATTTAATAGAAGTTAACTCAGCAGTTCCTTATTTGTTGACTCATCTAAGCAATGCAGTGTAGTTTGGCTGGTATCTAGTTTTAGCACCACAGCTGGTTGGTTTTATAATAAAATAAGATTATTTTGCTTTGTGTTGCGCACAGTGTGCTCCTGACAAAAACCCACTGAGGTTTCATCCTTAGGTTTCCAATCGATGCTATTGCTGTAGCTATTGTTCAAAACAAAAGTTTAGCCTAGTACATATAAATCTCCCCAATAACACTTTATATCTTGTCTAAAAATGACAAGTTGTCTTATTACAAGTGGTTACGTGTCAGACTATTTGTTGGCTAGGAGCAGTAACTTGCTGAAGCTTTTGTAGAACAGGGACATCAACATACAACATGTCGATAAAGATTCTCACACATCCAGCTGAAGCTACCTGGAAGTTGAGTCATGGCACCCGGTCTTCCTTCATGTTAGGTCGACATAACAAGATATGGCACTCCGAGCAGCATCAACGTTTGGTTGTGTCTTATTCTTCATTCTCTTTAGCAGAGGGAGAGACTGTAAAGAGTTCTGTGAATAGTTGCATAAGTTGTGGAGGTTAATGGAGAAGATTATTGCACCATATCAACTTTCACCTGTTTGATTTCTTGAGGCTGTTGTAAGCTGATAGTTGCTACCAGCTTCACCCAAAACCTCAGAGTTCAGATTCAGCTCAGATTAGTACTGTTCTGTTTAAATGATGACCATATTTCACACCTTAAGAACTGCAGTAAATTGCATTTTGTAACATATTATTTTTTGTTCTTATTATAAAAATAATAAGAAAATAACAACAATAATTAATTAAATTTATAGTTTTCTAATAATCCTCATTATCCTAAAGACTCAAAAACAGTTTATGTCTTGGGACAGTTGAGATTAATTCGGTTGAATGTTATAATAAATTGGAAATAGAAATATAAGGCACATTTCAAAAGCACTTCTTATTCATTTAGTGTTATGAATATATTCAACTGGTTTCTTTCTGGTATTTTCTACCTTGCATTTGGTGCTTCATAATGTAGGTGACAGACTGGGGAGCTGAGAAGCCTGGGAGGACAGGCAAGTGACAGTCACTATGCCTGAAATATACTGTAGACACTGCAATGCAAACCTGTGCCAAAATGTGCATATCTTTAACCCTTTCATATCAGATTTAGCACTACAGCTAGATTTCTATTTGATTGTGAGGTTGTTGTTTTTTTATTGTATTTAGTCATTTTAAAGATGTTTTAAGTTTATATGTACAATTTTCAAATATGTAATTAAATTCAGCTTTTGTTAATATATTGTTTAAAATGTCTTTGAACCTTAATCTGTGCTAATTGTTGACAGTGTTACTGTGAAAGGAACCAGTTAACCATTTACTAGAGGTTCATAATTTAACAGTGATTAAATAATTGGGTTATTTTTGCTTATATTAGTGCTCAAAAAATCAACATATAGCAAAATATAAATAAATAAATGAAAAGCCAGCATCTAGTGGCTGTTGTGAAGCACCTCAAGGCACCTGTGTAATTCAGCGAGGATTGTGACACAGTGTAGCACACATGCCCCATACTACAACACATCATTCCACCCCCACCTCAACGTTCAGAGGCTGATAACATGACCGAGGACTCAGTGACCTTCTCAGTTAAAGCTGAACATGTTTTTACTCAGGTTCTTTAAAATGCAGTACTATCCCATTCTGGGGTAGTAGCTGCACATTCACAAAATATGACATTAAAAACCTTTTTTTTAAATTTGTGACTTAATCCATCCTATCATATCATGCACTTTATTTGACATCTAACAATGAAGACAGACAGCTCGTGCCTACTCATAACTGGATCCATGGTACCTTCCTCAGGCAGGTTAACCACATATGCTATTTTAGTGGTTTAAATGAAATTAACCTACAGCATGACAAGAGAGAAATTATGTTAACTTATTTACCAAAACTAACAAACATCTAGATGCTAAATAGATGTTGGAAACTCATGTAAACATTGCTGCATTTATATTACAGTTGTCACTTAGTGTCTTTCACATTTACTGTCAAATTCTTCTTTGCTCATTGGCACTTTAACATCTCTAAAATGTTCAACGTTTCCGTTAATGTGGCAAGGTTTTATTAGCTCTTTTACAAGATAGAGGTACAGAACGCTGTGCTTAACTAAAACCAGAAAAGGGGCAGTACAACAAAAAAATATGAACCATAAAAAAGACAGTTTGCTCACACAAATCAATGAGGTGATTCCTTTTATCTAGTCAAACATCGTCATGAAGAAAAAAAATGCAGATGCAGCTCTGTCTTCTTCAGTGTGCAGTATTTCCTCACTTCCTTCCTTGAGTGCTTTTAACTGTTCACCCTGTTCTCGTTGATTTGTTGGATTTATTAGGTCTTTTCAAAACAAGCCAGCAGACACAAGAAGGTCTCAGCTAGTGGACTTGACATTTACAGAGTCTTTCCAGTTCACAGAATGCCCTCTGGGGAAAGTGTCAGAGCAGACGGTCAAGGAGACACTTAGTTTGCTTGTTCATCTTACTGAAGCAGGCACTGGTGTTTTGGAAATCCTAATATTCACTAGAAAATCTCAGTATTTTATCAACCTGATATTTGTAAATAGAATTTGTGGTGGCTGGTAGCTATACTGCATTATAATTAAAGAACATGCATTCAAAATAATACTTAAGTATACATACTTAAAATATTTATTTATTTATTGAGTTGTGAAGGAAAATGTGTTTCCATTTGAACTTAGTAATCTTTTTGGTTCACTGACAGGGGTCAGTTACATCTGTCAGTATAGTAAAATTACCTTCAGTAATCCCTGTTGTTGAGGTTGTTCCACTTGTCCACTGTACCATATTTCAGATCTGATTTCTGATTGAAGATGTACAGCTGAATTTCAAAAGTTGATATTTCGAATGATTAATGAATGAAAATACATAAATAAAAAAAAACGGTGGCTGAGTAAATCCAGTATTCCCAGTGAAAATACTGTAGAGTACAAGTATACAAATAGAGTACAAGTATATAAATAAATAAATAAATACATACATAAATAAATGTACTCAATTATTTTCTACTGTTGGAAATTAGACGTAAAATTCCTGGTAAGCCTCCTTTGTAATATAATAATGTAATTATATTAATATAATTTTCAAATTAACGTTGAAAATAATTTGTACAAGAAATTATCAAATAAAAATGTTCATAAAATTGTCACCTAGGTGTGATTCATTTCTTTGCACTGATAACAAAACTATAATAAAATATATTTAGTGATACCACCTGTGAAATGCACAAACAATGCACTTAGCCCCATTCTTGGTATATATATTTTTTTGCATATTTGTCACACTTAACTGATTCAGATCATCAAACTGTTTTTTTATTAACAAAGAATAACAAAGATAACCCAAGTAAATAAAAAAGCTGTTTTTAAATGATGATTTGAATGTCCAAAGAAATGTCCAAACCTGCCTGGCCCTACGTGAAAAAGTAATTGCAAAAATGGCATTCTTGGGAGAGTTCAAGGCGAAAGCATTTGCCAAAAAACATCTTGATTATCCCAAAGACAAATATTCTGTGGACTCATGAGAAAAAAGTTGAACTTTTATTTCATAAAAGAACATCATACCAACAGTCAAGCATGGTGGTGGTAGTGTGATGGTCTGGGGCTGCTTTGTAACTTCAGGACCTGGACGACTTCCCATAATTGATGGAACCATAAATTCTACACTCTACCAGATGCTGCATGACCTTAAACAGGCCACTCATGCTTAAAAACCCTCCAATGAGGCTGAATTAAAACAATTATGCTAAGAAAAATGGACCAGTTATTAGGTTTAAGGGGCAATTACTTTTTCACATAAGACCAGGCAGGTTTGGACAGATTTCTTTCCCTTAATAAATGAAATCATCATTTAAAAACTGCATTTTGTATTTACTCTGGTTATCTTTGTGTAATATTAAAGTTTGTTTGATGATCTGAATCATATAAGTGTGACACATATGCAAAAAATAAAGGAAGAGGGTAAACACTTTTTCACAGCACTGTATAAAGTAGGGGTGAGTAATAATCAATATAAAGTCATATGTGTGTGTAGTTCCAGCCTCAGCAACAAATCTTGATTTACAGCCTCACTTAACATAATTGCCAAAAAATATATTTTTGTGTTTGGATGTGGTGTAACTAGATTAAACTGACACCCAGTTTTATTTCTCTCAACAGAATACAGATTGTCACAGACATCATTTATGCATATTTACATTACTAATAACTGACAGCCAACATCTGTTCATACATATCACTTTAGACACTATGTGGGACTTTATAAAAGACCTTCTATTGACATTGGATAATGTAGAAATATATTTTCATCTAACTAAATGACATTCTGAAGCGGCAGTATCCATTTTACAGCAATTTAGAATGTTAACGTTAACACATCATAACAAAAGACAAGTGCTGGCATTTTTACACTTAACAGGTAAAATGTACAGTAAATAAAGTCAATGGATTTTTTCACTCCTCTTCATTTCCTTGAAAGTGTCTTCTAGAAATCCTCTTAAGTAAGTTAGCATTGAGCAAAATACCACAGTAGTCCTGAAGCAAACAAGGCTCCCCACAAGCATATGTACAGGTGCATGCACATGGCCACCCAGGCACAAACACACATATCTGACACCTTCATGCACTTAAACTCAAGCACATAATCCAGCTGTGGAAGTCAAGGAGCTTCTCTGCGTCTTGTTGCTGGTGTTTAGCCAAAGGCATGCACCGCTTGTAATTCTGTTTACACTCCACCTGTCTACACTTCAACCTTCTTGTGCCTTATTTCATTTGTTACAGTGAAAAGATGAATACCAGTAGAATAGGTCAAGTAAGAGATCTGAGTGATTAGAAGACAAATTATACAACAGGACTAAGATCAGACCAGATCAGGAGGTGGGAGTGTACTCTATCACGACAAATAAAGAGAATGTGAAGAAAATGTGAATGTGAATGTCAATTTGAATTTACCCAATCAAACGTTGGCATCTGAGGCAGAACTGAGCAAAATTCACTCCTTGTAAACATAAAACTCAATATAAATTCAGAAAGACAACAAATTCAATCATTGAGGACATAAACTCAAAGAAAATACTGGAGGCAAAGAATACACCGTAATACACTGAACAGAATCCAAGTATAGTGGAGAAAAAAAACACAATTAACCATAATCAAAAGAGTTAAGTTGTAAGTTGTATGAATGAGTCTTGACAGCAAGCAGGGTTAAATGGTGATTCAGTTTTAGTTTTTTCTTCATGTCAGAATGGTGACATTCAGCATACCTCTGTCATTTAAGTCATACCGTTCAGTGTTGCAAAGCATGCTGGGTGGTGACTTCTCCGTGCAGCAGAGGAGGGTGCGGAAGTGCCTCCTGAAAGTGTCGGAGAGGCAGGCGTAGAGGATGGGGTTAGCGCAGCTCCATGAGTATGACAACAGGACCACAAACTCAAAAGCTCTGGCAAAGGTCAGAACCAGACCATTTTGAGACAAGGAGCAGAAGTTGAAGGTGTAAAATGGCAGCCAGCACATGGCGAACACAACTACCACTGCCACCACCATTTTGGTGACCTGGCGCTCCAGCTGGTGGCTCTCCCGGTTAGGCGTTGAGGCTTGGAGTCGCTGGCACCTCAGGGTGAGCAGCAGTGCCGCGTAGGAGACCATCATGACTGTGAATGGCAAAGCGAACCCCATGACAAAGGTATAAGAGAGGACGCCGAGCCACCAGGTGTTCGAGACAAATTCCGGTACACACTGGCCTTGATCAGCTGAAAAGTGAAGTGCCATGGGAAGAATGGTGAGCAGTGAAAACAACCACAGAAATGCAGAGACGATCTTTGCACAGCGTGGTGTTCTCCAGCGTGCAAACCGAAGCGGGTCAGCCAGCGCCATATACCGATCGATGCTCATTACCGTCAGACAGAAGACGCTTGTGAACTGGTTTATGCCGTCCAGCACCATGACCACTTTGCATGCCACGTCGCCAAACATCCAGTAGCTCTGGAAGTTCTGGCTCGCTAGGAAGGGAAGACCAACCATGAAGAGTCCATCAGCCAGAGCCAGGTTGAAAATGTACACCGTTGTTGAAGATGACATTTTGTCCAGTTTCAAAATGGCAACAATGACCAAAGAGTTGCCAGCTAGTCCCATGATGCAAACCACTAGGTAGAGAATGAACATGGTGATGCCATAGCCATCAGTATTGTCGTCAAAGTAAAAATGCTCATCCAGAAAGGTCTGATTGTAGTGTATATCTGACAAAAATAAGGCATCCATTCTGGTTCAGTGTATCAAACGATGATCAAAAACAGAATAAAAAGTGCACTCAGAACAGTGGCAGCTCAGTGGAAGAAAATTTCTGCTTCTGTGTAAATTCCTCCTCATGCAGTTCAAGGGTCACCTCCTGACTCCATAATGTGGAAGTACTCAGAGACGCAGGCGTAAACAGCTCAACTGAAAAACTCAGAAATCAAACAACGCTTTCAGGTTTCAAAAACAGCCAGGCTTTAGCAACTCTTCAACTCCCCTCATCCAGTCAATTGTTACATCCCTTTATCCTTTATGAAAAAAACACTGTCAGTTTGTTCCTTTGTAGTGGAGACTGCACACTTCACTCTCATGCAGTCTCTTACATACACGCGCTCACGTAAACACAGTCAGTGACGCACAGCAGTGTGGAAATGAGCAGGGTGACTGGCAGCTCGGACGCTTCCCTGAGCGCACTTTCTCCCTGGGAGCCCTCTTATATCTCTTCCCTCCACACTGTGAAACGAGTGTGTCTACTCCTGTCTGTATTTGCATGTGTGTGGGTGTGTGTAGGACACACACCCCCACCCTCGTTCATCAGTCACCAGAGATTGTGATAAACTCCAGCTTGGCGCATGCCCCCCACCCGAGTGCTCCCCCGGTCTCTCTGCCGTAATGCTGTTTCCAAGGTTAACCCTGGGCCCTCCTGCTGCTAAACTTTTGTTTTTATAACTTTTTCTCTCTACTCTTTCTTCCTGTTCTGTTTACTTCACCCACGCCCCGCCCACCCCACTCATCCATTTACTCTCACGACACTCCACTCTCGAGCTCTCCTCCTTCCCTGCCTCCAGTGTCAACTTCACAGTTCAGTGGGGGGTCATACAGCGAAACCTAAACACACACACTCACAGATAATAACACTATCTCGTCACTTGGGCCACCCACCTTTAAAACCCAGACTGAGTAAATGTGCTGACAGGAAAGAGAGGACTGCTGTCTGTTTCCTCAGGGCTTTTGTTTTTTGACATTTGACATGGGATGCTGTTTTTGCTTCTCTGACTCCTTCCATTCTCCTCCAACCCTTTCACCTTGTTTTTCTTACTAAGCCTGTCACAAAAGGAGGAGGCAAAAGAGGAGAAAAGGAGAAAAGGAGAGGAGCGAGCAGAGCGGAAGGGAGGAATAAGATGGAGAAGAGGAGAAAGTGGGATTACCGTGAAGATTAAAGACTCTGGATGGCTGATGACCTCTGTCCTGTTGTGGCTCTGACATGCATAGCTTGCATACCCCAGCAACATCTTCCAGAAAAAAAAACATGAACATGTTCCACCACCCACTGAACACTGAAAAAAAAAAAGCTAACCAGTTTTACCATTCAACCTTCATCCTGTCATTTTTAACTAATTTCAAAGCTACCTAACACCTTATCTGAGAGCTCTTTCATCACATGCCATAGATTTCCTGGGAGATTTCTTGAGACATAACATCACTCTGGCTTCTACCTGGTTCCAATTAACTGGAAAAAAAAATGCCTTTGTAGTCTAAACTCCTGATCAGGTTGTGGCTTACCTTCCCCCAAGAGACTGGCACTTCACACAACAAAATCCACCTCTCCAACCCCAGCCCCCTATAAAAACATCACTGGAAACCTAAATTTAGGAGTTGTTTGACAGTGTCATGTGTCACTGGAAGTATTTTACTGTGGTGTTCGGACCGACATGCTGGCCTCCGTATCCACACGCTTCAGAACTGTCTACACCAAGAGGATGAGCAGATGTGGATATCAAATGGATGTTATCTTTCATGTCAGCAAACTCAGGGCTAAGGGCTACTTTACTATTTATCTGAAAAAAACAAACTTTTAAGAAAAACTATGTTCTCAGTTCTTATTTTGCTCCAAGGACTTTCCTTTCACTACGCCATTTTATATGATCATTGTGGGGTCACAAGAAAAGATTTCTACTTCAACAGCCAGACAGCAGTGACTTTGAACTCTACACATCTTGCTACTGAGCTAGTGATACTTCAGACATGCCATGCTCTCGCTGAGATACTGATGGGATGGTCATTAGTTTTGCAGGGAGCTATGTGTGTCTAAAAATGTTGTACCAGTCTATCTGGTAGATAATTAATTTTAAAAATGATGGCCTCAAGGGAAATTGAATGTCTGCAGTAAATCCAAGCCATGCAAAGACAAAAACATCAACCTTCTGCTGGCAAATATCAGGTGTTGGTGACTGTGAGGTTATCTGGAAGTTGAGTCATGGCAACTAAACTTCTTTATTGTTAGTTCAAAGCGGATAGTTTATATGATTCATCCTCTGGGGAACATGAATGCCTGTAAGAAATGATGTTGTAGTCCATTTTCTAGATATTAAACATTTGCACTGCAAAACCAAAAACCTGACCTGCTGTTGGCCCCATATAGAAAGTCAGAAAAGAACAGACAACATTAGGATTCATCCTCAAGGGACCTTGAAAAAGAATTCTAGATCTTCTAGATTTATCAACAAACCCAACAGTACCAAAATATTTCACTCTGAAACACTAATGTCAAACTCACCACCAATGCAGGGCTCACCCTCTGAGGGCCACGAATGCCCACATAACATTTCATGGCAATCTGGCCAATATTTTAACCTAAAATGAAGTAACGTACCAACCGACAACTTTCCCATCCATGGAGCAAGAATAGTAGTGTTTCTTTAAAAAGTCCAAAAATAAAAGAGAAACCATGTGCAGCCAAAGGAGAAATCCGGAAACTCAGCATCTTATATTTTTGTTTATTGTTGGTGGTTATCTGGTTATTTCTATCTCTTTATTGTTTCCCCACAACACTGAATGTAAACTCAGAGCCACTCGTCATTAATACAAATCTAACTTGTAGCTGCAACACAGAAATGTAAACTATATATAACTATATAAGGGAATGTTGGTGGAACAGTAATCTCAACTGCAAAGCAACATCTGGGTTTGATTAAAAAGCTGGATAAAGCTGCTGTAGCACAAACTAAATGCATTTGTGTTACATAATAGCGATTTCAGCAATTATGTCAAAACAAGGAACTGTAATACATATTTTAGAGGCACTGTAACCGCTGTTGCTATGGTGGTGTGTTCCTGTTATTGTCATGCAAAACAGTTTAAAAATATGCAGTGCGATGTCACTTTGGCATGTTTTCAGTGCAGGTGTTTTGAAGTTGTATTATCATAAAACAGCAGGGATCTAACACATCGGAGGTAAATATCCGTATTTGATGTCAGTTTCTCTGAATAAAAGAGCCAGGGCTTCTTTCTTGAGCCGCCATTTTGCACAGATGTTCAGTAATTATGCATAGATGCAGAAAGACCAATTCATAATTTAAAAGACAAGAATCCAGTGGTCTGAGATATATGGCATTTTTGTATCATGAATCTAATTTTGCAAATGTCAGAGAACTCAATAACTCTTAACTTCTACACTAAAAAACTACTTGAGAATGACATTTGTTCGCTCAGATCTGAACCTTTATAAATTCTATTGTTCTATTGTTAAATTTGGATCATATCATAATAACAGAGTGTGGCTGTGTGGCCTAGATATACATGGCTGTAAACAAAAATTGAACCTACTTTTGTCTGCATCTATAGCCAGTTGTATTGGGCTCAAATGCCAAATGCCAGGTTTATATTGATGTGATTATTTGCCACATTTGCCTGTCAAATGTTGATTTGCTTCATTATCAGGTTATTAAGTTACGAATGAAATGCAGGGTTACCCAAACAGTTTCAGATCTGTATTTATGTAAAAGATCCCTGAACCATATTTACACAATCTGCCCAATATTCAACTTATAATGGAAACTAGACTCTAACATCAAAGATGTGGGCAACATGTAAAATAAACACACACACACACACACACACACACACACACACACACACACACACACACACATCTGTCCCTGTATAATCACGTTAGATTCGTACTGGTAAAAGAAAGAAATCCTCTTTTCAAATTAGATTTGTGTTCCAGGGTCCTCGCGCTTTAAAGTTCCTGCTGTCAAAGTAATCGACCAATAGGTTGTGAGGAGAGGTGGGACTTTGACTGTCATAGACACGTGTACCAGGAAGCAGGAAGTAAATACAAGAGACTCCAGGTGCCTCTAGAAGAAGTGAGTAAGACCGAAAATAATGCCAAGAATTAACGATAACATAGCGTTAAGATGAAATTACACGTAGCCGAGTTAATGCATGTTGTTCCGTAATATCGCAAATAACGCTTAACTTAAATGTATTAGTGTTATTTTATGATACGAAGCAGCAAGCGTTAAAAATCAGCCGGTTGTCTCTCATTAAGCGTTACAGGTTAGTCACGTCAGTTACCTGTACACATTATATACTGTGTCTTTGTGTTTGTATTTCATTTAAACAACTCATGTTATAATACACAATATAGTGCTAAGGAAGCCACATTTAAAAAGTGTGTGTCTCTTACTTTGACATAAAAAACGAAGCTACATTTTAGTCTGTAATGTGAAAATGTAAGTTGGAGCATGAGTGCTGACGACGCATGAACGTCAGTTCTGCCAAATGAAAACAAAGCTTTGACTTCGCATTTAAAATTCACTCCACATTTATGTGTTTGCCAAATGAAGCTGTCAGTCAATACATTATAAAAGCAGTTTTCACTGCTACTACATGCTAAATAATCCCATTGCATGTTTTTGTTAATTTATGTGCTAGTGAAAATGTCATTTGATGGTCAGATAAAAGCATTTCCTACAGCTTACATATATTCATTTGTAGCATTTACATGTGAAACGTTTCCTGTTCAAACTACTTTAAAGTGAATGTACATTTTGACTGGAGCATCAACACTTTCTTTTTCTAACAAATCACAAGTTGAGTTTGTAAAAAAAATAAAAGTGATATTTGCTCAATTTGATACAATCAAGGTTTTTGCTGCTTCAGCTTTACTTGATCTGGTAAAACCACAAGCTCTGTGTCTTGTACACACTGCAGTACAATGGACATGAGTCATACTGACTTGTTACGTCTCCTGTCCTCTTGTGCTACTGTTACACTTTGTTAAACACAGTGTAATCACTGGCTACACAGAACTCAGGCTTGTTTTAAGCTCATTTGTGTAGTTAACCCCAAATAAGCACAACATGGAGGCAAAGTTAATTTATAGCTATACTTTTAAACCACTTAAATGAGAATTCAGGTTTTGTTGATATTCATAGCACTTGCTGCACATTGCATTTAACGTGTGAGAAACATAATTAGCTAAACATATTTTATGTTGTATTATGTTCTGACAATGATGGGCCAACCCCAGCTGGTTTGACTGTGCAGATACAAATGGAAAATGTCCAGGATGTTACAGTCATTAGCAAACAGGATTTGATGCACATTTGCTCTGTTGTGTGCGGAAACAAACACAGCGGGTGTGTGTCAGACTAGTAACGTGACGGCTCAAAGGCATAATTAAGATGAGTAAGCCTAATTACGTTTACACCTGTTTTCTTACCTAACGTTTGCTCTTGTGTCATAATGATCACTTGGTTAATAAGTCGTCCATGATCCACAGAGCCGGTGGTTTGACTCCCGATTTCTCCTGAGCACAGCACTCTAGTCATGAAAGACATTAGTTCTTTGAGAGTGTCCAAGTTGTGTTGCTTTCACATGTCACATTGACCTTAACTACCAGTTTCTAGTTGGGGAGTATTTAAAAGTAGGACATTCACTGGAAGATTTTTATTCATCCATTTTGTTGTTTTCCTGGAAAGGTAAGAAGAATATATGAGCTTCCACCTCTTCCAATATAATTCAAGTGTGTTTAAGTAAATATGCATTGTTTGTCCAGGTGTGGCACGATGCTGGAAGGCTACAGCCCTGTTACCCAGGCACTGCTGGGAACTCTGTTCACCTGGGGTCTGACTGCCGCTGGAGCTGCATTGGTGTTCGTCTTTTCCAGCCGACAGGTATCGACTGTCAATCTGAGTAAATCACTTTATATGCTGTTTTAAAGGAACTGAATGATCAGTATCATTTAAGTGTGACAAATATGCAAAAAATAAAAAATCAGGAAGGTGGCAAATACTCCTTCACAGCACTGTAAGTACACCTCACTGAAACCCCTCAATTGTCAGAGTGATTTTGTTCATATTTTGCCTGAATTAGATTTTTTGTTATCTTTGAACCTCTAATCCTCAGGGCATGTTGCATTTTTGCCAGTTAAGTCAACAATAAGTGGTTTACTCAAGGGTTAGATGTTACATTGTCAGAGTTTGAAGATATTGATTTGACTGACTTGCACACAATTTGTCTTTTCTTCTGCCCTTTTCAGAAGCGCATCTTGGATGGAAGTTTAGGCTTTGCAGCTGGGGTGAGTTAGATTGCTTTGAACTGAAACACACACACACACACATCCAGTGCAGGTTGGAGGACGGTGCAATATGATGATTTTTGGACGTTTAGCTGTGGCAGGCTGAGTTTTTTCAGGAGACAGACAAAATCTGGCACATCCAGATGCCACATTCACTTATAGAAGTATGAGATAAGTGATCCCCCAGAGGAGAACATGACCTTATCATGTCTAAAGAGGTATTATGCTGCAATAGAAAATACATCCCCTAAACTGCAGTATCTGACTCTTTCAATTACATTTTTTTTATTGTGCATCATATCAGGAAATCAGTAGCAGATCTAAACTGTCACAGAAATGTGAAATATGATTATTAAAATAGTACAATGAATTAAACACATGGGAGTTGTCATGCACCATATCTCTTCTGGTTAAAATGACTGGGCAAGCATGCACATGTGAAAATGTAGAACATATTGATTTTAAATGACAGTGAACTTAGAAAGCTGTTTCCATTTTTCTTTAACACACTACAAGCTGTAACCACCCAGAGATGTGTTAGCAAACAGCTGACTGCATTGAATAGGCACAAAGCAACATTAGCATTCATTTGAAGTTGTGTTTCTGCCACTTAGCAAATATAAATATATAAATCAGTCTTGTTTATCTCTCCTAAGAAAAATATCTGAATTTTTAGCTGCTAAATGCTCCACTATGTTTACTAGGGTGTAACAATTTTCCAAAGCGGTTTGGTTCAGGGTTTTATTAAATCAGCAGTTTTGATCAAATGCTATTGTGCTCTGAGTGCTATGAAAACACAGATGACCTACACTCTGTACTGTCCCTAAATGCATTTCCATCTTCTCGAACCACAACACAATAAGGTAGATGTTTGTGGCCCAAAACAATTAGATAAAAGATACTAACCGGCCCCCTAAGGATGAGGTAAAGTGCACAATCAGGCAAAATCAGACATCCTTCCTGTCCCCCATTTTTTTTTAGTCAAATTTACATAGTGACAAGTTTAGATACATTTGTATGTTGAAGTGGCACGGATTCTTGTTATTAAAGCTCTATGAAGTTATTGTTAAGTTTGCAAACAGGAGTAGATGACATAAAATTAAAAATAAAATGACCCAATTTCTGTGATTCACCTAAAATGAGAGACTGTGGACATTCATAATCTATAGTCCTTCATCATCGCTAGCAGGAAGTTAAGAGGCCTTGGGCTTAGCAAATTAAAATATATTTCAAAAATTTCAGTATGTCTGAATTAATAATCTAGGTGGGTGTATGCTAATTTTGCCTCTACCAATTTTGCCAAGAGCAGTGGTCCAAATATCCAACCAGAATTCTGCCAAAAGCTTGTTGATGGTTATCAAAAGTATCTACTAAAGGTGGAACTTGCTAAGAGAAATTCAATCAAAAATTAGGTGTGTTATAGAGTTTGTCAATGTCATTATATGTATTAAAAAAATGTAATTTTAGAATGGGTTTGGGTTTTTCTCTATTAAATATGTACCTCTTTTAATTATGTGTTTTTGTCTAAAAGCATAATAAAAATCATCTGATCAGAGCCTTGCTATTAAGCAAATACATCCTCTTATGAACACCAACATATAACTTTTTTCACCGTGCCATTATTTATTTAACAAAAATTAGGCTAAAAAGAAAAAAAAACATGTGGGCATAACTAAACTTTACTGCTTCCATAGGATTTAAGGAGGTAAGCTGCAGCTAGGAGCTGCTAATCATCAGCCCCTGGTTACCTTACCATCAGCAGGTTTGCAAACATTTATAAAAGCAGAAGTTTTGGCAGTTGCTGGTCTGGAGCCAAGAAGAAAAGACGTAAGCAAAGTTATAGAGAAGCAATTGTTCCGACAATCTGAAACCATTTCCAAACAATTTGGAGTGTAACATTCTACAACAAGAAAAAGGTTATTCACAAGTGGAAAGCCTTCAAGACAGTTGCATTCTTCCCAGAACTGGACAGCCCAAAACATTCGCCTCAAGGTCAGACCGTGTAATGCTAAGAGAAATACAAAAAAACTCAACAGCTGCATCTCAGACCCTACAGGCCTCACTGAGCATTATTTAAATGTTAAAGCACAGCACAATTAGAAGAAGATGGAACAAGAATGGTTTATTTGGAAGGGTTGGCAAGGTTTTGCAACCAGAGGACCTGGGCATCTTGCAGTCATTAAGTTGACCATGAACTCCTCTCTATACCAGAGTATTTCCAGGCAAATGTGAGGCCAACTGTTCGACAGCTAAAGCTTGGCTTCATTTTTCCTAAATAAGTAATGGCACGGTAAAAAAAAGTTTGATGTTGTTTCTCGTCTGAGGTTGTGTTTGCCTAATATTAAGACCGTATGACTGGAAGATTTGTACTGTGTTTTTACACAAAAAACAGAATTAAAAGAAGAGGTACTAACTTTGGAACATGATTGTACAGCTCTGGAAAAAGAGACCACTGCAAAATTATCAGTTTCTCTGATTTTGCTATTTAAAGGTATATGTTTGAGTAAAATTAACATTTT
>JAUMHL010000012.1:3902305-3944501 GCA_032362345.1 Sandelia bainsii
ATTCAGCACCCACACATATTGACTCATAACCATTACAAAAACCAGAGCATCATATTACTACAGTGATAAAATCATAATTCTTTTAGTGTTTTAGTTTATTGTTAATCAGTAGCAGCAAAGTCTTATAAGCATAAAATGTTTTACGTGTTTTAAGGCGACAAATAGGGCCCCAAATGCTAGCAGCCTGGGGCCTCAAGATTTCTTAACCCAGCCCTGGTTGCATGTTTGAAAACCACCAGCAAAAAAATGGTGCAAACTGATCTACTAAGGATGCGCACTGAGGACTATATCTTTCAAATGAGCAAAGCAGCACATGCTGTCATTTGCCCAAGTGTGCAAATTGCAGGAAGGAGATTTACAAAAATTAATGTCCTTTGATTTTTGTGATTTATGAAGCCTGAAAGTCCAACATACGTTGTCAAAATTGTTTCCTGTATGTAGTTATTCACCTTCTGGTCAACTGGCCCTGTTAAATTACACAACTACAGTCCAGGTTGTAGTTCTATTATATATTAGAAATAAATTAAATCAAAGCACATCTCACCTTTTAAAATTCACAATGCTCTCACACAATAGACAGTAATAACAAGACATGTTCGACTGAGTTTTTTTTCTCTCTTTTCATTTGAGAAAGAAGAATTTTAATCATCTGTTAGGACTGCAGGGTCCTTATACCCCCACCCCCACCCCTCCACTCCCCTTGTTAAATGTTTCCAGAGGCTCATTTTGCTCTGTCTGTGCAGATCCTCCTCCAGCTCTCTTTGACCTGCTGTAATGAGATGGAGGAGAGCTAAATATATTTCATGATAATGTGCAATCTTCACTGTCCTGTTGTGAGACTAAAGCCTGGGGCCCCCCCAAGGCCCCGTTCAGCCCCAGCCCCTCATCAGCTGTACATCAAGCCCAGAATTCACCTTCATCCACCTCCTTTGTACACCTCCCTGGGTAAAACTGCCAGGGTTGTTAAGAAGAAATTACTCCAAAGACAAAAAGAACACAAAGAAGAGAAGAGGACGCAAAGTGAGACGAACACAGATGGAAAAAGGAAGGTTGGGAGAAAACAAAGTGGAACAGATTAAGGAAGTGAGAAGAGGAGGAAGACCTGTGGCTTTCTCAAATACAAATTTATGTAATTTTGTTGGAAAATGGAAGGAGCTGCACTGCAGGCAGATTGATGGAACCAATTTCCCTGCACTGGACCAGCTTGAGCGTCTCCAGCAGCAGCCTGAAGGAGGTTCTTTGTTTCAGATGACGAGGTGTCATTTTTCCCTTAAATCTGGCTTACAGCAGCAAACAATGGGGAAGAAAGTAGCTAAATGACTACAATTGCTCTTTTTAACTGCTAAATCACAAAGTGTGTATTGAAAAAAAACATATAATTAAAGTAACTCACTAAAGTTCAAAGTCACAGGAAGAGATTTCACTGTTGGAGCATCATATGAAGTCAGTCACATGAAACTAATGTTCAATTTATATTGTTCCTACAAAAATCCAATTATAATTTACAACACAATTCATAAGAGCTGAATTATTTTTAATGTGGATTAATCTGCGATGTTGGTGTGTAAAATGTCAGAAAATAGTAAAAAGTCATTGTCATATTTTGCTTACTCATGGTCCAAAGATATTCAGTTTATAATCATATAAAACGGAAATTTAAAAAGCACAAACAATAAAATGTAGTAGTCATATTTATTTACTCCCATAGACTTTCTCTGGACCCTACCAAAACATTCTCCACAATCCAAAGTACAGACGTCGTCAGTCCAAAAACAGACAGCAGGCTTGGGTTTGCACGCTCACGGTAGCTGGGAAGTTAAGAGGTACTGTAGAAAGGCCCATTATCAGAACATCAGGCAAGCTTTTAGAATGATCCAAAACTAATTCAGTAGAGCCTCAGAATATAAATAACATTTAACAATCATGCTGAAAATATCTAAGCATGAACAAAATGTTTTTTTTGTACAAGAACACACAGATTTCCTGCTTGATTAAGATCACTTTGCGTTGTGATGTGTGATGCTTTTTGTCTGTTGCAGCCACAGTTTGTGGATTAGACTGATGAACAGATTTATAACTGAGTTACAAATTCGCTCAGCATAATTTACCATTTAGCTGACGTTCCATAATTATAGACTTGCCTGACATTTGCAGTTTGCTCGCAGTCCTTCGTCTTGTTTGACAATTAACTTTGAATGGTGTTTGAATTGCTGTGACACATTGTAAATGTGCAGACACAATAATTTTAATGGTGCGCTTTCTTCCCTGGAGAGATATTCAGCTTTGAAAGAGTATGACACATCATCATCTATAGAACAAAGTCTGTATAAATCATTCAACTTTTTCAAAGCTAATTTACATCTTTCTCTTAAGCATATTTTCTTTTCTCTATAGTCACTCGCATTTGGTGAAATTGACAGATATCTGCAGTGAACGATGGCATTTTCCCAATAAAGTACAAGGGACTTATAGTAAAGGAGAAAATGGCAGACACTATCTAGTATATTCTACCACTTGCTTATGTCACTCCACTCACCCCAACCGGTCGAGGCAGATGACCGCCCACCCTGAGCCTGGTTCTGCTGGAGGTTTCTTCCGTTAAAGGGAGTTTTTCCTCTCCACTGTCGCCTAGTACTTGTTCAAGTGGGACTGTTGGGTTTTCTGTATAATTGTATATATAGTTATATTGTTTAAGGTCTGAAACCTTAAACACTGTAAAGTGCTATGAGATGACTTTCAATGTGATTTGGTGCTATGTAAATAAACTGAAATTAACAGAATTGCTTAAAAAGCATGCAAAAAATTCAACTGAAACCCACAATATGTGTTTCTTTACACTGCCACAGACAAAAGTGATATTTATAGCATAGGATTATTTAACCCTCTCAATGTCAGAAACAGATTGCAGATTCTTTGTAGTGATTTCACGTAATGTTGTTTTGTTCTCAGCTAGGCCAGGCTAAGACGCTAACAACGCTAGTGTTATCTGTATAATGTTTAAATGCTATTACTGCCAGACAGCAGAGAGTTAAACTACTGATGTTTTCCTTTCTAAATGTGTATTTTCTACTTTCTCTGTTCTGGTTTGAACCTTATTAACGTTGTCAACCTGAAATAGCAGCACATTCACAGTAAAGTTTGTCCACTCCTGAATGTGTAAATGGGCTGCTCTTTTTGTGCTTGTGATATTTAGCACAGTCAAAATAATTCCATATCAGGTTTATTTTGAACAGTAATTGTTACAGTAACAGTAGGGAGATCACATTCAGTTTTACTAATGAGGGAGAGTCCAGAGAGTTTGTAGAGCATGGTTTATGATGGTCGACAGCCCTGGTGAGGAAGCTTTTAAGATGGTGGGTAGTTGTGGTGTTAATGGCCCAGTATGCTCTGCCTGAGGAAAGTTTATGGAACTGAAGCTTGGGTGGGTTATAGACCTAATAGAAAAATACATAAGAGCCTCCACAGCAGTTTAAACTGCTGCTGACGCCACCTCAAGCAGCTCGACAGCCACATCTGACAGTGTGGAGAGAAAGTCCTTTCTGGGTAAAACAACCATGAAACTGCTGACAACTGTAGTAATTTTATACAACAAGGTATAAATATTATACATTAGATTACTGGGTGTAGGCAATAATGAAATTGTAGTTTTAATTACATGAAACTGCATGATATGACCACATTTTGCTGTCATTTTACAAATATCTATCAGTGATAATGCACAATTAGTTTAATTAGTCATATGTATCAGACATATTGGCTGAATATCCCACTTGCAAATCTACAATTTACAACCACTGTTTACGTAATAATGTAAATGTAATATTTGCTGCTTAAGCACATGCTGTGTCATTTGTGTGGTTGGTCTATTTGGAATCTACTACATGGTGTTAACTTAGTTGGAGTTAAGTAGGTTGAACTTCGCTCAGTTACATTTACCCAACTTAATAGTTAGAAGTATATTATAAGTTGGGCTAACTATTGTTTTGCATAAACTCAACCTATTTAAGTCAATTAAGTGTTGTTTGTTGTTTTTTTCCAGTGCAGATTAAATAAACTAGTTAGTGTGCAGTGTGCAAAACGACCAGTTCACTGAACATTTTTGTGAACAGTGCTTTTCCTTAGTACATTAATGCGCAACATATCATCATCAGCTCCCTTCATCAAGCAAATGTGTGTAATTCACTGTAGTATTTCACCTTGGCAGTAGCTCATTTTACAGTAACCACTGAGAAAGTCTAGGGTCGTGTAAAGGCTCGGCAGTATTGTGGCTTCCCTGTGGCTCTATGATATCCCTATATGTCTTTGTAGCACCCATAATTCCAATAGCACCAATGGCTCTAGTCTGGATAAACAAAATAACTCACTGGCATATAGCCTGAAATTGTGAAAGTATCTTAGAGGATATATAAAAACAATAAATATTTTTTCTCCATTTCTACTTAGTTTTATTTACCCTCCTTTCTTTATTCATCTCATCGCCCCTTGACATGAAATAGCATTTAGTGAATATATACAAGGATGAAAGTGAGGAAAGGAGGACCAAATGAAAGACTACCAGAAAAAGAAAGGGAACATGGAGAGCAGAAGAGAGAGAAAGAAAAATAAAAGAAGAGACAAAAAGATGAAGAAGACGAAAGGAAGGAAAAAAGGAAATACAGAATAAGAGTGAAAGGAGTAAGGAATGACAATGATTAAAGGAGGGAAAGAAAGACAGAATCAAACAAGGACGTGTAGGAGGAAAGAAAACTAGCAAGGATGGAGCAAATGGTAAAACAAAGGGAGAAGACACGACAAGAAGAGAGTGAACTAAACAAGGAGATAAGGAGGAAGTGAGATTATCATCGAGGTCACATTTTAAAAACGATGAAATGATTTCAGAGAAGGACGTGTAATATTTGGGCTGGAGGAAGTCAAAATAAAACCCCAGGATGGAGTTTGATTGATCCCTCTTGCAGCCTGTTTGTATATGTTTACGAGGCGAATGGAGAGAGAGGAAGATGATGAGAGGAAGGATGGAGAGCAGAGTAGTAAAGAGCGAGCGTGGAGGCGATGAGCTGCGTGTAAATGCAGGTGGGCCTTATCGATCCGATCCTGCAGGCTCCTCATCGACTGAGCAGCAGATGAAGACTGATTACACCGCAGTTTAGAGGCACATGAAAGGAAGCGCTGGTAATAGTCAGACAGATTCCCACCTCCCCCTCTGTGACCATTAATGGCTTTGAAAATAACTTGTGTGTGGAAAGTCACAGATGAAAAAGATCACAATCGCTACAGTCATACTGTATATGGATGTTGTAGTCCCATTTACACTTGTCATTCTGTGTGTCTTATGTCTTGATGAACCCAGAATTGATTGAACACATACATACATACAGTATGTGTATCTTCATTAGCTATATTAGATTAGATTAAAACAGAGCCAAAGTCAGTCCAGTGGGTGCCGATGTGCGTGCAGGTCTTATTATGTAAAGTACTCGTTAGATCTTAAAGCATATGAAACTCCTCTGTCTTTCCATGTGAAATAAGGTTGGTTTCAAACTTTTCATTCTTCGCACAGCTTCTCTGTCAGGTATACAACCGCGTGCAACACCTTCACTGCTTTCAAGGAGAAATCGTCTGACATTGTGCATTGTTATAGCCTTCTGAGCGTGATCATTCAGAACACATACACTTTTTCCACTGGAAGATTTTAGATGCATCCCATGGATTAGCTCCTTTGAAGAATACAGGGACATTAGAGCTTTTTAAGAATCCCAAAAACAGACAGCGAAACAGGAAAAAGCTGCAGTAGTGTAGTAATTGGAGACAGCTTTTTGGTACCATCTGGATAATATGCAAAGACATTTTTGTGAGCTGGTCTATAAAGCAAAGTAAACTTACACGCATTGATCAGCATAGATTATTTCAATGGTGAAATACATTACTACAGGGACAAGAGGATACTACCACTGCCTCCTCAGTAGGCATAGGTCTGGGAGAGACTCTGTGATTACCTGTATTGATGGTTTTTGTGCAGCTAAATTTACATCTTAGTTCCTAGTTCCTTTACATCCTAGTTAAATCCTAGTTCTATATATACATATATATATATATACAGTCGACTCCAATTAAGTGCACGTCGCTTAAGCGCACGCTCCGCTTAGCTGCATGTGACTTGCAGGGCCGCTTTTTGTATAATGTGTGTATATGGGCAATAACTTCGGATAAGCGTACTAGCGATAAGTGCACAATCCGTTTAAGCGCACGCACATCATTGATCCCATTGCTATTCTCTCCAGCTAATTCACTCCGGTTAACTGCACGGGCCACATCCACTAGTCAAACAGCAATATTGATTGACACGTTCAAACAATGTAAACAGCTAATCAGCATGCAACAATGTAAGTAGCCGGCTCTTGTGACCGGCTAAAGGCAGATCGTTCAGGTGCTGATGTCCAATCCCGCTACTGTACTGAGGCCTAGCAGTTTACAGTGCACTCTAGGTGTACGCTGTAGTCAGTTTAGCAGTGTGTTCTTATGTAAATGTCGTCTCAGAACTGCCAATGCGTGAAAGTCTGTTAGCAACGATTAGTCTTACAACTCAACTTGATAAGTTAGCTGTCGTGACTTTTGACAACGGAGAGTGTATTTATTATCCGCTATATTATATATATCCGCTGGTCAACTTTCAGCACTGACATGTTGCACTCATTTTATGCGCATGCCTAATAGGAGCGCCCGCTTAAGCGCACGTGTCGATCTAGTCCGGACGCCATGCACTTAAGCGGAGTCGACTGTAATGTAGTCGGACAGTTTCTAACTTTTCTAACAGTATTCAAGCTCCAGGCGAACACCGACACAAACACTTAAAGGAATCATGGTGTTCATGTGTTTCTTTTAATGACTGCAGTCAATAGAACAACTATTATTAGCTATTATTTGAAGGTGTTTGACGCGACTTATTTTCCAGCGCGCGCTCTGACCGCTGGTGTGTGTGCTTGCGCACGTGTCATAGTCGGACGGAACTCCGCCGCGCGTGACACAGAGAACAGAGAATAGTAAACACAACAGACATAAATAACATAAGATAAATAACATGAGGCTGTTTAGTTAGTTTAGTAAAAGAACAAGGTACAGACCTGTTCTATAGGAAAGGGAATATTAAATTACTTCTGTTGTGATCTGGTGCTGTATAGAAAATAAAATTAAATACAATTAACTTGACCTTCAAAGGGGGGAAACATCAGTGCAGATGTTATTTTAGTGATGTGAAAGGAATCTGTAACTAAACAGTCTAGTTAAATACTACAATCAGCTTTTCTGATAAGTCACAGCATTTATTCTGTAAAATGAAAACTCTGACTCCTGTTTTTGATCCAACACCTGAACCAGATCTTAGATCAGGTGAGAGCTAGGTGTTTCCCATCATGCCCTGAGGTCTTACAGTCGGTGGAGACCAACTGCAGCAGCTGAATAATTATTTTAACTGACTCCAAAATCTGCGACAGCCTTGGTCTTATGAGGTTATTGTTCCTCGAATCTGCGCAGAACTTGCTCATCTCGAATGAGCCTCATCTCTGCTTTCTGTGCTGCTGCCACTGTTACACTCCAAACCAAACGCCACGGCTGCATCGACGGCAGATCTCCAGGTGACCATCATCCCTCCAGGAAGTTGCAGTGTAGCAAACACAAGTTTAGCCAGTAACAGAATTTGGGCAGGTTTTCCAAAAAAATTGCAGTGCATGTTTGATATTTTTAGGCAGTTGCATCTTTTTCATTATTCATTTATTGAGAATAGACATCACTCTACTGACTGGCTGAACTTGAGTTTGCAACATTGTGCCACACCAACACTGCGTGTGGAGGTTCTGTGGTGTCTAGACACTAAAACTGGGTACATCATCAGATTTGGATTAGCCCCCGTTCTTCAAAAAACAGCTTGTTGATAGCATCAGTTAAATAAATGCAAGATATTTTCAAATCACAGAGTCTCTAGATCTATTCAGTTGACTTTTTAAATTGTGTTGTACTGGACAAGAGTGTGTATAAATCTCAAAATCAGTTTAAAAGTTAGAAAGGTTGTCGATTTAAACAGTTGCAGCTCAATGTCGTGTTGGTTTTAAAAAATATTGAGGAGGTATTAAAAAAGGTATTAAAAAGTATTAACTCCAACTTCAGGATTTATGTATATACCCTGTAAGTGGAAAAGCTGTGATTGAATGAAATGTTAAGGTGAGGAGGGAACACAGGAAGCAAATGTGATTCAATGTTGTGGTGACACAATAAAAAAAAACTAGCAGAAAGATGTAAGATCACATGCACAAGGTTACTGAGGGAAAATCAGATGCTTTCATATACTGTACAGTCAGTGCAACGTTCTCTGCATGAAATGTTAGGTGCTGTGGGGAATAAATTTGGCGCCACCACAGAATATTTATATTACTTTGCATCACTGAGTGCAAAATACTACTAATTTAATCGTGGTCATTCTTTATAGGATCTTAGAATGAAGTAAACCTTCAAAGATGACAGAAATAATGGACATATTGACCATGTCATCAACCTCAGGTATTGCTTTCATCACCATAGTTACAGACAATTTATCTTGGGATGGTGGAGATGTGCAGCCCGTAGGCCTCTTACAGCATACCTAACCAGCACTGCGGTCTTACATGCTGCAACTGGATAATTGGCTGAATGTCATTGATGAATTAGTATTCAGAGATAGAAACATCACATTTAACTTTGAATTATATTCCTGCTAGTAGGAGCACAGGGCTGTGAGAAGGGCAGCCGAGCTTCTTTAGAATCGTCTTCCTCTTTCAATGACATTTGCTCAGTAATATCTGTTCATCTTTGCTGTCTTTGGAATAACTCTTGGCTCTCGATGTTAGCACCTTTACACCCAAGAGTAAATGCTAGATGGCAATGGAATAGCTAAAGGTTAGAGGCGTGAGCTAGTGAGTTTTAACTCTGATCCGCTGAGAAAATCTTAGCAGGAGAAGTTAAGATTTGTGAGAGGCAAGCTCCCTTCAATAATAAGCCCCTGGACATTCCCTTTTTAGAGAGTTGCAACAATTGTTAGATTGCCAGGACTGTACTTGACAAAGTTTAGATGTGGATATGTGAAACTGTATAATTAAAAATGTTGTAGGCCACACAGTGGCTTTAGCTGTGTAGATAGCAGATGACATATCTCTGCAAATATTGAGCAGCATGCATGGTCTCTTGAAGATGAAGTTTCCCATTAGTTCTAACAGCAGGCCAAAGTTTTTACCTGTCCAGTAGGACACCTTATCATCAGTGGCGGCTGGTGAAATTATTTTTTTGGGGGGGGGGCGCTCTTTTGCAAGTCAGTTTTCAGATGCGCTCTAACCACATATCACCACTAGTATAAACCAATTCATCATATTCATGCATCACACTACTAAAAAAGATTAAATTAAATTAAAGTAAAAATACACAGTTTGTGTTTTCAGTCATTTACTATTTATAAGTAAATTTCACCCGTATCTGCTTCAACTGAGAACATACAGTAACACAGTAACAGTCTGCAGGTACTGCTGCATCCAGGGATCCAACAAAGTCCACCAGCCCCATGAAAATGCCATGATTGCTAATTCAAATGCACCACAGAATTTAATGTAGTCTATCATCTTAGACAAAATGTGTTGGTTTGTGTGTTTTTGTCATCTCATTATGTCCTATCCTGTATCCTTCATTAAGCTGCGTAGTGATATTCACATTGCTGAACATTTTAAGACACGTAGCATTTTTCATGTGGCTCCTAGTCTATTCATGCTTTGTCGCTTTTTCTGGAAAATGTATTAAATCCATAATACCTGTCTGAATCCAGGCTCCTTGGCTTCTGATCCTGGCAGCTGAAAGAGGTGGCAGAGAAAACAAAACAAAGCCCTGGTCTCAGGACAGACAGTTAGCCAGGACTTATTCTCATACCAGTTTCTGGAGGAAAAACGAGTGTAATTTTTCATGTTTTTGTAAAATTATTTTATGTGATTCCTATCTTCTTCTTCATGTGAGACAGGTGGGGCAGCGCCCCAGCACCCTCTATTGACAGGCCACCACTACTTATCATCTACCCAGTGGATGACTAAAAACTTACCACAGATGTTTATGATTGCCAGAGGATGAATCCTAATGACTTTGGTAATCTTTAGATTTTTTTATGTAGTGCCACCATGGACTTCACTTTTTTTGGTTTTGAATGAAATGTGTCAATGACTTTTAGCTGCCACAAAATTTAGTACAGATGTTCATGTTCCTCCTCAGGACGAATTGCATCTAGTACCATTATCAAGTAAAAAATTTTACGTGGCCAGTATTTTGGTTTATAGCCAGATTCATGTAGAACTACACTGTAAACACTGTTCAGCCAGTTTTGTTTCTTTAGAACTTCATTTAATGAGTTGAGTGAACACTCATTCATTCATTCAACTCTTCATTTCAAGTTGAAAAATGTCAAGTCAGAACAACTCGTGTAAAGATTAAAGCTAGAGCTATTCTAAGTTTAATGAATTTGAAATTAGTAAAACATACATATTCACATTGAGTTAACAAGAAAAGCTTATTTGATTGTATTTGATCCACTGTAATTAGCAGATACTATGCTTAACATGGAAAACTATATACAGTACCTGCTAAACATCGGCATGTGAGCATTGTCATTGTGAGTGAGTTAGCATTGGTGATGTTGTACCTTTCCCCTGAATACAGCCTCCATCCAGCTGTACACATGGCTGTGGAGTCAGTCTTGTTAATGGTAACTGTCAGTACTGGATTTTGATAAATGGATGTGCTTCTTGCTAGTGAAGAAAAGAGAGACTCTCAGGGGTTAATCTGTGAAGTTTGGCTTTTTCCATCCAATTTCTTTCCCTCGCCAGTCCAGTCTACATATATTTACGCAAGCACTTCTAAATCCTTATACATACCTCTAAATCCAAATACATTGTGCCTTAAGGGATAATATTTATATATAATATATAACTGAAACTATACTTGGGAATAGTTTAGTGACATCTCTGCTAAATGAAAGGCTTTTCGACTGTTGTGCACCCACATTATTGAACTGTGCTTTGTGATGGTTATCAGCTGAATGCTTAGAATGCAAATGTATTTGACCTGAGAGTACTCTTATGTGACTTTTCTGGGAAAAGACATTTTGTGTGCTCACTTGGCTGTGTAACTATGGAAACTGTAAATATGTACCAGTACAATGCTCCTGCTGGTGTCAAGTCATGATGTAGAATTACCTTGTTCCGGTACTCAAGGATTGTTTGGAATATTTAAGGGCTCTCTAGTACTGCTCTTTATTCTTCCAACATCACCCATCCTGCTGATTATTTAAACAATATATAACAGAGACAAAATTAGTGATTTATCTTGCCATTAATGGCCGACTTATGTTTTTTTCCACATAAGGGGTATGGAATGGACTTTTTGAGCCACTTGCCTAAGTGGTTGGTAGATGAAAAGAAATCCAGTGGTGAAGCAGATTTTTTTTTACTAGCCAAAGTAATTAATAGCCTAAAAGCTATGTGTTGACAACAAAGATAACTGAGCAAAATTATGCTAAAAATGTAAGCAAATTTATTCTAATATATTGATAAGTGGTTAAATAATTAATTAAAGTCATGCTTGAATTAAAATTTAGAAGCCAGCATCCAAGTCTTAACAAGTATTGATCTAAAAATATTACATTTTGTGTTTCCAAAACATGGCTGACCTCACCACGATGACCTATGTACATTCTGTACGGTCCTTCTGGCAGAAGGAAGTGGACACTACGTGGTGACTTTTCATGTAAAACTCCTGCATAAAGTCACTTACACGGTCCACTTAAATGGGTCCACAACAAAAAGAGAGGAAATATCAAATCACAACTTCCATCCATAATCTATTACTTTTCTTGCCTGTAGATGGAGTAGGTTGGACTCAAACTACAAGTCTGGAGCTTTTCAGCACTGTGACTGTACATTTAGATTTTATTGACTATGCTCAGCATCCAAATGGGCAAACTTAATGCATTTTTTTCCTTAGTTGTTTTGTAATGCAAGACTTTCACTTTAACTTGTACCACTAACTGATGTTCAGTAACAACTACTACACTTAGCATTAGTGGTTGGCATCATATCTTACATCATTTGTCTGTCCTGCGTCAATATTCCATTGTTACCAGACACTGTTCTCAGATATTACAGTTTTCTCAATGACACTGGGAGTCATATGTTAATGATGTTAAATTCTGGACTTTGATGAGTCAGTTTCATTGCTTTGTTGCTTTGTAGAGGAAGTGGCACGCTTTTCAACATGCAGACTGAACAACATCTAGTGTTTTTCTTTTATCCTCAATAGAAATATACTATTTGATCTGTACCTCAAAAGCCATGCAGGTAATTGCCTCCTCCTCAGGTTTGTAGTGTCACAGTTTGCAGTTGTCAATGTGTCTCGGATACTTGCTTGTACTTATACTTGCTTGTTTTAGATGTTTTTCTGTTTTGGAGTGGAGAACCAGTTAAAATTTTGTGCCTGCATGACTTTATTAGTTTTGAGGGAAATTTGATTTCAGATATTACTGTTGACAATTGCTTCTACAATTCTGTCTGCCATGCTGCTGTGCTTGGAAGAAACTAATGTGATATAATGCTAAATGTAATATTGGGTGATCTTTGCTATTGTGTTTCTGTTTTCCTACATGGCTAAATGTGACTACAGTCTTTCATAGAATTGTCTCAAGTGTAGTCAAGACTGATTGTTGTTGTGTTTCAGCACAACTAGGAATTTCCTTCAGGATTAAAATAGTATTGTATACATTCATTCATCAATGTAACTCAGGTAAGCAGTTCAAGGGTCAAAGCAATGTGAAATACTGCACATGGCATAATGGAAACATTTATAGTAATCCGTCATTTTCAATTTAAAAGAGTATTACATTGAAAAACACTATACAGATGTAAATGAGCTGCATTTCATTTGCAGTCATTTGCACAAATGGCTGATAAATAAGATCTAATACCAGGCACCAGATTGCATATGTCTGGAGAGCTTCTGCTGTTGAATTATGTGTTAAAAAGACTGTTTCAGCTGTAAGTGTATTCATAGTGCAAGAGAAATTCTTCGTGTGAGGAGGTATTAGACTGTTTTTTTTAAATTTGTAACATAAAAGTAATATACAATTAAAAATTTAAACAGAAAGTCATTGAAAGCAACATAAAGGTAAAATTATGTAAAAAAACAACAACAACATAGATTTCTGCTTTTGTGTGCATGTTTTGCGTGTTTTAATTTGTTTCAGAAATTTTACTGTCACAGCTCTTTTCTTTTTCTCCTGCCAAATCAAGATTTTCATTTTCCCTTATGCACACAGATCATCTCACAAAACAAAGAGCACGACAACTTGCTGAATATAAGGTTGCATAACCGCTGACCCTTATAGAAAAACCACCAGGTGAAGACTTTAAAATATCTGTTATATAAATCCAAATAAGCAGTCTTCACTTTTCTACTTTTGATAGAGGAAAGAAGAATGTATATATTTTTGGTTGTATAAAAGTTCATATTTTAACCAATGATTTATTTCTTGCCGTAATTATTTGTCAAACTATAATACAGCTGCCACTAATGATTCATTCATCGATTATATATATTATTTATCATGTAACAAGCATGTAAAATATAATCCATTAAATGGTAAAATTACACTGTTAACCTGAACAAGCCATTTAAGTTGAGAAAACCCAAAATCTGTCATTGTTCTTCACAATGCATTGCATTTATTGGAATTTTAAATGCACTTTTTTTGTTGTTGACTTACATAGTGTAAAATATGTTACGCTATTTCCATTAGAGAAAACGAGCTATTCCAGGACTATTTCACTTGCCCAAATTGTCTAGAAGAGAAAACCCCCAAACAACAATACTTGGTAAGGTTACTTGAGTACGAAAGCATAGTTCCACTCAGTGCTCATGGAAAATTCTGTGTGGAAGCAGAAATACAAGATCCAGTCTGAGTTCCTTCAAGGCTTAAGTTTAAGGGTAAGGCAGATTCTCCATCAATAGTGCATACCTGTCAGTGTGCTCCTGCAATAGACATAAGGCTGAGGGATCACTAAAGTTATCACAAGTCATCCTGAGGGGGACATGAATGTGTGTACTAAATTGCTTTGCAGTCCACCCAGAGTTTGTTTATATGCCTAAATATTGTTTTTATCTAAATATACAGTATGCTGTGTATATGTATATTTTGTGTACAGTAGGATACATTGGGGTACTGGTTATAATCATGCAAATTCCATAACCTGCCAATGAATTAAAGGGGAAGAAACTGTCACAAATCTGCCAACATTACTCACTTTTGTTGTAGTTCTGTTAGTTTGATTATGGCAGGGTGATATTCTAGCTAAAACTTAGTATTAACAGTGCAGGAATGATGGTTGAAGTGCAAAGTGAGAAAGATTAGGTGAAAGATGGTGACAAATGGAGCAATAGATGCACAAATAAAGGAATGTAGTCAGGCATGGTTGGAAGAGCGAGATTAAGTGGGGGAATGTGGATGGCACTGAATGTTATTAGTTCCTGGATGCGGCAGGATGGATGAAACAGAAGAGATGTCAGGAGGGAAGAGGAATTGATCGACGAGGTAAAATTACATTTGACTTGGGAGCTAAATGAAGAAAACACATGCAAATAGACAGAACACAAGCAAATTAAGAAAGCATATTCACCAATTGTCTAGCACAGATGCAGCATTTAAAAAAACAAACAGCAAAGTGAAAAAACAAACAAATACAGATGCTGCAAATACAGAAAAACACATCCAAATACAGGACCACTGTAGAAAATCTCCATAGTGGGAGATTTAGCATTGACAAGGGAATTCAGGCAATTAGAAAGGCGTGTTAAATTGCAAACATATGCATAAGATGAAAATCTAAGCAGAACCACCATAAGGACCCGTTTTTCTAATCTTTATGTTGAAAGGTAGTGAGGTATTGATGCAAAATAGCATAGAGAGTGAGATGAAAACGTGTGATATGCAGCAAAGTTCTGCACTGAGTCAGGTAGCCGGTGACTTACTCACAAAATTAAATCATAACAGGTAACAAAATGTATATATACTGTATATTGAATAGTGGATACGAGCACAGGCGGGTAGTGGGTGAGACGAAGATGAGGATAAAAACGTAGAAGTGAAAATAAAGGCACAGATTGTCTTTAACTAGCGCAATTTAATCATGTTTAATTATTATTTTAGATTTGACAATGTAGCTGACTGACAGCAACCAGATATGTGGACAGAAAATTTGTGCAAAATCAATTGTCTTTGTGTTACTTACAAGCAACTGGAGCTGTGCGAGTGCAGGTTTGCAAAATTGGACCTATGTAGGACTCTGGCAACAACAGGGGCATTTAAAGTATTGGGCTTGTGTATGGGGCAGTAATCAAGTTGTTTTATTCCTGTCTTTATTGAGGCAATCAATCAAACTTCTATGAAACATTTATCCAGTTTGTTGGGATTAGATGATAGAGCCTCTAGCCACTGCGGGTGAAATTATACAGCAGGTCATTTTAGAAACTGGAAAACCTCAATCATACAAAAGATAATAAATCACCTATAGAAAAGACTGTGGCTCATGCCTTACACAACAAATATAGAACTTGTCACTGCCATGTTAAAGATTTCTCTCATATAAGTCATTCAGTTTACAATTATACAAGTGCACATATCACATCAAAAACATGCTAAACACACAGAGCAGAGTGGCCATTTTCTCCAGAGAATCACATGAGATATATTATGTTGTATTTCTGCCTTATCTAAACTGTAGTGTATTAATTAGTTAATGATACTTTGCTTTACACTCCAGCACATTTTAATTGATATGAATCACCATAAGTTTAAAATGTATTTTTCAGCTTTAATTTGTGGAAATCTCTGAATCAGTTACCAGCATTCTTAATTATTAGTCTTAGCCATACTGCAACTTTCACCACTCACATCAACAATCAATATTCATTGGCTTAGGGTTTCTGCTGCTGTTAATTTTTTCAAACATTTTGATATTTTTTGATCCCCCATTGGATTGTTGCTTTATTTAACATATTTAAATTTAGCATCTGTCCAAATTTACCCTCAACCAGCAGTATGATGGCCTGTCCTACAGCAACCTGATGTTCAGCTTCTTTTAATTCCTACCAGATTCTGTATTTTACCGCACGCTTTGCAAATGTGGACCTTGCTTGAACTGAGTTTATACTTTCTTTCCCCAAATACTTTTAATACTTATTTTTCAATATCGAAGCTATATTTTTGATTTCTAAATTCAACTTCCCAGACTAAATTAATACAATATAGAATTGGAAAAAATTGTATTGTAGAAACTGTGTGATTCTTTAATAAACAAAATTACAAATCTGATCAGCCATATGGTGCCAGCTTTCAGTTTTTGATGCTCAGTTCCAAAAGCATTTCACTTAGTACCAAAAAGGTAATTTGGTACTAAAGGGTCGACACCAGCTCAACTTTCTGTAAAATTATTAACAGTAGATTTCTTGATAATCTATCATACATTGATATCATTGCTAAAAGTGTAAAAAACAACAGGTTTATTGTACTGTTGTAATTAAATTAGTTTCAACCTGATTACTATGTGCGTCACATGTACAGAAAACTGTATGTAAAACCATTTTAATATGAAACCGTCAAATGACTCATTGTCGGTTTCTAATACTGCTGTTGATTGCTCATGTGGAACCTCCAAACTCAGCAAGGTAGTTATTGAATGTAGGATTGATTTTGCTGTGACATGCATCCAGATTATTGCCCTCAAGCAAGACCAGAGCCCCCAGAGTAGCATTTTATTATGCTCTAGAGATTAGTATGACAAGCTCTGAATCAGTGACGTCTACCTTCCTGTTTATCTTATAGAAAATTAATTAAAATGGAATAATGATTAATCTTGTCTAGGCTTGTACCACTTGGCAATCAGATTGCCAATCGATGATTGAAGCCACAAATGTGGTTGGCTCGTTCAGTCTGCAATCACTGTTAATCAGTACAAGTGACTTTGCTCCTTCATTTAAGCAACCTGTTAGCACTTCCTTTTCTACTTGCCAATCCTGACAAGTACTCTGGGCAATCTGACAAAACCCTGTTCCTGTATTCTTCATATGTCTGATGCTCCTGCTTGATTCTAACTCGTGTGCATATGTGTGTGTCTGTGTGTCTATCAGGGCTGTAAGCCACTGTTAAGCCCTCAGCTCTTTTCTCTGCTATGCTGTCCTTAAGTGCTGGGTCCAGTGTTTGCCCATAAAGAATATACATGGTAAAAAGTCCTGTTAATAGAATCATCAGCAGTAACTGTATTTCCCTCTTCTCCAGAGGATCTGCAGAAAGTCCAGACAGGTGTAGCTGAGATTTGATTGATAAAAGATGCTCTTTTTTTGTTGCAGTTGAATATTTGGTCCATGAGAGATCTGTGTGCACTATCATGTGACATTATTGTTCACCAGAATCTAAAATCAATAGAAATCAATACAGCCTGCTAAAAACAGTTTTTCAAACTATATTTTGGCATTTTATTCAACTATAGTAAGTTTGGATATCTTTTTACGTGAGGCTTTGTTTTGTTGGGTGCCCTGTTCTGCTTCAGTTCATTACTTGACAAATCACAGGATCATCAAAGTTATTTTAATCCAGCCCTTTGGGAAAATGATTGTCGAATCCAATAGGTGCAGAGGCACCCCACTCAAAACCACAAATGTAAACCTTATGGTGGCTCGTCAGTAGATATAAGGATGCATTATTATTAAAGTCATTGTGTCTGGGCATTGAAAATGTTGTCCAGGCCATCAATTACATGTTGAGATATTTCACTGTTTAAGTGAAAGCTTTGATCTTCTTGTGGCATTATGTGAAATGTGAGGCATCAAAAGTTTGTTGTTTTCAACTTCTTTCCATTAATGTCTGCACCAAATTTCTATGCAAACCATTTAACATTTATTTAGACAATTCCTTAAAAAAGAAAAATGTCAAAGTCATGACACTGTGCTCAAAAAGACTCAGGAAATCAACAACATAGTGTTGGTGTCAAATAGTGGGGACACTGAATGTTTGGCCATAATCTCATGGTAATCCAATAGGTGTTATAATAGCCGTTAGAAATGTGTGAGAACTTTAAAATTTTTTTTATCAATAAGGTATCGAGCATCAGGGCCCATTTGTGTCCTCCTTCCTATGACCCCTCCTTGCAGGTCACGTGCCCAGCAGTCTTAGACCAGTTTGAGCCTGTCACCTTACAACATCTGGAAGAAATTATTGGTCACATGAAGCCTGCAGGTTCTCCTAATGATTCCATTCCTCCTCAGCTTTTTAAGGAAGTTTTCTCGTCCTTGGCGCCCTATGTGCTTAGCCTAATAAATGGTAGCTTAACCAGTGGGTCTGTACCTGCGAGCTTCAAGCATGCGGTTGTGACACCACTACTTAAGACTTTTAACAAGCTCTAAGAAATACGAGCACATTACCCCAGTTTTAGCTTCGTTGCACTGGCTCCCAGTACGATTCCGAATTGATTTTAAAATTCTTTTATTTGTTTTTAAATGTCTTAACGGCCTTGCCCCACAGTATTTGTCTGATCTGATTCAGCCATACGTGCCCCCATGTGCTCTTAGGTCAGCTGATCATTCACTTTTAGTTGTTCCGAAAACTAGGAGGAAGCTTAGGGGCGACCGCGCTTTTGCAGCTGCAGCCCCGAAATTATGGAATGCGTTGCCATTGTACATTAGGCAGGCCGAATCACTCTCTGTTTTTAAGAGTTCTCTTAAAACACACTTTTTTTCGTTGGCTTTCAACTCAGCTTGAGGTGTTGGTTTTACTGTTATTATTGTTACTATTGTAACTCATGTGACATTTTATTTATTTATTTATTTTATTGGATTTTAATTATGTTTTTCAGAACTGTGTACAGCACTTTGGTCGACAGTGTTGTTTTTAAAGTGCTTTAGAAATAAAATTGAATTGAATTGAATATTTCAGCCTGGACCAAAGTGAATGAGTAGTGGATCCACCAAGAGTCATGCTGCTAGAAAAGCTAAAAAATAGATAGTGGTCGATTGTTGATTTCTTTGACTCTCATTGTGTCCTACATGTAAATTTCACCAGATGCAGGCCTGTGGAGGGTGCTGTGCTGTGTATTCTGTGTTCAGTTTTCCAAGTAAAAAAGGTCACAAAGTTCACTTTGGCAATTTGTCTAATAAGTTCTCAGGAACATGGTCAAACTCAGAAAATAAAATGGTTCAGTAAAAATGAAAATTACATGTATTTCAAATTGCAGTTTTTGTCCTCCCTTAAATATAAATATTAATGAATGCATATTCAGATGAACGCCAGCTCTATTCACATGCTCATAAAATAATAGAAATATTTCTGGGGAATAATGTTCCATATCTCCATATAAAACTAAACTAAAGGCTTAATATTTGGCCCTCGGTAAGATAAGGAAGCAGTGTTCTCCAGGTGTTTGAGTAGCTTTGAGATGGGTAAATCCAGACTTAATGAGTGAGACCAGAGATTGTGGAATGGACCTGGGGTTTGGCTGCTAGAAATGCAAATCAGAGAGAGAAACCATAAGGAAAGAAATAACAAAAGGGTTTGCAGATAGTCAAATGAAAAGACTGGAAGGAATACTTGTAATAGAGGCAGAGAGAAGTAGTAAAATGAGAACAAAAGTAGATAACCACTGTTCTGCTGTCTCAGGTGAATAAAGTAAGCTAATAAGTGCTAGAAAGTTGGGCTTAGCCAAATTAGATTCATTGTCTCACTTTGTCATCTGGTATCACAGATTAGTCAAGTTGATATGAGTCTTCTGTGAGAGGGTAGGGTGAAGTCACAATATTATAGCAAGTCTGGGTATTGAAATGTGAAGCTCTTTTCCATCGCTACCATTTGGAGCTGTCAGCGTATGAAATTATGTACCTACTGATTTGAGTCCTGTATGTCACAGCCTTGTTCATTTATTGGAGGAAATTTCAACCTGTTAGTTATTGTTAGCCTAAACCATTCCTTTTCTCCTGAGAGCAAAATGCATTTCTTTTTTTTAGTTTCTCTCAGCGGCTGATCGATTGAACAGTTCAAATAGCAGTAGGTCTGAAAGCATACTGTTGTAATTAGATTGACCACACAACCTGTATCCCAAATGTATTAGAGTGTCAATGTTCTGGTATACAGAAATTTAAATCGGGCTTTTCTACAAGAAGAATTCTACTTTAAGTAGTCTATGTGAACTGATTTTTTTTTATTAAGGCATGATCATCTCGCAATCAGTGAAAAGAGAGCATTAATCAATCAGCCACACAAAAAAATCAGTTATCCTTCATTATTGCAATTACCATGTTCATTTTGCAGTACAGTTAGTTTAGGAAATGGAATTAATTTAGGATGTGAATGTACTGTAAATCTATAGTTTCGCTGTAAAAATCCTGTAGCATCTGCTACAGGGATGTGAATTATTAATTCAAGCTAATTCTGAAATATGCTTTTCCTTTCTTGCCAAGAGTTACACTATTGCCAGTTAGCCTATTTTAGCATAAAGATGGAAAACAAGGGAGCCAGTGCCAGGCTCCAGCTAATAAAATCAACCACATGTTAATGGTTCTAAAGCTAAAGCTCACTGTTCTGTCGTGTTTGTTCAGTAGTTATGTACGGCACTGTAGTTCTGTTCAAGAACTAACCCCTAGTTTACTGGCTTCTGGCTACTCCTAGTTCAAAAGTTAAATCAGTGATAAACAAATACTGGTTTGTTTTACAGTCCAAAATGTCTTTATAATCAAAATGAGGTATGAACTGAACTGTTGCTCAAAAATCAAGGTCTCAACCTTTATTGGTGGACAATGGAAAGTGAAGAGAACTGGTGTGGAAGATAATAATAATCCTCCCAACAGTGTCCTTTTCTGAGTACAGGTTATGCTGTGGGTGCAGCTTGGCATAGGACAAAGTTGAGAAACTGAGCAAAGTTTCCAACAAGTTTCCAAGTTAATACAGGAGCATGTGTAACAACTAAGACGTACCACTTTGTGGGAATCATCAGCATGGTTGCAACCAGTTTGTGTGAGCAGACATATTGTTTGGATGAAACTACCTGCCATAATTGGAAACTAAGTGAAGTGGAACAGTGTGGAATAGAAACCAGCTTTGCAGTTATTAAACAGCCCGCTGTTTCTTCTTTTATAAGTTGCATAATTAGGCCTCTAAAAGCAGTGCCCCCATTAAGCCCAGCACTGTGCTTTGAAGAGTATTAAAATTTAATGGAAGATAAAGCTGATGTATTAATTGGCTGAATTTAAAACATGGATATTCTTTCAATACATTGCATGGGAATTACACCGCTGCTTAGAATTGGAACATGCATGGGTGTCAGTAGAATTAATAGAAAGTGTTTTTTTTATTTCCATTTTTCCATTTATTGCTGCTCTGCAATCAGTATGTTAATGATGTGATGTTGTGTGTTTGGAGATATCTATCTTTCTACACCTTTGCAAACAATTGCTGCCTCCCCCATAACAACTTTTTCTATGTAGACCTGCAGGGATGTTTTTCAAGTGTGTGAATCCTAAATTAAAGTGTGTGTTATCCTAACGTGACCAGATTACATTTAATTTCTTAAAGGTTTGTGTCTTTTGTCTCAGGTCAGTTGTTTAGTTTGTTTAGATAAGTCTGTTTTGTTAGCAAGAGGTGTTAATGCATGGTATGTGATTATTAAGAGTTTTTCTTTTTTTAGTTTGTGTTTTTTTGGTGGTTCTTTTGGTGGGCCAGGGGCACAACACATTGGTCAGATTTAGCACTTTTATGAGTTTGGATTTAAAAGTTTTGTTGTTACCTAATAGCTGGCCTCTTTTAAATGATGATGATATGCAGTTATGATATACTATTACGTACATTGTGATGACCATAAAGACGATAATTACGAAAGCTTTTAGCACCCTTTTGGTATTGATTTTAAAATGACCAACAATGACTGATTTCTTTAAATCAATGTGCTAAATTACATTAAAAAATAGCTTTCTACGATTCCCTGACACCTTCCATCTCCCTGTCAATGTGTCTGCATCTGGCTGTACTGATGTAGACAGTAAAGTGCACACTAAGTGCGTCACACTATGAATAATACTGCAACATTTTTGATGTAATTTATTTGCGTCTGCAATGCACATGCTTAAAAGCTAATGTAAAATGCCGCTGTTGCCACTGAGTAAGCATTTAATTCTATTAAAAGGAATGTGGGTACTGTATAAGCTGTATCTCTGAATTAAATTGAACCAAGCTTTGATTCAGCTCAGGTAAAAGTGATTGATCAACCATCACTCCTTATGTTCCCTTATCGGTAGAGCAGGATGGTGCAACATCATGAAAAGCAGAGCTAACGGAGCTGATCGTCAAACATTGGGATGAAGCTGGGTCTACTGGGACACATGTTGTATCCAATATTGTCTGCAACAATTTTAAGCTAGTTTAAAGTACAGTATTGATCAATTGTACTCTGCTGATCCATTTTAGTACAGCAGGTCTCTCTGAATCCTAATGATTGTTATTAGGAAGTTATTTTACAGAAAAGCAGATATTCAAGCACATCATTTTAGAAAGTAAAGAAAAAAATAATTTATCCTCTGCAGTCATGGTGAGGATCTGATTGCGGCCAGACTTGAACAATCCAATGCAAAGAAGGCAGGAACAAAATTGTCGAGTTTACTGTAATTCACAAGTTTTCAAAGCTCAATTCTGAGCCAAACCAAATGACTTTCAATCAGCTTTAGCATTGTTGTACTCTACCTGATTGACAAGGCTGGCTAGGCTTGTTGCTGGTGGTGCGTTACTTTTGATTGGTGGAGCTGACTGCAGACTAACAATGCACTTCCACAGCTTTTGATTGGCAGTACTGACTACTGATTGATGTTTTGCATTTCCACCACCGATCAGGAAGCTTCTATGAGGTGAGATGTGGGTACCCAAATAGTGATGAACAACAGAAACTGCAGACACTT
Source organism: Sandelia bainsii (assembly GCA_032362345.1). NCBI lineage: Eukaryota > Metazoa > Chordata > Actinopteri > Anabantiformes > Anabantidae > Sandelia > Sandelia bainsii. The sequence goes on from JAUMHL010000012.1 coordinate 3,925,337, forward strand.
TGTGTGTCTCCACATAGTTTGAGAAAACACACTAGTGCCTTTAGAAACACAAAACCCTCTCTATTTGGACTTTGACGGTTAATACTAACAGCTTATAGTATGTTTCACTACACAATTATTGTGGCCAAATTAATTCACAATAACGATTTTACCACTGTCTTGAGTGCTGCTTTCACTGACCCAGTTACTTGACTGCATGTAAAGGCAGTCATCGTTGCAACAACAATTCAACAACAATTCTATCTTCATTCACTTTGGTCCAGGCTGAATTTCTAAGTATCTTAAGTTTTTTTTTCTCATTTCTTGCCTCCATCAGGTAATGTTGGCTGCTTCCTATTGGTCTTTGCTTGCTCCAGCAATCAACATGGCCGAGGATTCTGGGAAGTACGGCGCGTTTGCCTTTGTGCCTGTGGCTGTGGGATTCACACTTGGAGCTGCCTTTGTGTATTTTGCTGACATGGCCATGCCCCTGCTGGTAAGAACCTCACCCATACAATGTATTACTGTATTTTAGAAATGCTGTTTGTAGTGGTGTGTGGACACTTTGATGGTCAAATGTGCTGAAGACATTGACCCGTGTTGTTCACTTAGTTTGCTATATGCTTAAATTCACAGTATCTAGGTTGAAAACTCACAGAATAGAAGAAACTGACTTCTACTGCTCTGCAGAGGTCATGTTGAGGGCACGGTTTCTCTCTTTCTCATTGTTACCTGGGGTGATTCAGGGTTATTGGTATAACAAGATTATCCTTTGCTCAACTTTGCCTGCATCGGCCACTTGTGTGGCTTAGGTCGCTTTCACACCTTAGTACGTTTGCTTTGGTCCGAATCAGTTGGTGAGTTTGTAAACTTGTATAATTTTCCTCTTGGTTCGGTTTCCTTACACACGGGGAAAAATCCAAGCTAACCAAAATGCATTGCTTCAAATCACGCGAGAACGTCCTCTCTGCTTATTGGTCAGATGTGTCACCGCGGGAACAACAAAAGTAAATACAGGAATCTCTTCTCTATATCTTCACAGATATAAATACAGGAAGTAGATCCTGTGTCGTGGACGACTGTATATTTCTATGACATAGGAGACTATTACATGATGAATGTTAACGTGGAGTCGGTCGTCCTCCCGGAGATTGTTTATTACGTTAAATCACTTGCACATTCATCCGACCAGATGTCTGTGAGACAGTGCACCTTTTCACGACATCACGTTTGTCCGCGATTCATCCTGCAGCAGGTTTTAGGTGTTCTAACGAAATAAATTAAAGTCTACACGTGATTTAATGCCCTCAGATAATGCGATTTATAGCGTCTGGTCCTGTTTTGCTTCGGTACGCTTTCTCACCAGGCGGACTGCACCAGAGTTTGCTATTTGATTTGGATCGAGACCACCTCATTTTGGGTGCGATTGCTGTGTTCACACCAGACCAAACGAACCGCACCAAGGAGGGAAAAGAACTCGAGTTCGATTCAAACGGACTAAAGCCTGTCGGTGTCTAAGCCACCTTAGATAATGGCGTAATTGCTGCTGAAAGCAACTAGTGGTAGATGAAAAGATAGAAGGGAGAAGAAATTAGTCTGGGTCACATATTGGTTAAATTTATCTTGGTGCAATAATCAATAAAAAGTTACCTGATGCACTTGCCAGTAAGTTTGGTGATAACTTTTGAGTTTATCTGTTGTGTACAGCCTTTGGTTTGTGCTTATTAAGCTTTCTTGCTGTTGGCCAATGTGACTTTATGTGGAAGTATATTGACAACAAAAGATTTGAGAGAGCACAAAAGCACATTTGAGAGTTGCACAGTTTGTAAATGAACATTAGAGAGGATGCAGGCACAGATTTGTGAGAGCAGAATCGATATTTTTGATGATTATAGAGTTTGCAAGAGGGGTTGTGTAACTACATGTGAGCCAGCAACAAGGATAGTAAATCCAATAGAAGAAGAACCAACCAATATCACCACATAGGCCACATTTAATACATTAACATGTTGCACTAAATAGTCAAATTATTAAGTCACCTCTTACAGGGAATAAATATATGTATTTAAAAATCTAAATCTTTTAAATGGGTAGACTTTGAACACTTTTAACTATACTATATTTGACAATACATGACCCTGACACCCAGATGTCGGTGAGTCTTGTTGCGGTTTGATCATTCGAAATCTCAAGTGCTCACATGCTGGAAAAGAACTTGTGGATGGTCAGGACTACACGCTCAAATCAGATTTTGCTCTTATAAATCCATGTCTGTGGGTTCTTAAATGTTGACAAATGGTCAGCTTTAACTTTGTCAAAGAATGACTTGAAAGAACTGCAGAAGACTGAACTTGCATAAATTGACAGGCCACCTGTCAGGCTGCTGTATTATTTCATTACTTAGAAGCTCAAATTAGAACGTTCTTTTCAAAGTCTGTCCTACTTGTCAGTTTTTACTGTTATTATGTAATTACAGGCTTTTTTGGGAAACATTTATGAAATTATGCTCTGTTGTGTGAGACTGTCACATTAAAATTTCTAGAAAAGATACCAGTTTGAAACAAAGTACTGTATGTAACTTCATTTTTGAAGTCTGTAGAGATAAGCTTTATATAGCCTCTTAATATGCAACTTCTTTCAGATCTGAACTTGTGTCTGGTCTCAGAATATGTTTTTATTATCTCTGGGGTTGGTCTGGCTTGTCTCACATTCATCCCAGTTTCTTGCATGTAAAGTCTGTTTGCTCTGTTCCTGCTCGTGTGTGCACGTGTGTGTCTGTGCACGTCTGTGTTATCTCTGATTTCTGCATTTTCAGTCATCAAAAAGTGAAACGATGCCATTAATAAACCAGTATCACTGATACGTAATGGTAAAGTTACCAGCACCAACGTAGCTGACAGGTGTAATGCTAGCACTAGCAGCTAACTTTTCATTAACACTAAATGTAACAGTAAGCTTAAATTAAACTAAAGTAAATTAACAACTGATAATTTAGTTTTCTATCGTGGGATCATTATTATTTTCTTATTAGTTTGGAGGAATTTGCTAATTAGAAAAATTAATACTGGCTTCCAGGTATCATGAATTAAGTTAGACGATTAGATACAGGTTTTTGTTTTGTGTGGGTGAGGGTGAAAATAATGAATGATATTTGTTTGCAGCCTTGAAATAGCCACAGCCCATCTGCACAAAGAACTGTCACTAAAGAGACTTTCTCAGCCTTCAAAAAGAAAATACTGTGCTCTGAGACAATGATTAGACATTAACTTACAGCTGCACTGAGAGTTTACTTAGTCTTGCTGGTAGCTGTTAAAACCTAGCTAAGTAATTTCCCGCCTCTCCTGTCTCAACTCAGCAGGTTTTAATTGGATGCTGACCCTTCTGACCTGAAACTGTCCATGCAGCAGTTCAGTTACCCGCACTCTGCTGGCATTCTGTGAGAGCATAAGCATGAATTTGCTTTAAAATATATGTATATCCGTAGTGATAGGCAGAAAGCATTCACTGGAAGCATTCAGGCTTTCTGACCAGTTTCGTCAAATGGTTTTCCATCTGGTCATTAGACTTTATAGAAGAAAGCAATTTGTGCAATAGTGGGGTGAATTAAGTCTTTTAAATTCAACTGGTGATAAAGTGAATAAATACATATAAATGAATACTTAGCAAGCACTGACAATGGCTGAAAAGACATTATGCATTAAAAAGAACATCATGGCATACATAGAAATATAATTTTCGCTTGCAGCTCAGTTCAGTTTCCTGGTAGCATAGTGATTAACACTGATTGAATCCTTGTAACCTGACACTCCTGAAATTAAGACGTCACCATCAGTGTCTGATAAAGTGTAGCATTATGTTATTGTCTAAAAATACATTTAAGGGGCACACATTATGGAAAACAGTGTGAGAACGAATCTGCATTTGTTTCCTTTTAGAGATTTACATGGAGGGATTAGGGTGATGGTGCTGTCAAAATTACTAAACTCTATCTGCAGTTTTTTAAGTTGAAATTTTTTATTGAGCAGTTTTGAATGTGATAGAAGGACAAGCCCTCTCCTACCCAGCACACGTGTTCAAGAGATTTTTGTAAATAGCTTAAATCTACAGTATGTAATTTTTCTTCAAATATTTTTAGTACAAATATGCTCCAAAACATAACTTGTAGTAGAGAGATGCTGTCTCACAGAACTGAATCAAACTACCACCACTGAAGAAACAATTGCTTCTAAAAGTTCTTGAGTTAGACTCAATCTTTTAACCAATCAGAGAATTTCAATTAATTCTGCTTGGTTAATCAGTTTTGCAGCTTCATATTTATTCTAATTAGATAACGACTAATATCTGAAGGCCTTAGCAGAGTGTGGTGGAGCATAGCAGATGGTAGGAGAAGAGAGGAAGGGCTGGACATAGCAGAGAGGATTGATTTTGAGTCTCAAGTTAACACTGTTTTAAGTTGAACATTGTAGCTAATTAAACTCCCCCAGACTGTCACATAAGGCTACCTGAACCTCCCCATTTGTGAGCAAGTTTCATTTACAAGAGTAAAGAGCAGGAAGCTCTGAAATCAGCAGACGAAAACACAGGTTTAACAGCATCAGTTAATTAGTTAGTTAAAAATAGTAATAAAGTTGACAATGATGTGTCATCTGAGCAGTGCACAGTGACAGAAATACACAGGAAATTGTTTGACATGAAAACATCCTACAAACATCCTGCTGAAGCGAAGAGTCCATGACTGTGATTGTAGGCTGTCACAATCAGGCAATTATAGAGATGGGAGAATATGCTTGATTTTCTGCATTTTCTGTTTTTAGATCTATAAAAAGGTAGTTTAGGAATATATATTTTGTATTTTTATCATGTCATTGGTAAGTCTTTGTGCTTTTGGTCTGGGGCTATGTACAGTAGAACTACTTGCTTGTTCTCCTTAACTCGTGTTTTTTTTGTTACATCACTTATTCCATTTCATCCTTCATATCCTTTTTTATTTTTCATGTTTCTTTTTAATTTCCCTCTACATCACTTTTCCCACATTTATTTCTGTTTTCTTTTCCAATTTGTTTCCTGTAGCCCTCCTTTTTTTAAACTTCTCCACATATTGCACCTTTGTCTTTCATCTTCTGCACTTCCTTTTCTGGGTGCCATGGTGACAGCAGTGGAAATGTCTGATAATAGCTAACAAAAAAAAAAATCAGCTCAGAAAATACTGGGGTCTTCGACACACACTGCAGGAGGCCATCACTGTTTGGACAGCTGTTCCCACTTTTACTGGCTCCTCAACAAACACTGGCGCTGAATAAGAAGAACGATGGCGCAAGAGCACAATGAACAGAGAGGGAGAGCTGGGGTTGACGTAGAGAAAGGGATGCCAGTGACGATAACTGATGTACACAGGGGGCGAAAAAGGTTGCCAGAGAGCAGGAAAGAGCCTTCAAGTTGCTGTTGAAAACCGCTAAAAGAAACTGTGTGTGTCATGGTTCCAGTAAGACATTTTATCACCACTCTATTTTTCCTCTTTCTTCCCAGACATCGCTCTATCCTCCTCTATAAGGGAATCTAACGGGCACTGAATAAACATCTTAATATGTCTTAAATGTAGCAAATTGAGGTTGTTTTAGAACCATGCAATGCCGATCGATTTGTCATCCATTAGGTGCGCAGTTGTTGTTCCATAACAAAGGATGAGCTGGAGCCATAATTCCATAATAAAGCCATAATTCACCGCACCTGGCAAAATAATGGTTAAATAATTGGTTTTACTGTAGTGTTGGATTATAAGTGATGGAGTTTGAAAAGTGTACCAGAACATTTGTTCTTAGCCTGTCAGCTTTCATAACTTTTGAAAATCTATAAACATCAATATTTATATCAAATTTCCTGGTGCATTAGCCAAACAAACGTATATAGTGCCAAAAAGTATAGTAGTGTAACGTAGCAATCATTTTGATCTGCACAATGCATCAGATTAGGTCAGATTAAGGGGAAACCAGTTTTCATTCTATATATACAGTGCAGATGGTAGAGAAAGATTGTGCAGTGGAATGGTTCATGATTTTCTTGAATGGCCATGGGAGATAAAACGAGAGACGGCAAAATACAATTAAAATGAACAAACAAAATGAACAAAAACTTTACAAAAGACAAATTGCAAAAGAGATGAGATATGGGGCTCTGTCAGGCCTGTTGTGTAAGTGGCTGGATGTGTGTCAAATGTAAAGGATGAATATCCATGTGACAACCGGATAAATGAACCTAACAAAACACACAGAGTCACCCAGAGAACACTAAGGCTTAGACACAAAGGTTGCACACTCTGACGTTACAACACAAAAACTCAATTGTCCCTGTCTACACATCAACACTGACAACTGAGTTTATGAATATCTCCTGTCCTGTGTTTTTAAGTAAATACAGTAATAACAGACTGACGTGCTGAGTTGGTCTTTCTTTATTGTGCTTTCTTTAGCACAATAAATTAATTTATGCACACACATCTTGCAGAGTTTTGAATTTCAGATCCAGTGCAGCATTAAATTCTTTGAAAGCTTGAGTGTCACATAATTTGGCTTGATGAGCGTGTTTTACCATATTTTCTTGTTGATCCTGTCACCCTCCTCTGATCTTTTCCATGTGTTAAGGCCTGCTGCAGCTGCATAGCCTACTGATGTTTATCCCTGTGCGCTTTCTCTCTGCATCGTTTTCCATCAACAACATAGGTCCTCTGCAAAGGTGAATTTAAAAATGAACTTTAAGGTGTGTCGAGGTTTTCCTTTTAATTACTGCGCCACAGGCACTGCTATCTAAAAGGTGCTACGGTCAGAAACAGATGGGCTAAGGGATCCCATATGCCTTTTCTTATAGCCTGTATGTTTCACTGCTAATTTGAAATATTCCCCCAGTTCCCATGTTTTCTCTCTGACATTCTGACCTCACTTCTTCACTTGAGAATGTCCAAGATGCTTTTCATTTTAGATAATAACCCTGGTGACTGTTAACATGACTCTGTGCACTTCAGACTTGCATCGTGTTGGTTAGTGACACGTTAATGTCAATAGGTCCTGACCCAGTAAGATTGTCTTCGCTACTTTTACAGAAAAGTTCTCATTCAGACATGAAGTCGACACGTTCATATGCTGTCCGATTAATGGAAAAGAGTTCATATCTGAAAGGGACTTACAGTAACTCTTACCTGAGTGGTGTAAAGCAGTAGGAAGAAACTGTACACAACATCACAAATATGTTTTTATGTTTTCCATGCATAGTGATGCTCCATATTTGCATCTAATTTGCATGGGACTCTTTTCTCATTATATATGTCCTCGGACATCCCTACATCATTTGCAGTACAAACAAGAAAATATAGAAAGTAATAATGGTACACCATACATATCATTTATCATTTAGCTGAAACTCTTTATTACGCTTACTAACATAAAATACTGATATTGAACAGTTTGAAAAATCTGATCATGTTAATCCAGAATAGATGGAGTGACAGAGATGGTAATGAGAGCAAAGAGTAAAGAAATAGAGGTATAGAGTTAATCTGTCCATTTTTACTTATTCTTTTTAAACTTGCATTTGTGTTTCTCAGATAAAATAGGTGAAGATACATACATGAAGTGTTTGCATGTATTTGCAGAGAATCTGATATATCCGCGCACACTTGTATTAAATTAAGTGCTTCTTTCTCACCTTGTCTTCTCAATCCCCCTATAGCAACTGTATCACCATAACAACAAATAGTTATATAGGGGGAAAAGGAAGTGTTGGCAGCGTGGGATGGGAGCATTGCATCATGGTATACTGTATATCACCATACCTCAGTTTCCCATGCACTACTGTGCATGGGAAACTGAGGTCCTCTGCTGAGGTCTGCCCTACAGTATAGGGCAGTTTGCCAAGTGGACAGCAATAACAATGACCAGAGCACAGCAAACATATGACATGATCAGTTGACTGTGGCTGGGGTATACAGTAGCTGTCTTACTGGAGTGACTAATTGGGATTGTTAGTCATGGTTACCCAGGGTAAAAGTCTTAGCTGCTGGGGCACTCCAACTATAAAATATCACCAAGCTTATTTTAAGCAGTTTCTTTAAAACCTGCAACCTTTAAAGCATCAGTTTGCTTTGACTGAACTGGGGAAAGCTATGGCATTCATAGTCCAAAGGCATTATTTGTGTTGGCTTTCCTTCCAACATAAATCATCTTCATTTGTTTCAAAGGTGCTACTCAGTAGCAACTGGAATAACTCAGATTCTTGAAGATGTTGACTTCTTGTCCAAAAGGCTTCTTCAGTTCTAACTCAAAATAGGGAGTCAGTTTAAATCCTGTGAAATCTTGAGGGTCCCCTTGTAATAGATGATGTGGACTACAATGCCACTTATCACCCTTGCACAATGCAATCTTGGCATCTCTTCCCAAGCAGTTTAACAGCCGTTCATTGACTCATGTGACCCTAATGACACACATGATCATAACACATGACAAATGGTCAAAGGGACAACGATTCACGTGACCTCAGCAACTCTCAAGATGTCAACGACTTGTTAAACCAGACACTCAGCGTATTTATGTGCACTTAAGTAACAAGGTTACATTCGGCTTTCTTGAGCAAGAGGATTTCCTTTTACAAGAGCGCATGTGTGTAACAAAGGCTGCAGATACTCACGACTCTACTACTTTTAGCAGTGAAGAGCAGCTGGATGAAAGGGGGGATCATGCAGTTGCAGTTGTTTGATATTTAAAATGTATCAACTGGTACCACGTTTAGAACAGAATGGATTAAGGATACATTTTATTTTGACACTTTGCCCATGTGAAAGAGTCATTCCTCTTCACCAAATGACAAAATGTAAAATTCCATAATTCTTCTTCCAAGCAAAAATGCAGAAAGTTTAAATTAAGTCAATATCAGCACTAGTCTAGGATAGCCAAATCAAGTGGGTATATTTTGCCTGGCAGTTGTGTGCAGGTTTAATGTTGGTGATTTGTACTGGCAATAACATTCAACTGCTAGAATATATCTGTCCACTGGGGCCTAGGAAGGAGACCGTCTCTGTGTAAATGCCAAGATGGAATGTCATACTAAAACTAGAATAACTGCCTTGCAGTGAAACTGCAGATTGTATGCATGTCTGTCCATTCTAATCAGTTCATTCATAATTCCAAGTGAATTTTCATGCCACATGCTTAGGGGTTACTGCAATATTGAGTTGATGAGAATGGGACAGATGTGACACAGATGTGGTTACGTTTGACCATTAAAATCTAATCAGTTCATCATGGCATCCAAGTGGACATTTGTGTTAGTTTTGAAGAAATTTCCTCTTGGTGTTCCTGAGATTTGGTGTTCACGAAAATGGGCCGGACAACCCCAAAACATAATCCATCCAGTCATGGCTGTCACTAGTGTGGAGCTTGTTTGAATAGAAGTTTCTTCATGGCTGTGGGGAGGAGGATTGATTGTGTAGTATTGTGTTTATTGCTAAGATATACATTTGCATGTCTGTACTGTATTAAACGGTGCTTGAAAATATCATTAAAGTTAAATAGTCTTAAAAAGAGCAACTCAGAAAATACAATATACAAATATGTGGGACCCCCTTTTAACCTGGGGTAATCTAGTGTAAGACCATCATCTTTTCTCCTGCCCCCTCTAACATCAGGATACCTGCCTCTCTTCATCCACTCAGATGGACCTGCCAGCAGGAGTCATGAGTCATAACAGGGTCCTCACTGAGTTGGGTATATTTGTAGCACTTGGCAGCCACTAACAGGCCCACAGGGTTACTCTGATGGCAATGTTCTGCTGGTCAAAGTGAGAAATCAAAGTGAGAGTCTTGTTTGTCTGCTGGGTTCATACCCTGTTCAGCACAAGTGACAGATGTGGTTTGTTGTTTGCCTCTGTTACTGAACTATGTAGTGTGTTTGATGGAGCATTATTTTCTGATGTTGTAACACAGGCATGTCTGTGATTACACAAATAATTAGTAAGATTTCTCCTTTGTGCTTTGTGCAGTGTTGTGCTATAATTTGTTAGCATTTGAAAAGTTTTTTAGCAGAGGCCATTAGAGAGCCTGGAAGAAGTGTTATTTCACAACACAACAGCCATCTGAACAGCCGTCTTTAATGAACACACTGAGACTCTTTTGTCTGTTTGTCATTCTCTCTCAAAAACAAATGGGAGAAAAGTACAGTACTGATTTGACCCCTTTACCTTTCCTTGTTGCTTCCTTCCTGCAACTAATGTCAGACAGGTTCCAACTAATTTCAGACAGTCCAGGTCTTATTCTTGTTCTGACAAAACAATGCATCTTATTACACCTCCACACAAAAGAGCTTAGTTGACTTTTCTACCTTATTTTGCATACATAATGAGAAATAATGTAAATCAGCATTCTGCTGCTCACTGTGCACTGTTGTCACTGCATAATGAATGGCACACGATTGCTGTGAGATTTAAAACTAAGCTTTGATTAATAGTGATTGTCTGAGACAAACAATAGTATTAATTTAAAAGTTTTTTTCTTCTGTTTGGCTGTGTTTATTGTTCATCTTGCCTTTTCATACTTGAGGATGCTTGTCTCCTCGTTTTGAGAGAATGTAATGTACCAAACAAATAAGTTGTATAACTGTGGTGAATTTGGTTTTTAAGTTGCCGCTTTTGCTGTTCTTGAAAACTTCAGAAGCTTAAGGCCTGCCAAAAGCTGGTGTCCATACAACTGTCTATGTAGTTTAACTCTTCAAGTCATCATACAACTATCACTAGCAGACCTCAGTGTCTTACAGCATTTTTCAACCACATGGTAGCAACTCAACTTGGCACCGCTCTTCTCACTTTTAGCATAAGGTATAATGATTTCCACTGCAAATAGTGCCCCATCAGTGTAGCTGGTCAGCATTGTGACGTCGCAATAAATTAGACACACAGGAACAATAGAGAATAGAAGGTATTTGTTTCTTGGTATAATAATAATAATTGATACTTTATTGATCCCCTTGGGGGAATTCTTTTGGGACAGGCTGCCCCATTAGGGGCCAGGGTTCAGCGTGTCAGTGTCTTGTCCAAGGACACCTCGACATATAGCCTGCCGGGACTGGGAATCGAACCGCTCACCCTCGTGTTTGAAGATGACTGCTCTACCCACTGAGCTGCCCAAAGTATGTAAAGTATGTGGCTTTGTGTCACAGCAAAAAGACCAATTATGTTTCAGGAGAGCAAGACAAAAGAAGAGTTTTGGAAATACTAGTTCAGATGATGATACTACTGTGTTTGTGGTAGTAACGCTTCTTTTTTACCAATCAGAAGTGAAGTAATACCAAAAAAGTACCAGGTACTATCCAAAAACATTTGGCTGATGCAAAAAGGCAAGCAGAGTCAAGCCAGTACCATGCTAATAACAATTTCCCCACTTTGTGGACAACACTATTATTGCCATGTCTGTAGTCCTTGCTTTCTGTTCTCGTGTTTTTCCTTCTAATAAATAATCAACATTATTGCTGATATCCCATGATTTTGAGAAATGTATTATTCTCTCTTCCATCCAGCTACAGTAAAGTACAGTTCTAAATTAACCTTTTCTAACCTAACCTTTTTGAGTCTCATGTTTTTATCCATGTAAAATCATATTTCTGCATAATCAGAGACATGAGTCATAGTTTAACTATAAAACCCTGGCTCTCCATGGATTGTCTGTCCTCCTGCTGCCATTCTGTCAGTCACACTGGATGGCAATTGAGGAGGCTGTACTTGTGTCTGTTACAAAAGTAGTTTAGCTGACTGCACTCAACACTGATGATGAGCAGTGGGTTGTTTTTTTAATTTTTATTTAGCATTTGCTCTCCTCCATGCAGCCTGCAGTGAGCTCTCCTGTCTCCCATTTGATTGTCAAATGGCTGACAGCTGGAAATTTACGCTATGATAGGTAAGAGTGCCAAGAGACACTGAAGCTAACTGAATAGCTGATAATATGGAATATGCAATTTGATGAGGCTCAGTTCTTTGAGCATTGTGGTATTAGGTAGTGAATGCATATTTAACATAGGTGGCCCAAGGGGGAGTGGAATTTGTAATCTCTGCAGCTTTAGTGCCATCCTGCAGAAAACCTATCTCAGCACCTGTGGGCAGATGCAAACAGTCAAAACTACACAGCAGCAGAGATGGTGAATAAGGGAAGGTTTATATGACTGCATAAAATAAAAGTATTGGACTCAGTTGGCTTGGCCCACTTTCGGCTGCTGTGTTTTCAACAACAAATAAAGACTCTGTGTTATACAGAATTCATGGACCCCAAATGAATAATTTATTTGGATACTTTCCTGGTTTCCTTTTGCCCTGTTTGTCAATTCAAGACATATAACACTAGATACCATCTGTGGGACATTTGAGACTGTCCTCCTTTTACATTCAAGTCCTCTATGAGTCGTAGTAATTATGACATGCAGAAGCTAAGAAAGTAGTAGTGTGATGTGGTTTTAGTGCCACAAAATAAGCAGAATGAGTAGACTTGGGTGGATAAATGGCCCAACAAAACATAATGGTTGTTCATTGCTTTTGTCCTGCAACATTGAACACAAATTTCCTCTAATTGCGACTATAACCAACGCCCCATTTACACTTGTCATTTAAAATGTCTCATACCTAAATAAAACTCATACACAACTGAATGCCCTTTTTTGTACACATAGTGCATATGTGCTCATGTGCTTTAATCAAACATTAACCACAGATAGGTAAAGTAAATTTTTAGATTAGTTTTCAAAAGTTTTTATGGCACTGACAAATGATGTCTTGCTAATAGGAATGTCACATTGTGAAACAAGAGCAAAATACAAAAAATCTACCTCATTCACCAATATCTTCATATGTTTTTTCTTAGATTTCTGTTCTAGTTGTTCTTATTTATCATAGGGAAATGTCCTGCAGGTGCCCTTAAACGAGTGTGAGACCACAGGGTTGTGTGCACACATGGAACTTGTTAAAAAGGCTTCAGATTTTTGGGGTGTCATTGGTGGATATAAAACAAGGACTGGGTCAGGATGCTGTGGTGGTGCCTGAGGAAGAAGTGGAACATCATGTTTGGTGTTGATGTCCTATGATGTAAATTGAAGTGCTACTGTAGTGTGGAACATTATTCTGAAATTGTTTGGCAATATGTAGACACAGCTTTTCACAGATTGAACCTCTGCAATCTTTACTTCTGAGAGACTCTGACTCCCTAAGATTGTACCCAATCATGTTACTGACCTGTTGCTTATTAACCTAATTAGTTGCAAAATGTTCTTCCAGCTCTCCTTTGTTAGTACCACTTACAGTTCCAGTCTTTTGTTTCCTTTGTCACATCTTTTTTGAGACATGTTGTTGCCATCAATTTCAAAATTACCTTATTTCTTTCTGAAAATCTTCTCTTCTTCTTTTCTATGTTGTATTGTGAATAAAAGGGTTTATGAGATTTGCAAATCATTGCATTCTGCTTTTATGTAGATTTTACAGAGTGTCCCAATTTTTTGGAATTGGGGTTGTATTTCAAAAATCATAATGCATTGTAAAATAATGAAATAAATTTTATTGATATGAAAAACATAATTGGAATTTAAATCCTATAATATTATACAACTGTAGAATTAAGAGAAATACAATAACCAGCTACTCTGCACAAACATGTTAGCACTAAAAGTGCGTAAGAGAGGTGAGTGCTTATAAGAACAAATCCCAAATAATACAGTGGTGAACGTCAGAATGCATTTAGCTGTTTAATTTAGAAGACCTTTTGGATATCTAGCACACGCAGCAGTATCAAACACACACTGAAGGCAATGTTGGTGCTCTCTGCCCGCATTAGTTTATAGGCCATATATTTATTCATGCATTTCCTGGTTGTGGAGGCTTTTTATCTTTTTTTTCTGAAAATGCAGTTCCATTCAGCCTCTCTGGCTCTTGCTTTTTGACTCACTCTTACACCTGCCTTTTTGAAGTGAAGCCAGCATAATTGCATCTCTGAACTGTCATTACCCTCTGCTGACCCTTAATACGCTGTTGTCCCACAGTGGTGCATAGTGGAGCACCGTGACCATATAATGAGTGCACGTTGTTTTCCTCTACTCCATATAGTTGGTTTGTTATCTGCTTGGTTTTATGGAGATTTATGTTGGCCTGTGAATAAGTGATGTCTTCCTTATCTGAGGTGTCTGGCTGGCCTGTAGAGATCCTCTTTTTGTGCGAGTATGTTTAATGAATGATGCTGGTGAAACACTGATACGCTCTCTCGTCAGTGTTTAGAGTAAGAGGGTGACACAGGGATGCTAAATGTTCCTCTGAGATGTAACATCAGAAAACACTGAAGGAGGTTTGACTACATGTCTATCAGGAAAATTGATTTTTCCTGATTGTTGTTTTCATTTCTCATTAGAAATAACGTGTTGTTCCCTGCCTCACACAGTCATGTGAGCGGAATGTGTTGTTGCTCCTAAGGAAAAAATGTAGACATCAATCAGCTTTTTCAGTCAGTTCTTTGAAGCAACTCAACGAGCCATGACTCAACATGACTGTGTCTTATATGCTGTTCAGATTGTGTGGCATCAGTAGAGGTGTAAGAGAGGCAAGAAAATTGCCTTGTGTCACTTTAAAATACTATTCTTTAAAACAATATAAGGCCATTTTTGTGTAAAATGTAACAACATTTTCACTGAGTATCTGTCTTTACACTTTAACTTTGCTACCACAGGTGGTGTTAGACATGTCTTTGGTGTTGACTATGGCTCACCAAGCTGAGCAGACTGTGCTCTAATTGCAGGGTAGGTGACTTTGATACCCAGCTCTTCCAGAAACATACACATGCCAAACTATCCTTGAGCACTGATAGTTAGACCAGTGCCTTGAATGGTAGCATGACTGTGTTTAGAAATGTGTGAATGAGAGGCAAGTTGTCTATTGTGCTATGTAATCTGCAGTAAATATAGGTTATACGGTGCTAGGCGAAAATGTAGCATTTGAATCAATCACAGTTCACCCAAGTGCTTACATATGACAGGCAGATGCAAATGTAGACAGTCTAAAGTCAGAAAAATACAGGCTGCATCCTAAGCTCGTTTTATACAAAAAACCCTGCCAAACTGGTGAGAAGGACGCCTTTGCCTATTTACACTGCCACTGACAGAATATTCCAGCCAGAAGGTCTCCTGATACCAACTCTGAAAGGACCTCTTTGCTTGTTCAATGTGTGATGTACTTTTTCAATACTGGTCACAATGGTCCTACCACTGAATCATAGTCTGTGAAGATTCTCAGTCACCCAGGTGAAGTTGTCTTGAAGTTGAGTCATGGCAACTGGACTTCTTTCTTGTAAGCTAGAAACGTTTCGCAAGTCATCCAAGTTGCTTTGTCGGTCTGAGGGAAGTTGGTTAGTGACCACAAATTTATCCTCCAGGTTGGTTTCACCTAGTGATGGAACTTGCTGTGCCAAGGCTTCGGAGCGTGTGTCGAGTAATCTTGGGATTTTTATGCGAAGTGTGTATTGAAGCTTGCTTCGAAGACATATGTTATGATGTATGAAGCCTCCCTAGTGGGACATACCACGTGAGTGGTTCAGAAAGTGGTTCCCTTCAAAATATATAGGACAGTGAAACGCAATAAAATGAATAAACATGTTTTCCCAAGTTACAAAAGCACATTCACAACCTCATAACCCAAGTTAACACGAGCACATTCACTCTCCTCACCCCGTTTTTTTTTAATTTCCACTTTCCTTTGCCACCATTGTAATTTCAATAATGTGTGGTTTCAGTCTCAGAGAAATACACACATGTTAATATTATGTAGATTTATTCAGTTCAGTTGAGAAAGTATACACACAAACAACTAATGTCATAATAGCTTGACTCACAAACGAAAATACTTCGTTCCTGGCACTCATTATTCCCATGCCAAAGTGTGGCAAGACAGCTTTAAGAGCATTATTTGCCTGTTTTACAGTCTTTGACCAGCAGGGGGTTTGTGTGCACATCAAGCCAGAGATGAAGCCTCGTGAAATAAACCATTTTGTGAACCAATTGGCTGCGAGGCTTCAAGGCTTCATAAAGCTTCATCACGCCATCACTAGTTTCACCTCACACCTGCCTTGAATAGGCTCATTAAGTGAAACAAAGGCAGGGGAGGGGTGTGGGTAGATGTAACAGAAGACGGGTGGTTTGAGAGAGGGGTCAGGGAAGCTTTGCAGGTGCAAATAAACAACCCCTCATCTTCAACATACCATGCTGCCCTTTCATCCATCCCCAGGAAAATCAGGCCCAATTCACCCCTCCACCAGGTTTGCCACACTTAACGACCCACTCAGTGGGGGTAGTAGGAGTTGCCAGGGGTGTGGCTGTTACATCTACCCACATCCCTTCCCTGCCTTTGTTTCACTTAATTCAAGGCAGGTGTGAAGTGAAACCAACCTGGAGGATAAATTTGTGGTCACTAACCAACTTCCCTCAGACCGACGAAGCAATTTGGATGAATTGCAAAAGTTTCTAGCTTACTGAATCATAGGTGCTTAATATCACTATCACTTTGTAGGTTATGTAATTGCAACCTAACATAATTAAACAACAGATTTGGCAATTTGCAAATGTGTCTATACTGAACATATCAGTAAAATATTCATGGACAACATATTTGTTTTCTGCCCAGTTGCCTGATATTGTGGTACCTACAATGTATAAAAGGTGTTCACCCACCTTGAAAATCGTTCTCTTTTTTTGGCTTTTTTGCATATCAAAGTGAAAACAAAGTCATCTCAATTAATTAAAAATATAAACCAAAAAATAAGCGTATAAAGTATTAGTATTCACTCCCTTTCACTGACTCATTCATCTGAATATCTCATGTTAAAGTTAAAACATGAATTTTTCCTGTGGGATTGATTGCGGCACTCTTTGTCAATAGTCTGAGCTGATGAAATTAGATTTTAGTCATCTTTTTAACTTTCTGAAACACCCAGAAAGTTCAGTTTTTATCTTAGGTTCTATTCCCACAGTTGGTTGTGGAACTTCAGTAAGACCCATAATTTGGGTTTTATGGGCAATTTTTATCTGTTGTTGTCATGTTATATGAGATTATTCTCTCATGGCACAAAAGGCACATTTTTATTTTCCTGTATTTTCTGTAGTTATTCCATTTCAACTGTTTTTATGCCTCCATGCTGCTGACAGCCATAGCATAATGTTTTCAGGTTGTCCATCTGTCTGTCTCATTGTTGTGAACGTGATATCTTAGGAACGCCTAGAGGGAATGTCTTTAAACATCCGCTTGAACTCAAAGATGAACTGATTCACTTTGACCTAATGTCTGTCCCATTCTCATCACATGGAAGGACTGGAATCTCTTTGGGAAAAACAGTTCACTCTGTTCCTTCCTGAAGTGGACCCCAGTATACCCCAGTATTCTTTTTTTGTTGTTGCTATTATTGACCTATAAAGTTATATTTTACTGGAAGACAGCCTCATACAGTGAATGTCAATATAGTGCTAAGGCATACAACAATTTTGAGGCAGTAACTATAGTTTTTATAGTTTAATCTTTATACATGAGCTTCACCTGGATCACCTGGATGCTCATAACTTTTTATCAAGCTATTTCTCTGCTAAACAGCATTACAGAGGTAGAGGAGTTCCCTGGCAGCTCTTCTGTTTAGTTATGTAGCATGTGTTTATGGCAGCAAAAGTCGTCATAATTCACAAATGATCATTTTGAGACGTCATCTTGCTTTTGAAACAAAGTGCTACGTGTTGCACTTAACGTCTGCACGTCTGTGTCTGCATTTGTATGTGTGTAGACGAATACACAACCATCTGTGGTCCAGATGAAAGTGCAAAGCCTCACACTCAGACTGCATGTGCCACAGGCTGATTACTGAGCCTTAAAAAGGCAGTCGAGTCACAGTTCTCAACCTGCTCAGATGAGCTTTGATTGTTTATTGATTTTGCAAGAGAACATTTATAACAGGCTCTCACATCTTGGACAAAGTGCTTATTTCATTTTAGGAAACTTTCTTTTTGTAGCTCTTAGTTAGGGTTAAGTTGAGCTCTAACAATTCATCTTTATCATATGAAATACTCAGCTGTAAGGTTAAAGAATGGCTGTAAAATATGGTAGTTCCCATCAAGGTTCAATGCACCATTAAGGTATCAAATGTCTAAATTCACTATTATAGTCACTGCCTTTATCTTCCATATGTCATTTTAACTGTTGTAAAATTGAACTAGATTCACAGCCTTTCTCTGTTGCTTGAGAATTACAAATAGAAACAATATAATAAAAAACTTTCTTTTCATATTTGGGCTATACAAGTAGATTAAGCCTTTTTATCGCCAAAGGTAGTCATTAGTCATTGGTATTTAAATCAAAACTGAGATGTATTTGTGTCAGTTGTGTGTTAGTATTTTGATAATTTGCATTTTTGCTTAAAAAAGGCTAATATTTTTCTGGAGAGTGCCTTTATGTGCTCATTAAGATGTCAGTAATAGCCATTTTACACAATTAGTGCCAGAAGTACAAAAACGCAATACTTCAAACTGTAACCTGTAAATCATAGATCATGATCATGCCTAAAAACCTCCTCTACTACAAGTAAAAGTCCAGCTGTGTTCAACATTAGGTTCATAAATAAGGTTTCCGCATAGATCTACAATCTTTACACCTTAAAGCTACAATATGCACCTCGAAATCATTCTGCTCTGCTCTTACCAGTCCTCTCTCTTTTTGCTCTGCTGTACTCTGCCCAGTGTTTCACGGAGTCGATGTTCATAAATTACAATAACAGAAACCTTTTAATGAAGCAGAAATAACTGAAGTTCTCTGATTGGTTGGAAGGGCGAGCTCAAAAAGAGGCGAATATCTCTGCTCTGCTGCCAGGCCGTTGAATGAGTCTGGATCATAGGAGGCTTATGAGTTAATTACATTTTGTAATCTTCAGCAGTCTGTTAGAGTAAAAGCAAATCAAATGGAAGGTAAAGTACAAGTATGCTGTCCTCACAACACGTGACTATGTGAAGCTAGACAGCCAGCGAATAAGATGAGGTCTCCACACAAGGCTTGCTTTTCTTGATTTTACTGGAGATCTTTTATAAACTTTTTTGTAACTGAAATATACAGAAAAGGAAAAATAAATTACTAGCTAATACACACGTCTTAATGCCACACT
>JAUMHL010000012.1:3944601-3960255 GCA_032362345.1 Sandelia bainsii
TTGCTGCACGTACAATACGACAAAGATAATTTGTGGTACAGATGTCTTACTCTGATCAGATTTCAAAACCCAAAACATTTTAACTGTTTTTAAACATGAATTTACTTACACTATTTATTAACTACAAACTTATTTATCATCTTATTTATGTAAATTAATCGCATCATGAACTAATTACTGTCTTTGACCAAATGGCATCACAAGTACCTGAAAATTATACATAAATACAGTAAGTACAGGTTTTGTGGTGTTCTCACTCTTTGTCTGCTGACTATGAGGAAATAAAAGTTTATTAGACTAGACTCTTCCTTTTCAGGACTCCCAAATCACTTGACCCTTTTTTTGTCGAAATTTTTATGCAAATCTGATGCTTCACAAATTGTATGATACTTAGTTATCTCCTCCTATTATTTGTGTGATCCTTCTTTGAGTGAATAATAACCTAGTGACAGAAGACTGGTGAATTGCACTTGACCTAAAAACAAAAAATACCCCACATTTGTCCATGTGCAGAATGCGCCTGACACGAGCTGCACCCAGCTTAGTGAAATCCATCCTGTTGCTGCCAGGGATGAGACGGTGCGTCAGCAGAGGATGATGCTAATCAATGCATTAGTAATGGCTCTTTGCCTCACATTGAGACCACCTCTCTGTGTGCTCACATCATTAGACAGCTGCTCTTTTCTCCTGCTGTTACTGTGACAGAGAGAGAAAGAGAGAGAGACAGACAAAAAAAAGAGGGAGAGAAATGTGATTGATAGGAGTTGATTGTGCCTAAGAGCAAGTGATTTGCCATGTTTCTGTCTTCAGTTTGATTGACAATGTTGAGAAAGCCGGTAGGAACAACAGGTTATTATTATGCTTCTAAAGATTAGTTTTTGTTGCAACTCACCTTTTGCATGATTGGCATATGTTTTATTAATTAGGTAATGGATCATTAAAATACTTCCTAAGTGGCTTGTTTGGGCAATAAAATTTGCCAAAATTGTGCCAAATTCTATTGAAATCACTATTCTCTTTAGATACAATTATCACATGCTGTGTCAATGCTTGTATAAAAAAACACACAAGAACACTGCCTCCCATAGTTTTATGTAGTTATTTGAAACTTAATCTTATTCTAATATTAGATATACAAGTTAAGAAGCACAGTTTCTGTTACACAGAGGCTTTTAAGTGTGTCCTGTGTTTGTGTGTGAATGATGTGTGCAGGTGTGTGGGAATGAAGTGTGTAATTAAACAGGACTGATTCGCTTGTACTGGAGAGGTAGCACTAGATGATAAATCAAAATGGTAATAATAAGGTGCTCCTGAAAAGGGGCGTTTGAAGATGTTTTTTAAAATGTTATGAACTGGGTGGTAGTAAGAAAGAGAGCTAAGTATAGTGATGCTAAATCATTCAGTGAGCCAGTGTAAAGATACTAAAATAGGTGTGATGTTCTGTCTTTTATTTTCTTTTACTGTGAGCCCACTTGTTCTGAGGTTTTAGCTGGCAGCTCCAAAATGGTATATAGTACCATTACATTCAGATGTCATGTTTGTTTTTTAAAGGCTAAAAGTCTGTCTCGTTGTCCTGTGTCCAATCCATTGTTGCACGTCTATATCAATGACACAATGAAAGGTGATCCAGTCCTACTGAGGTTCAGGGTATCATGTCAAAACACACAGCAATTCAGATTTGCAAGTTATGTATGCAGACTTGTGCTCATGATACAAGGGTATTCATGACTGTTATCAACTGTAAGTGTCCCTCATTAGAAGTATGTGTTTTTTCAGAATTATGCAGAATTTCCATTTATTACATACAATGCAGATTTTTTGCAAACATTGCAAGTCTTCTGAAGAGAAATTTGTTGCTGTGCAGACCTGTTTTGTTTTGGATGAAGGCCATTTGTAATATTAGTGTGATAACAGTAGAGTTTCGGGGACTCCAGGGAAACCTTACTGTCTAAAAGCCAAGGACGGAAACTACTGGTGAATGTACATGATATTCAAGCCCTTAAGTATAATTGCATGAGAAACCATCATGCTATGATGAATATAGCCACATGAGCTCACAAGTACTAAAAACTTGTGAAACTATTACACAAGGAGGCCAAACATTAATTCTATGCGGAAACGCTGCTGAGCATCTGGGATGTTATCAGTGCCCACAGCATTGCTGACTTGCATATTTGCGAAGATACAACAGAGGGACGTATATTGATATTATGGAGAGAAATGCTGCCTTCAAGCCAATATCTATTTTTGGGAAGTTAGTGGATATTTCAGCAGGATAAAGCCAGACCTCATTCTGCACGTGCTACAACATTGTGACTTCATTAGCACAGAATGCATGTGCTTGACTGACCTGCCAGCAGTCCAGATCTGTCTTCAGTCCAGATCCAGAAAAGTGATCTTCTTCAATTCTCCTGGTTGTTTAGCAGATCTTAGATTGCCAGTTTTTGACAGTGTATTGTCACATGGCAGCTGAGCATCATCTTTGTTTAACAATGTGACGCTTTCTGTGTCGGCCCCTGTGTTTCTAGTCACTAAATTGGTGACTTTTAATAAAGTGGTCTGATCTGTCATGGTTTTTGTCAGAGCATTTCTCCCTTGTCTGCCTTCAGCATAAGAAAACCAAGTGAAACATACTGTTATGTAGGCTACTTGAGTTTGTAGCTAGCATTTTCTGTCAAGCAGCTGCCTTTAAGTTGCTCTCAAACAGAAAATGGTACAATAAAAGTGTGGCACTGGAAATTCACTGCACTTCAAAATAAAGCAGTTAGTGGGAACCTACTGACCTAAAAAAAATAAAGAAGTAAAAAAGCAACATTTACTTTTAATTTTTATTTGAGTAGTTTTTTCAAAAAGTAATTTTGCTTTTACTTGAGTACAATTCCACCATTCAGTCAAAAGCTGTGAGATACCAGTTCACTTTGTCTTCACCAACTCCACCCTCATCTGAGATGATACCTTCCAGCTTCTGATTAACTGAACACACTTGATTTAGATAATCAGCTCTGCTAAAGCAGTGATAGCTGGAAACAAGCAGGTCAGGGGCCCTTGAGCACTGTGTTTGAGAACCCCTGGTTTATGTAAACCTGGTTGGTTGTGTGTCATTATGGATTTTTGTAGTCAAGAAGTAACCATAGTTCTGTATGGCCAGAATCAACAACACACTGGACGTTGGTCATACACTGGTCAAACACTGATTTAAAGGGTGAATATCTTATCTGAATATCTTGTTTAGAACACTAACTATTGTAGATGTTAATGGTTTCAACGTGCCAGGCGTTAAGTGGTTGTGACTGCTCCAGTGCATTTTAAAGTCAGAGAAAAAAGGGGAACTGTGTTGGGAGAATGTTTATTAATCAATACAGTGAACCATCTCAGATTCATTTCTCATGATTTGAGTGTACTACATGCAGATGAGCAGATGTGTCAAGAACGTTCTTCAACCTTGCGACATAAAGCAACATTCACTGATTACACAGGATGTAGATAATTTGTTCTTGACAGGTGATGGTAGCGATCCCGTACGGTTAAAGTGATTGTGTTTGTTTTCTGCGTTTGTGTACTGAAGCAGTAGTGTTTTCCCAGCGGTGAGATCCTGACAGGCTTTGCAGGTAGCAAGGATTCAGCAGAGCCCCATGATTCATGTAGCCAACAGCGGTTCTCCACCTCATTTATTCACCACATGGACACAGAGCCCATGCTCCATACTGAATATCACATGACATGCATGTGTGTGCGTGCGTGCATGTGTTTTTCCTACTGCTCTCGCCGCCTGGCTTACCTATGAATAATCATTCCCTTTTGAAATGTCACCTTCCAAACTCAGTGGCCCCAAGCGGATCACTGGACGGGCTGTGGTGACTCTGTGTGTGCATGTGTGTGTGTGTGTGTGTGTGGGAGAGAGAGAGAGAAAACGAGAGAAAGCCAGACTATACTGGTTGTATAAGTGTAATAGAGAGAGAAACCTAAGCTCTGAGTTGACACCACTTGAGATTGAGATACAAAAATGAGACAGGCTCCTCAAGATTGTGTGATTGTGTGTGTGTGCAAAAACAAGGTGATAGCATCACCATAACCCTTGTTACAGTCTCTGTATTCTCCCTCACGCCTCTGAGGGTACCATGTTGCCATGGAGATGTCATTTAAAAGCCATAGTCCGTCTCTGGTGTGGGACTGTCGGTACAGAGAGCTTGTCCTTTAATTTATCCAGCCACTAAAAAAACTGTAAAATACACAGTACTATTAGTAGGTTTTTACTTCAGTTTGTTTGAATACCTGAGGGGTGTCTGAAAAACGAAGTGTTTTGTAATAATTAGGTGCTTTCGGACCAAACAATTCTAGGGACTGTCCCACTAGGAAACTACATGCTTTCAAGGGCTTTATTTCTGTTTGCATTCAGTTGGTAGTTAAGTATTCCTATACTGATTTGTGTTCAGTCAATGGGCTTTTGTAATATCTAATAAAACATTTATTTTTATTTATTTATTATTATTTTTTCTTTCCTTTAGATAAACTGGCAGTAACACAGCTAGTAGCATGGCATGCATACCATTTATTAATTGATAATGTATCAGTGCTACCTGTATTTGTGTTCACTCTCTGGATCTGTTCGGGTTTATCCAGGTCAGATCTGATTGTGCTCGGGTCCTCGTTAGGTTGGGTCTGTCTCTGTCTCTGTTTGGGTCAGCTCCAAAGTTCTGGACCTGCGACGAACTCCACTGCAGCCTGCTGAGAGGACCACCATCTCAACCGGCAGAATGGTTCTCACATTGCTGAAAACGTCAGATCGAGTTGACAAACACAGTTCATTTGGTTAATTAAGTATTCAAAATCTAAATGTATACTTTCTTGCATTAAAAAATCAAGTCCCAGGGCTACAATTATAACAGCTTTCCTCAAAGAATCCACCATGATTGCTGGCTCATGCACAGTGCATTATCGGGTACCTGGCTACCCCAGCAGCTCCCAACCCATATTTCCCAGGAAACACCTTGGTTTTTTGAAAATGGCAGCTCAGTGTTTGACCAATCAACATTTACAGTACTTAGGTCACTCATGGTTCCTGTTGTTCTGGGATAGTACCTACCCAAAAGAAGGAACATCAAGTCCCTCAAAACAGTGTTTTAAGAACTGTGATCATTCTCAGCCCCTTTGGTGCAAACACCCAAACAAAGGAGGCACTTCCTCGGACAGTCCAGACTATGAAAAAGTTCCTCCAGGCCTCTAAGCACCTATTGTTACAGATACAGGTAAACACTATTTTTTAATTATGTATGTGCATGGATGAGATCTTGCTAGACTAAGGCTCTCATTAGTTTGAAAATGAATATTTCAGCAGTTTATAGAAGTTGATGCAGTAAAAGTATATCTATTTCAGTAGAAGCTGCAGCACATTGTTCAGTTTTAATTATATCCATTAAGTTCCCTGAAATCACAAATTCTGTTAGTCCTGAACCTGACTGAGCACTCTGCCGTGCCACTAGAGCAGGAAATGTGTTTACCTCTCTATCCCATTTCTTTCTCACAGCGCCCATATAAAACTCTTTCTCTGAACTTTAACAGCATATAACAATGAATAGATATTATAATATAAAAGAAAATCATGCTCCTAAAAGCAGTAATGCTACATTCAACAGTTATTTAAATCATTTGTTATTGTGCTTTCCATAATAATGTAAGTATAAATAAAAAGGAAACCACCACACTAACTTTTCTTAAAAAATATTTCTTTTAGTTTTCTTATTAGATCTGTGATACTTGCATAGCTTTGTAAATTCACGTGTATTTTATGACAAAATTCACAGTAAAAAACACATTAAATACAGACTCAACCCATTTCAATAAAAAAAAGCATTGCCTTGCAGGCAGTATTTTTCATTAGTGTACTATATTCAAATTTATTTTTGTCTATAAATGTTGAGGGATTAAAATGTGTAATAGAAAATAGCACAAACTAACAATAAAGCACCCTCTTAGCACATATTATTTATGGAACCAAGGAAGACCAAGCAGCAGTTGACTTTAATACTTAATACTTAGAGATGAAACAATTAAATTTGCCTATTTTTTAAGGGTTAATGTGGAGTCTAAATTGAATTTATAACTTTGCTACGAACCATCTTCTGCTCTCTATTTCTCTATTAAGTCATATAGTGAGCAACTTTAAACAGAGATTCTGCAGTGTATCTCTGTAAAGAAAAATTTTACATGTTTCTTATAATGTCCTGATGATACTTAAAGCCAAGTATTTGACAGCTCTCTTGTCTCTGGTTAAGCACCATTCAGTGATTCATTAGTTTCAGATACTAATAAAACACTCTTGACAAGAAGGCCACTGCTTCAATTGAAACACGCTGGACTGTGAGCCCTTAAAAGTCATCCAGCTTACAGTGTCAATCAAAAAGCTACTGAGGGAAGCATTAATGTAAAATTTGTGTAGAAAATCAAAGGTATCTTGTGTTACAGTGGTGCTGAAAGTAAATCTTTTAATTAGCTGGAATTAGCTTCTTCCTTATCTAGACATTTGTCTAATCCTTTAAAACTTTTCATAGTTTTGTTGTCTCAACCTGTCTTTTTACTTTTGAGTTTTCTCAGGCATTATGTAAATATATAAATATACACGTCTGTATCACATCTAAACTACTGTTCATCAGACCAGATCCCAGGATGCAAGTAAATGCTGAACTGAAGTTGGGCAGACTGCCCATATGAATCATAAAGAACTTTAAAGTCTTATCCCATTGGATTCTTTTCAACTTTTTATTTGTGATCTTTTTAGAGAGATTTAATTACTTGCGATGCTGTATGTGCTGCTGTGTGACTGTGTGTTGTCTCTGTTCTATTTCTACTCACTGCACTCAGAAGTAGATGATGGATACCAAACCTGGTGGGATCTGTTTGGGCAGAGTTTTAGAAACCTTCGGGTTCAGTCAGGGTTTGGTCAGCTAGGTCAAACTTTATAAACTTATTAATGTTATTTGTGCTATGTTTTTAGAATAAGTTGTAAATGTATGTATGTGGCATCAGTCTTTTCTGCTCAGGGCAAAAAAAATCTCAGGTTCAGCAGAGGTGTAGTCAAGGCACATGAAGAAAAACTTTGCAGATACACATTTACAAATTCATATTCACATTTATACATCACAATATACATTTAGAGATTGATGTACACATTATAAATGTCACAACACATTTAATTCACATTTGATTTACAGATCTCACTATGCACTTAAAAATCTCAGTGTACATTTACAAATTCATTTACACATTTACAAATTAGTGTACACATTAAAAATCTCAGTACTTTACTCAGAGCTTTATTATTTATTTATTTGCTGTAAAATATTGTCTGTACTTATATTATAAGGATTTGTAGACAACTGAGAGTTAATTTCAGTTAACTGTCTATTTATTCAAATAGTCCTCACTTACAGGAAAAAAAAGATAAGATGTGAAGAAATTGAGAGGAAATGGGGAAAAGACTGACAGAATGGGATCAACTTAGAAAAGAATCATCTGGCAGAGACGACATCTGGTGTGTCTGTGTCTCTATCCTGAGCTAAACACACATCCATTTTACACAGTTGTGGTTGGTTAGGAATACAAATTACACACAAAAAAAAAACGTATACTTTAACAGAATAGCAAGTCTATCACCACAGAGAAATTAACAATCTTCCTAAACCTGCTTCTCCATTGTATCTTTCAGCAATAAGACACTTTGACCACATACAGTATATAGTGCTGTATATACAGTATGACTGCATTTTGCATTTGTTTGTTATGCTTCTTAATCCTACAAAAATAACAATTCTTGTCTTTATTCCTAATGGAGATTCAAATGACTTGGCTCTCCTCTCAGGCTCTTACTTTGTATGCAAATAGTCCTCTATTATTATTGTGCTGGCAGTATGACTGTGAAAGCAATGACTGCCATTTGTTAGCAGGATTTGTATGCATGCAGAATATATATATATCTAATGGACAAGGTGTGATAGTGTGGTGCTAGTGCGAATAAGAGAGTACATACAATTTAAACAAAAGAGAAAGAAAATGTAATGAACCCTATTGTATTGTATTATACTCCTTACTCTAGCATTTTAACAAGATGGGATATCTCTTTTCTGAGGACAGTGTGAAGTATTGAGAGGACAATGTAAGAATGTTTTTTCTACGGGTACGTTTAAATCAAGGGACATAATAATAGGCTGCTGTAAAAATAGAAACGAGTATATGTGGAGAGAACTTTTCTTGTTGCCTGAATGTACTGCTACACATGTCACAGTTAGTGAGATATCAGCTATGAACTACTTTCTACTTAATTCGCTGTTGAGTTTACAAAATCAACATTTTGCAAGTGGGAATTTAAATGAAAAGGGTAATATTACTTTTTTATTAGCAAGTGTAAGAGAAAGTTATTACTTTACCGTTGCTGATAGGTGTAATTTCAGCAGCAGTGATTGACAATATGTATTGTAATGAATCCTCTTTATTTTTTAGTTTTATTTTAATATGTGCTGTTTATGTCTTACTGTGAATCTGCCCACACATGGAGATTTTGGCAACAGTCTATTTTTTTCCTAGAGTAGTGTTGCTCTTGGCTGTGCAGTGGAGATGTGGCCTGCATATTGGAGTCATGTGTAAACATGTCAGTCTCAGTTTCATTGTCGCTCAGTCACTTGGCTGTCATACAGTATTTGTTTTGTCATTATCCCCCACTCATGTGTTTCTGTTTGTTCAAAGATAGGCGACAGAATTGTTGACCTCTGTACTTTCCATCAGAAGAAGAGGGAATCAGCTGGCAAATTGTTGCAGCAAAGTGACTTTGGGTTTATGTGTCAAATCTATAGCAGGAAGATTGTAGCTGAATAATAACTGATGCTGAAGTTTTATGGTATACAGTCTATGTTGCACCATTCAAACTGAAACAATAAAATCTAATTTCATGCTCATTAAAAAATATGCAATAGGGTCAGTAGATAAGACAAAGTTGATGTCGATTCCCTTTTGACTTAACTTTCAGCAGTATTATTAAAACACTAAAACGCCACAACCGCAGATGAGGCTGACAAAAAGGAGCAGAGAAACTCTCTCCTTCAGCACGCTGCTTGCTTTGTCTCATCAGTCAGAAGATGGGAAGATGCAGCTGAAGGATAAGTTGTAGAACAGACTGCAGGATGCCATATAATCACTTCTTTGCTTTTCTTTTGTTCTTCAAGAGAAAATAAAATGCAGCTCACCACTGGAGAAGTAACATGATTTGGAAACTCTCTACCTCTGCTATTTGAACGTTATGGGGAAATGTAATTTAACATGTAGTGTACTCCCAAACACTGCACAGTTTATTTGGACAAATGCATTTACAAGGCAGCAAAATATAAACCTATGGTATACTAAATATATCAGCATGCCATGTCTATGTTGAAATACACTTCCTTGCAAAGTTACGCTTAGAGGAAAAAGCCTAGAATTAAACAGGGGATAGCTATAGTCTATCTTTCTGAACTGTCTCCCGTATGTAACTATGTCACCTCAAAGAAACCTTTTCAATCAGCATGCAAACACTGATAACTGTCTTTGGAGGCTTTTATTTTCCTAAGAGACTTGCAGCACTGTGTGTTTTTATCTTTGTGTTTGTGTGTGAAAATACTTTTTTCTGGGGCAGCATTGCAGACACAGACACAGATACTGAAATCCTGTCTTATCTTAATGATAATAACATCAGTTAACAGGATAGTGTTGAAGGTAGATTTGGGAATATAGAATTAGTATTTCTACTTTAATTTACAATTTATGATTGGACCTTTGTGTAATAAAATCCACACTGGTTTTCTAATGACTTCCAATCTTTAGATTCTAAGGTGAAATCTTTGCTGAAGTTTCAGAAATTCTGAGATGATAGACAAACTCAGAATGCGGTAGAAAATTATGTTTCAACTTGTTCGCTTGTTTGCTAGAAGAGAGAAACTGCAAAAACAATTTTTGAGTTTGAGCTATTATACTATTATGGTAATATTTGCACTGCTCAACACAATTGTTTTCATAGTTTTGTTTGCGGTGCTGCTAGGAAGCAAACTTACTTCGGACTTGCTTTCAGTTGGTTTTGTGGATGGAAAACTTAAGGTTCTTATGTATTGTAGAAGTTTTGCTTAGCACTAATTAGTTTAAGTGTAATTAACTCTGTCAGCACAGGATTTACTTTAGTCAATTTACAGCATATCAGCTGTTTAGGACCTGGTAGCTTCATTTTGTAACTTGGAATTAAAATCCATAGGCTCAGTCTATGTAAATTTAGTTATTATCGTTTAATATTGCAGATTTTATTGTTAGTGACAAGGTTTGTCATTCCCATGCGGGATTCCAACTGCCTTCAGGTGAATAATGGATTCACAGGGAATTATGTGGAAGGTAGTTGATTATGGCATGGAATACTAACTGATTCTTCATTAAAGTCATATGGCTAGTAGGCTTCTGGTCTATTTCCAAGTATCTATTTAAGCCAACCCTGTCTTCTGAAAATGAGGTTTCTATGCAACTGAACTGCTACTGCAATTAAGTTTCTGTAGCAGACATATGCATATACATAATAATTATGTGGTGATGCATTGTATTTTAATACACGTGTGTTAAATCTCTATTGAGCAAGCTCACAGTCTCCGACCTTAACCTAGTGCTGTGAGTGCCTGAAACCAACCAAAAAAAACTTTAACAATGATGGTGTCACACTACTGAATGATGTACTGCAAGACAAATCCATTGCCTCTGTACATATATTTGATATGTTTAGTATGAATGTATTTGTGACCTTTGTGTTCTTTATGTTAATTGTAACAGTATGATCATTATTTTAATAGAAAATGTAATTCAGTTGCTGTCACGTTTCCCACAAAAACATATTTGTGTTTGCAGTGATTGCCACTTTGCAGACTCACAAAATGTATTTATTTGGTTTTTTTTGTTTTTTGGTCTCTTGTCACTTCCACAGTTTGAACCAATGCATTTCAGTCATTTTCAGAGTGTTCAATGCCTACTTACTGCATTGTTACATCTGGACATCACCATAAATTCATATAACTAACTAGACAGTCTCTATAGTCATAGCTGTTATATTCATTATATTCATTTTATAAAAGTTATATTTTAACATATTACATGACGTTGACCTTAGTCGGGAATTACATTTGCATCACTTTTGTTGCAGTGATTACAGGTAAACTGTGCTGTGGAGCCTGTATTTACATTGT
The DNA here is from genome assembly GCA_032362345.1 of Sandelia bainsii. Classification (NCBI taxonomy): domain Eukaryota; kingdom Metazoa; phylum Chordata; class Actinopteri; order Anabantiformes; family Anabantidae; genus Sandelia; species Sandelia bainsii. Next base: position 3,955,839 of record JAUMHL010000012.1, read on the forward strand.
AGTCTATCAAAGATCAACTATGAGAATGAAGAATCCCCTTGACGCACATTTTTCCACCACATGTACTGAAGGTATAAAGGTATGTTTGTGAGGAAAATACTTTTGTTTACTATTGGACCCCCAGGATTTGTTGCCATAAACACTTGTTGAATTATTAATTATTCTAGCTGGCGTTCCATTAATTACCCTTGTCAAACTGTGTCCTGGTGTGTTTGGTTTATTTAATTTGTGTGTTTATTTAAAGACTGTTCTTCATTTGATTTGGTCAATTTCCATTTTCTCGAGCTTGTTTTTCAAATCAAACCACTCACCCAGCTTCTCCATTGGCATAAGCAGAAAGGACTCAAGTGGCAGATGAAAGAGCTGTGACAGCTTCAGCATGTTTTTTTAAGAGAATATCTTGACCTTCAATCTGCGTTTTCTTTCTTTCTTGCATTTTTTCTTAAGCCTTTTTCCTTCTTTCTCTTCAGCCCTAACTTTCTTGAGTTTTACCTATACAAATATTCATCTTACCACCATTTCTGCACAGTACAAGTCCTGGCACCTAACATATCCAAGTCATTAAGCATGCACAGTTTGCTTGGCTGCAATCCTGTGAAATTTGGTTCACAGTTTTCTGAGAAGTTGAGGGAGAAGTTGAGGACAAATATCCACTCTGCATTAGATTTGTTTTTGTGCCTTTGTGTCTCTTCTTAACAGAGGAAAGTTTGATTCTAAATCAAACAGAAAGAGGATGACTTCACAGAAAAAAATGAAGAAATAGAATGATGGGAAACCCATTGATTCACAGAAAAGTGCATGGCATGGAAGCAGTGCAGCAGTTGACAGAATAAAAGAGCTCTGTTTTCATTCATTGCTTTATTCCACCATAATTTTTTTGGGTATTTTAGCCTGTGAAAGTAAAGCCTCAAGCCTCCAGTCTAAAAAATTTGAGTTACTTTGAAAACGTCTCTAGAAGAGAGTTTTGAAATTTCTCCACCTCCAAGTCTTCTTTCATTCTGACAATTACCATGTCTCATTTCAGAATATTGGTCCTGTTGTCAGGCACAAAGTAATCAACCTTTAACCTTTAACAACTCTGTAAACAGTAGTGTGTGATCAGGTCTGACAGTATCTGATTACACACTGATCAGTCCATTTTGGTGTGAGCAGTGCATATGTACATGTAGTGTAAGGATATTTGCACTATTTGACAAATAAATCTACCATCTTAAATCAAACATTAGACAGCTCCTCATTATCTGCTACTCCATCTGCTTGACGGATGATTTGGACACTGGTCTTTCACTGAATACTTTAATGGGAGACACTTTTTAGCTGTTAGAATTTTGTTTTCCTCTCTGGAAGCAAATCACACTAGCAGAAACTTTCATAGGTTAAACTGGGCTTCCTTAATGCCCGCAGAACTAAAAGACACACTGTAAATGGATACGCTTGCTAGCCTAGATACAGTAAGACTATAAACAGTATTATTAGAAGGAAAAATCTGATCACTGGTTTTCTTTCTGTCTCCTTAGTGATGCAGCCACTACTATTGATGCTAGAGTAGTTATGAAAAGGTCCTTTTCCTGAATATGATATATTGAAGTATCACTTTAACATGAGCAAGGTCACTTTGGTGAATTACCTGATGTTAGCACTGAATGGCTTAAAGCCCAGGCAGTGCTCTCATGGTAGATTGCTTTCAATATTTTCTCTACAGCAGAATATCAATCACATACAAAGAAGCAGCTTTTCAGATAGGCTAGCAGCACCATGCACACTTAGTTTGATTGTTGCACATGATCTTCCATCAAATAATGACAAATTGATTTCCTGAGGTCTTTATAAAAAATTGGAAATTGTATCAAGATCTTACACTGTCTTGTATTGTCAGCATAGCTCAGCATAAATAATAGAAGTGAAAGGGAAATGACATGCCTGGCTCTGTATAAAGGTAGTAATCCACCTACCAGTGAAAGTGAAACTATCAAACAACTCATAATGCAACACTTGTTCCATTCAAAAACAGTTCTCTTACTGTGAATACTACATAATCATCTAGTTTTTTTTATAAACAAATATCGCCTCATGTGCTCTTAAAGGTCAGTATGGCATTTTGTAATGCAGTGATGACCCTCTATTTGCATAGATACTAAAGTTAGTAATCCTGAATTTAAGCAGCGTGTGATAAAAAAAAAAACATATCTTCATAACTACAAACTTGATATAACCATTTATCAGTATGTAGAAGACTGCACAACAGATTGTCCATCACACTAAATTGTATGGAAATTTAAAAAAATATATTATTATTAATAAGCACAGATCCTTTTACTGAACATTTCCCATAATGTTGAATTATTCCTTAAATACATTTGTGAAACTCTCTAAAAATATGAAAGGAAATGCTAGTATTCCTCCCTTAAGAAACTCCTGTTACTTTTCGTGTGCACAATTTCAATGGCGTGGATTCCTTCATGGAGATACTGTCCAAAACTGTGCAGCTGGACCTTGTTCGTCCTTAGGCTCTTCATCACATCTTTAAATGTGGACATATGTACAACCTACAAACAAACTTTTTTTTTACGAATACCTTGGCCTAAATTCTACTTTTTCACTGGCATGAGATACAAAGGTTTGCTTGCTCACCAAGTTTTCTGTCTGCCTGCTTGGTGGTACAAATACATTACTTGCAGTCACTATTACTGATGGTAGAGTAGTTATCAAAAGGTCCTTTCATGAAAGTGGATTGAAATATCACCTTAACATTAGTGAGTTTACTTTGGTTCATGGTCTGATGTGAGCACTAAATGATTTGAAGCCCAAGCACTGCTGTCACGGTAGATTGCCTCCAATATTTTCTCCACGTCAGAATGCCAATCACTTACAAAGAGGCAGCTTTTCAGTTAGAGTACCAGCACTAAGCACACAGAGTATGATTTTCTTTCATCAAACAATCATTTATTGATTTGCAGATTTTCATTAGTCTTGACTATCACTATCTTGTATTATCATTATTGCTTAGCACAAAGAATGGAAGAAGCTCTGTCCAGAGGTAATAATCCACCTACCAGCACCTCTAGTTCTCTAATTTCGCCTAATTAGTATCAGTCTTTTTGAAACCTTTTGGAATCTTTTGAGTATTACGTTATAAGCAGTATGTGTATACAAAATTTACCTTTCCCAAATCAACAGTTGTTAAAATAGCATCTTTAATCATGTTTCAAGGCCAGATGCTTTACAGGATGTCACTTTGACATTGCCATAAACACCAGGCTAAAACCAAGAGCAGTCAATTAGAGTGATGTATTGTTTGAACAGTCAATCTCACAGGACACCTGGATAACAAAGAAACACCTGTCGGTTACATATTCCAATATGTCTGATCACTTAATCATTTAATTAATAATAAATTAATTAACAAAATATTAAGGTCAAAAATATATGGGAAACAATGCCAGACCAAAACATGTGATGTATTGTAGTTTGTTGTAGTACAAGTGGGTCTTACTGTAATTGAAATTGAGTTTCGTTTGTATGCTGACCACCCACAAAGAGCATACAATTTCTAAAGTGAACACACCTTCTTGCCTCTAAAGAAAGAACTAAGTGTGGTTTCTGTGCTCACAGAAACCACACTGTGACTCGTATATCACTGTATTCTGTTGCATAAACACACATTTAGCTATTTTCATCAGGCTTTTATATACGGTAGCTACAATGATTCACTGTAGCTAAATAGTTCTAAATATACTTAGAATACAAATACAGAACAGACAGTATTTGTAATCTAATTCTACAGTTGCAAATAGAGAAAGATAAGGACTATAAGCGTGTGTGTGTTTGCACCACACACTGTACAGTAGGCTATATAACGTCCTTTATATACCGTCTATTGTAGGCAGTCAGTGCTGATTTACTGTAAATTGCTTTCAGTCAGTGGAGGCTCGTCAATAGAGGGCGCTGGGGCGCCGCCCCACCGGCCCCACATGAAGAAGAAGAAGATAGGAATCACATAAAATAATATTTAAAAAACATGAAAATTTAAATAATTGATCTATAGATTATACAGACCGTGAATACTGTGTATAATCTGCATTCAAGTGTAGTTTAAAAATCACTCGTTTACCGCGACTGAACGGTCGTGTGACGTATTTCCTGTTCCTTTGGAGCGCAAACTATAGACCTACGCTATAACTGGTGCATGCGCACTGGAACCCCCTCCAATACAAAGTATAGGAGAACCTAAAGCCCGCCCACAAGACTGACGTCTCAGCTCCAGACCCGGAAATTCAAACGGAAATTCATCGCGGAGCTTGCGTTTTGTTTACAGTCAGTCGGAGGAGCATTTTTGTCTAATGGATAATACAAATTCAGTTGCTAAAAACTGAACCGTTCCACAGAAGAACCCCACAGGAAAAGCTTTGGCTTAAAC
>JAUMHL010000012.1:3964657-4002106 GCA_032362345.1 Sandelia bainsii
AGGCAGATGGCCGCCCACCCTGAGCCTGGTTCTGCTGGAGGTTTCTTCCGTTAAAGGGAGTTTTTCCTCTCAACTGTTGCCTAGTGCTTGCTCAAGTGGGACCGTTGGGTTTTCTACAATATTCTGTATATATTTATATAATGTGCAAGATCTTAAACCTTACACTGTAAACTGCCTTGAAATGACATATGTTGTGATTTGGCGCTATACAAATAAAGTTGAATTCAGTTTAATTGAATGTGTTGTTTAATTAAACTGATGCCAGTCTGAACAAATCACACCGCTAATCTGCATCTGTGATGTAGCTCAAATGCAGGTGGCTGATTGCTTTGCCAAATATGGATGTATTTTTCTTGGGTAATAGTTGATTTCAGTTTTGATATAAACACAGCATGAGTAAGATTTGATTGCACTGACCAACACTATTACACATAACTGTGGCTAAGAATGGCTGCAAATCCAGGTCTCATTGACGGGGAATGGAAGCTGTCCCTGGCCTGGGCATTTGAATGTGGGACCATCCAGTTGAGCTGGTGATGTTCTATTCTTGTGGTATTGCTGACAGATTCCATGAAAAGTAATATATACAGTAGATAGATTTTAGAAGGGAGATGTCAGCAATTAAATGCGTACAGTATGCTGTATCTTAATCATGTTTTGTCTGCACCATGGACTTGACCAAGCTCATCCTCTTCACTGGCAGCAGAATGAAACTTATTTGCATTTTCTGATTTCTTTTATATTTACTTTATGTTGTTAAATTTGACACTGCTGGCTAATGGTTTTACCCCTATAAACACACAGATGAAAATGTTTAATCAGCACACGTACTTAGAAACAGATTTCCTGTTTTAGAAGGATTGGTTAGTTTTGATCTTTTCATGGGCTATGTTGACATTCAGAAAAAATGAATATATATATCCTTTGGGCTATGAAGGGCTGAGGCATGTGTCAACTATCAGATGCAACACTACCCAAACTTCTAAAGATCAGCTCTGGCAGAAAATTGCAGATATACAATGTGTTGATATGATACTTGGAATAGCATCTTTCTCATATTTCATACCTGTAGGTACCTATACTACGAATGAATTTGAGCCATGAAGAGAATAAAGTCACGAAAAATAAATAACAGCAGGGTCATAACTCGGATACTGTTAAACATACACTTCTTGAGCCTTTAAGTTAAGGAGAGTTTTATGTATTCTGATACTGTAGAGTGTGAGTTCAAGTAAAGTTTACCTACATGATGAGCTCCTTTCCAGGAGAACAACAACCGGGTCAGACTGTCGGTACAGTTTGTGTGATTATTGATCACATCAACATTTCAGACTGTTGAGAAACCTGTGCAGTTCACTCAGTTGTCCATGTTGTCCAAGAAAGAATGGGGCTCTGGAGGTTTTGAAGTTGTATGGTTGACATGTGAGCAACAGTTAGGTTTAGCTGCACTTGAGAAGGTTGGTGTCCATGACCAAATAGCCTTGTCAATAGTTTGAAGTGGTGATAGCAGGAGTGGATCACAGCACACAAGCCATCAAGAGAGGGGCTTTGTGTGTGTGTGCGTGCGCACTGTGTGCTTGAGTATGTCGAAATGCATGACAGAGTGCGAGTTTGATGGAAGCAGGACAGTTACCCCTCTCAACTCTTGCCTTCCTCATGTGTGACAAGTCCTCTGAGACATCTCAGCTGCTGCAGCTTTCACACAGAGGGAATCGCATAAACATCAGATAGCTGGAATACTTTCATGTAGGGCCCTGCTGCAGCACATGATGAGCTGTGCTATAGACATCAGCAAGCTCTTCACGACTCTAGGAGAAGTGGGTGGATTCATCGAGCCAAGCTGGCGAGTGATATAGTAAAAAATGCTTAAATTCTTTAAATGTATAGTTCTACTGTAGGTGTATTATATAAATATGTTGCATCAGTCTTTTCAGTTGTATCATTCAGCTGAAATATTACATTGTATCCTCAGTAGGAATGCCACATTTTCTCAGCTGCAACAAGATAAAAATCCATTTATGCAGATAAACAATTTGTATTTGTTAGGAGGGCTGCCAAAGAAAGAGCATTGATTTTGAGCCAGTGAGCCTCCACTACAAACACCTCCAGTTGGGTCACTGTCCAAAACTATGATTTAATAAAAGAAAGAGTTTGTCGATGCTTTCATTGAGCTGAAAAGACAGGAGAGAGGTTTGTTTGTTGATCATGTTACTGTGTTATTGCTATAAAGGAAATTGAAAAGGTGGTAGCTTGGTTCTCATGCATTTTCAGGGTTTTATATTATATGTAGATTGTGGATTAAAAGCATAGAAACATGAAATGTGCTAGTTTTTAATATTCCATTATTAAAGCTGGGGGCTTAACAGTCGTGAAACTGAAACTGCAACACAAATGTCCACATTCTCAGACACCTCATCTCCCTACCAGGTGCTACCTGATTTAAATTCAATCCAGAATCCCATGAAATCTGATAGTTCTTAAACTGTAACTATACTTTGTGTGTGGGCTTTACATATAGAAAGTACCACTCTGGCGAGACCTGTCTGTCAGCTGCTGTTCTAGTGCGATACATTCAGGGACGGTACAGAGTGTAGGTCATCTGTGTTTTAAAAAGCCCCCAACCCCTACAAAACAAAAGAAAATTGGTCTGTGTGTGTGTCAGTAAAGATGTTTTGGTATTTCTGCCTTTATTTGAAGGTATCAGTTGAGAAAGAGAAAGACAGGAAACATAGGAGAAGAGAGGGGGTATGACATGCAGTTAATGTCCCCATGCCGCAGTATTTAGGTTCTTATATGTATGTGGCAGCAGGTTTTGGTGGCTGTAACTGTTCATGCTCTGCTCTCTGACCCATAATGTATTTCACCTGACAGAGGGCAACATGTACAGGCCTCACGCAAAATGTACTCCAAAGTTCAGCTGATGGGTGTATTTCAGACAAATTTGGAATTCTTTGCTTCTCCTGATACTATCCTTGTTAAAAATGTGGCAGAGGGACAGCTTTTAGTTAACAAAAAGAGTGGAATTTGTCTAAACTTAAGATACTGACTGGATTTAGTACTACTGTGATGAATCTGAGCCAAACTTAGGAGGTGTTTTTTTTTATGAAATGAGGGCTGGACATAGTAAAGCATCCGTTCTTTACAGCATGGGTGAAATATGACACTGCCACTATGCAGAACATAAACAGTTATAGTGACCATGCACAAATATGCATCTCAAAATTTTATGAGAACCAACTTGAAAAATCCTGAACCACTCCTTGAATACTGAATATATATCCCTTGACATTACATTATTTTATCATTAATAGGCTAGTCTGCCGCAGAGGTCCTCAACTAAAAGCCCAGGAGGTCCTGTCACTTTAACACCCTGGTCTAGATCTGGACTGTTACAGGGCATAGGTTTTTGTCTTTTATTGTCTTTGTCAAAGTCGTAAAATGAGAAATGTTGATAAAAACATCTCTTTTCTGTCTCCAGTCAATGACAGATTCTTAATAATGAATTCCTTTTTCATTCATTTAGCATATTTTCAAAAAGGACTAAGTCCATATTCTTGGTAAAACTGGCATATAACTGTAAAATAATTGTAAATAATAAATGTTTTTCCTGTTTGTTCAAAGTGTGCGTTATTTTTGTAATGACATTTAACTTAACATCTAGACACTGTCTAGGTTGTAATATTTCACCAATTTAATTAATCCGCCTGTTTCTCTCACTTGCTGCATGGCCGTTCACATGCAGTACAGACTGGTTTCTCAATCCTCAAGATAGTGATTCTTCTTCTTTCTTTTTCATCTTCTAAGTGGTGCTGTAGCATTACCAAATTCAAGCTGCTACTTCAGTGTGATAATGTAGTATTCCCTCTGCAGAGCCAGTGTTTGATATTTCCTTTCCTTACTGTAGAAACATGGCAGCTTCTGTTAAACAGGACCCACTCTCTAGATATACGGCTCATTCTAAGCCAAACAACTCTAATTGTCAGGTGATCACACACTAACTAAGCATAATAATAAATACACATTCTATTGCTGCTAGATTCCTCTAAAATCTTATGCACTGCACCTTTATTTTTTCGATTTTTAAAATATTGAAGCAGTACAAGAGGAAATGGGTAATAAAGTAAAAATAAAATGTTATACTTCAGATCAGATGTTTTTGGAGTTTTTGGTTTTATTTTCCACTTTTCCACTAGTCTACATTCACATTCCTTAACAACATCCACTTACACATCAGAGGAAACACAACAACATGATAACTCAGTTTTGCTGTTTCCTCTTGTGTGACAATTATTGACGGTATTGTTGTTTTTGAATCCATTTAATTTGTCTTCAATTTGAAAAACAGTCTTCAGCTCCCTGTTTAGTAACTGGACATGTTTCATCAAGTACAGCAGCCAGTTTGGTCAATGTTATTCTAACTTTCTTACCTAGAAAGTGAAAAATCAATGTATAATAAAAGCATAAAATATGAGTCATTTGTAGTGCATTGGTTTTGTCAGTATCAAGTCGTGCCATAAAACACATTTGCAAGCTGGCCTACCAAGTGCACCTGCAGACCTTGATCTGAAAATACAATTAAAGAACATATATACAGTCTATATAAAGAGAGAGGTGACTTCCACTGACCAACAGAGCCAGACTTCTGTTGGGAGTGTTTTAAAGATGAGTTTGGACTTGCTGATGAGATTTGTATCACGGGTCGTCACCGAAGGCCACCGTGGGTTAATAACGTTCCCCCAAGATGGTTCATGAGCTGCCCTGTCACACCAGACACATGTGCATTCACACACACTTACCCAGTCATTCACACACACACATACACACATTTCGACACACAGTCACTGTGACAGTTAAATAAGAAACATGCTGGGGGTTTTGTGCTCACTAACAGATGCATACGCATGGTCATGAGAACAGCACAGATGGAAACTAATTTGCAATTTAAATATTTGAAACAAAGTCTGTCTGTTTTAGCATCAGCTTGTAAAATACAGCTGATGTACTAAACATTGCCAAAATGTGCAAAATGTCTGTATTTAGATGGATTAAATTATGATGCACACTCATAACACTAATTTGTGCCTAGTGTTTACAGCCTAACAATCACTCCACAACATCCCCAAATGCCATGCACAACCTCACTCATTAGTTTACGTCTGAACAACCTTTCATGTAATTTTCTTTTATTCTTCCTGTGGCCTGCATCCTTCTCATGCTTCATTGCCGCTGGTGTAAATAATAACCAAAGAGCAAGAATGGCAAATGAATACATGGCTCGGATAAAATGTTTCCACAGTAATATTGTTGGTTATACATACAATTTTCTTCTCCACAAAGTTTTATATTTACAAACATTATGTCATATTCTGAGTGCATTTAAAAAATATTTGTACCTATCCAAAACCTAAACCCAAACTTACACATGGCTCTGGACCCAAACTGAAGTCTGCAGTTTGTCAGCCACCAGCCACATCCTTGCAACTCGCTTTCTCACATAATGATTGTCTTACTTAATCGATTGTAATTTAGTTGTTCACCGTGGCGGTTGCGGTGTGTGGCAACGCAACAATTGGCCTTCATCTACTGTACTTAGTTGTAGTGTCTCCATCCTTAAAAAACTCACAGCATCTTGGATACAATTTCCAGATGGCTTCAGTTCAGCTGGAAAAAGCTTCTGTGGTTTTATTTGACCACACTTGATGGAGAGTTTGTCTGTAGCAGATTATCTAAGCGTAGTCAGGGACGAATATTAAATGAAATAAGCAATACTGCAAAGAAATACTCAAAATTGTGGAGGAAAACAAGAATCTTCAAGAAAGCTTCGACTTTAGAAAAAATTTCCAGCAAGACATTAAGCCCCAGCACAAATCCCAAACTACACTGGATTGACTTGAAGACACCATTTGCTTATGACCTGGAGTGATCTTTTCAAAGAGGGAGGCAAAAAAGCTCAGTTGAGAGCTAAATGCTTTGTTGAATGTAGTGTTTTATGTTAAACTGAATGACTTTACCATGGTAAAGTGAAGCATGCAACTGAAGCTTCCACTAAAGCAACCGCTACACTGAAGCAACTCCTAAAAATTGCATTCCTATGAAGTGTGATTCAATTTGAGTAAGGAACATAATGAGTAGGGACTAAAATGCATTGGATGGATTATGTTCTAATGTGATGTATTTTTTGAATTAATGAAGGTTTTACTAATTTATTAATGGAAAGTAAATCACACGGAGATGGTAAAAGTGGTTAGGTTTAGGCAAGAAAGTTACTTACACAACATTAAGGTCAGTCACAAAGATTTTGCTTAAAGGCTAATGAGCACATTTTGTGTGAAGTGATGGTGTAATTTTTCTCCACTAAGTCAGACCACAGTCTTTCCCTATCTTCACTAAGCCCTGAGTGCCTAATCCCAACCAGTTTAATAATGCTGTAATCAGACAACCTACATGTTGTAATCAGAAATATAGGTTATTTTGGTGGAAAAATTTTTTTCTGGGAACATTTTATTGATATATTTACTATAAATGTATTTAAATACACTGGACGACTTGCCTTTTACGTTAATTGCCAACAATTCGTCATCATGTTAATATAATACATAATCTGGTTGCAACTGGAAAACCCCAGATCTGTGTGCTGTCATGAAAAACCCATAACTTAATACATTATACACATACATAAATATACACAAGTGTACCACAGTTTCCACATTGTTTTTATAAAGATCAGGGTGGAGGTGAGTGACACGTTGAAGGACACTGAAACGGACACGTTAGTTTTGGGACAGAGGTCTAATGCATGACATCGGCAGTTGAGTAGGAGGTGGAGGGAGCCCTACTAAGAAGTACTAACAGTGTGGCTACTGAATGCTGTGATAACATTGAAAGTAGATGCCTCATGTGAGAGGCTGAAGAAAACATGCTTAAATGTTAAAAACCTTCAGTTTATGGCTTTGCATCATAGGAAAGTTCTTGCCCAGTGTGTTTCTTGCACTTCAGAAAAATAACTTCGTCAGTATCCACTTTGAACTTTTTTTGGAGTTCGGCAAAAGTCGTGGACAGAGCCTGGTATCTGGTACCTTTTTTAGTTTCACCTCTGTTGAGGTTCCAAGCAAGGTGAGACGATACCAAAAGGTGGTGTGAAAAGAGAGAAGCAATACTACTACAGCCACAGTCGTCTTGTCATCTGAATTCTGACGTATGTCCAAAACTCCCCAGATTTTTTCAGTAGTCGTTCATCTCGCTGCCTTCTGTCTTTTCTGAAACAAAATTTTTCTGTGTTTGCAGCTCACAGTAGTTTCATGGACATCGCTATGACAACCAATGTTATACTGAAGGCTTATTATTTTCAGTGAAAAACAAGAAGTACCTGGTACCAAAAGTGAGTAGGGTTGAGTTGAGGTGATATTATGTCATGGAAATCCCTAATAACTAGTACAATTAATTAAAAATTCATATATACATAACATACAATGACTATACAATGACGCTCATGTTCATTGGTTTCTGGAGAAATATTTGTTTGTGATTGTCCACATTCTAATCTATTATGATTGCAAGAAAACATGCAAGCACATTGTGTACACCCTGACAAAATGTCTCCCAATGTACTTTTAGACCACCTGTGACACAAACCCTGCAGGGTGCAGTAGAGCTGAAGGGGTGGAAATGTGAATGCAAATGTTTTATTTTAGCCTCCACTTTTAGACATTACTCATCTAATGGTTTGATATTAAATATGTGAGCTGTTCTGTTCTGTTCAGTTTTCATTAAAATCACCATTTAAAAAACAACACAAAAAAAAACAAAAAAACAAAACGATACAATGCACAGAGAGCAGGAGAAAAGGGGCTCTCAGAATAAAAGATGTGTTTTGTTGTGAATCTTTTGAGAGCTGTGTATCTATTGTTTAAAATGTGAAAATTGTGTTGCTGTTGCACAGATTGGTGGATTGTTGTTAATATCGGTTAAGACATCAGAGGATTCAGAGTGCTACTGACACTAACTGTTGGAGAAGCTGCTCATTGTGCATCGTTTAATTAATCATACTAAACCACATGATATCACAGTAACACTACACACGCACAAAACATCTTTATACAGAATGAGTACCAGTATCAACGTAACACTTTCCTAGTTTCCCTCATAATTTAGCAAAAAATGGTTTATATTTAATTAAGTGCATTTATTTGCTTAGAGGCTTGCCTTTCTAACCAATCGAAGAAGCTTAAGTTACATATACTTTTATATATGTTATTTTTTTGGAGAATATAATGATTTGTGTCTCTGGCTTAAACTTTTATCCGCAGGGTGTAGGTGCTGACCCCCACATAGCCTTGGCCCTGCCCCCTGACTCCAAGCTGGCCAAAGAGAAAGCAGACGAGCCCTTGTTCCAGACGTTCGACTCTGACGAGATGACCATCAGGATAGGTAGAACTGGACCTCTCTCAGGCAAGCCTCCCTTCATATACCCACATCATCTGTTACAAGTCATGACAAAACCATCTAACCATTGCAGTCATTGGAGTTCCACTGTTTTTCACCAGTGGGGAAAATCAGGTTGTAGCCAATTAAAAAGCTAACAGAGAGGTGTCACACAAATGCATGAACACTGACTGCAGGCTGCCAGTTTAATACCTCACTTGAAGTTTCTCTGATGGCTCCTTTTTTCTCTATCTGCTTCATCGGTTGCTCTCCGTGTTACTTTCTTGGTGTTCTCCCCACTTTGAATCTATCAATCATGACGATAGCGCTTTAGAAATTTTCCCTGGGTTTGAGGGCATTAACTTTTCTTTATGTAATCAACCAGTTCCCACACCACCACCACACAACACCACAATATGAATGTATGGAAAGTCAAGCTAGAGTTGCCATATTCATTTAGACTGTTTTAAAACTGGCAGGATTTCTTTGCAGAAATTACATTTTCAACCTATAAGTCAAGAAACAAGACTCATTTTGTGTCGCTTCAAGGTAAACCTGGTGAGCTAATTAAAGAAAAAGTATAACAGGAAGAGCAATTATATGCAAACAGTGCAACATGATGGGAAAGGACAAACAAATGCAGCAAAACAAATCAAAGTGAAGTGGGAAAATAGATTTACAAAAAGCCTGATAGAACGTACATGTATAGGAAATTAGTGCGTGCGTGTACATGTGTGTGTAAGCAGACTGCTACTGTTTCTCTGTGCCAAATGAATCTGGCACAAAAACTAGCAGCGTGCTAATGTCCTTGCCTAACTGGCTGGTAACAGTTCAGATACATTTTAATTAATCTGCTGTTCAGAGTGTTCCTGAACTTAGTTCCTGACTCTATCTCCTTGAGCATGTTCAGTCCAAGCACAGCACACATTTTTAAATTACTAAATCAAAGCACTGCAAGTAGTGAAAACTATAAACATAGTATGTTGATCAGAAAGAAAAATATTTCTGCCTGCTTAACTGTGTTGGTTTATTAGTTTATCACAGGCAACACATCAGGTGTAGCAAAGCATTTGAAATATATGTAATATGTCAGTTTCTTTTTGCATTCTTGCAGTTAGGCCTCTTTAACATTTAAATCTGTGTCTACAGGTTCAAATGTAGAGAAACTACATATACAATGACAATATAGCCCTGGAACACTAATAAAGCATCATCATTGCTGAACTGATTCAGATGTATCAGGTGTGCCGAAGCAGGCCTGACTAATTTGGTGCCCTAGGCAAGATGTTAGCTGAAACTCCATACAGCTTTATGAGTTTCTTGAAGCAGCATCGGGAGCACGCAGAGGTGCAGGCTGAAGCATTCATAGGTGGCCCAGGAATGGCAATGTAGGTTAATCAGAAATATTTTCTAAGTGCATCTGAAGAGAAGAGTTTATGTTAAACATTGTGTGTTACACTTATTTTAAAGGAGAAGTTACTGAGAGAGCGAATGAAATTCTTTACTTCTACTACTAGAAAACTGACTGGAATCTGCAGTCGAGTTGCACTGTGGGTGATGTGGGCTCCAGGTTTTGACAAGGAAGAAAAATCCATGGAATAATAAAGATGATATATCTGTGATCTACTGCATTGATCTGAAGTTTTTTTGTTGTTGTTTTTGTTAAAATAAGTCTCTTGGATACTATGTTCCAATCTCTCTCAGCTTGCATCTCTCTAAGTGTGTCTCACCAGTGATTAACATCATTATGAGAAGTGTCTCCTCACAGTGATGTCAGCTCTGACCCTGCAGTCAAGACTTATCTCAACACTGCATCCTGTAAGATAAAAATACTTTACCATACAGTTTGAATGTCAGAAGACGTTGATTTTTTAAGTCATGGCTGACTGGATATTGGAGGACATGGATGCAACCTTTAGCACTGGTCATTTCTTAAGCATTTTGTAAAGACGTCAGTCTCTTCCACAGCAGTGGAAGACACAGCAACAAAATCTCAGGTGGAGCAAATATCATTAATGATGACTTCATTCCAATCAAATGTCCAGGAAGCTGCATCAAAGAGCCAGCCTACACAATAGCAAGACTCTGAAAGCCCACACAGCTATTATTAATCTTATTAATTACACCAGAGCTTTTCCTGCTATGACATGTCAGACTAACTGTAGTGAAGGCTTTTGTTAAGTTAATTCACGCAGACACAGGTGACTGTTACAGAGCAACCTGAGCATTGCTAATTTATACAAAAATAGCTAGAAGATCGAGTTATTGTTCAGCTGTTAATTTCTTTTGTGGCTGTGTATGGATGTCTGAGTCAGTTTGTCTGACTCACTCCTGCTCTTTATTTCCGTTATTGTCACAGTGAGTTCACATTAATATAGAGATATAATGGTGAGAATGGCATTTTTTTAATAGTTGTTGAATCTCAGTTAGCCCAGTTAGCAGCTGAAAAACAAGACAAAGGAAGGAAACTCTTGAAAACAAGTTAAAAATTGAAATAGAAGTCTGTACTCAGACTCAAAAATGAATAAGTATATTCATAAGCAGACAGAAAAGCATTTTTTTGATGAACACAATGCCATTCTGTAGTATTTCAGAACTCCTAAAAAATCACTTTCATTTACTTTTTGAGAGTGTTGACGTTTCATCGCTGCCAAACAAAGGCATGAATCTCAGCTCCCACTCATTGTTTACAGGGATGGTAAGTCCATAGATTAAGTGTTTATTTCAGATGAGCTGTTGCATATCAGTTACAAATTTATAGGGCATCCAAAATGAGACAACCAGCACTGTAAACATAAAAGAGCATATACACTATATACTGTGTATATGTATATTTACACAGTATATGTACTGTGTGTGTGTGCGTGTGTGTGTGTGTATATCTAGATAAACAGATGTGAGCAATATGTCAGCCCTGCTTTTCGCCCAATGGCAGCTAGGATCGGCTCTACCAGGAAAAGCGGTCTAGATAATGGATGCATAGGTCGATTCAACTTGATGCAATTTAGCAATGTTTAATCTATCTTTGTGAAAAAAGTAAATCCACAATTTATTTTTATCTGAAAGACTAAAAAGTAAAACTAGAAACATGACAGAGCAGGTTCTTATGCCACCATGACATGCTTATTGCCATATCTATAAAACTTACAATGATCTCTTCTAAATTAATTCTTTTGATGTTGTAGCTGTAATATTTGCTTTCAAAGTCTTGTACTTTTCCACTGGTCTCTGTCCTGCTATTGTTACATACACGTTAGGAAGTTGTGTTTGTTAAAGGCGTCTAAAAGTCTTGGCTGTGGGCAAAGGCTGGATTTGTAGTTGTGATGTTGTAGTTGTAGTGATGTTAGAAATCTCAGTGGGATTTTGAATGAGCTTTCTTAGTTCTGGAGCAAAATTGCAGTCACTATTCTGAGGAGGGGTGTAGCAAACCAAATCAGATGCTTTGGTCGAGGTAAGCTTACTGAGCTTCCCCCTGATTTGAACTCCAACCTCAAGCCAATTGACATCCTTGCATATGCTCATTAAACAAATACAAAAACAGCAAATTAATTTCAGTCACAGCTCATCACTATCCACGTTAGAGTCCCTTTCTTCCTGCGTAGTACGACAACAGCCTCAGGGGAAAGGATGATTGTAGCCTCAGGGCTCATGCTGTCATTACCCTCCTACTTTTTCACCCTGTAGGAAGAGAGGAAGAAATGTGAGTTAACATTGCATCATGTTGCATACTTCATATGAGACTGTACAGATGTAAAGAGCTGTGTACCTGTGTCGGGATGTTGAGTGGTTTTTTGATAGTGCCTGTGGTGTTTACTATATTCTTTGGTTGCGCTAGAGTGAGGATAGGACTGGAAGGAGGAGATGGGTAAGATATGAAGGAGTCTAGTACTCATGCACATGTACACCCAGCCTGCTGATGCTAGAACCCACTATTTCTTCCTCTCTCATTTTTTTCCTACTAAGGATCAACTGGCATTTACTGTATCTTGAGATAGACAGCATTTTAACTAGTTTGTAGTGCAGGCGATTGACAGTTCTGTTCTTATCCGTCTTTGTGACGGTTTCGCACACACATTACATCTCATTAAGCCACCCTAAAAGCTGATCCGTAATCTGTCATCAAATACAGGAACTCACACACACCCTTCCTTCTCTCATTCAGTGTCCTTTGGTGATTCTTATTATTTTGTTTTTAAATTTTGTTCTGCCTTTGTATTATTCAGGATTTTTTGTGGTTGGACTCTCTTCAGTCTAAACATACTTGATTGATTTGGGTTTGTTTTATTTTGTCTTCTGCTTTATCTGAATAGACATCTGGTATTTTTTTTTCCAAGTGCTCTCTTGGTTTCAGAGGCTTTTCTGTGAACAGTCACTGTCTTTTCAGCCATCACAGAAGGTCAACAAACCCAATTTTGCATTTTTAGATGTGTGGTATATGAATGTGGATGGTATGTATTGCCGTTTCCTACTTCATTCTAATATGCTAAGCAGGATTTTTGCAGCCTAAAACTTCAATTAAATTGCATTTTCACTGCTAAGGAGAACATCTGTGGTAAAGGATAAATCCATTTTGTTTTTAGAAAGAGCTCTAAAAAGCCCTTCTCCTCCAACTCTCCAAAATGGCACAATTAACACACAGAGGCTAAAAAACATTATTTGAATTTCCATTTAAAAAACAAATCTGTTGTTCCTTCCTGAGGTGCTCAGAAACAAATGAAAGATTATTAGATGATTATGTTTCTTATTATGAGTTTATAGCTAATCAAAATTTTTGATTCACGAGTTATGGATTGAGACATTGAATTGTTGACCTGATGTATCCACTTAAGAATTTGTAAAATGGAAGTCAGAAGCACCTTTTAAAAGCATAGTTTGGATTCATTACTGTGGTTTGGTCGATTTTATCATTTATTTTAATGCATTAAATGCATAATTTTAATGTTTTTTTTAATTTGACACATCATGGTAAAGCACATTGTAAAGTCATTAAATTATGAGCCACACTTGTGGCTATATGTCATCAAAAACCAAACTGGGCAGGATTTGCCAATGCTATCTGTTACACCAGTGAAATCGGTGAAATGCAGGGAGATTATTTTTTTTCAACTTGATTAACTCCCACATCTTCCATATCCCATGACTGTGTCAATACATTAAAGGAATACTGCAATAATAGCCTCTGTCCATTAGCATCAGCAACTCAGTGCAATCCCCCACAACCATTTCTTTCATCATTCTTTGTAAAAGAAAATCATTCCTCAAGTTGTTTCAACTTCTAAGACATATCACCAGCCACTACAGCACAAGCGCAAACCTTTGTGAGTTTAAAGAAGTTAATCAATGATTTAGTTTTTAGCATCTGAAAAACTACAGCTTCCATGAAATAAAACTACAAGTGCTTTTCATTGGGATTTTAATGGGGATTTCTTACTTCTGGAAGTTCCAGTTTGACTCCAGATCTCTATTCATATAATTATAAAGCACTGAATGACTGAGAAAAGGAGAGCAATCATGACCCATTTGGTGTTTATAATATAGAGCATGGTTGCGCATAGTGATGCCTTTATTCTGGGACTGGTCAGTAATTTAGCTAATGTGATATTGTTATAGGTGTTGATATGTTAATAGTTAATTAAGAGCATGTCTGCATCTATTTATGGATCAAAGGAAGGTGAAAATAAGGCTTGTGCATGTGCACTGTGATTGAAGTTTATAAAAGACAAACCACACATGAAAGCAAAGCCTGTGCAGGCATATTTATGGTGCTGCACATTTTGTTTTTATTCAGTTATGATTTGAGGCTTCTCCATAATAGAGGTTCTCATGGTTCTGAAATGCAGAACCTGATCCAGTCTTTAAATAGTGGAAAACCTGAACTCAGCATTCACAAGCTTGTGTTAAAATCAATGAAAATAAATAGAGAATATTTTCTGGAAAGGACTTATGAGAGTTTGCATTGTATCACAGACCCTGTGATGCTGAATGTGGCAGAGCTAGTTTACTTAGACAAAGAAAGTGATAGATGATGCTGCTGTCTGTAAATCGTTTTATCCTTCTCATGACGTCTCCCAGAACATTATTAACATACCACAAATAATTAGCCATTTAATAAGCAATTAATATTAGATTAATGGGCTGGTAACAAGCAGCTCCAGTTGAAAAATTAGGACTATATGTCATTTATCTTGGATCTTAGTTTACACACTCCACTTCACCTCAAAGGACACATTTTCTTTTCTTTTTTCTTCACTCCTGCAATGATTGTGATACAGTACGTGATTAAAGTTGGTAGAAGTTCTGCTTCAGTCAAGTATACACAAGCACTGAGATGATGCCGGTTGGTTGTGGACCTGTATCGATTCATATCCAGTTCAGTTTGGGTCTTAGTTAAAATTGAGTGGACCAGATAAAACTTCTAACATAAAGTGAACACTTGACCTTCCAGTCGGCTCCATCTCTGACTCTGGAAGTCATGTTTAGTAGATCTGTTTGTTGCCTCCAGCTCTTCTTCAAGTGTTTGACTTGGCAAGAAACCACTTTTAAGCATGGTACCACTCAAGTATATATTCATACATACACGTGCATGCACAAAACTTTTGCACATCCCTTCCATACTTAAAGCATGGCGTCCTAAATAATTTAGTCAGCATTAGGAGGAATCAAAGTGTTCCTTATGGTGTTGTGTTTATTTAGGTCTTCAGATAGAATTTAGCAATATAGTAAAAAATGGCAAATGGGATTAGATCTGACTTTCTCAGCACATTCTAAGCAGTATATACTATGGAGAATATGAATATACATACTGTTTTCTCAGCATTTCACTTAACTTAATTAGTGAATATAATTAATTAGGGAATCAGGGTCTGCACTTAAATAGTGTATTTTTACCTACTCAGAACACTTAACGCTGTTTCCCATTCACCCGTTAACAATCACAAACGTGATCCAGCTGGCTTGACCCACCAGGAGCAACTTTTAGGTCAGTCATTGCCCAAGGACACAGCCAGGAATCAAGACTATAAGGCTAAAAAATTATAGTCCTGCAGCAAAAATGTTTGTGTAAAAGCAAACATTAACTGGCCAGCTTGCAGACACTTTTGGTTTGTTTTAATTGGCCTGAGCAAGTGGAAAATTACATTTTTTGCTGTAGTTTCTTTAATTGAAACCCCTGTATGGATAGATTGGATAGTTACAGTAGTAGTCCAATGGACAATATTCTTTTGTGGTTGGCATGTTTGCTTCAGGAGGTGATTTTCTATTAGACATTTGATAAGTGGAGATTTTTGTAATGCAAAGCAAGGGATAATTATTTGGTTGTCATTTGGTTGATCACTAGACTAATTATATGGTCTGCCTATCAACAGTATCTTCACTTTTTTATGTAGATTATGTATTGGCCAGATCCAGATTAATAGTTTCCTGTGGAGAGAACACTTCACTGTCCCTGTGGACTCCACATTGCCACACCAGAGCACAGAGATCATTCAGATTCTCTCACACAAAAAAATAATAATAACGAGAAGAGGAAGAATATTTTATCTGACCAGATAAGTGTGTACACATAGACTAGTGAACGTACCCTTTTTACTCAAACTATTCCATATTCTCCCTGCCCATATAATTGCTTACTCATATAAACTATTGCAGGTGCCCTCTATCTTATATATTTATATCATTCAGACTGTTGAGGATTCTAACTGATGCGGACAATAATGAATTCTTCAACCGGTTCAGTTTACGTTGAGGCACTTTGTTACGTCTGACAGAAAGTAACAGTTTATATTCCATATTCACTGTGTGGGAAGCCTAAGTACATATTGTTCATGGAGGAACTGAAGGTGGTGAATATTCATACAACCAACTGTTTTCATCACCTCGTTTTAATTTTCCCAGATCGATTGGTGAAACACACTGTCATTCCATACCTAATTATGCATTATTAAGGGGTATACACTGTGTGACTTTGGGCTGACCCAGGCAACAACCAATCAGAATGCCACATGAAATGATACACTGAACGATGAAAAACTTAGTTTACTCCCATAGTGGCACAGATGAATCACGCACGCTGAAGGCATTTTATTCATGTATATTGAATTGCGTTGTAGCCTACGATTCAGTAGTTGTGATCATCATACAGTCTCTATCCATCAAAGCTGATGTTGTTCCCAGGGTTATTGAGTCCATGTCGCACAGTGTGGCTGCAATAAACGTATAAGATTGTTGAAATCTCACAGTCAGTAGGCGCCTTTATACAGCTTGATGAAACACAATCATGATGTTTTGGTCTACACCATAAAAATGTAATCTGCGCAACATAACTATCTTTACTTACCAACGTGCATTTTGTGTTTAATTTAAGGTTAATAAATGTACTGATTAAGTTTCCTTCCTCAGAAAATATTTACAGGGCAGATTTATTCACATTAACTTTGCTAACCAGCAGTCTTTTTCTTCTTTTGATGACAGATGGTTACAGCATGTTACACCCACAGTGCCTATCACCAATTGATTAATCAGTCTAATAGTGGTTAATCTGTTGTATTATGTCACTGTCAAGGACAAACATGCACAAGATACAAACCAAACAGGGCTCACACTTAAAAATATTGTTCCACGTTGGTACTAGTGGTCAGATCTTCACAGGGTACCTTTAAATACAGTGTTCTGTTCTGCTCCTTTAATTGATTTAGTCAGTTTAGTAAATGATTTAGACATTTTACTTTTACCTTGCCTTTACTCTGTATAATTTTTTTTTCTAAAAGTTAATTTACTGTACTGTTTGTTAGAGTCATTTCGGAACATTTGTAAGACAATGTTTTGAGTGATGCTTTTTTCCTTGGGTGTAGCATGGATAATGAGTGCCACATTGGTTGCTATTAAAGCTGCTTACAACAGTTCTGCACAGTTTCTTAAGCCTGTGTGTCTACACAGCAGCAGTAAATGTGCAGTTTAAAGTTTGTGGGTTTTATAAATACTGAATGTGATGTGTCTGCGCTCAGGTCATTATAAAGTCAAACTTTTACTGATGTTGATACAAACTGAAAAAGCGAAAACTAGTTAGGTTGAATCACAGCACAGGGATATAATGAGTGATGTCACACTGGGTTTAATGGTCACAACAGTCACACATTATCAGTAAAACATTATTTACTTTAAGATGAATTGAGGGTTTAGCTGATAAAAAATTGCTGCCAAATTATTGTCTTTCTGTTGACTAATCAGTTATTCAGCTAATTATTTCAGCTCTAAAATACTGTTTGGTAGGTGCCTGGGGAAATAATGAAACGGTGTAGTGGAGATCAATGGGGCTGAAAAAGACATTTTGCTCCAAGGCCCTACAAGAGGTTAATTCAGTCACGTTTGTGGTGCTCTATTGACTATAACATGTCATTTTGCATAGCCTACAACAGTTTTTTCCTCAGTCTTTCCACATAATATTGACTATAAAACATAATTGACTCTGGCTGGGGCCCCAGGCAAAGAAGCCCATCACGGCCCCCTAAACTGGTGTTGATTTCCCTCCTCTTCTGGTTTTTTTGCTTTTGTTTCTGGTGACCAAAAAGCTATTCTCGTTTTGTTGTGCTGACAGTTAGGCCTAATGCCAAATGTATGACACTTACCAGTAGCTATGTGACTGCTTTAACTAATTGTACTCAGATGTCATATGGTCGCTGAAAGGGTCCCCACTCAGGGTTTTTTGGGGGCACTGTTGTGCCATTATGGGGGGTTTCAGGGGGTATATGGTTGTCATTACAAATTGTGACAATATGAGTGGCCCCAACATTTGCATTATTTGACGTCCCCTGTCTATGAGGAGGATCCACTGTGCTGTTAATTTTGGGTAGACGTTGGTTTCCTAAGACTTGATAGTAGTGACATCATGCCACCTGACCAACCAGCAAGTATTCCAGATGTTCATGACATTTGTTGAATAAATGCAGTGAAGTAAAGTTTACAATATTTCCCAACAAAATGTAGTAAAGTAAGAGTTAAGGTATAAAACAGCACAAACTGGAAATACTGAAAACTCCACCACAAGGTCACCATCATCAAAAACATCAACATTTTAGCTAAACATCAGCTCAGTGAGCATCTACAAACAATAGAACTTAATTTTGCACATCAAATTACTGTCAGTGTTGCAAATTTTGGCATTGTAGACATTCACATATTTACACTGAGTGTCGTTTATTTAGTTCACTTCTTGTTGATACTGGCAGACAAAATGACTTTGGCTTACCAGACCTGACTAGAAGATCACTTTTGTTTATTATTTCAACACCTGCTGAATCACTGGCTGTAGAAAGCACTATCTGTCTACTCCTGGCAATGACAAATGGCCAGACAGTCGAAACAAACATGTTTTCATCACACAGAGTCAGATAATGATGCATCATGTAATGTAAAGGCAACATTTGGCACAGACCTGTCTACACAACAATCATACAAGATCAGTGGTGGAACAGTGGTGGAAACATTGCTTTGGTTGACTTTATCCACAAAGACAACTGGGTTAGGGTTAGGCCCCCAAAATTCATGGTTAGGGTAGGTGAAAAGATAAAATAAGTACTTCCTGGAACAGTCTTGTTACAACACACATTGTGTCACACTGGACTCAAACTTCTGTCTTCTGTGGGAAAGTCCTGCACCTAGTTCACCCATACAACCACCCCTCATCCCAGACTTTTGCCTTTACTACGTCATTGCTCCAGGCATCAAATATTATGCATCTGGTTTGTCATTGTAGTCAATTGACTTACCCATGTGTCTCATATTGAAAAAGGGATATCTGACACCCTGGGAATTAGAAGTTAGTATATAGGGTATAAAGGCCATGATGAGCAAGCTTAGCCTTCTTTACATTACCTTGAAATTCTTACAAAGTCACAGAGTAGCATATGGAGAGTGCTCAAATCACAGATGGAGCTAAGGAATAACAAATAACATCTGCTCACAGCTGTCTGTGCCTATGTAACTTCAGAGAGTTTAGAGACTTTAGTGCTTCAAAGATATTGCAAGATACAATTTACCAAAAAAAAACCCACATCATTGGAGAACACCAATATAGACGAAGCTTAAATATATAATTCTTAGTAAGTACAATTTTGATCAAGAAATAAAAAACTAATATTTCTTTACAGAAAAATATGTTTTAGTATGGTACTGTATAATATAGTACATGTACATTTTTGTTGCTTCCACGCTGACTTTTTCAGTTGGTCTGAGAGTCAAACAACCAACCGTCTGGCCAAAAGTCTGCTCTAATCTCTGTGCTGCTGTTGATTTACCTGTCGATTTGTTTCACCTAACTTTATAGCTTTTTTATGAGAGACACAAATGCGTCCTCATCTTCTGTTAAACCTCAGATGACCGAGAGAGGAAGGTTTAGTGAAGGTGACAGAGGAATGGACGCTCCCTGTAGAAAGAGACCATGGTGTTTCTCTCTTCTTGTATTATTTATACCGCTCATCTTCCTCTGCCTTTCTCTCATCCTTTCTTTATTTCACTTTGTCTCAGGCTGTCACACACAGATTTAAAGTTACCCTGTGCTTCTTTGCTGTTCCTCTAGGATTGTGTGAGTCTTGCGAAGTTTGGTGGTATTGGAGATCTCAGCAGTTAATTAGTTGAAGAAATCTTTGTGAAATCTTCCAGTGTCTTTATAGCTCCCCAGCTCAGCAGGTTTTGTGGCAGCCACTGAATCAGCAGGTTTTCCAACATGAAAAAGCCTGTGGGTCTTTAACGTTTCTTACTGTGAGGCTAACCAATCACATCTTTTCTCCTTTTTTAACCTTCCTCTTCATTTTCTCATAAGTCTTTGCAAATCAAATTCTTTCAGTTTCATGTTGTAATTATTCTCTTTGAGAAAACCCTTGGTATTTGTTTTGGCAGACTCACTGATGGAAAGTAAAAAAAAGAAAGATGTCATGAATCAATTCTCCATAAGCCAAGCATTTGCAATAGATAATTTTTTTAGATTTTTTCTGTACCAAAATCATCCTTGTATTATAATAATTATAATAATAATAATAATAATAATACATTTTATTTCAAGGCGCCTTTCTAAACACCCAAGGACACCGTACAAACAGTAAAAGTTTCTCGGATGTTTTGTGGTGAAGAGTTCCAGAGCCGAGGGGCAGCCGAACTAAAAGCGTAAAGGCGATTGCTTAAGGTATTGCTTGCTTGTTTTATATGGCGCTGAGTTGATTGGCAGTTACTTGAGCAGGAAAACACAGGGTATGTGGTTGACATTTAAGAAATCCTATTTTGGTTATTTTGTACAATGCAGTGCTAATTAACTCTGTTAAAATGGTAATTAGAATTTGCAGCTCTATTGATAAAAATTGCTTAAAATTTTATTACAGAAATAGTCCACATATTTTTGTTTCTTTATTGTAGAAGAGATGTCTCAGACAATCCAGAGGAGGATTGTACACAACCAAATAACGTCTGTGAATGTCCTCTCTTTAATACTGCTATACAGTCACAAGTGAGTGTTTCTGTAGATCCAGAAAACCCAACAGGGTGATATAGCTTCACTTTAGCAGACATGGTCATGTCAATTTTAGGCATTCTCCAATTTATTCTTAAATGTGTTATACTGTATAGGCTTACATATCCCACATTTACTGCAGGTATATAAACATCATATTAGACAGCAGATACCCAATATTAAAGGACTTGACAATGGGTTTTGGGCCCAAAAAAACTATCAGGACATAAAATACTCACATAGTGAGGACAAGTCTGGAGCATGTGTAGAAGTGGCCCTAGCTATCTTTAGGGATAAGTACATTGGGTATACTGTAGCAGATAAATGGATGGATTGCAGTACTCCCTGCTATCCAAGTAGGTATGGCTAATGGATGGACATATGGATGGATAATGGACTCTTAATAGAATTTTGCATTGGAGCAGCCCCCACAACAAGGATAAGCGGGTACAGCAGTGAATTGTTGGATCTGAGTAGCCCATGTCGAGTACACTTGAAGGATGAGTGTACCAAGTGTAGTATATTTTTCCATTTATAATGACTAAGTGTTGTGGTCAAGGCTTTTTCAATTGTTATTTTAATATGGGTTAGTGGGCTTGGGAGGAACAAGTTGTGTGATTCATAAGATGGAAATGGAAAAAAGCTAAATGTCTGATCTGGAAATGAAATAAATGTGAGCTAGGTAGGTGAAATTAGTCTAAAAGGTCAGCAAGGGGTGAAAATATTCCATTCCTGAGGAGACAATGTATGGTGTATATACCTTTTGTGGCAGACATACAGAAAGTCAGTTAATAATGTGGCAAGTGGATAATTGAGCCCTAAAGGAGATCTAGTGTAAACTGAAAAGTTGTTTCTTTCCAAATATGTTACACTTGAAGAGCAGTTTTCATCAGGGCTTTATACTGTATACAACTAATCTGCAACAGCAAATCCATCCATTAAGTTTTCAATTACTATAATGAGGAATTATTGTTAACAGGCAGGTTAAAATTTACTTATACCTAACATATCAGTAAAATGTCCTCAAACAACATCTTTATTTTCCAATATCTGATCTTACAGTGCAGTATCCACTGCTAGTGACTACTAAATTATTGAATGTCAGGATATGTCAGCCTCTGCTATTACAAATTAACATTTTTTTCCATCTCTCACAAATCCCCTAACTCTCAGTATAATGCCATGCCATGCCATGTATTGTACGTAAAGTATGAATCCATCCTGCTGAGACATTTAAATGCCAGATTGTGATATACCTTACACATAATAATTTTATTGGGTGAATGTATAAGTTACTCCAGATTCATTATTTTCAATGAAAGGTCAGGGGCTTCCTTAAGATACAATACATGAAATGATGGCATAGACAGTGAGTATCTGTTATTTTGTGAATATTGTAACTGGCTTTTTTACATGTGCCCCAGAGGAGTTCCTTTCTTTATTTTCAACTCTACTAATTAGCATCTTCTATTTTTTTACTTAAAAAAAACTTCTTGAAAACACAGTTAGAGTAAGAGATAAGGAGGACAGCCAGACAGGCAGGACAAACCTTTCTGAAGCACCACGGGAGATTAATTCTCCTGTAATGACAAAAAATGCTTAAACCCAGGTTAGTAACAATTTGAAACCAAATGTATAGATATATATTAATGTAGAGCTGATGAAAATCTTAGAATCATGTAAATGTCTCTTTCTTAGAGATCTCGATACAGGTACACTACCAGTCAAAAGTTTGGACACACATAAGAATTACCATGTTTTTCATGAAAAGATACATGTCTTCAGTTGTGTTACCATCATTGCACATGGTTTTCTAATGATCAGTTATCCTTTTAAATTAATAAATAAGCATTAGCAAACATAACATGCTATTGGAAGACAGTACTAATGTTTGCAGAATTTCGGCCTCTGTATGTTTTTGTAAATATTTTTATATATTATATATGTATATATTGTAAAGTATTTTTAAAAACTGTTGTTTTCAGCTACAATAGTCATTTACAATATGAACAATGTCTATACATTCATTCTGATCAATTAGATGTTAGGAAATCTGCTTTTCTTTCACAAACATGGTCATTTCTATGTGTGTCAAAACTTTTGACTGGTAGTGTACATATTGTTCTCACCACACCTCATTAATATCCCCATCAAACGTCAGTGAAGAGATTAACCATCATCTGCCCACAGACCAGCGCAAGCAAAACCAAGAAATTTTGTTTTCTTCACTGTGATATTTGCAGGAAGGTTGATTGCTGCAGTATGACAAATTTGTTCAGAAACATCAGATAATGAAAGGAAAACATAACAGAACTGCAGCGAGTGAAAAGCCCAGTGACCAAAAAGAAATTTCACTGATGGATGCCTTTCAGAAACGCCAAGAGAGCCCAGGTCCTAGTGAGAGGAAATGACTGGCATCACATATGAGCTGCTTTAATATTAGTCATACAAAGTTCTCAGAGCAACAAATATTATCTGTTTTGGTATTGGAATCACACATACCTACACTATCTTTGTAATGGATCAAACTGGAATCATCAAATCGGTATTGCCTGAAGCATTTCCTGACGAGTTGTGGTCAATTGTCAGTTGCCAGCACCATTGTGCAGGTTAATCAGACAGGGGCTGTCTGCTAAAATGTTTTGATCTAGGAGAAACTTCCGATAAAAATGTCAAAAAGTCATTAAGTTTTCATGACGATACATAGTGATGCTTAGTGACCTGGTTTTTAACAGTGTGTAAAAAAACCAACACATAAATTCCAATCTAACAGCTCTGACAGATGTTGCTTTGTCAGAGATCAGACATGAATCGAATCATACTAAAGTGGCCCAGATCTGTTTTAAAAAAGATCTGATTTGGTTTGTTCACACTTCCATGAAAAAATCTGATCTGAGTCAAATGGGACCAGAAGGATTGTGTTTAGGCCACTGCAGCACGTAAAGTGTGAAAGTGATCTGCAAATATTTGAAAAACAAACACTCTGGTCTTGGACCCAGCAAAGTAGATGTGCAGGATTCATGCATCATTATGGATGCAGTCTTGATTCTGGTTTCTTTTTCTTTTTTTAAACAACAATTGATTTTGAACTTGTGATGCACATTGTTTGACTGAAAGTTTTCTTCTGTTCTTTCACTTGAACAAAATTAATACTTGTGCTATTGCTAACGAGATATGAATAAATGTATTGGGTGGTAAGATATTGATGGCAGAGACGTCTCCAAGGAAACAAAGGGAAAGTGTCACTTTGACGCCTCATTGGATCAATGGTTTCGACTAGTGCAAGCTGTTGTAACACATTGTCTCCTTGTTTCTGTCTCTCACTCGTTACATGATTAGTTATTATAAGAGAAGACATTTTCACACTGGAGATGTGGATGGCCTTATCAGTGTGGCACAGCAATTTTTTTTTCTGTTTGTGTGGCTCCTCACACAGCCATGATATCTGCATCAAGGCCAGACAGTTGCCTGGCAACAATGACCAATCAACACATAAATGTTTAGCTGTTTACTCCCCATTTCTTTTTCCGTTTCTCTCCGTCTTTCGCTCACCATCATGCTCTCGCTCAGCATCACGCCGTCTCTCTTTCTCTACGTCACCGCTCTCTTTCACTTAAAGTCTCTCCTTAGTCCTCTCTGTTGCAGTTCAGTTTGAACTGTTACTAGTTCAAGTGCTTTTTCCAGGGTTTGAGATTTTCCGTAAATGAAACACAAATCTACTTTATTTTATTCTGCTGTTGTTGTAACTGATTTGCTACTATTAATATACAGTCAGCAATGGCTGCAGTTAGGATGAGGTTACCCTGACAACGCCTGGAGCATTAATGCAGCATGAAACACAGAAACATTGAATCAGAAAATTGAAAATGGTTCAGGTGACCTTCCTGGGCAACAGGCAGTTTGAAGCAATTTGATAAAAATGGTGGCTCAACTTGAACCCTTTTATGGCAAGCTGACTCCTTTTTACCTTTTAATTCTTTTAATGTGGATTAGGATTTATAATTTTCCATAACATTGTCAGTCTTAATGAGAATGATTTATGACTATAAGGTTAATTCTCTGGCATGTCTCCATGTTGGGGCTGCTTGTTTTCTTATCTCTACTGGTAGCTGACCAAATACAAGTAAAACCACCAGAGGTGTACTATCAATATTTTCATATAGACTACAAGTGAAATGTGTGACGTGAAATGGGTGCAAAAAATATTACCCAATTCTGCAGGTTTCCTCAGCTCTGCCTCCATGATACATTTTACTATTCATCAGTGCTCTGAACAGCCTTGTGCAGGAACAAAATGGAGAACCAAGATGAGAGTGAACACTGGACATCCAATCATAAGATGGCCAGAAACACAACAAAATTTTTGACTCAGGGTCAACTTACAATCTAAATGCTCAGCTTTCTACTATATATCATGGTCGTCTTCACCAAATGATGTTTAATTGGTCGCCATAGATGGGTTTCCAAGTGATGTAATCGTCGAGATGCATGTGGATAAGGTTTTGTAGCTAAATATGTGCGAATCACAGAAGCAATGAGGAAAATGTCTGTTGTCCCAACAAGGAAACATATCTGTTACCTCAAAGCGCGTAATTTCCTGTTAGCTCCAGCAATCTGGTCAAAGCAAATGATTTTATGATGCTGGGGACTGTTTGCGTTGAAACTCCAGGAAGAAACACCAGTTTTAAGGTCAGATAGCTCACACTACTGCTGTGAGGCTGTTGAATGAATTCCTAAAGCTCTATGGTGGTGACAAATGATAGAGGAGTAGACACATTTAAATCTTTATACATGGGAAATTATAATTAGTAAATTGTAATTAGTAATTTGGCAAACAAATTGTGTCTGTTCATGATCCACTGGATCAGATAAATAATTAAATCCTTTTTGTTTGTCATGGGTGAAGCTTTGGCATATAACTTATTCAGCAATCACACAGCAGGGTCTCAATACATGCTAATCTTGCCAATAGAAAATCACGAACCCATTGTGCAGCAGCACAACAACATTGTTTTTATGCTAAAATGTTAATAAGGAGCTAAAAAGGAGACTTCTGTGTTTATGATATGAGCTTCACCTGTGCTGTCAGTAGACGTTTTTGGACACACACAGGTCATTTCTTTCTACCTGTGATGATAACTTTGTTCATAGACTTGTTTACAACTGACGTTATCACCTCTATCTGTCTTATTAGGATTAGCAAGATATCAATCAGGAGTGATGTGTGGTAAAAAAAAAAGTAGGTTATAAAATGATTTAAGGATGTATTGCTTAAAGATTCACCTCCAAACAGCAATTTCACGGTTTTCCAGAGAACTTATTGATTTAAAAATGATGAAAATGTCTGCATATACCCTATCACTGACACTGAGGAAACTTGGTTTCTGCCCCCGGGATGGGCGCACATCTTTGATTGTTTGTACACTGGAAACCATTGGACCTGAATTTCCATCAGGTCATGTGATGACATCATATCTATCTCCATGATAAGTGAGAAAAAACTCACTTCTTTGCTGAGAAAGACCACAGAATGTTAGAATTAGGATCTTAGGTTAGTTTCTTTTTTTTGTCAAACTATTTTGCTTTGCACAGCTTATTCAACTTGGCAAATCTGACAGAGTGTGCTTGCCCTCTTTCAGGTGCAGTCATGACTTCAGCCAGTAACCCCAACTCTATCAGCTATGTGGGAGCTGTATACATCCAGTATAATCAAATCTTTCTACGTGTGGCCATTGGGCAGTTCCAGGGCACAGGAGCCATGTTTAAAGTGACTTCTCACTGAGTCTTCTCGAACACAATGTCCAAACCAGTGGAACATTCTCATTCATTTACAGTTTGGATTCTGTACTGCTACTACAGTGTCATAATAGTTATACTGAAGTTATACTAAAGTAAAATGAAAATGTGTACACTAAAATAAAAGGAATTATGTGGGGAAAATGAATCACCCCAGGCTTAGTGACCTATCTGATCTATTTATGATGGTTAGTCGGGTGGTGGAGAGCAATGATTGCTGACATTGTCTGCAATAGAGAAGCTCATGGTTCTTTACATGGCCTGGACGGTACTGCTGTCAGTCAAAAATGAACAGAGAAGGACAGGCTCGGCTGAATTTGAAGAAACATTAATGAAATTCAGAAAAAAAGGATAGGCTGTGAGGGAGGAAAGATGAAGTAGGAAAATGGATTTATTTGACAGGGGAAAACAAGAAGAACTGAAGCAAATAAAGGGAGGTGGAGAATTGGAGAGCAGTGTGGGAGAGGGGTCGTGGTGGAGAAAGATAGAGGAGCCTATGGGAGAAAGAAGCAGAGGAGGAAAATAATAGAAACAGGAGGATGACAATACGGCAGGGGCCTGATTTGTACATGTTGATGGTTTTAACCTCAATGTCTTACAGTGAGTGCAATCTCCAGCACAAGCAACTAATAGTATAAAGGTCAGCAAAGGTCACAAACAACCCATAACAGTACTACTGTATGGGAAACAAACTGCAACAAATATTTCAGTAGAGATTTACCTGAGAAAGAAACAAGAGCTACTGTAAGAAGACAGAGGTGGAGATGAGAAAGGGCCTCAGACAAAGTCACGTACTGTACTGATTAACCGTCCAATGACACAGCCAAAAAAACACAGCACCAACAATTTATTTCACCCTGGCTTAAATATCCGCAAACTGGCAAAAAGAAAGCCTTCTTACATCCATCTGCTAAAGAGAACAGCAGCTGGACAAAGTTGGTCCATGCTGTTTCTGAAAGGCCATTTATTCACTCTGGGGTCATGTATTGTCCCGAACTCAAGTTTTTTCTTCTCTTTTGTGTTCCATTTTCTCCATCTTGGTGTCCAAAGTAAACACGAAGAAGGCTTGTGAATTTCTACTCTTCTTAACTACTGTCTTAAATCCTTAACCTGTCATTAGTATACAGTGACTGAGTGAGATTTATACAATTAAAACACAGTATCTGCCAGTACTGATCTCACGTAAGTCAAAAATAAATAAATCATAACAGTGAGGAAAACTCTCAACAGAGAAGACCAAGCCTGATTCTCCACATAAGACTAGTGAGACAATGCACATGTTCACTTGGCAAACACAAGTGTAGCTAACGACATTAATGATGGCAGCATTCCATACAGCCAGCTCCAAGGCTCTGGTATTGTGTACACTGACTCAGTGATCTAAACCAGAGCTAAATGCAACACTAATAATGTTATTAGCTACACTTTGTTTTTCGTGTGTAGCTGGTCTGATTAGGGCCAGTCTTTGTGTTTTTGGTGTGATTAAGGTTAGTGTTTGGTTTTTATAGTGGGATTAGGGTTGGGGTTTGTTTGTTAGGTGTGACAACAGTTAGAATTGTGTTTGTTTGGTTGGATTAAGGATATTTATTTTATTAGTTTTGTATGTATACTGTATATGATAGACAAGTAAATACATGTCATAAGTAAATACAGACGGTGGAGCATGTTGTGTGATTACATGTAATGTAAAAAAGACTGACTGTAACGTTAGAAGTTATAGCAGTATCATTACAGAATAACAGTATAATGTCTAACACCAAAAGACCCTAAAGTGCTTCAGTACAGGATAATAAGTCGTTATTTCTCTAGAAAATAGTAAAGTTCTCCCAAGTCAGCTATACAAAGATCAAGAGAGAGAGAAAGAGAAAACCAAAGAAAATGGGCCAATTCAAAAGCCAGATGACACCAAAGCAGAGATTGTGAAGATCAGATATAGACAGAGCTGAAAGGACACCCTGTTCTTTCACTGTGATGACACACGACAGACAAAGTAACATCTGAAAATACATTACAAACGCAGAAGCAATGGGGCAGATACACCGTCCTTTCTACTGCTGGTGTGCGAAAAGGTGAAACATTCCCTCATGGGAATAGTGTTGACTTTTGTGATTTGGCTGTTAACATTTGTAAAATTGAACACTGTGAATGTGACAGTGGCTTGTTGTAGTCCTGACCAACTTCCAACCATAATGTACAGTATTTTAACTATAGGGAAAACAAATGTGTTTTACTAGCATTCAATAACTTTTCTTGAGTTCTAGATAACCTGCCTATGTCCATAGTGTTTCTATTGTTTTGTTGCTGTGACTGGTCATAAATAGAGCCCATCGGGTAATGCCCCTTTAATACGAGTTTTACCATAGCTAATCTGAATACTCAATTGTCACTGGCAAAAAATTTTGGCACCCTTTTTTTTTCGCAAAACATTTAATTTTTAAATAATGACAACAGGATCAACCCACACAACCACAACCTATGAAATGAATAGGTAAAATAAACCTCAAAGGTGATTATAAAACATCCTCCATGCTTTATTGCTTCTTGTATTCATTAACTTGTGGCCTTTTCAGTAGCATTTATTAATTATCAAAGTCACACAAATGCTTAGCAAAGGCCAACGTGAAGAAAGTAAAGGGTAGCCTTGTATGGTAGCATGCATTCAAAATAACAATGCAGTCACCTTTAAAGATTTGGTGATTCTTCTCTGCAAGTAACCAGAACAGCATGACAACATTTAGTACAGACCCCCTCTGAAGCACAAAAGATGAAACATGACAACACTCACAACCCACAAAAGGAATGTTTTTGATGCCATTTTCACATTTCTTTTCTGTCCATTTGTCCTACAGCTTCAGCAGAAGGACAAACAAATAAGACAAGACACAAGAATGATAGCACGAAAATCTCATGCAACACAGGTCATTTTATGGTTTTCTGTTTCCATCTTGAGTTGAAATGTATGTAGCCACCAGGGGTTCTTCCCTGTTGAATGTGATGAAAATATGGCAGATTCTCACCCTTGACACATTATCACTTCTTAAAGTTGTGAATGTGGTATAGCAAACATTGGCTATTTACACATATGTCAGACACAGAATAACATCATCTCTAGGGATTAATGTTTCTAAGCAAGTTGAATCGTTATTTTCCCTTTGTCTTTAGCTGCACGCTACAAGCTACCCTCATTAAGATTATGATGTAATAGAACTTTATGATGAATATTATTTACATCTCTTTTGCATTTCTGTCATGTCTTTAGTTTTAAGATTGCAACTATACAGTGTAAGAACGTAATGTTGCTAATGTATTATACAGAAATTCAGTTGCTGTGTATGTTATATTTACAGTACTACTACTACTACTGTACAGTATGTATATTTTCATAGCGGAACTTCAGTTTAAAAGACACTATAATCATATTGATACAGGGACATTGTACAGTGCAGCTGGTAAATGGACAAATATCTGTTTTTATAAACTTTTATATTACCAGGAGACATTTATAAACACCATTGCAAAAGGCATTAAACAGGGGGGAAAAGGAGATGAACTGTGACCTCTTTGGTGTTCCCTATGTGAACATTCAAACAAAACGCAGAACATGTCATTTTAAAGATTTGTGCATTAATATACTGTTTTAACAAGGCCTTACGCCAGATTTTGGGGGACTGGCTGCAGGGATTTGCTCACATTCAGAGCATTATTATTACAGCTTTTGATGTTGGGTGATGAGGCATTGCTAGAACTCGAGGCGATTCAGTTATTGCACACCAAACTGGGAAAACCATTTCTTTGTGGGCCTTTATGGTTTCAACAAACACCTGGCTCTGTACGTCGGGTGATTTTGGTCATATGAGAGTGTTAGGACAAATGACCTACCATTACATTTTGAGGACTTGTTGCCAAAGGTTAAAAACAAAATCCTGTTTGAGCATGTTAAAAGCTCACAAACTGACATGACACTAACTAAGGCCCACTTCATGCTTCCTGTGGAAAGTGAAAGTGTGGAAACCCTGTGTATGGCCACAAAACCTCTGTAATTACTCAATCAAAGCTCTCCTTTCTTAGGAACTAAACCATAAACTTCTTCATTTTAGAGTCTGTGTCATGCTAGTGCACAGTTCTTTATTGGCGATTGGCTCATTGGATTCCTCAACTCAACCACTTCTTAATGACCATGTACATTACAGGGTTACTCAAAAAGAATGAACCAATTTCATGAAGCTGTATTCTATTAAGAAGTACCTCAAAATTCCAACCAAGTCACAAGTATTAAACTGATAATCACATTTTATTTCCTGTCCTAGTGTGTTCAATGTGGCCACTAATTGCAGCACGAGCAACATCAAGGCGATATAAGAAGTCCTCCCAAACGCGTTGCAGCATATCATGATCCACTGAGTTGATTGCTTTTGTTATTAGTATTATAAGTTAGTGGGTAGTGGCTGAACATAAACATTAACATATTCTCACAGGAAAAAGTCACAGGGAGTGAGGTTTGGGGATCTCGGAGGCCAAGCACTTGAGAACACAGAACGCCTATTACTGAGGTGTCGCCCTCTCGAGAGTAAAAAAGCAGCTGAGCGTTAAGGCAGGAACGCGGCTTTCTGGCAACTATTAAAAACTTAGAAACTTACTCTTTCACATGGTCAGTGATTAATTCCGTGAAGATGCTTGGGGAATGAGAAATAGGACTTTGTTTCTACCTTCTCATATGACCTATAGAAGTGTTTGTTGAAAGAGCGCCCCCATATGTGGCAGTCCTTGTTGTGCTGTTGCAATTCGCACTGACATGGTGACTGCCATCTCTTTTAGTGGCACCAAAATGGCAGCCTTTGGAAACAAAAGATAACTTTTTTTTCCAAAAAGTGCATTACAACTGTGCAGACATAGCAGTTTTGTTGGGTTTACACACTACATAAATATGGTTAGGGTTAGGAAGACGATTATATACAGTACGACAAATCAGTTACAGTTAAGTAACAATGTGCAACTCACATAAAATTTCTTACACTGAAATTGTCATTTGTTGCATTATGAGATGCACTATGTGTTATTTTGTGTTGGTATTATGCCCATCGCTGGTGTTGATAAAGGCAGAGCTGCCAAGAGCGAGGACAGAGTTTCTTAGGTGAAGCGTGACAGAATAAGATGAGGAGGAGAAGAGGGTGAGAAAGAGGAGGAGGGTGATTACTGATGAGCACTGGAGTGAAAAAGAATGATTTAGGGTCAGCAGGCCAGTGCCAAGTAAAAAGATGAAGGAGTTTTACTTGGGAGTACTGGAGGAAGAATCAGTATGGGCAGAGAGAGACGTAGATGTGAGTCTGATTGCTCGGTTGTGGGCTGGAGATGAGAGAGAGGGAGGTAAAGAGACTGAGTCAGAGAGTGTGTGACATAGATGGAGTGTGTGGGTGGAAGAGAAAGAGAAGTGGGGAAAAGTGAGTTAAGATGGAGCTGGACATTTGTTATAAAATACTGTAAATTGATAATGAAAACAAAGACTGCATCATTTTCAGCAGTTACCAAATTACAAATAACTAGTAAGTTACAAAATCTTCTGTTGTGTGTGTCATGGTATGTTTTCCAAGGTCAGTGAGGCCATTGGGGGACTGCCACTGCAGAACGCTAATCATCTCAATGAAGTGCTTGCACCCACCTGTCAATCAAAGTAACAGGCTACACTTCTGGGTTTTTGGAGGAGACTGAAAATTTCTCTAATGAGATGTGCCTGTGTGCTTGTATTTATTTCAAGTGTGTAAGGCAATCCAACGCAGACGGCTTTTAAAGCTGCCTTCAAGGGCAAATCAAATGCATCTAAGCCACCAACTGGAAAGTAGTCTCCGTGCATGGATTTTAAACCAGGATTCTGTTCTTCACTTGCTGTGGCAGAGAAGCAACATAATACTTTCTTGTATGTAATGGCAAAACATTTAGAGAATTATCTTCTTTCTTTCTACACAGTGGATGCTTTAAAATATGCTGGACAGTGATACTTTGTCATTTCTTGCAATAATGTGATAAATATTTTATATATTGAATTATTACAATTTAGATTTCAATAATTTAATTACACCCACTAATCCCAGTAATATAGTATAATAGTATTTTAATATTGTGTAGAGATTTTAGGCACTTTAGATATTTAGATTTACACGGTCAGCAGTTATTGTAAATAATATACTATTAATACGTCAGGCAACCAGCATAAAACATGCCAAAGAAATGTGTGGACTGTGTAGCAATTCCAATGGGGATAAGCCAAAAGAAAAAAAAATCTTTAAACTCTAAAACTCAAAACTAGCCAGGTGACATGCTCTTGCATAAAACTGAAACTAATTGTACGCACAAGCCCTGACTGAGCAAATAATGAGGTTGTGTAATGGTCGTATGCAGCATAAATACCGCTGAATAATTACAGAGTTTAATCCCTCTATCTTCACTTCACTCCATCATTTGAAGCTTTGGAAGTCTTTACAAGTGCATTAGTGGAATCCAAAAATCATGAAAGAAAACTTAATCTCTACATAGTGATGGCCTCCTTTAGACCAGCACTCCAACGAACCTGTTCCCTGCTGGTTCTCAGCTATGATAGAAAACACATTTCAGAGCACCAGTCCTTCTCGTCATTGCAAACAGGCCAGTAGAACAAACCCCCCAAGGGAGTATCAAGAAAGTGGTCAATAAAGAGTCTGTAAACCAAACTGAGTAGGCATTACACCATAAAAGAAAACCAATAAAGCCACAGTCATCAACAAAATTCAAGTCGATTGACCTTGTGTATTTAAACAGTGTTTGTATTTCATTTATCCCAAAGGCCAAAAAAGTGCCGGTATATTCTTGTAAACTGCAGGGTCGTCAAAGTCCTGAACACCCTGGAAAACAAAGAGTCCTGACAGATGTTACTCAAAGCTATAGAGGATATAGGAGCTAACATTTTTCTACCCCCGCTGAATTTCTCTGACAGAAATAAGGGGCTGAAGAACAGCTTGTAGCAAGTCAGCACTGTTGCCTGTCACAGTTTGTGAGCATCTACATGTATTAACACTATTGTAACTGATCTGAGTTGCTCTTCACCAGAATTAACAGAATGTTTATCACTGAACGAATCTCAATGCAATGATATATTGGTCTGCTACAGTCCTATCTTATGTTGTCCATAAATACAGACCTATAGTTTAATTTATAGAACTGTTTTCGCGTTTTAAATGCCCTCCAATTGTTCAGCCATGTTAACAAGCAGACAGATAATGGGATTTAGTACAAAGTTGATGCTGTTATCACCCGTGCTAATTCCCGTCCCCAATTTATGGATAATACATAGAACAGAAGGTGGAATGAGGGAAGAGTCAGACCAGAAAAACAGCTTTGCAACAGTTATTACCTTTTTGATGTGACTATGTCAGACAGGTTGTAATTGAAGTGCATAATAATTTTTGATGATTTAATTAGCTTAAGAATTGTGTTATCTGATTGAGTTGTGGGTTGTATCAGGGATTGTACTTGTAGCACCAGCTGTAAACACAGATTGTTATTATGGTTAAATTGTGTAGGAAGCTCAACTGGAGAGAAACGTACGTGGAGTTGTGGCCTTTGCAAACGTACACTGTCTGAGGCTGTCTCCAGAGCACCCCAAGCAATAGTCTGGATCAACTGACCTTTGCACACCAGATAATTCCAATTTACAGCTGCCTAGATGACAAAACAGTATACAAAAAATGCACTAATAGAGGTCAATTGCTTGTGTTTGAGAATGTTTATGAGAGAGAGAGACAAATAGAAGATAGAGTGGCAAAGACGGAGAGAGAAAGAGGCGGGGAGAATTGGGGGCAGATAGTGATTAGGACAGACAGGCTGCTGAGAGATAATGGGTAAAGGGTATAGAATCTGCAGTGTGCCACTGGGGGATTAATCTGTGTTTAATTATAGGCAATTAATAATCAGACAAAGTTTTTTAATTAATTAGAACTTAAATTAGCATTGACTTTTTTTAAAAAGAAAAATAAATAATGTTATATTTGCCAACATACAGAGAAACAAACATGACTTTTTTTTTAGTTTGTTACCCAGCTGTCATGCTGCCTTCTGCCATGCAAAGGAACAGTCACAACAAGTGTGTAATATCAGATATCATCTGTTGGCTAATCACAGCCAGCGGGTGGGTTGGACCTCATCACATTTTGGCTGCTCACTGCCTAAAGAACAACATCTCTAAATTACAATGTAAGATGGTGAAATTGCAATATTTTCAGTTTTGTGGTGTCTTTCAGCTCATTTTAGCTGTTTTGCTTGTATGCAACTTTACTATAATGGTTCAGTCTCACCGCTTTCATAGCCACAGCAGCCAGTTTACAGTGAAAATACCTACCCAAAAGAAGCAGAGTTAGCAACTTGTTGGTGAACATAAGAGAGAATGCAAAAACAAACGAGATATTGTCAGAAGTTGGTGGAGACCAAATATAAGGCTAAAAGTAGAATTGAACTTGGCCTTTAAAAACACAGCCCCAAATGTAACAAGTTCACTTTGTCAACTTAAAACAAGATAACAGTGTTGTCACCATATTGCCAAAAAAAACATCAGTTGATGCAGATAGAAAATTCAAATTAATTAATCATGATTATTATGATAATTTTTATGATTGCATTTTAAATACTATCAGTATTATACAGTTGACAATTAGATAAATTGTAATGCTTTTGGCATTTGCTGAAATTGCTTTGCTGGTTCACATCTTTTAAATAGCTGATTATGACCGAAAGACACATAGTGTAGTGGATTTGGCTTCACCAGTGTTTGAGTGACATATGTCAGTAAAATAACAAACATTGTGGAGATTGTGTGTTTATAATTTTTTCTTCTTGCTCTCATCTGTTTAGATATACACAACACATACATTTAGGACACTACAATTTCACTTTTTTGTGTAAGTAAATGTCCCTGTGATGTGCTGTGCAACATCTAGCAGAGGATTTTGTACTAATTAGATTTTCTTGGGCCATT
Source organism: Sandelia bainsii (assembly GCA_032362345.1). Classification (NCBI taxonomy): domain Eukaryota; kingdom Metazoa; phylum Chordata; class Actinopteri; order Anabantiformes; family Anabantidae; genus Sandelia; species Sandelia bainsii. Next base: position 4,000,369 of record JAUMHL010000012.1, read on the forward strand.
TACTTTGTTTCAGTGAGGTTAACAGAGATTGCAGTAATGATAATTGGGGCAAATCCAGGACCTTTATTTTTTTATTTCAGAAGAGATTTGTAGCTCTGTCTCCCTCAGGCTGGAAGTAAAAACTTGATGACATGCATCTTAATCAGATGCGAGGCAGTCGACAGACACATCTGATTTATTCTGTAATAAACCTAATTGTGTTTTAAGCTCCTATTTGACTCAGATACCTCATGGGTAATTGTTTGCTGAATGCAGTGCCTCACAGGACAATTTTCAGTATGTAACAGAAACAGAAAAGGGTTTTTTATGTGCTACTGAACTGACAGATTTGAGGGTTTTGTGTATGTTGCCTGATGAGATCTGAGTTAACATAAGACCTAATTAGCATTTCAAAGAACAGCCTTAAAAAGCCTGATTGTTGTGCCTAATTATCCTGTGTTAGGTTGTACTGCATCCTCTTAACGTATTGGCAGTATGTGTTCTCACACTATCTCAGATTCATCTTGAAGTGCTTTTTATAGCATCTGACAGGTGAAACATTTCCCCTGAATACCAAGCAATGATACCAACCTCTGTCGGTGGAGAGAACTCACCCAACCACATGTTGGAAAAGGTTGGTTGTTGGTTGAAAGATTATTTCATTTTCCGTGTTTCTTTTTAATAATTTTCATGATTTACATGTGTCATAGTATTAATTGTGAGATGAAAAATTTCATGTTAGTGATGAACCAGGGGAGTGTCGAGAACGTGAACATTTGTATCGTGATTTAACTAGTACTCACTGTGCTCGAGTGTGACTATAAACTTCCATCCATCCATTTTCAGCCGCTTATCCAAAGTCGGGTCACAGGTTCTGTAAGTTAACTCAGACTTACTTCTCCCCTACCACGTTCTCCCCGATCCCAAGGCATTCCAAGGCCAAGTGAGATATATAATCTCTCCAGCATGTTCTTGGTCTGCCTTGGGCTCTCCTCCCAGCTGAACATGCTCGGAAAAACTCCAATGGAAGGCGTCCAAGTGGCAGATCCTGATAAGATCCCTGAACTACCTCAACTGGCTCCTTTCAATTTGAAGGAGCAGAGGTTCCACTCTGAGCTCTTTTCGGATGTCTGACCTCTGAATCTGAGCCTGGACACCCTTCAAAGGAAGCAGATTTCAACCGCACCAGTGGAGCGGTTTATTTGATATAAACAGTTAAATGCATGATACATACTGTGTGTGAACATAGCATAATGTTTGCATACATTTGTTTTCAGCATTATTCTCCTCTCTTACACAGATAAAATAGAGAATGGGGATGTGTACCAGAGAAGGAGAGGACCTCATTCAGGCATCTCAGATGGACAGGAAACAGGAAGTAAACAGCAGGAAGCAGTTGCACAGACCAGAAGCAGCTGGCGACGAATTCTTCTCCTCATCCTTGCCATCACCATCCACAACATCCCAGGTGAGAACAAGGCAGATGGGTGTCTACAGTATCTGACAGGGGAATCTGTCAGTGTCACAGTTAAAGTTTTGCTAGAGAAGTTAAATTAAATTCTCAGAATGTACTCCTTCTCTATCACTGCTGTTCAGGGCATGAAGGTTACCTTGCTAAATTGTGAGAAAGAATGTGATTGTGGTTCACTGGGTTCCATTTGACCAACAAAGGTTGCAGTTGTCGTACACTACCAGTCAAAAGTTTGGACACACATAGAAATGACCATGTTTGTGAAAGAAAAGCAGATTTCATAACATC
>JAUMHL010000012.1:4004538-4046374 GCA_032362345.1 Sandelia bainsii
TAAAAGGATAACTGATCATTAGAAAACCATGTGTAATGATGGTAACACAACTGAAGACATGTATCTTTTCATGAAAACCATGGTCATTCCTAAGTGTGTCCAAACTTTTGACTGGTAGTGTACATATGTCATTATTTCACCTTTGCTGTCTGTTTGTTCACTGTCTCCTTGCATGTTTCCTGGTGTGAACCAGCATATTATTATGTGTCTTGTTTTTATTCAGATCTATTCTCTGTCCTATCTCTTTTACCCTCTCTTTTTGGGACTCGAAATTATGGAACTTACGCACTTCTATTATCAACAAAAACTCTTTTCACTCAGAACCGGTCCATTTGAGCTTTTCAGATGTTTTTTTCTCTTTTCTTTCCTGCCAAACAAAACATCACAGTTCTGCCTGAACCTTTTTGGAAGACTCTGTACCACTGTATACTGTGTGCTTACGCAATAGCATGATGTGAATTCAAAACAGCACACTCACTAGATAGGATGATTGTCTGGTATTAGAATGCAGTGTCCTCTCTCCAGGTCATCAAGACCTGTCTTATTTTGAAAGTGGACTGTTCCTTTCGACCTATAGAGCTGTCTCTGCTTTTTTCTTGCAGAAGAAAATGTATATTTGGTTGACTTGTGGACCATATTATAGGTTTAACCAGTCAGTTGTATTTTGAGCCTCAGCTCCTAGCAGCTTGCCAGCTGAATACCACAATATGCACAGATTGTTTTAAAGCAGATTCTTTCAGTGTTCACATATACAGTACAATAGAGTACTGTATATTCATGCCTATCCTGCCTCAGTTGGTCAGCAAGCTAGCATGTGAGATTTCTACTTATTGTAGAACAAGGCAGCTGTTGTTAACCACGATGTCTTAAACTAAGATATTACTAGTCAAAATTAAATTGTAGATATCTGAAATTTGAGTTTTAACTAGTCAGAAATACATGCAGATATCGGTAATGTGAATTCCATCTATCTAATAAATTCTAAAACTGCAATAAGGTCGTATTGGATATCTAAAATGACATCACTCACGTCATTTAGGAAATTTAAAAATGAATTATGACTAGTGCAAATTCTATTGAAGATATATGTAATTTGAATTTTGACTAGTCATAGCTTCCATCAACTGAGTTTACTGATTAATTGTTCAAGGTGATATTGTTTTTTATTGTGAACAGCTTGAATATTAGTTTTTATTTTTTTATTTAATTTATTTCAAGCAAAAAGTAACAAGAAAGGACTGTTCTACTTGGAATATATTATTCATGCTTGTTTTATTTGTTAGGTCAAGTCAATTTTAGTTAGGTATAGCTGTCACAGGTATAACAGAATGGCAGACCCAAATGCACATACACTTTGGCAATTCATGTACTTAGACATCAGCATTAAAGCCAATTGATCAATATTATAAAATTATGCCAAATAAAAATTACATCAACTGATGTAAAGGGTGAAATTTGCCTCAGTGAGCTTTATAGTTTATAATCACCACAACGACACCCCGTTCTGTCCTTAGACCAGTGACCCCCAACTGGTGACCCGTGGGCCATGTTCAGTAGCACTTGTCTTCATGGCACAAAATGAACCATAACAACAGACACATATTCTGAATGAGCTGCAGCTTTGAGACTGTCTGATTACATCCATCAAAAAAAGCTGTACAGTAATCCACTCTGACAGAGGTGAATGCCACTTTACCTATTCACTTTACCTATAGTAAGTAAAATTATCAGTAACGTTTACTGTGTTTTCTTCTTTATAAAGCAGAAATTACCTTTGTGGTTTCTTTGAAATACTTTTTTAAAATAATCATGTAATCTTACTTAATCTCTAGTCCATCCTTTTAGTGGCTTCTCTCTGTGATACCTCATTTTTATCATTCAGGCTGATGAAAGAGGTCTGTTTTACAGAACAATCTTTGTTCAGCTTTAATACAGATATTAAATTGTTATTTTGTATTTTTAGTGAAAGAAACCCTATTTTTTTCCCCAGGATGTGTTGAGTACACTTATTTTTTGACGCTATTGTGAGCATCCGTCTTCCCCTTGAACAACATGAACAGCAGCTGCAAAAAAACATGCACCAAACTTCAAACAGGCTCATGGAATGCTCCATGACAGTGCTGACACAGAGTCGTGACATAGGTTTGGGGATGGTCTATCAATCCAAACAGGAGATTGATGGCCATCCTTCCTCTGTACTATTAGGGTTAATCCTTGAATGCAGCAAGGTCACCGACAGCTATTTTCAGCTGGTTGGTTCAAGAACAATAAGAAAAAAACAGTCAAATTTAGCTGGAAGTAGAAGATTATTCATAACAACCCAAGAAAATTGAAGGAAATAGACTGTAATACTCATATTTATATTCTTATCCTGGTGATCTTGACTGGGCAATTCACTGTTTTTTATAACAAGGTCACTTTCCTGGAGTCATAAATTGTTTTTATATGAAAACACAATATAAAAATATCGTACTGTTTCACAAATTAATGCTGTTTTCTTTGTAATTTAAAATCTAGAGTCGGAAAATATCCTGAATAATTGATTGACAGCATTGATTAATCATTTACTGTATTAATCGAAACACATGAAATGTTCCCAGCTTTTCATGCCTGTGTAAGGATTTGTTGCTTTTCTTTGTCATACAGACATGGACAAATGTGTTTGTACTTTTCTACGGAAAAAGAAGAACCCACAGTTTTCTTGGAAATGACTTGAAACTGACAAACACAATTGGCATATATACTTTTTATACCATTGACTGTATAAAAGAAGCAATCTCAAGACAGAAGAAGAAAAAAAAACACTTAGTGGTCTTAGTATCATACCTCACATGATAAATCTGGGTTAATGTGCATTTTACACTGATATTCAGCTTTCTTATTTTAAAAGAAGCACTGTCCTCACACACTATTAGTATACTGTCAGTATTTTCTACTTTTCCATCCATAATGTTTTTGAATTTGAGTGATTATGTGTAAAGTGAAGGATTTTCAATCCTGTCTCCTATAGGTTTCTGTAATGCGTCATACGAATGTAATTTGTGCTGGATTTTATAATAATTTCAGGATATGTTGACATACTGTATGAGGCTGAACATCTGCAGAACAATGTCCAGTTTAATGAGTGCTATTATAGAGCTATTAAACATTATAATTACTGTGTTTAGGCACACACAGCATTAGGTTTAGGTTAGAGAAAGATTATGATCTGGCTTAATAGAGAAAAAACTGTCACTTCACACACACAGTAAAATTCTACCTAAATTACAATCTTTCACTAACCAAAATTAGCAAAGTTTCATACGAGCTGAAGTAGCTTAATTTTGTTTGTTTGTAGTTGCATTAACATTGTGTTTGAAATGAGTTATTAATGCATTAATAACGTCACAACGGACATATTCCATACTGTCACTATGTCAGACGGCCGCCGGTAACTATAAGGGGGAGCTTTTTAAAATATACTTATATTATGAATAGCCATTCTTTAATATAATAATCTAATGTTTCAAATAGAGACCTGAAATTGATGTAGAGAAAAGATCATTGACTACTCTTTGAGAATTCTATACTGTCATTGATATTTAATAGAATTTTAACGCAGAAACACTCGCTGAAGGATTTTTTCTGTGTAGTCATTTTATATATAAGTGATGGATAGCCACTAATGAGATGTCACCTTGCTATCTCTGAAGGATAGTAAAGCAACAGCACAAAGAGCATTGAGAAAATAATTTCATGCGGTTGTAAGAAACATCTCACCACTAAACAAATCAACCTAAAACCTCGTAGTTCTGCAGAGAGAGAGAGAGCTGAAAGAGAGTTCCGTAATGACAGGCTCAGTGGAAAAGGAGTGTGTGGATGGGTGAAAAGAAGAGATTAAAGGAAAGTGTGATGAAAAAAAGTGTCTGCTGTGACAATGGGCTTTCAGCAGTATCGCCAGACTTGCTTAAAAGAGCATAGAACATTAAACAGGAATTGAATACGACCAGTCACTGTGTATGCATAGAAACATGCAACAGAAAGGCTTTCAGTCTTTTTTCTTCCTGAAACAAGCTGGAGTTTTCTTTAGTTAGTGAGAAAAGAAAAAAAAACATACAGCACATACAGGTGACGGAATAAAACATCTCTGATTTCTGAAGACTCACACTCAGGTACATTCTCAGGAGCTGTATGTCATGCTCTAAATTCTAAAGACAGCATGCAAACATGTTTACAGTGGCAATGCTGACACGCTCGTGTTTAACGTTTTTCATGTTCACTATCTTAGTTAAGCATGATAACATTTGCTGCGGATTGAAGTTGCATCAATGTCACATCACATGGGAATTTTGAGTTCTTCTCAGTGGAACTGAGGCACTGCTTTCTGCTCTGATGCAGGATGCTCTCTGGTTCAGTGACACCACAGCACTGTCCACTACCGATTCCTCCACAGCTGCCTTGTCACTTCTACTGTCAGCTTCACTTTAATAGCTGCAACTGATGCCACGAAAATTACAGGTTTAGCTTTGTTCAGTATTCCAGTGATCCATTAGACATTATTTTAAATGCCAAAAAACTAAAACATGAGTCTTGTGAGGAAAACCTGACAGGTGTGTGGGCGTTTGATTATTCCCTACAAACCATGAGCTGTGTTTTGAAACAAACTTTCCAGCTCAGTGGAATTGCAAAACACTCCCAAAACCCCCAGCTAACATTTCCAGCTGTGTAGCAGTACTGTAACTGAGCAGCTATTGTCAGAAAACCCTCATTCCCTCCACAGGTCCAAGAGACTGCAGCATCAATGATGTTTCTAAAATTACATTAAAGCTGCAGTGTCTAACTTTTTATAGAATATTTTTTAGATAGGTATGATCCTTATCTTATCTTAATGTGGAGAGGTGCTGTCAAAGCCTCCTGTGACACAGACTCACAGAACAGCACTGCCAGTAGTGCTGAGATATTCTTTTTTGTTTCAAGAAGGTTTTTGAGAAGGTCAAACCCTGTTGGTCACATACTGATTTGACCTTGCGCATATCTATGAGACGCAGTGGGACATAGAGTTTTGACAGAACGTCAGTATTTGACGCCCCGTGTGGACTGAGCTTGGTTCCTAAAACTTACATCACAGACTTTTAAGTGTGTCTGTCTTTGTCAGACAAGAAAAATGAAGAAAATTCATTGAATTTTCATTTAATCATAAAATTATGATTGTAATTTTAATTTTATAACATTATACAACTGTAGTGTCAATGAAAATGCAATAACTGTTTTTTTTGCATTTTGCACCAACATGTTGGCAAGAAAATGTGCCCAAGAGTGGTCTTGAGTGTGTGTAGTAAGTGGGGTTTAAGAAGAATGCTTTGTGAATGAGGCCCATTGTTCATTGCGTCCTTGAAATCATTAAGATTTTCAGAAACTTAGTCATTGCTTTGCCTTGTAGAAGCTGTGGCACACACTAAAACACTGAAACCCTCTCAGCTAATGTTTAATTCAAACACAATTGAAGCTTTTTCAGTGAACATAAAGATGCAGCTGGGTCCATGTCATTTCAGACAGTTCCAGAGGACTGAGATGTATATTAAAGGGACCCACAGCGTAACTGAAGAGTGCTTCTCCTCATAGCGGCCCAGTGGGAAATTGATTAGAACCCGGGTGCGATTTTTCCAGATTATGATGAAGTAGGCTCATGAAGTCTGCTGCTGCAGAGACATCAGGATACCAATCTCTTACTGTCTTTACTTTGTGTCATTTTTTTTCTTTTTGACCTTATCTCTACTTTTGTCACTCATCTTGAATTAAGGCTGGATGTATGCTGCGAGAGATAAAACGCTGGTCGAGTGCACAACAGTTGAGTGGAGGGTTTGGAAGAGATCAGTCATTCTAACAAACGAGAACTGACGGCTAATAAAACCCAGAGCCCATAAAATCACACATTTTACTTCCTTACACTCCATCCCAAAGCTTACAGCTTTTACACAAGTAGCTCTTTTGAGGCTGTAAAAGTGCTTTCACACAGTGAGTGTCTGGTGTCATCATCACAGTTTCTAGCAATGTAATTGTGGTGAGAAGGGTAGCAATCAGGAGAAAGAGAGCAGGTGCCACTCTGTGCATAGATATTGTCAATCAGGCAGCTTCATTTTAAACTACACTTCAACATCCTCTCATGGCCAGAGGGTCACACTGCCACAGACTTTGAACAACCACCCAAATTAGTTTTTATGCAAATGCTTCTTCTTATCTGTCTAGCTCATTGGATGAGTAACCAAACAAACACTCCACATAGAAAAGTGCACTGTTACCATCGGTTTTCAAGCTGGAAAGCTCATTAGCTGCACTTCAGCAAATCAAACAGCACCTTAACTTACCTGCAAATGTCACTTTTGATCCGATGTGAAGCTGGTGTGCTCCATATTCCTTAAAACACTATCTGCCCAAGCCATGTGTGTAGGCTACAGCACAGGTTTGTTTTTCTTTGTCTATCATCCCCCCGCGCCAGAGCTCAACCTACCAACTGCTGTCAATCAAACATGTGCCGCTGCAGCTGAGACAGAAGAGAAGCATTTCTGTTTCCTCGTGGACCCTTTATATCCTGTTAAGAGAAATATTAACTATGTGTGCTGACGTTATCAACCACAGGAGCGGCTACAGGAAAATTAAACAGGACTTGATGTTGGTGGTGCCTGACTATCCCAGATTAGCTGCAGTATATTGCTCCAGTGCGCGCACACACACACACACACACACACACACACACACACACACATCTGTTTAGAGCAACATCTGCTTCAGAGGTAGACTTTTTTGGTGATCCAGTTATGGTTTACAGTGTCACTGTCTGTCGGTGGAGAGCAGTAAATGCAGTGTATGGAAGAAGGTGGCTTTGAACGTACTTTGTAGCTGTAGCTGCTTTGCACATTTAAATTATTGTGTTAAAGTGGTTCTACATGCCAAAATCTCCTTTCCTTGGGGTGAACTCCACAGCTGTGTGTTAGTGATAAAATGTTCTGATGTGCTCATGCTAACAAGCTTTTGTTACAAGTTCGAAAGCCAATGCTGCATAATAATGTGATGGATCTAAATAACTTCAAATATGCTCTCGGGTGAGAAAATTGTTTACTGGTGGAAGTACTTTTAACGTTTAGGGATTTGATCAGTGAGGTCAGAGCCTAGTGACTAAACCACTCTACTAGCACAACTCATTGATGTTGGCGCTCATCTTGTTTTCGCTTTGGGAGGAAATTAACATGTTTTAGCATCGTGATAGCCTAGCTGTAAATGGCATGACAAGACGTGACTGCTCGTCAGCGTTTGAAGTAGGGAAAGTATCGTTCTGTCTGCCCTTTCTTTTCTTTTTTTTGCTAAGAATTGCAATGCAGCCTGCACACACACACACACACATTTAGTTTGCTTTTCACTTTCAGTTTGAGTGGTGTATACTTTAAGTATGCATGACAGGCATAACAAACAAGACAAATGGAAGATCAGAAGAGAGGGATGCTGCTCAGGGTGTACAAAGCATGCAAAGAGGGAACAGCTAAAGACGTAGCAGTGTAACTGTAGACACTTTATGCTTCCCACCACTGTAGAGAAACACATTTCTTATATTCCCTCTCTGCTACAGGGCTGCCTGTGCACATGTAGTTATGTGGGGGATAAAGCCTCAGTAGCAGATTTTATCAAAAGAAACCCTGACTATAGAAGATAAGACTAAAGAACACATTGCATACCTTTGACTGGAGATCCCCACTGGTTCTGCAAGTAGACCACAGTGTTCTTTCTGAAAGAACAGACCAAAACCCTTGGCACTATATAAAATCAATCCTAGTTCATTCCAGACACATACATACAGTAAGACAGCATGTATAGTAGCTGATTTTATTTCAGTCTTCTCTGAACCCTGGTGATTCACTTATTTTTCTTAGTTTCAAATAGGTCAAAGCTACGGAAGTGACGGGTCACTTGTTTGTGTTTTATCTGCAGAGGGCTTGGCTGTTGGGGTTGGATTCGGAGCCATTGGAAAGACTTCATCTGCTACTTTTGAAAGTGCCAGGTAAGACTAGTATACAGCACACGTGTTAATTTATCCAAAGTGCCACCTTCCTACTCAGACATTTTGATTCCCACTGAGGGTTATGTGTTTAGAAGTCCTGTAGTACTAGTTAGTAGTTATAGTAGGTATTTGCTTTAGGATAATAGTTTTTCTATTATAAAGTTGACAAGGTTGATTTTATGTTAAGATCTAATATGGTTTCAGTTTTGTAAAGGTTTGGTATGTTTACAGCTGGAGTAAGAATGTGATAAGGGTTGGCAACTGTGTTCATAACAGCTGTCTTATATGCTGCTGACACCTAGTGGTTTCATTGTGGTACTGCAGGAGCAGTGGCATTTCCAAGTCAGGGAGAGACTGGCGTCATGCTTAACACAAGATACTCAACATTATTAGCTTCGTCTGTGAATCGTCATTATATTTTGGCTCGTTGGTATAGTTACGCCTACCAAATCCATCCAAAAGTTGTTGTAACATTTCTCTAAAAACATGTTGCTATAGAACCATTTATAAGTTTGAAGACTGGAGAAAGTTTGAACAGTGTGGTTTAAAGTTCACAATGAATCAATATCAATGATGTAGGTTCAGATGCACATTAACCTTCCAATAACAACTGAAGAAATTAAGCTGAATGTTAGATTATTGTTGGGACCTAAACTTTTCATTTGGCCATTTTAGTCTATACAAAGTTCATAACATTTTAGATTTTTGAGCACAGTTCAAGTTTAATCCTCAATTTCATGACATTAACTATACTTGGTTTTAACTACATGTTCATGTGCACATCTTGAAAACGCCTTTGTCACCATGTGTGTTGGCAAAAAGCAACAATATTGGCATCCTAACAATTGTGGGCTCTTTCACTAACAGGAAGAACATGACAGCTGTCTGGTTAAATGTTGTACATGCTGACATCTACTGATCAAATCGTGGAACTGCAGTGAGAAGTGGCGTTCCAGAGCAGGAGATTCCTGACTGGGAATTAGAGATGTGAAAAATGTATTGTAGCAAAAAAAAAAAGTTATGTGTGGAACATGTGATGCCAGAATATTCCTCATGTTTAAAACGGTTTATAGTTAGACACGCTCTCTTTTTGGTAAATAATTCAAGTCTTTATGGGCTCTGTTATTCCTAAAAATGAGCCCTGCTTTATAAATGGTTTGATTTACAAGAACAGCATCTAAGCATTGTTCTACTAAAACAATGTTTATGAACTTTCTTGTCTTTTACTTGTTTAAACTTTCACTAAATGTTCATTATCAATTTCTTTCAGTTTGCTCTGTTGGTCGGCCACCAACATATCTCAAATATTTAATGGCTATCCATTGAATGGTTTGACCAACAGGCTGGTGGAGATCCTGACCCAAGATGTCTACCAGCCTGTTGCTAATGTCAAGAGAAGTGGTCTGAGTCTGACTGTTGATTTTTTTGTGTTCCCTCAGAAATTTGGCCATTGGTATTGGCATCCAAAACTTCCCAGAAGGCCTGGCCGTGAGCCTACCGCTCCGAGGTTCAGGGATCTCAACATGGAAAGCATTCTGGTAGGAAAAGACACACGTGTGTGTTTAAACATTGTCTCAGCAAGTAGTGTAATTAAAAAGCACCTAGCAAAAGCTTGGGCTGAGTATAGACACTTGAAATAAAACTGCTGATGATTTTGGTCAGGTACGGCCAGCTGAGCGGGATGGTAGAGCCTGTTGCTGGGTTGCTGGGTGCCCTCGCTGTGGTTTTGGCAGAACCTTTGTTGCCGTATGCGTTGGCATTTGCTGCCGGAGCAATGGTCTACGTGGTGGTAGATGACATCATACCTGAGGCTCAAGTCAGGTAAGAAGGAAGGAGGACTGAACAACAGCAGATGTGTACTCTCACTCATTCAGCATCTCACACTTTTCCCATGTTTTTCTTTGCTTCATGTTGGTGTTACCAGTGGAAACGGGAAGCTGGCATCCTGGACCTCCATCCTGGGCTTTGTAGTGATGATGTCATTAGACGTGGGCCTGGGCTGAGATGTCCGTAACAACTTGGCACCATGTCAACAGAGCCCTCAATGACCATGACGTTGTGAGAGAAAAATGGGACCAAGTGAAGTGTTTTATTCTGAAACACTGTTTATCTGTCTAGTTTGAATTGTTGCTACTTGAAATTCATTCATCTGATACACAGAACTATTTTGTAAAACACATTGTGAGGGTGACTGTACTTCCTGAGAATACTATATTTTCTCAGAGCGTTTAGGAATGAATTTATAAATAATGAATCTTCTCCTGATTGCAGAGCTTGTGAATGTTTTGTTGAGATGATCCATTTGTTTAGTTCTTTTTCAGGAACATTTTTCGAAACACGAATAATCAGATATGAAAGTAGAATGAATGTTTTTTGTGTTTTTGTTTATTCTTCTGTTTATTTTTCATGATGGTAATACTTGAAGTCTGGTGTGTGATTTGGTAATGTATGGAATCCCCTCAATCAATCAATTATATTTTTCTTTCTCCCTTTGACTCCGGCTGTGTCATTGTCACTGCACAACAGCAAAACACAATGTGATTATGGTGCACTAAGATATATAATTCTAAACATCACTTTCTTGAACTACATGATATTCCTTCTGGCTATTTGTTGACTTTGTTGGCTTATTCAAACAGCACATTTCAAATTCTGTGGACTAACTCAATAATAATTGCTAACCAAATGTAGTGCTGCCTTCTTTTTAGGGCACAGTCTCCTGCCATCAACAGGTTAGTGTGATGAATCACATGTTGTGATTTCTGTCTAATTATTTAAATCCTCAATTTAAATCTGATTTGTATGTGAAGTATTATATAATCAAACAACCAAGTGATTCTCAGCATTCTTCAAGTTATGTTTTAAGGCGCTCAGTGTGTTGTATCCATCTGCCTTTTCTGCAAGGATATAATGACATCATGTGATCTTAATATAACGCTAACTTTTCCATTCACCTGATACACAGGCACAGTGTATTGTAGTAATTTATACTCCCCAGAGGATAACTCCTAATTATGTCAATGATCTTTTAACCCCATAGTGCCATCGTGGGGATGACATTTGTGGTTATCATGGAGATGTCTAAAAAAACTGATTGATCGGTGCTCTTGTTCTTCTCAGAATGAATGTGTGCGTGAGTGTTTGTGATCCTCATTACTTTATTATTACCTTACTTTTCGTTTGGAGCTGCCATCAGGACAAAAATTCAGTTTGTCCAATATTCTGGTTAATCCCCAAATACTACTACTGCTTAAAATGACATTCCTGTCAATAACGCTAACACACTAAAAAGAAATGAACATACTCTACATTTCACTGTACCTTTTCAACATCTCTGCTGTCAATATTCAATTCAATTCAATTTTATTAATACAACCCCAAATCCTAAAAAAAATAATCTTAACAACACATATTACACAGCAAGGTTAAGATCTGGTTGGAGTTAGGATTAGGGGCTAGGAAATCTGATTTTGGAAGACAAAACTTCCTGGTGCAACACCTGTACGGATCAGGCAGTTACACCTATGTTAGCATGTCTTTGTTAGCATTTTAGCATAGTTTAGCTACTTTAAGTGTTTCTTTACACCCATGCTAAGCTTGTACACACTGTCTTACTCTAAAACATATGTTCAAAATAATTTGGGAATTGAACTACAAATATTTCCATAAAAGGTTGACTGACAAGTTTATACATTTAGAAATATGTGTAATTCATGTATTCATTGTCTTTCCTACTCGCGAAAATTCTTTACTTCAGAACAGACTAATTTTTGCACATTTTCTAATTTACAGATAGAGATGAATCTGCATCTGGTGGCTTTTAGTTTTCAGCAAACAGCAAACAGCTGTAACTAACTTGTGATGAACACGTGACACGGTACAGCAACTCAAAGAAACTGCAGAGAGGTTCTTCAATATCTAGAGTTTAAATATTAATAATGAAACAGAGCTAAACACCACATATTCACACATTTAATCATTTGACTTAATAATCAAACAGAACAGCGCATGGATAGGCAGAAAAATGACAAAGCTTGTCCACAGTTTGCAAATAAAAAAGATAAATCAGCTGAAATAAAAATGAATTTACACAATATGTTTAGCTACAGAACATTGACGGGGACTGACTTATATTGCAAAAAGTTAATAAGACTTGTTGGCATTTCCAGCTGATCAATACAGTGGATCTTGTTGATCTTCTTGAGGTATCTTCTGACAGCGAGTCGGCACTGTGAAGTCAAGGCCTTTGGATTTCCTGGAGACACAAATACAAAAAAAATTAGCACATAGGTGATCCAAAACAATATGAAAAACATACAATTATTTCATTTCATCACATTCTTCTATCTAATGAGATCTGTCGGAGGCTGCGAGGTCTTGTTTTTTAATCTCCATCATCAACAAGAAGAGGTAGAAAAAATACAGTGGGAACATCATTGTTTTCAGAGGCTATTATTGATGTGTTAATTAATGTGTTTTGCAGCCATATTTTTAGCCACCATGAAACTACCGTGGTCTCCTGAAATTGTATGGTAGTTCCCTAAAATCGTAGTTAATTTGTACTCCTTTGATGGACAAATAACGGTTTCCCTTAAAGACATCCTTAATTTAAGTAAGTATCCCTTCATGAATGATTTATTATTACAGGCTTTATTATCCATACAGGTAGAATTGTCTATTTAGCTTGTTTGTAGACAAGTTTATATACTTTTCCATGTTTAAGTTTGCCTATTTTTTAACCGACTAAAACACTATGTGGGTTGCACAAGAATTTAACTGGAATGTATTCCAAATGTAAGAGTTTAACAGATCTCCCTATATTGATAACCAAATTATATCATCATTTCCAGGATGTTCTGATGTAATAAAATGTAATAAACATTTTCTAAATTTGAGTAGATTATGTGCCACTGCTCAGCTAGTGAGTATGTAGTGACCCAAAGTGCCCATGTAGTGAGTTTACAGATCAGAAAGCAATCATAGATGATTAATCATTTCCGCACCTCGTTCCCGCAGCAGCAGCTCCACAGCTTCGTTCTGCTTCGTCGACTTCTCGATGATCAGCGTTGGGAGGTAGACGTTTGCACCAAAGTCGATAAGAAGCTGGATGTACTCCACGCCACAGCCATGCCTGAGGCACATCTCCAGCACCGTTTTGGGCTGCTTGATAGAACTCAGCAGTTTTGCATCTGTGCAGTTGTAATCTGGGTCTGCTCCATAGAGGAGCAGCAATTTGAAACACTCCATATGTCCGTAAACAGCAGCCAGGTACAGCGGCCCGCTCGACACCCTTGCACTGGAGGTCCAGAGCAAGACTTTGGAGCGGGAGTTCACCTCTGCGCCATGGTTAAGCAGTTCCTTTAATATATCTACATCACCCTCCCGAGCCGCAGTGAGAACAGGGGAGCAGTTATTGGATGTGTTTCCATTGGGGTTGGCGCCTGCTCTTAGGAGCGCTAAGACACAATCGAGGTATTTCCCACGGACTGCTGCAAAGAGAGGCGTCTGAGCCTTGACATCCACACAGTCCACCAGGGCACCGTGGGCTAGCAGAACCTGCAGACAGCTGAGGTGCCCTTTGGACACCGCAGCATGTAGAGGCGTGCCTGCAATCCCCCAGCCACCTCTGCAGTTGATGACCTTCTTGTAGATTTCTTGGCAAAGCATCTTATCAACAAGTCTGTCATTGTTTTGTAAAACAGCTTGTCTGAGCTGGGAAATTTCACAACTGCTTTCTTCTTCTTCAGAGGTCCTTAAACGTAGCATAGAACCTGCTGGGAAATGTGGATAATAACAGAAATGAGCTAGACACACAATATTGTATTTTTGATAATGATTTCAGTTCTTTCCCTACAACACAATAATTAATAATCAATAATCAACACATATTTTTACCTGCACAATATACCACTAGCTGAGTTGTATAGTTTAGTTGTTCACCCCTGAGACTGAAGAGCTGCTATAATATTTTGAGGCGTATATATATATATATGTGTGTGTGTGTGTAAATGTAAATGATTAGCTAAGCTAACCATTCCCACCAATTCAAAATATATACGAATTTAAGGTTTAAAAGGCTACTGGCTTAAGTAAACACGCTATTAATAAGATTATTTGCTTGATTATGAATAAGTAAGATCTTCTGTTTTAATCGGCATATAAATCAATCACATATAATCAATAAAATGTCACATGATTGAATGAATCCTTCATTTGAACCACCGCATTAGAAGAACGGCGTTGTTTTGGGAAGGAGGAATGCTGTGGCAACTTAACAAATCGTATTACATTTCGTCTGGGTGTAACACTACTGACTGAAAAACGTTGTATCTATAACGTTACAGTTACGTTAGATATTTACAGTCCTTTCAGTATTTAAGTGACAGTAACGTCACGTATCGCACGCTCTCCAACAGGAACGATTCCGTTAAAACAACCACCTTTACATCCAATTAAACTACAAATATCACATCGCAGATCAGGAGTTAAAGTGATTGTGGCAAAGTACACAACAGATTTTCTTCATTTTTATATTAGCCTACCTAGGATTTTTGACTGCCAGCTGCTTTCCTCATTTTCCTGTTCGTTCTTCTTCGTCGTATTTACGTTGTTGACTACATTTAGTTTAATGTTGCAATGCTGCCCCCTACTGTTTCTAAATGCCATAACAAAAAACACATTTGTTTAGTTCTATTCCATTAAAAAACGTGTAAGTTGAATAATTAAATTAGCCAAGAATACATTTTCAAAATCAAATAATTATTAAATAATCATTAAATCTGTGATTTTAGTGCCATACACACCCATTTTATTTAGTTTATTAGGGACTGTGTACAAAAACATTACTGTCATTTAAAGACAAAGATGAATTGTACCACATTTAGCCACTAACATAAGTCCATCTGCAGCACAGTTGAGTTTATAAGTTAGGCTAAATGTCTCTACAACTGTGAATATTCATGTTCCCTTAACATTTCCTAATTAACAACATAGAATGGTTTATTTTTATTATTTAATTAAACATTTTACTTTAAAGTTATATATATAGTTATATATATATAAAGTGCACGTCAGTATTATTGTCATGTTATCATGACGTTAGTATTTAGCACAAAGAACAACTGTAAGGCCTCACAGCCACTAGTGTGGTTGCTACTTAATCTAGCTATAAGATGTTTGGTGTGTACAAGCTTAAATTGAAAAGTGGAGGCCCTCGGTAGGAGTGCAGCTCTTCTTACCTTTTGCTGAATCTGCTACTTCAGTGAGGAGAAAAGTTTTATCTTGCAAAAAGAAATACAATCTTATCCATAGCAATGGATTGACAATTCTCAGCTATGGCTGAATTATCACAGCCTTCAACTTTATCTGTTTCCTCTCCAGGCAACACAGATGGAATCCTTTCTTTTTTAAATTGGTTTTATGCATGTACGTCAGAGCCTTTGTTTGGTTAGTAATGAGGACACTGGGCTAAGAGCAAATCACAGAAGAAACAACTCCTGAACTAAAAACGTTTTGAAAACCTAACATGGGATACTGATCCATTTAAATTCCAATAATATGTGAAAAGCAACTATTTGCATCCAAACACCGTCAAAAACATCTGAGAGAATCTAATGTCTGTGACTTAGCTGCATCCTGTCTGACTGTTTCTTTTGAGTGCCAGGGGTTTTACAACATGGTAATGAGTGGAGCTGGGCTCCTCTGTCCACTCTGCTCTTTAGTTGTTGCTGAGAGACAAAGTAGAAGTCACCCAGGCGCTCACAGGGAGACTGAAGAGGCCTTTACAACTACAACACCACCATAACTCATAGTGTGTTTGCAGGGTGGGGTGGGGAGGGGTGTGACTGGAGGGAAAGGTTGTTGGGTTGAAGATGCAGGAATGAAAAGCAGGCAAACGTTGTCAAGAGCTTGTGGCTGTGACAAGAAAAAGATGAGAATACATGTGTTTGATGCAGCAATCGGGTCGTGTATTGACTCCTCGATTGCTCCCGTTGTGATCATTAATTTAGCCTGAGGAGAATATGGTTCGCTGTGCAACATGACAGACACACTCTGGATTCTTTGTGTGCTGCTGATCGCTGCAGCTGGAGGTGAGAAGATTCATTTTATACAGAATTAATTAAAAATGGAAATGTGATTTTATTTGCAGTAGAGTTCAGAGTTTAACATCTCAGCTTGGAGGCATAAATTCAAATGAGTTGTACAAATCACTGCAGTACTTTTTAATGTATACACTTTTGTTTTGCAATTTCTAGTTTATTTTTCATCTCAGATTATTTTTCATTTATATTTTTGTGTTTCTGCAGTATTGCTTGTTCAGCACATATATCTTCTGACAATGAACTGTTGCTTTGATTATGCATCTTCTGCTCAATTATTGCAAACTGACACTGAATGTCTTTTGCAACTGAAAAAAACAAACAAAGACATAACGAATTAAATCCGCTCAATTCTCAACATTAATTTACACATTTCTGTGGCTGATGTGATTATTGATTTGCTTAAGTAACTTGTGCTGAGAAATGACATCTCCAGGATGCTGACAGCTCGGTGTGAACATTTATCTCCAGAGAACATTCCCTGTCCAAAAGGGGCTCAGATCCACCTGTCCAGCCTGCGATGTTACTGGCTTTCTGAGACAACATCTTCATGGTCTGAGGCCCAGAATTCATGCAGAGAGACTCAGGAAGGAGATCTGGCAGCTGCCAACAGCCTGGAGCTGCAGAACTTCATCCACCACTCTTTTCCTTTGTGAGCCCCATGAACAGTCTTTAGTTTAATTAACATAATCATACTAATATATATGGTTATATTGGCTTACGTACACTTTTCTCATTTGTTTCTGCACTTAGGAAAACCACTGTGTGGATATGGCTGAAGGGATCGGGGGAAGGAGGGTCGGATCAGCCTGGGGTTGTGGAGCCATCAAGTCCTGCATGGTGGAGTGGACGCAGTGAAAGTGGTGGGAGGTGTACTCAGATGGCCTTGGGTACACTGGGACAGTGGAGGAGAGCACAATGTGCTGGACAATGTCGCTTCCTCTGTGAAAAAGAACTAACTGGTGAGATTTTTGTTTCACTGCAGTGTAGTTACATGAATATCTTTCAGTGATTTTCTACAGTGTTGACAGTATTTGCCAATAGAGGACAATGCACTTCTTAATGCTTCAGTTTCTATAACTGTTTATATTAGAAATGTGTCTTGAACATGCCATGAAGTGATTATGGTGTGTTCCTCTTCATGCAGACGTTTTACTACCCACAGACAGTTACCTGACAGGACTGGTTGTAATGAGCGGCGTGTATGCTCAGAGCCAGATACACTCGCTCCTCAGTGTCCCAGACGCTGGACAACACGCGGTGGAGGTCAGTAAAATATTAGTCTAAAACATAGATTCAACTCACAGAAGATGATATTTGAAAAAAATAATGCTGAAATTTGTTTTGCTTTTTATATATGAAAAGCTATTTACTTCAGGTATTAAAATGAAAACAGTCTAACAAGAGAACATCACTTATCTTATTAACCTAATTAACTTTTAATGAGCCGTTAAAAGTTTGATTTAATTGGTTATGTCCATTTAAGATTCTAGAGTAGGTTTGCAAAATCCTAGATATTATAACAAAATAAATATATGAAAAAATCTGCATATAGCTGTAATATCTGAACATTAGTTTGCATGTTGTTGTTGAGAGTGTATGAAAAATAATTAGCAAACAAAGAAATGAAATAAGTCATTAAAATGGGCAAGTTAAGTAAACCTGCTGCAGCTATATAAAAGCTACATAAAAGTAACTGATAAATGAATAAAATGTATTTCACAGCAGTTCAAATGCAGTAGTTACAGTAGTTAGCTGGTATTGGACACATAGCTCAAAGTAAAAGATAATGGTTTAAAGAGTTAGCAAAAGTAACGGCTAAACAGTGGACAGAGTCATAAGAAATGGATAATTGGTCAAAATAAAGTACGTAACTTTGCTTAAGTTGGATAACTAGTTGTGTGAAATAGCTAAAAGTAATGAAATACTTAAGTGTTAGATAAATATAAACATAACGGACAAACATAATGCATAATAAACATAATATCTCCAGTAACTTTCTAGCGAGCCTTCAGACACGTTTTCTGTTTAGCCTGTTTTTTTATTTTTTTATTTAGCACAATGTATTATAAATCATCAGGCCTTTGGACAGCTGGCTTACTCTAGAGGAAATGGTGGTATACCAGAGGGTGTTCGCAGCTACTCCCTCCTCAGAGGGTTTTTGCACCTGGTGGAATTTTCTTCAGGTATTTTTCGTTAGAGGGCAGAGGGGATTTCCTCCTTCTTCAAACAGCTTGTACTGGCAGACAGTTAGTTTAATTAACAATTATAGTAGAAGTATATAACACCTGTGAAGCGGAGTGATACTTGTAGAGTAGCTAAAAGGCCCAGTGTTGTTGTACCTTATATCAGAACTCATAGAACTAGCTGTTGTAATGAATAATAAAATTGATGTAATTATTTGTTTGCCTACTCAGAGGTAATTCACACAAAAGTATGTTTTCACTGTGTATGCCTTAGATCGTTTATGCTTTGTACTGATTTCTTTATGTTATGGTTCTTTTTCAACATCCACAGTTGCAGTTGTTTCCTGGCTTGTGGTTCAGTCACGCAGGTCAGCTGGTTACAGTGGAACTGGTAGTCAAGCCATGTGCACTACCCTCACTGGCCCGTGTTCAGGTCCTTCGGCCGTACTGTGACCCCAACCTCCACCTGGTACCACCAGGTACAGTACATAATATGAAACATTTTTGAAAAGTTTGTTGTACTGTATTACTTGGTGCACTACTGTACAATATTGTAGATAATAATCTCCTCTTTGATCATCAGGTTGCAGCTCTCTACATAATTCATTTAGCTGCTGTTCAGCAGTACCACTGTGTAACACTACAGGGGGCTGCAGCATGGGCCAGTATTGGTGTCACCTGCTGGACGCTTGTGTGCCCACCACCAGTCCCTGCAGCCCCTATGACCCTGCAGCAGGTGTCCAAGGCTTTGCTTTACCTCCCAGATACAGTGAGATACCACCCTTCTACCACATGGTGGCAGACCTGCCTTTGAGAATAAACCCTAGCTCTGAACTGAAAACTATAAGTGTGAGTTTGCTGCACGCTATCACTTTTTTCTTGTTGCCATAATGTATATAATAAAATTCTCATACAATGTGTGAATACAAGTCATATTAGAATAATAGTTTTTTTTCTTCAACAGATGCTTCTACCAGATCAAGCAATCATGGTGTACCCCGATGATATTGTGGCCATACAGCACACTCGTAAGTCTGGAACCTTCCTTCATTGCCTTAAGAGTGAGGCCTCTATAAACTCTCCATGGCACCAAAGTTATCTGTCCCTTAGAGGAGCAGAGTGGGAAGGCTGGTGGAAGAGCGGTCATATTTCACTGTCCCAAGAAGGCCAGTGGGTTGATGGAGTAGTGTGTGATCTAAGTATGCTGTATGTGGACAATCTTCACAGAGGTACTGAGCATGAAGATATCTTTGGCTTCACCCATACAAAGGCAACAACAGCTCCCGATGTTAGACCCCTGACTACAGGTCCCACTCTGGGTCTGAGAGCTAAATTTGGACTTAATGTTATCCATCCTCTGCCGGATGAAAAAAAACAGATTCACGTCCAAATCAATGTCCCAACACTCATTGTGGTAAAGGTACTGTCTGGAGAGAAGGCAAGGAGCTCATGGTCAGCCCCAGTTCTACAGACTGGAGTTCCATTTCTTGCATCTTGCCCTGAAGAGGTGACTCCATCTTGGCCTGGTTGTAAGGGACAGTTCAATGAAACCTGGTTCTCCTCTGCAACTCTCGTGTTGCCCTCAGTGGGGGTTCACATGATGAACATCACTGTGATGGATGCAGTGAGCTCAGAAAGTGTGAGTGTGAAAGTTTGTGGCTACGAGGCAGTGACAGGGCTTAGTGTTGAGCCACATGGACACTTGAGGATGCTTGTAGACATATCACAGGTAAGAAGAATGCAAAAGTCCATTCACAACAAATGCTTTGTGCATATTTGACCATATATTTGTGGTAGCCATGCTGGTGGCATGGCTCAAGAGATGGCAATGTCAGTCAGTCCATCCTCCATTTAGACTGAAATATCTCAGCAGCTATTCAATGTTGACAATTAAGTTTTGTACGGATATTCATTGTCCTAATGAATTGTTGGTAGTTCCCTGACATTTCACCTAATGCCTTCAGCAAGGTCAAACCTAGATGAATTACCACAAAATCTGGTACAGAGATCTATGGTTCACACACTTGTGATCCACACAGGGTAATTTGTAATAACTTTGGTGATTTTATACTCTAGTTATTTATCGCTAAACTGGAGAGTGGTTCTTCAGTAACATTCACATGGGTGATTGACAACCTGGAGAAGTTTGCAAATGAAGGGGAAACTTACAGTGTACTGTTTAAGAAACCGTCTGACTATAAGCTCACGGTAAGAAACATTATTGCCTTTATGATTCAAGACAAAAATGCAATACACGTTACGCTCAAATTCAATGTTAATGTGTTACTGGATTTACATTTTTGTGGGATCTTATTTCACAATCTGTAAACTTTCTGCTAGGTAACAGCATCAAATCCTGTGAGCTCCCAGAGCCAGCAAATCTTCCTAACTGCTGATGAAATGACCCCACTGGCTGAGCCAGAATTCCTGTTTGTCAAAGAGGTCATAGCAGTAAATGATAAACATCTCTACAGCCTCAGGGTCAAAGTAGATATCTCCCTGCCAGTCACCTTCAGGTAAAGCATTGCATTTTTCATAAATAACTCAGAAATCCCCAGAAAAATCTGAAGTTAAACTTTTGGTAACTTAAAAATGTTTCTCATGAAAACATATTCTCAGTTGTGCTGACATAATTGCAACAGGGTTTTCTAATGATCAGTTTAAATAGATAAAATTGCATTAGCAAACAAGGTTATAACACAAGGTTAATGTTTGCTGGTAATGGGACATTTTGTACATATGAGTTTTGTTTGGTTATTCTAAAACTCTGTGGTGTACTGTATGTCATACAGATGGGATTTTGGGGATGGCCATGGCAAGATAATCCACACCCATTCTGCTCCATGTCAGACCATGCCAGGACTTATGGAGAGAAAAATGAAGCAGGTGTATGTCCAAGACTCAGTGAACTATACTTATTCCATCCCAGGTACACAGACACACATACTAACTATTATCAAAGCAGTAATCAATATATTAAATCGCGAAAGGCATTCAATCCGTAGATTGCGTTTTCCTTATAACCACACATTGCATTTTCCTCAAGCATTACAGCATTTCCATTTTCTTTTTAGAGCCTGGAACTTTACTGCTTTGGGTCCCTCTTATCTTTTTTTCAACAAACAAAATCTGATAAACCCACTGTAGAGTACCCAGCAAGCACACAAAAAAACAATGTCAGCAACTAGGTGGTTACCATAGAGGAGCATTTAAGCATTGCAAATCTTACATAAGGAGATGGTTCAGCTCTAAGCAAATGCTGTATGGGATCTGGTTATATCTGGTAGAATCAAGAATGATACTGTGGTAGACATTCTGCTGTGTACTGTACTTACCATCCATCAAAGTAAAATCCATTTTACTGTGTGTGTATTTATACAGATGACTACACACTTTATGTCCAAGTTGTCAACCAATATGACAACACTGACACATCTGTGAAGATAAACGTCTGCCCTCAGTTAAGTCACATCCACATTTCCTCCTCTCCTCTGGTGCCCCTCGTTCAACAGACTCTTTTTCTGGAAGCTTCAACAGAGCCCTCCACATATTCTGTCTTCTACACATGGGACTTTGGTGATGGCTCTAGATCTGTCCAAGGCACCAACCACAGAGTTAGCCACACCTTTAGATATGCTGGGATTTATAATGTCACAGTTTGTGCCAACAACACTCTTACTGTGCTGACCACCTGGCTCATGGTAAAAGTTGTGGAGAAAATCTCTGGATTAACCATCAGCTACAATGGACCCAACGAACTAAGCTCTGTTACACATTTCAGAGCTAAAGTTGCCACTGGTACCAGTCTCATCTGGAATTTTGATTTTGGCGATGGGTCTCTGCAGGAAAACCTTACAGATGGTTCAATCTCCCACATCTATAATTATCCAGGGAACTACACAGGGGGTGTAACTGTCTCAAATTCTGTCAGCAAGGTTCGTCAGTCTATCACAGTAGTGGTCTATAGATTGGCTGTTAGTGGAGTTTTCCCAACTGAATGTGTCATAAATGGAAAAGACATAGAGCTTATTGCTCTGGTGAATGGGAACATATCCACTCTGACGTTTCACTGGCAATTTAGAGATGGATCACCTTTGACTGTAGTGACTGGACAGTCCTCGGTTATGCATTCATTTCCAAGGCATGGGATGTTTAATGTTAGCCTGACTGTGTTTAGTTCTGTTACATCGGTATCATTTAATACAAGTATCTGTGTTGAAACATCAATAACCAACATGGTAGTGAAGTCATCACAGGAAGTAGCAGCAGTAGGAGAAGAGGTATGCTTCAGTGTGTTAGTTTCCCCTGAACAGATGACAGGTTACCAATTTAAGTGGTTTACCAACTGCTCTAGTATTGTTGTCGTGACGAAAAACTCTCAGAAGTGTTTCATCTTTAAAGATGAAGGAGTTGAAGAGGTATTGGTAATGGCAAGTAATACAGTCAGCAACAAAACAGCCAAAGCTAGTATCACTGTTCAAAAACCTGTGAGTAAGCTGTCTGTAATGTATGATAGTCAAAGTGATACACTGACAGTCAATACATTAGTATCATTTTGGGTTGCTAGTTGCACTGGAAGCACTGTGTCCATGCTCTGGGACTTCGGAGATGGCTCTCCACTGGAGAAGAAGTTTAACGTTTCACATGTCTTTAGCTCGACGGGTCAATTCACAGTCAAAGCCACAGCATTTAACACAGTTAGCCAGGAATCTGTGACCCTCACAGTGAACATTTTACTTCCTGTTTCAGACCTTTCACTTCACACCAACCAGTCATATGATGTAGTGGGAGAAGAAATTGTTATAACAGCAGTGAGCAGTGCAAACAGTAGCACCAGCTACTACTGGACTGTGGACAGTATAACTTCAACCAAACAGGGGACCTATCAATTTCGATTTGTGTTTCGCAAACCAGGAGTGTATCAGGTGAGAGTTACAGCACAGAACTTGGTGAGTAGAGGGGAGGCAGCAATTTTAATTGAGGTCTTTGAAAGAATAGAGGATCTCCAGATTGAATGTCAGAACCTAACAGACATGAAATATGTACCAACCCGAGAGCAACTGCAATTTATTGCTTCTATCACCAAAGGCTCCAGTGTCACTTATCAGTGGTTTGTCGTACAAAGTACAATAAACCAACAAATTACTGGTGATGGAGAGCTTTTTCATCTCTTGACTGAAACTCCTGGCAAGATTTCAGTTAAGCTAAGAGCCTCAAACAAGTTAGGTGAGGCTACCAGCTCTGTTTCTTTAATGGCAGTAGAGCGTGTAACAAGTGCACACATTACAGCACAATGGAACACTGTGGCATTAGGAAAATTAGTAAATATATCTGTATCTGTGGTTACTGGGTCAGACCTAGAATACCTTTGGTATGTGGATTCTGATCCATCACCTCTGCAGACACAAGCACCCTTTCTTCTCCACACATTTACAAGTTTGGGGAATTGTCTTGTCAGTGTTTCTGTACAGAATGTCCTCAGCCAGAGTAATGACACTAAACAATTTGTTGTCCAGGAGGAGGTTCAAGAGGTGGACTTTGAAATTGAAGGAAAGACACATCCATTTTTTGTCAGCTCAAGTGCTGCTGTTCCACTCTGTGGAATTATTCATAAGGGTAGTGGTCTGCACTGGAACTGGAACGTTAGAGGCCCAAAAAGCAACCTGTATAATGCTACTAATCAAACCTTTTTCTACAATTTTCCACATGCTGGCACCTACCAGGTGTCTTTGAATGTCTCCAATGAGATAAATTGGCAGGTGGTTTCACACAGGGTCATTGTACAGGACAGAATTGAAGGTCTTCATGTGAACATCAGCAAATCTTCTCTCTGTGCTGAAGAAAAAGTTACTTTTATTCCAACTATCACTAGAGGAAGCAACATAAGCTTTGTTATAACATTTAGAAACAACAACTGGATTCATAGTCAGAACACTATGGAAGGAAAATACACCACATTACACCTTCCAGTTGGGAGTAATCTTGTTACGGCGAAAGCTTGGAACCTGGTCAGTAATACAGAGGTGTCTACCAACGTACTGGTCATCGAAGACATTCAGGGTTTGCAGCTTGTCAACCATTGTTCTGTTGCTCTAGAGGCACTGAAAGGAATTCATTTCAAGGCAGAAGTTCAAAGTGGGTTTCCAGTTAACTACACTTGGACATTTCACATGGTGGGATTGGAGCCTATATTGCTCATGGGCCAAGAAGTGTTCTTTACTCCAGCAGAGAGTGGATCATTGTCGCTTAGCGTGGTAGCCAGCAATGGAGTCTGCACCAACATGCTAAATGAGACAATTACAGTTGAGTGGCCAGTAAAGAAGATCAATCTTTTCTGCTGTTCTGAAAGGATTTTTGTTGGACATGCTGTCAGATTTTCTGCAAAGGTGAATGAAGGAAGCAACCTCAGATACCTCTGGGACTTTGGAGATTCCACTGAAGTATTGGTGACAGAATCAAGTTCAGTCAGTCATACTTATTATAGTCCTGGGAAATACAGTGTTATGGTCAAAGTTGTCAACAGTGTCAGCCATGTGTCTGCACAGCTACACATGAATGTGGAGGAACTCCAGTGTTCCAGCCCTCAGGCCTCCTTGGCTCTGGGGCAGTCTGCTATCTTCAGGCCTAGACCAAGTTTCTTTGAAGCAAGTGTCAACATTAACTGCTCTGCTTACAAGACCATGTACCTATGGGAGATTTTCAGAGAGTCAAATTGTACCAGTGGCAACATACACTTCTCTGGGAACAGAGTCAATCTTAGTGGTCAGGTGGATGCAACATCACCATTGCTTGTACTCCCGAAGAATACTCTAAGTGTGGGAGAGTATTGCCTGGTATTTACGATTTCACATAGTGGAAGTCCTTTATTTGTCAAACTGAAAACAAACATTACAGTTATCCACTCACCACTGGTAGCTATCATCAAGGGAGGTTCACACAGACTGTGGTCCAGCAGCAGTGATCTCATACTGGATGGATCTGAGTCCCACGACCCTGATGTAGAGCCAGGAGTGGAGGATTCACTGCAGTATCACTGGACCTTGTTGACAGTGGTAAAGGCCTTTTGATGTTAAAGTGACCTTAGTGTAATGAATGTCAATTAATGAAATGTTTATAAGTTGAATACAAAAGTGTAAAAGAAATGAAAATTAAATTTGAATGTAATATTTGATACTGACTTGTGTTACTATTAACACGCGTGTGTGCGCATTTGCAGAACTCCACAGAGTCTCATTTTGAACAGCAGTCAATCGGGAGTAACAGCAGTAGAATCACTGTACTCAGCACTCAGCTGCGTGCAGGCACAGTGTATATTTTCACACTCACTGTGCACAAGACAGACAGGAGGCCTGCATCTGTCAACCTAACAGTGAGTATTTACCAAAATTTCACTCATTTCACTCTATTCTCACAAACAGTTTGTGCGTGACTATTGCATGATACTTGATTTTCACCGTGTTGTTCATCTGAGAAGACAAGAGAAGTGACAATTTGAGTACATTCCTTTCCACCACTGCATATTATTCCCTTAGCTGTGATGCTCACACATACCTTTGCCTGTCTCTTGTCTTTAGATCACTGTCAGTGAAGCTCCCTTGCTTCCTGTGACTGTGAAGTGCGTATCCTGTTCTGTCCTCTCCTCTCCTCACCACACCAGTTACACCAACGCTGTAATTCTTGCTGGACAGTGTGGACAATGTGATGACCAGGCTCAGGTAAATAATCTGACTCAAGCTTCAACTAACATGACTATTCATTTTGAAGTAAACTCCCCACATATTCCTGTGAAAAACTCTGGGTAAGGTGGTGGGGAATCGGGCAAGGCAAAAATGATAGAGAATATATATTATATATATGTATATATATATATATATATGAATATATATTGCATGTGCCCTCTGCTGCAGACTCTGCTGTTGTTCATTATCTTTTTAATTTTGGTATTAATATGCTCAGAGAATTTATTTGCTATTGGTGATTTTAATCTATATATGTTATTTACAAATATTCAAACAGTATAAATGGAAAGCTGAAAGCCAGACTGGTATGACCCTTGACCTTGATGAGGTCACCAACTCTACAGGAAGATATTCCCCCAACTTGGTGCTGCGTTCAGGTGTCCTCCAGCCAGGGCTGAGTTATACCTTCACCGTCAATGTATCCTTGCCTGGCACAGGGCAGTGGGGCACCGCCAGCCTTTCTATACTACCTAACAGTCCACCGCACGGAGGCCTGTGTGGTCTGAGTCCTCAGTCAGACATACATCTGCTGGAGACAGTGGTCACATACAGATGCTCAGGTAACACTGTGGCATTAACAAAGGTGTCATAAAATCCAGTTTGTATCAAGATCAACAGTCATTCTGTAAGTCAGATGAGTAAAAGCTTTATCAATTGTATGCCTCCTTAATAAATACATTAAATACATATATTACAGTGCTCAGATACAGGTGATTGTATATAACTGTAACTGCCTGTGCTTTACTAACATCTGTTCTCTTTTGGCAGGGTGGCAGGATGATGAAAGCGAGGCCTCTCAGCTGATATATAGCTTGCAGGTGGCTCCATGCCAGACCATTAGTACTGTGTGTCCCATGCTTATTCTGTACAGGTGAAGACGAGCCTCGACTAACAACTACTAGTAGACAAAGGAAGTACATTCCTGACCTTAATATTTAAAACTAAATTCTGTTTTTTATAATGCAAAGTCATTGGGATTGCTTTGTTCTCATTCCATTTCCTAGGGGCATTCAGTCAACTTTCAGCACCCTGGTTCCAATGGGAAATCAAAGGCAAGGCAAAGGCATGTCAGTCATCACTGTTTTGTTGCTAATAGAAGATCATCTGGGGGCAAAGGTCACCGCTCTGAACAGGTAAGTTTTTAGGCAGTTGGAGCAGAATAAACATCACTTTCTGTTTGTAATTATATAGACTGTATATAACACCTACAACTATACTGAATTTCCAGTTAGGAAAAGTATTTGAAATTGTCTCAAAATGTCTTTGTCACATTGTAATAAACTCACTTTGTTCCTGATTTCTACTTTATCCAGAACATTGACTGTTGAAAATCCTGCAAGGGATGAAGTTGCCAGTCACTGGCTCAGAAGAAAGAGTCAGACAGAACTGTGCACTGTAGTCCAACATGGCAACCCTCAGGAGATCATCCCTTATTCCATTGCCCTTATTAGCCAGCTCAATCAGGTAGTGTGTCAGTATCATACAGTATCTTCTTGGCCAGAGTACTACTTAAAGCTGATTGTGATAAACTGTTTTCCATAACAGAATAACTGATTGAGAGAAGAGAGGATTAAGTGAAAGTCTCAGAAGATTTACACTGGCTCAGATTAATAACTTTATAACTGAGTTTTACTGACCTGTCCACAGATGCAGTCTACACAAAATGTCAGGGAGCTCACGGACAGGAGGGAGATCAGAGCAAATGTGACTCAAGCCCTGGCATCGCTCCCCATGTCCTCCGTGCTGGATATTGACCAGATTAGTTTAGCTTTGGCTCAATCCACTGTGAGTAATCACCACCAGCTTTCCTCTTTTCAATTCTCATCTTCAAATCATGATAATATAATATAATCGCTTTACTACCTAGTAGAGTAACTCAAATACTTAAGAAATTGTTCATCAATTTGGGATTTTCACTGATTGTCTTTGTGGCAAAGAGTTAGATGAGAAGATTATACCATGTGTCTGTTAAATGTAAATCTACATTTCAGTCTGCAGCCAGTTAGCTAAGCACAGAGACTGGAAACTGCTAGCCTGGCTTTGCCGAAAAATAGATTTCTCATTTCAGCACAATCAAAGCTCACCAATTATTATTTCAAAATTCCATTATAAAGCTGGGCTGAAAAAAAATGCCTTTGCGCAGGCGATAGCCATGACTGGAGGCATTATTGAGTTGTCCGTCCGTCTGTCCTGTTATTGAGAAAACTCCACCTCTGAAACACATTGAATAATAATAATAATAATAATGCATTTTATTTATAAGCGCCTTTCAAGACACCCAAGATCATTTTACAAACATAACACAATAAATGTACTTTATGTACTTTAAATGAAAATTATAAGTACTAAAGCATTAAAGCATTGAATAAAATATTTTTGAAAATTATGTTATTCAGGTAATTCACAGTTAGAGCTTCACTTGAGTTGAAATTTCTTCTTTTCTTTTTTCTTATTCTAGGCTGTTCCCAGTGAGTTAGTGTGTGAGGACTGCCAGAAGCAGATTCTGAAAGCCGTGGGGAAGATGATCAATTTGATGGAGGAACAGATGATTCCTGGTGCTTCGTCAGCTGTTCACACAGGAAGGAACATCCTTAACATCCTAGGTGCTGAACGATCATAGTTTTCTGCCAGTGCTGACTATAAAAACGTTAAATCATTAAATATTCCTTGTCCTTTGCATTTACAGGTAGCACCCTGGCTGCTGTGTCTCACTCAGCCTCCTGGAGCACTCTGCAGTCAGCTTCCACAGTCGCCCTCTCAGCACTGAGCCACACTGGAGCCTTAATGCGCTCTCTGATGCGTTCACGTGTTCATGGAGAGACACTGCTTTTACTGTCCAACCCTTATGTCAGTACAGTTGGTTACCAAGGGGACCCCTCTGACCTCCTGTGCACTCACCAGTCAAACCAGTCCAGGCACCAAATCTTATCTCAGACATCATCAACAGACGGATCAAAAACTTCTTACTGTGTGTTTCACATTCCAAACTCTCTAACTGCTCTCCTGAAGAGTCAGAGGTCAGAAGTGGTCCAAGTATTGTTTGATATGAATAGAGAACTGGAGTCCTTCCCTTTGCTGACTGCAGCTGACCCTCCAATTTCTACCAGTCTGGTGGCCATGGAGCTCACCACTCCCAAAGGTCACCCAATACCCATCGAAGATCTGGAGCCTGAACAAGCCATACGGGTCACCCTGCCCAACAAGTACCCTGTGGGACAGGGCGACAGAGGTGGAAGTGGGAGTGGAAGTGAAGCTGGGAAAGGGACATGCTTTACTGGAACACTTCCCGCTGAAGGACAGTTGAACTTCAGAGTAAAGGCTCCGGACAACCTGGATGAAAATGCTGGTTTATACCTTTCCTTCAACTTCAGCCTGGCTCCAGGTACAGTAGATAATTTTTTTCTATCTCGTCATTCTGTTTTCTCTAGAATCCTGTTCCACAATGCAAGATTTGCAGGTTAGCCAGCCACCTTTGGACTTTGAACTCAGATTTTTCATTGTCATGAAGCTGGCTCAAATTTAATGGATCAGCAGGTAACCTATGTCACACAGCTAATCTGCTCCAAAGCAGGGTGACTCTAAACGATCAGATCAAAAGCTGTCAACAACACAACCACTGAAAAACAGCTCTCCATGTGTCACTCTAGTTTTAAAAGTGACAAAGAAATGATGACATATAGACACGTAAATGACTATATTTCACTTAGGTTAATTACTTTTACTATCCTCTATCTTCTTTGAGCTGGCAACAGAAACAATCCGACATTACTTGCAACTGTCTTGTACTATCCACAGTCTAGTGTGTGAAAACGTGTTTTTTTGGATCACTTTTTGTGTTTGCACAGCGTCTCTGTGCTCATGTCACTTATAGCCAAAACCATTACTGAATAGTACCATTTTTATTTTATTGACTGTATTTTGTTACCACAAAAATATGAAAAAAAACAACGATACAGTTTAAACTCCATATCATCCAACCTTATGTACTATATGATGCTGTTGTTTTAACTCATTGATGATGTCAGAGTTGTTATTTTACAGTAGGCCCAGTTAGAGCCACAACCCTGCTTTTTTTTCCAACGATCACTTCCCACACAGCTTCTCATTGGCTGAACATACCTGATCATGGTAATGAGCAGTGGGTAGGGCAGGGAGAGCTGGAAAACAAGCAGGACAGTAGCTGTTGAGGACCAGTCTTAACCACACCGCAGACAGTGTGAAGACAGTGTGGATGATATTGCAGTCTACATATCAATTTGTGTTTTATTTGTCTTTGCTTGTTATGTGACCTCATAATGATGTCACTAATTCAGAAATCAGAGTTTATAAATAGAGGCTGACAGGTCAATGTCGACTGAGCTCAGGGTTCCCTTAGATGTAACGCCCTGGACCTACCCCACACCTTCAGAAGTGAACCAGTTGAGTCGCTGACCGTCTCCAGACGCCGTCCCAACCTGGGGATGAGAAGTGTGTGGTCAGCGTGCAAAAATCGAGCCCTGGGAAGCTGTGCTCAACTCGTTTGTCCCCCCACCTCTGAGGCTGTGCGGTGTAGGACCCAGCTGGACTCATTCCATCTTTGTAACTAACTTTAGTAAAAAAGGGTTTTAAAAGCATCTTTTAGCAATCACCTTTTGCTTTTAACATCTCACAGAAACTAATGGAGTGCTGCCACCACATTTTGGTGTAATCATTCCATCTTTGTAAGTAATTCTGGTGTTAAGTTCAAAGCAATGAATCATTTAGGTTCATATTTTGACTAGAGAGAAGTAATCTGACTCATCTTTCCAGAATCTCTCAGCTCAAATAACAATACGCATTTAATGGGTGATGTGGACATTTAAACTAGGCTGCATTTAGTTGACATCTTAAACTTTATTCCAGGTCTAGGTTGTGTTTAATATATTTTTCTGTGACTTTTGATATTTGAACTACTTTTATTTTCCTCATTCTTGGTCAAATCTCTTGGTTTAAACTTATTGTTTTTTTGTATTTACTAATCTGAATCATGTGCAAAATCTTCATGGTTTGTTTCCTTAAATCTTCTGATTCTTGGTTTGGAAAAACAACTTTTTTTCATTTTGCCATCGTATTTTATGTTGTATGATTCTTTGAGCTGATTCTCAAAAGTTTTGACTTCACAGGTTTAATGTCAGATAGTGCTACAAGACATTAAACCTTTAGAATAATTAATAGGATTTGTTTTAACATAGTGCTAACTAATCTGAATCAAGTGCAACAGTTTAATGGTTTAATTCTTCAAACCATACTGTGAAAGCCAACAGTCCTCATGACTCAAAAGATGATGAGAATCAGCTACAATTGTATTGTCTTGATACTATGATCACACTGATTTGACTTGAAATGAATCAACTTTGCTTTGTGCATAACATATTTTCTTAATCAGATATTCAGTTAATAATAAATCATTTCTGATATTAGAGTGCACTGGTAGACTAATGGTTATTAAATTTGCCACATAACCGCAACGTCTTGCTTTGAGTCCAGCTGGGGACACTTGGTGTATTTCCTCTTTCTCTGTCTCTTCCCCACTGTTTAACTATCAAATAAAGGCTGGCATGCTCTACATCTACAGACGTTTGTTATGTAATGAAAGTGAGCTTTCTTTGAGCTTCATAATGTTTTGCCTGCACAATTATTATTTAACGTTACTGCATCTGTAACTGTGCATAAATTAGAAATGAAACTGCTATATTCATTTCTAGGAGGTACTCCAGTTAGGTTGGGACTTGTCAAGATTGAAATGAGTCCTCTAGAGCCAGGGTCTGATGCATCCCAGGATTCCCTGGTGAAAGAGTGTGCTCTCACTCTCAGTGCTCCGACCATCTCTACAGAGAAAACCATCTTTTTGTCTCCACTGTGAGTCACGGTTCTTCTCTCTAACTTGGCACTCTGTCTTATTGTTAATTTTGACATAGAAAAAATGTCCTTTCTGTTTATTAATGAACTTCTTTAATTGTTTCACAACAGTTTGAACAGGACACACAAGCCTCTCTCTGTCAACCTGACCTCAGCAGTGGCTGATGGTGGTCCTGTTCGTGTGTCGCTGTGTGTGTTCAGCTCTGTGTGTCGCTACTACAGTGTGGAGGAGAGTCGTTGGAGCAGTGAGGGTTTGCAGCCTCTGGAGGGCACCACGCTCCACACCGCTCACTGTCTCACCCAGCACCTCACCATGTTTGGGGCCAGTTTGTTTGTCCATCCTGGGGTTGTTGTTCTGTTGCCACCGGTATGTTTGAAATGATTGTGTAACATTTGCAAACTCTTGATCATTTAATCAATTCAATCCATTCTCATAATGCAAAGTGAGGATTCTTCTCCCTCCATCTATATGTTATCCCTGCAGTCAGGTGGTCCTGTATGTAACGTGGTGGTAGGGATTGTGTGTGCTGTCCTGGTTCTGATCCACCTGCTGGTGGGGCTCATTGCCCATAAACTGGACCATTTGGACAGCCTGAGATCGAGCCAGGTCCCTCTTTGCGGTCGACCGGGGCTGTACCACTACAGAGTGCTGGTCAAGACCAGCTGGAAGCGTGGAGCAGGTCAGCCAAGGACAAGTCAATGAAGATGTCGAGATTAACATAAACACATAATATAAGTAGTAAAAGCATCTTATGAGATATGAAACACTGAACTATATATATGACAGAAGTGATTAAGGCTGTAGTGTGACCCACCAGGCACTACAGCACATGTTGGCATAAGTCTGTATGGCGTGAACAAGAGTGGCTCTCGCCATCTGCAGAGGGATGGAGCTTTTCAGCGTGGCAGCCTGGATCAGTTTCACCTGGAAACAGACGACAACCTGGGAGAAGTTTGGAAAATTCGCATTTGGCACGACAACACGGGTACATACAATTACAAAAATATACTACTTTAAAAGTAATTTGGTATTACTCTCTCACATGTGTATGTGCACCTGCAATGTTAATATTATACTGCTGTAAATGTAGGTCTTGACCCGTCCTGGTATGTTCAGCATGTGGTCGTATATGATGCTCAGACAGACCACATGTTCTTCTTCCTGCTGGATGACTGGCTCTCTGTGGAGAATCAGAAGAACGGCACTGTGGAGAAAGAGGTTCTAGCCTCATGTAAGCTTGTACATATTACATCTCATTGTGTCCTGCAGTTTAGTATTCATTCAGAAGGTGGGCTGCTTAATTGTCATGAGAAACAAGCAAAAACATGTCTCCATTGTGGCTTATAATAAGGAGAAAGTGTCAAAGTTGGTCTACACTAGATTAAATTCTTCATGTCACAGTCTCAAACAAACAAACACAGATCTTCATGTACATCTATTTGTTGTTCACAATAACATCCATCTTGCTGTGTCGTGTGCGTTTTTTGGAAAACTTTCCACCTTACAATTTATGCTCGTTAGGTCCCGAGGAGCTTTCTGAGTTTCGGAGGGTCCTCACCTCCCAGCTGATGTTTGGGATGATGGAACACCACATGTGGCTGTCGCTGTGGGAACGTCCCTCACACAGCCATTTCACCAGGGGTCAGAGGGTTACCTGCAGTGCGAGCATCTTGCACCTTTACCTGGCGCTAGGGGCTCTTTGGTATGGGGCTGTGGGCGCCAAGGGGCATAGGTGAGATCCTTTAGGAAGGGAATTATAATGTAACAAATGTTATATAGTGTAGTTTACAGTATTTTATTACACAGTTTTTAAATACATAGCTTAGAAGTAAATATACACAGCAGCCTGTCAGTAGGTTCTACAGTGTTGGCAGAGGAAAAATTTGTGTCCCTTTTGCACAAGTGGTCCAGTGTCAGCAGACCTGCTGGTTAACGTGGAGACAGTTGCTGTCGGGATGACTCTTGCATTGCTGGTGTTTCCTCTCCAGTGTTTTCTCTGTTTCCTGTTTAGAAAAGCTCATAGCCAGGTAAGTCAACACAAATTCAAGTTGATTTATTATATACATTTCACTGCTGTTAGACAGCCTGGCCTGAATCTATTATTATTATGATATATTAATTCTAATAGGTGCATACAGTGGTGGGACTGTTTTTATCTGTTCTTCCATGTACCTTCAGTGTGTTGCTAATCAGAGGTCATTACAGTGAATTGTTAGACAAACGTCAAAGCTTTGTTTGTCACACAGTCTTATCTCATACAGACCATATGCTGTAGGTGAGTGTTTCCCCATTTATCTAAATGTACACTCAGAAATGTTCATGCAACAGATACAGTATGTGTTTATGTACAAGTATGTGTGTGTAACTCAGGTAACTGTGGACATGTCAGTTCCTCCTTCTCCTGTTTGTCACTCTGTGGAGATGGACGTCTACCTTGGCCAATCAGAGCTCTCAGCCCCTTCGTTCCTCTCTCTGTCAGACTCCTCAGGCCCGGTCCGGGACAGTACCACATCTGTGAGTGCACAAACACACACACACACACACGTGCACACAGTTGTTGTTCTACACTTTTCTTTTGTCTCAGAATTACATCCTAAGTGTTCTCGTGATTGTGTCTAGTTATTGGAGAGCAAAGGGTTTGACTCCACTATCCTGGACTTCTGGGCTGCTTCTGGCTTGGTGCCTGAGACACACGCATGTCAAGACAAGGGTGTGGAGATATGGTCATCCTGTGACAGCCTCCTCAATCTGCCACTGAGCTCATGTCCCACCAAAATGAACCCAGCCCATGACCTCGGGAAAGCTTCACCCATCCTGGGTCCTTCACGCCCATTGAGGAGGAAAAAGGCCCTGATGGAGCTGTGCCCAGTTCCCCTTTCCTCCCCTGACACACCCTCTACTCTCGTCTCGTCACCTTGCCAATATCACCTTTCAAAAGACTCTACTAACTCCCCTGCTGCTCCAGGTCAGGATTTCTTCACTACGAAAGCAAGCCTGGTCCAAGTTCACAACCACAATTTGACAACATTTCTGACTCTGTCTGGTGAGACGCTGTTGAGATAAAGTCAGAAATTTCAATATTCACTGTGCTGTCAAACCAAAGTTTAAAATGTATTGTTTAAAAAAATCTAATAATGCACTAATGATTGTCTGATTGTGTATATACTGTATATCGGTGGTCCCAGAGGAGGATCTGCTGATGTCTATAGCAGCAGCAGCAGAGGACCCAGCAGATTTGACCAAAAGCAACTCAGACAGTGGCTGGGACTCTCCTAGAACCGCATCCTCACTCTCTACCACGTACGCTGCTGGTGTTAATCATGCAAATGCCACATCATACATTGTTGCACAGAGCATTCTACATTAATGTGATTTTGTCCTTTCTTAGATGGAGCACCTCCTGCAGCAGCTGCACAGATCAGAGTGAGGAGAAGTCTCTGCATGTCACAGATTCCTACAAGTCAGATCCACAGTCTGGACTCCACAAGTGTCCCTCTGTGCTGTCTGTTAACTCAATGGCCAGCACCTTCCTGCCAAGTCCTTCACCTGACTCCACACGCTCCTCCTCCACCACACGCATAGGTACTAGACCAGTAGAATTTCTGTTCTGTTTCTTTTCAGATTAAGGTCTGAAGATCGAGCGCAATCTATCCACATGCTTTCTGGCTCTCGTATGTGGTATTCCCTGCAGCACAATTACCCCTGGGTGGAAATCACTGGTATACTATTATTCACATCTGGTTGTGTGACTACTGTTTGAGATATCTGCTGTTCAATTCCTCCACCCCAGGCGTTGCTCGTGGTCCACCCAGCTGGCTGCTTCCTCCCTGGGCACTGTGTGTTATTTACCCCCTGGTGGCTGTGCTGCTGGGAGCCTGCCTCGCTGTAATCGGGCTCTACGGCAGCTCCTTCTCCAGAACTGTAGTCCTCATGTGGCTGGTATCGGCTCTCTGTGCCTTCCTCACTTCTGCTCTACTGCTGGAGCCTCTCAAGGTGAGTTCAAACATTTCTTCTAATTAACTCTGTTGTCAAATGTTTAGTGGATGGTTCCTTTGGTTTGCATGTCCATCTTCCTTGCTCAGGTGTGTGTGCAAGCCTTGATCTACACAACAGTGTGGAGGCCTGTGGATCCAGAGATGGAAGAACAACTAGCTCAAGAGACCACAGTGGTGAGGGCATTCGGAGAGCATTGCAAGAAGGTTCGACCGCCGTGTGGCTATGGGCTGCTGCAGGCTAAAGAGGAGGCCCGCAAATTCCAGTCTCTGAGATCACTCATGAGGGTGAGAAGAGAACCAAGCTTTTTAAAATGTCGAGGCTATTTGTTTCCAGAAGCATCTAATTTTGGTACATGTTCTTATCTTCTATAGCACTGTGTGTGCCAGCTGTTATTTTTGTTGCTTGTGCTGATGGTGAACTACCAGGACAACGTAGAGCAGAGGCAGGGCAGGCTGCTGCACTCTGCTGTCAGACGCTGCCTTCATACAACACTCTTGGGGGTCCCTAACCTCACCTCACTCAGAGAGTAAGAGCTTACTTCTGTCAAAACACTACACCATACCAAACACAGCTGCAAACACACACACACACACACAAACCTTGAGCATAGGACTCACTAGACATGGCATGTTTTGACAAAGATGGTCTTTGTCAGGTGTTCACATGATTTTCAGTGGCCGGCATCAGTGAAAGTGGTTTGTAGTACAGATCATGTTGCTGTATTGAGAGAACATTTGAGGCATGAGGAAGCACAGCTGTCAGATCATTTGTTCTTTCACTCTGTATCCTTTCAAAATTCTATCATTAGCTTTCTATGATCGTCATGGTAATAAAGTTAACTCTGCACATAATCAAATCTTGCTCTTTCACTTTTTTTGCTTTTTGTCTTGCATTGTAGAGCACTTTGGGATGTTTAATATACAAAGAAATAAACTATTTTATTTTATATCCAAAAAGAGTATTACTAGTATACACATACATTATTCATAAATGTGTTTGCAGTTCTTTGATGTACATGAAAAATAGGCTAATTACAAGACATCTTGTAAGCTTATTTAAAAAAGTGTTTTGTGCAAATCTTATACAGTGTAAATTTACACATATAGTTAGCATCATTACATATTTTCTTACTGTTCCCAGACATTAAATCACTGAAATCAACAATCTATTAATCTATCTCTCTCAGCCACAAGCCCTGAAGTTCCTACAGAAGACTCAGTAATTACCATAACAATAAACTACAGGGTCTGATTTCACTGTAATGAATGAACATGTCATCAAGTGATCATTATGGCTCACTGAGTTCAAAAGTTTTCGAGTGAAAATGAAGCAGAAATTTCCTTGTTTCCCATAAAAACATACATATTTTCTTGGAATATAAGACTAATGTTTACTGATGATGGGACTCTGGTGTCATAGTCATTTACAACATTAACAGTCCAAACTGTATTTCTGATCAATTTGATGTTATAAATTCAGCTTTTCTACCAAAAACAAAGATATTTCAAAATAAACCTTAGACCAGTAGTGTACAGTCACAAACTTGCGCTCGTTCTCTCTTCATCCAGCTGGTCAGATGCAGAGCGGTGGATCAATCACACCTTGGTGCAACACATGCACCAAAACCCTTCACTGCGCCTTGCTGGGTTGCCGCGGCTGCAGTACACGCACACTCTTGTCCCCGTGGTGGGCGTCATTCTAGGAAACAGCAGCGTAATGACACGCCAGCTCCTTGCTGACCTGCAAATGGCCAACTGGAGCGAGAAGATGTAAGTGGATCTGTTTCAGGAACAGTTTCATGCTGAGTGTGCGTTCATTAACACCTTTATTTTCCAGTTGTTCAACTGCTGATTCCTTTGAGAGCAACAGAGTATTGAGTTACTTTTTTTGAATGTAATGAAGTATGTCACACAATTAAAACTTTCCAAAACAAAACATCTCTTCTTCTGAGAACAAATGGAGCAATTTTCCTGTAGATTTCCAGATGACTGTACATATTACACACATTTCTTCTGATATCTGTAATCAAATCTTAATCTTAATCCTTCATTGTAATCAAAATAGGCTTTGTATTGAATTCTATGCATTTTCATACTCAGTTACATTTATAACAAAGTAAAACTGTTTAAACTCTCACATGTAAGTTCTTTTAACAAAATCAACTTGATTCAATGCTTTCTAATTTTGTTTCTCATCTCTTTCAGGTTTAAAACTCTCTGTATTGATTTCACACAATATCACAGGGAGTCTGGTTTATTTGTGTGTGTTTCCATACAATTAGTATGGGCTCAAACACAAAGAATCAGTCCATCACTGTCCATCTACCCACACCTCATGCCTTCATCCGTATCAGGACTGGACCTGCATGTGGCACTTATGGTAACACTTGACAGTATCCTTTCAAATGGAAAAAAACCCAAAGAAGAGCAACACATAATAATTCAATAATAATTCATTCATCATTTCAGTAATGAAATCCAGTTGTTTTATATTGCAGGTTCTTCTCCTCATATCTGCGCTCATCGTCTTGTTCGGGGAGATTTGCTCCATGGCTACTGAGCGTGCTCAGTATCTGCGTCAATGCAGACACTGGCTCCAGCTCCTCCTGGCGTTGTTGTCGCTGGCAACAGCTATCCTGCAGCTCTGCTTCCTGTCACTTGCTTCTTCATGTGTTGCCAAGGTACATAATGAAAAAGGTTTTTCTGACACATAAGTGTTAACGGAGCAGGCCTTTTGTTGCACATTAGTCCAACTGACACTAAGTGTGACTAATGCTCTCTACACGCAGTGTAAAAATAATATTGTAGTAAATAAAAGTGACTATCAAAGTGGAAATGACTATTGTAGATGTTGTGTGATGATCCTAGAATAATCTTTATGTACCATTTAGCTTAGATCACAACCAGACAACTTCATCAGCTTCCACAGTGCTGCCCTTCTGGCACAGCAGTCTTCTCAGTGCTCTGCTGTCCTGCTAACTGTGCTTGTTCTAAAGGTAACTCACAACTCTGGTTTATCATTATACAACACATCTTTACCACTCTACTGAGTGTCTACTCATTTCCTTTATGCTGTGTCCCAGCTGCTGAGAACCTTAAGGTTTGTGCGGAGGTGGGTGGTGATAGGCCGAGTGCTGCAGAGAACCTGGAGGGAGCTGTGGGCTCTGACTATCCTTCTGCTGCTGCTGCTTCTGCTCTGCATTCACCTTGGAAACACGGTACACAAGGAAAGGCTCAACTAATTTGAATGTTTATAAAGAAGAAATGTATTTGATTTATCTTTGTCTTTGTTTCAGCTCTTCTCTCATTCAGTGGAAGGTTTCCTATCTGCACGTGAGACATGTGTCTCAGTACTGTCTATCGTGTGTGGCCGAATTGTTCTCCAAAGATTATGCAGAATACATCCAGTCCTGGGCCCTGTCTATGCACTGCTACTGATTGGGGGAGGTTTCTGGTTCTTGGCCAGACTCTGTGGAGGTGTTCTTATTCGTACATACAGGTACATAATATT
The DNA here is from genome assembly GCA_032362345.1 of Sandelia bainsii. Lineage (NCBI taxonomy): Eukaryota > Metazoa > Chordata > Actinopteri > Anabantiformes > Anabantidae > Sandelia > Sandelia bainsii. The sequence goes on from JAUMHL010000012.1 coordinate 4,043,976, forward strand.
ACCTGTAGTATGAGAGTGTGAAATTCTGGTTTAAAATCCCAGCACTGCATTATCAAAAGTTAAGTGTAACTAAAACATCCATCATCTGCTCCAGTCTACATTCTCTACAGTTTTTCTACAGTTGCATTTTAATCCATCCATCAAATAGTTGTGTAGATATTTCAGTGTAAGCCGATAAGCCTGGACACTGCCATTCCTTGATCCATGTCGTCAGTGGAGCTAACACAAATATGAGCACATAGTTTGGGCTGCTATGTGATCTACTGTGCAGATTTTTGAGTCAGGAAGTTGCTTATAGTTCTCGGAGTATGACTGTATCTTGGTCCAACAGGACTTTTATAAGGCTAAATACTGTATTAAGTAGGTTCCATTGCTAACTGTCGCTGTGTTCCAAAGGGAAGAGTGTGCTGAGCTGTACCATCCAACCATTGAACCTCAGGACTACGAGATGGTGGAGTTTTTCATTAAGAGACTCAAGCTGTGGATGGGACTCACCAAGGCTAAAGAGGTGAATAGTGCATTTTGATTATTGAGTACACTGAGTATTTGAGAATTCGCTACGATCATCTCATGTTGATTCCACACATGCATTTTCTTTTCAGTTCAGACACAGAGTAACGTTCGAAGGCATGGATATCCCTCCTTCCAGATTCTCCCAGACATCCCGTCTCTCCACCGTCTCATCCACCCTGCCCTCATTGCGCTCCCCTTCCCTGTCCTCCTCAGTTTCATCTGCTGGTTCCCTTTCGTCAGCTTTCTCCATGAGGTCAGAAGACTCGTCTGTGTCAGAGCCCGGATTTGATGTCCAGCCCTACTTGGAGCGCCTGGTGCCCTCTGTCACTGCTCTGATCTCTCATTTTGATCGGGTCACCCAGATAACCGAGGAGGTCCACAACCTCGAAATGAAGCTAGAGGAGGCTCAAACTAAGAGAAGGAAGAAACAGATCAGTAACAGGGAGAAAGGTGTGGCAAGATTCAGAGAGTCTGAAAAACCAAAGGAAGGAGAAGGAACGGTGACAGAAGTTAGACGCAGGAAGACAGGTGTTTTTTACCCCAGACCACGATTCTCCCTCCCATCATCTTTTTCTTTCAATAACACAGCACTCCACTCGTCTGCTGCATCGATTTCCATCTTCCTCCAGACACAAAACTCCTACTCTGAGTCTGATTCAGTCCACACTCAGGTGTCTAGCAGCAACCACATTTCTGAAGCAACCAATCCTACATCTGGAATGTGTAGTTTACAACCTGCAGGTTCTCTCAGGATTGGACAGTTCCCCAGGAGAAGAGCTTGGCATTCTGGGAGCTCTCATTCAGCTGATGCAGCTCAGAGAGCCTTTCTTTTCCCAGAAGGAGCTGTTCCATGTGGAGAGGAACATTTTATACTGATAAACACCAGACCCCGGAGTGAAGAGGGGGTAAAAAGGCGTATCAGTGATGGAGTCCCTGTGAAGAGGAAGGCTTGGATCTCTGAAGGACCAGAGAGTGAGCAAGACTAACATGGTTCTCTGATCCTATTCTCAGTGGATGTGTAGAAGCTAAATAAAATGTCCTCTTCCTCTGATGTTCTAGCCTTCCAAAGAAAAACAACTGCGAGTAAAAGCAGCAATAAAATTTTACAAAAATGAGATCCCACCAACAGACACGTTCTCACTGTTTTGTTTTGTTTGAACATTCATATTCACACAACTATTCTTTACAATATTGTATACCTTTGAATGCTGATATACTTTGTAAGAAATGGATGTTGAACTCTACAGGTGAATAAACACAAGTGACCATGTGGTCTGAAAGTGAGGGCATGTTTCATTCCTTCATACTGTTTATAGAACAGTACAGTACATTTTTATCAGTGTTTCCTTTAAACGATAACACGGGCCTAGGATTATTGTATCAGCATTATTTCACATTATTTCCTATATAAAGGTAGACCCTTAGTAGATGAGAAACATGATAATGCACTAAGACAACACTGTTATCGCTCAGACCAGCATGCTAAGGTGCAATGTTTGAGTTCACTGTGTAAGGACAATACAGTCATTTTTATATGAAATGCAGTTGGTTTTATTATGCTAACACACAATATATAAATAGCTTGTAAAATTTTAAAACTAAAAAAAAAATCCATATTTAACAGTGGAGGAATTAAGTGCTGGGTATGAATCTGCAAAGGCAACAATGTAAATTAAAATTAAACAAAATAATAAAACATGCATAAAACTGAAATATCACCCAACCTAAAACACAAAAAGTAAACAGTTCCTTTTGACTTTGCAAAGTGACCCATATCCTTCTCTTGTTAGTAAAACCTTCAATATGTACACAGATATTATACTGTGCTGCACCTGATTAACATAAATGAAGGGGGGGGGGGGGGGGGGCAAAACAATAGAAACACC
>JAUMHL010000012.1:4046474-4056520 GCA_032362345.1 Sandelia bainsii
CCCCCCCCCCCCCCCCCCCCCCCCCCCCCCCCCCCCCCCCCCCCCCCCCCCCCCCCCCCCCCCCCCCCCCCCCAAAACAAGAGAAACACCTCTTAATGCAATTCATTCCAGCACAACTCCACCATCCACTATGGCTTCAATAATAAACATTTAGTAAAATTATCACCTTTCTGACAGTTTCAACAAAAACAGAGATATTGTAACCTTGTAAAAATTGCATTCATGTCAGAGCTGCTGTATTGGGTTGCTTTCGTGTGTACAGGTGTACCCAGTAAAGGCCACCGAGTGCATGTTAATTACCAGAAGTTCTTGTTCTTTTTTTAATCATTTGATCGACATTGTCTTGAGGTCAGTGATTACTTTTTGATAAAGTATAAAGATAAACTTGATAACTTATCCTAAATTATTTGCTGTGGAACTTAAGTGTGTACATTGCCTTATCATTATGCAATGATAAAATGTCAGTCCAGCTGTATAAAAGAGGATGTATGCCTGTTTGTAGGCACTCAGGTTGTGGAGTCTACAGGTGAGTATGGGATCAGATACCTGGTTCATTACTTTTTCAGTGTTTCAGTTTGAATTGATCAGTAATATTAATGACCATTGTCATATGAGCCTAATTTCTAGTTTTTGCAAACTGGAATCCCTTGTCTTTTACAGTTGACAGCATCAGCGTGACAATGAAGTGGGCCTTTGTTGTGTGTGCCATGGTGGCACTATCTGAGTGCCTCATCCAGTAAGTCATCCACATCACTCTAACACACCCCTGCACTTGTCGGACTTTCCTACTACCTAAACTACTAAGAGAAAGGACCTTTTAATAGGTCAGTTAAATGTTTACAACTGAACGACCAGAACTAAAATTGTTCCTTCTGGTGAATCACAGGGTCCCTCTGAAGAAGGGTAAAACTGCCAGGGAGAGCCTGGAAGAGAAGGGTCTGTGGGACAAGTACAGGCTCAAGTTTCCATACAACCCTATGGCCAAATTTGACCCGCGCTTTGCCGTGGGCAACGAGCCCATGACCAATGATGCTGATGTGAGTAACAGCTGTTGAAGCTTGAACAGGCAACAAATACCTCATTTATGGTGGTGAATAATCTTTGTGACTCCTCTTCGTCTCCAGATATCTTACTATGGAATCATCTCCATTGGAACTCCTCCTCAGTCCTTCAAGGTCATCTTTGACACTGGCTCTTCTAACCTGTGGGTGCCCTCCATCTACTGCACCAGCACAGCCTGCAGTATGTAAAAAGAATACATGTGTACATGTTGGAACTGAGGTTGGAAAAACATTTTAAGAAAGTTTTGCCGTCTTATTTTTCTCATTTGGAGGGATTTTCAAAGAATCGAGTGGATTCATGGAACGCTTGACAAATACTGGTCAGACAACACTCAAACAAACTAGATCTGTTTGAGCATAACCCAACACAGGTGGCCTTCATATTTAGCTCTATGAGATCTTGTGACCCCTTTATGGACTCAAACAGTCTCCTAATGTTCCAAATTTGAGATTACATACAGCCTTACTTTGTAAATTACAGTATACATTTTCTTGACCGTGCATTTGTCTTGTTGTATTGGCTTTTGATACTCTGCTTTTTAAATGCTTTGCATAATCTGCACTACTGTGCATCAGCACACATCAATAACCTTTTCACATCTGTACCTTCCTAGGCACCCATAACAAGTTTAATCCCAGCACAAGCAGTACCTACAGATACAACGGTAGTCCTCTTGACATCCACTATGGCACTGGCAGCATGACTGGCTTTCTTGCATATGACACTGTGACGGTGAGAAATAAAAGCATGCAAAATCACTTTGAACTTGGAAATTAACATTTATCTCTTGTTCTTTAACACTCACAGTCATTTTGTCTAAGTCAGTTCAAAAGCTACCCCTATTACCTTAGCAACTGTGATAGCTGATCAATTAAGGCATTGGACTTCGAGTGGGGTTTTCCCACACATGTCCCCACGTCCTTTTAGAGACGAAACCTGAACTGTGGATGTAGCTTGGTGCTAGAGCGCATGCTTTGCACGTATAAGACCCTGCGTTCAATCCCTGGCATCTCCAGTAGCTTTGGGGGAGTTGGTAGTAAAGTATGTCATTATTATTAACAATCAAAAATGTGCTGGTCTGTTGGCAAATTCACATTCATGTGTGTTGCACCGAACAAATCAAATGAAGAGGTTATACAGAGAAAGATTCTGCTGTACTCTGAGATTATATTAAATACCTGTATTAAATGCACATTCTTTCTGTTTGGCCACCAGGTGGGTGGTCTTCCTGTGACAAACCAGATACTTGGCTTGAGCAAGACTGAAGCTCCCTTCATGCAGTACATGGCAGCTGACGGTATCCTGGGCCTGGCCTACCCACGCCTGTCTGCCTCTGGCGCTACACCTGTCTTTGACAACATGATGACTGAGGGCCTGGTCAACCAGGACCTCTTCTCTGTGTACCTTAGCCAGTGAGGACAGCAATCTCTGGATATCAAAGCACTATAGAGCATTCTAACTTTTACTATGCAAACTATTACCACTACTAAGGTGGTGGTTCATTTTTATTAAGTCCATCAGTAAGTTCTCACTTTCCTTTTTAGTAATTCTGAGCAAGGCAGTGTGGTGACATTTGGTGGTGTTGACTCCAGCCACTACTCTGGACCCATTACCTGGATTCCTCTCTCCAGTGAACTGTACTGGCAGATCACAGTGGAAAGGTAAAATTGTGGACACAGCATCACACATTCTAGGAAATATATCCAGACTAAAGTGATACTGTGCTGTAGGCAAAAGTGTTTGATATCTGTCTTTACTCTGTGTCCTCTTCAGTGTTACAGTCAATGGGCAGGTTGTGGCTTGCAGTGGTGGATGCCAGGCTATTGTGGATACTGGCACTTCTCTGATTGTTGGACCTCAGAGCAGCATCAGCAACATCAACAGTTGGGTGGGAGCTAGTAGCCAGAACGGAGATGTAAGTGCCAAAAAAGACTTAGTTGATTGACTAAATGATATCTCTGTAGAGTCATACTGAATAACTGAGTTGAAGAGTAGAACTAAATTTTCATACCCTTTCATCATTTTCCTTTCACTTTCTTCTCTCTCCTTCCATTGTCAGTATGTCGTCAACTGTAAGAACATCGGCCAAATGCCTGATGTGACCTTCCAAATCAATGGACAGGAATTTACCCTCCCAGCCTCTGCCTATGTCCGTCAGGTAAGTCATTTTTTCCCCTGCCAGACTAAGTATTTCCTTACCTCAATATATTTTACCTCTGGTTTGAGTTATTCTCCTGTACCCCCCTCCTTTTGCACAGTCTCAGTACTATGGCTGCCGTACTGGCTTTGGCAACGGAGGTGACAGCCTGTGGATCCTGGGTGATGTCTTCATTAGACAGTACTACTCCATCTTCAACAGAGCCCAGAACATGGTGGGTCTGGCCAAGGCTATATAATCAACCTGAAGTCTTGCAACAATCATATAAACATCTTTGTGCAGGATTTCCAACGTGTGTAGTTTTCAATGGTACTGTACTAAAATGTAATGACCTAGACTTTGTCTTGTCCTTCTAATTATGACATTTCCTCAAATCCAATAAAAAGAGTTAAAGTACTACTTTGTTTTTATTAAATTGTGTACCAAAGAACTCACAACACAGATCAGTGGCTACTGTAACCACAAGTGTTAATTACAGTATAATGGTGAATGCTAAAACATTTTTAAAACAGTAAAAGTAGATAAGGCTGATAAAGTCAGCAAATTGAATGAGTAATATTAGTCCAGCATTATTACTATGAGCTTAACTTGTCAAAACAAATTCAATAAACTTAAACTATTAAGCTGAATTGTCTAATTTTTTATCACATGGACATTGTAGACAAATTTACTTTTCTCTTACATTTCTTGGTTTAGGGTCAGATCTTTATTTAACCCTATGAGGAACTTGTAGGAACTGAGTAGCTGCAGCTACTGAAGCTATTTTGTACTCAAGTCAGTAGAAAGACAACATCAGAGTTATTCCCAGTGACCTTGTAAAATTATGTATGAGGATATAGACTGAATTCAATACTGACTGATTTCCTCAAGGTTAGCATAGTTTTAACATGTATTAGAGACAAACATCAGGCTTTCGTCAACCATCCCACACCGATCTCCTTGCAAAAAAAGACTAGCCTCAGGTACTCTTGACTTACCCCTGACCTTTTGAATAGCTAGAAACACTTGGAAAGGCTGCAGCCTGTTGATATTTGTAACCAGCTTTGTTCGGTCCCTTGTCCAGGGTCCCTGTTCTTTCAATAGAGGTGGTGTTAAATCTTTTGCAGGTGTTAAATCTTTTGTGGTAAGTGTGGACTCTTTGTGCCTTAAAGACTCCAGTTCGGTGTTGAACTGGGGTCCACTGGGATGGTTCAGATATCAGAATCCGTCCTGATTTTAAGTCAAAGCAGGATTCTTAGCATTCACTCACTGTAACTGTTGGCTTGGAGTGCTCAGACATGCTGTATCTCTGACTCTCTTTCTTTCTTTTTGATAAAGCTCTCGTAAGTTAACCTTTGCGCTCAGACTATTCAACTTTCAGGGATAAGTCACATAAATCCATATCAACAATGATTAAAAATGAAATGCATGGCAAAACATGTGCATGCAGCTAAAAAGACCATGACAAGACCATGACAACAAGCTGCAAAAATACTGAACAGATGAACGCACACCAACACCACAGCTAGTATTTTTAAGAATAGTGACTTCAACATTTAACTCACTCTTTCCCCACTGTACTTACTGACAGCAGGTGAGCAGTAATGGAATGAGGAAGTTTCACATGAGCACCATATCATTTTTGTTAGAACCCCATTCTATTTTTAGATTTCCTTGTGCATAGTTGTACAACCAGTGTGACTACATCACATTCATTTTTCTCTCTGACCATTGTGCTGTTAAAAGTAGTATTAACTTACGAGCAACAAAAGGATTTTAACTTTTATGGCAACATCGGTTCTTTGTTCAGTTCAGCAGTATCAACTCTGAGGTAGTAAAGAAGTTAAGGAAGGCTGGGGCTCACTGCGGCAGGGTAAGTGTGTTTCTCTTTACCTTTGGCCTTAATATGTGTACTTTGTTTTATGACAACCAATTTAATTCAATTAAAAAAAAATTATTGCTAGTTCCAACCACTGTATGTGAGTTGAGTTCGATTTTGTTTCGTTTTATTTTTGTAGGAATGCAAATGTCTGTAAAAGGCAAAGCAAAAAGAGGTGTCACAGGATACAGTGACTGGATGTCGCAACTACCACCTGAACTTCACAACACTCCTCTGTTTAATCTGGCCATACCAGGTCTGAAGCTAAAATAATAAAACTACCTTCAGCGCTGCCGCACAACACTTTACATTTAAGTTGACTTATTGTTCATGTCATGAGAATAACAATGGCCTCTCAAACACAGAGTACGACATTACCTCAAAACTGTATTCAAGTACAACACTTGAGTAAATGTATTTTTACTTGTTACGTTTGAAAATTGCTATGACACTTATATTTATTGTATGTTTCCTAGGAAGCCATGACTCAATGAGCTATGATTTGGACATCAGCTCATCTATAGTTGAGCCTGACAGGCTTAAGAAATTCAGCACGTTCTATTGTGTGCGTAAAATACTGCTCAAATGGGCAGCCACTCAGGTAAGTTATATCACAACCCATTGGTATTGAATGTGTTTTTTGCATTGAAGAAATAAAGATTGGGGTGCTTGTTCAACTTGTGCAGTGGCTTTTGTTGTAGGAAGACACCATCATTAAGCAACTGGATGCAGGAGTTCGTTACTTTGACCTGAGGATCGCTCGCAAGCCAAATGACACCAACCCCACTAGGCTTTACTTTTATCATGGGCTGTACACGCAGACTGATGTGGAGGTAAAGACGAAAATGTCATATGAACAATGCAAATCTGAAAACATTTGCCTGGCAGCATGTAAACCTCCAGATATTAATCAACCTTTGTGAATAATTAGTGGATAACTAGTTACCAGTGATTATTTCGTGTACTGTACAGTTTATCAAAGAAAAAAAGGTATAATAGAGAAAATATACCAGCTGTATTAAGATGTACCATTCTCCCATTGTGATTAGAGTGTTCTCAAGGTGATTAATGAGTGGGCAGAGAGACACCCCAAAGAGATCATCATCCTGGCTTTATCCCACTTCAAAGGGTTCGACCATAAGACCAATGAACTCCACAACCATCTTATCAACTTCATCATGACCTTATTTGGAACCAAAGTCGTACAGAGAGGGGTAAAGTACCAAAGGCTTTCATCAAGATGTTTAGGTCAAACATGCCATCATTATCGTATTTACTGTAAGTTACAATGGCTTTTAAGTAAAATGAACTTGAGCTCGTACAACTTCCTAAATAAAATGTTTTTATGTATTGCAACAGGTGATCCCTACCCTGAAGAGTTGCTGGGACCAAGCCACAAATGTTATAGTTTCATATGACTATTCGGCAATATATCACCCTTATATGTGGAGTAAAATAGCTTATTTCTATGGCGACAGTATGGACACTGCAAGAATTGAGTCTGTACTCAATCAGGTTTTGGGAAAAACAAGGCCCTCACAGTGTGAGTTTTCACTGATCTTGTAGCCTCAGCGGATTGAGTTTGTTGTTACCAATCACAGAGAATTTTTCAAAAATTATGGGAAATTATTACTGAGCTTTACTTTGCACCTGACCCACAGGTTTCTTCGTATGTGGCCTGAACATGACACTGCCGGAAAATGCCAGTATATGCAAGTACGTCCTTCGCTTCTGCGACAACTTTGCCAATGTTGTACGGAGGACTTTCCCGAGGCTGCTGCAGTGGTTGAAACAGCAAGCCAGCAAAAAACCTAACATTGTCGCCTCAGACTTGGCAAGTCGTAAGGATTTTGTCTCAGCAGTTGTCCAGCTCAATATGTCAAAATAAGTGAAGCGATAGTGGAAACTTCGTCTATCTATCCATCAATACATTATGTTTATTGCTTATCCTGTTCTTCCTGTAACAAACCTGTCTTACTCTCACACAAGCTACTGATTTTGTTTTTACAAGCACCAGCACACTGATTGTTTTGGTTCCCGGCCTGTTGGCGCGCCACCAGGTGTCAGTTTATGGTATTACAATAAAGTATTCCCATCATGCCTGAAACTTTTATCTGATCTGTGTCAGCCGTACACTGTTAGTACTGTAACGTCTGCTCTACAGCCCACAAAGTAGCTAACGTTAGCTTGTTAAAACAACTGAGCAACAACACGCTTGGCGAATTAGGATGTTAAGACTAGCATGGCGTCGGTCGACGTCCACAAATAGCCGCGTTGAGCCTGCACGCCTTTTAACTGCAGCTTTCTTGGAAACGTACGGTCCACAACAGAGCTCAGGGGGTAACATAAGGTGTTTGAAACAAATTCCCCACCCACCAAGCGACAGGTCACCGTTTCTTCACATCCAACCGGCCTACTACCTCAGGTAAAGCCTCCACGGCTAATAGGCAGCTAACGTTAGCTGTACGCTAGCTAACGTTACTTTTGCATGTCACAACAAGCATACGTTATGTAATTTAACAACAATATTCATGGCACAGCAAATTTTGACAAGTGTAATATTTTTTGCCGTATGATACCGAGTTGTCCTGAAGATTGTTAACATTCCTGGGGATGAATAAGTGTTATGCGAAACTCCAGTAGAAAGCCATACAATTAAATATATAGTTATTGTTTGTTATTGTCAGAAAACATCGCCTTGTGAATAAACACATTTATGTAGTGTCCAAATATCTCATATTTTAATTCGGCACAGATACACAAGTCACAAAACAGGCTGTGTTACCAATAAATTGCCATAATTTTGAACTGCTTCGCTCGGTAATGTTAACTTATGTTTGCTAGCTAGTTAAGATTGAAGTCGTGAGATACATGTAAACAAAACAAATAGATAAGTCTTCAATTGTATCTTTTCGGCCGAATCTAAACGAATAATCTGATAGTTAAGAAGATGTGTTAAGTCACGAGTTCTGTGACATAATCTTTGTAAAAGAAGCAAAGCAGCTTTAAATTAAATGATATTGAAATGGAATACGCCATAGCTGTTCATTGCCAGACAGCTACAGTGCCTGGAAGCTGTTGAACAAGCCTCTACATTATGAGCCCGCTAGTATTGTGAAAGCAAATCGATATAATATGAAAGAAGTTAAAATAACTTTAGGCAAAAATGATAAATTAAACCTTTAGCGAGTTTCTGTGCTGTATAATTTTGAATTTGGCATTTTAATGGAAATCAGTTTTGCTCTATTCTATGTTTGTTGTTTTGGAGTAACCCAGTGACAGAGATTTTAACTTATGACATCAAGTAAAATACAACTGTATTAATAACATTAGTCAACAATTAGCACAACTCTGCAACACTTTTAACATTACACACTTGTTTGTGTCAGTATTCATATTAAACGCCTTTTGGACATAACTTAAGTTGTATTTCCATATATAACAATAATCAATAATATGGCGACGAGGAGGTAACATATGGAAAAGTGTAACACAAGAGCATTGCTATTATTTTCCAGTATACACAGTGGCTATTGGATTTATTCTATAAGGAACATTTCCATGAGATTTTTTTAAGTATTGAAATAAAACGAATTGAAAAATGAAATGCACAAAAAGTTTTTTTCTCTACATTGTTATAAATTAATAGAAACTCAAATTCTAAATGTAAATGTTTTTGTGTCCAGTCCATCTGTTTTTATGAGCATGGCATCAGGGGTTGAAGGTTCATCATCCACCACCCACAGACACACCAACAGGTTAGCCAAGGAGAAGTCACCCTACCTGCTGCAACATGCACACAATCCTGTTGACTGGTAAGTGCAGATGTGTACACATTTCTGCACAGCTGCTATTACATGTTCTGTTCTAATCTTTGCAGTCTTTGTTTCAGGTATCCATGGGGACAAGAAGCTTTTGACAAAGCAAAGAATGAGGACAAACCCATCTTTTTATCTGGTAAGGGACCAATTTCACACCTGGTGTTAACAAGCAGCTCATTTTCATTACACTAATATTTCAGTGTGAGAAAAGGGAAATTACTCCTTGTACATCATGCCTAGACAAACATCTGATGTTAGGTATTCACTTTTCACATGATTTCACACTGATTTACTATAGTTACCCTTTTACTGGAAGTGAAACGTGTTTCTTGTATATCTCTGTCTTTACCTGACTGTCAGTGGGGTACTCAACATGCCACTGGTGTCATGTTATGGAAAGGGAGTCTTTCGAGGATGAGGAAATTGGCAAAATCCTCAGCGACAACTTTGTGTGCATTAAAGTAGACAGGGAAGAGAGACCTGATGTGGACAAGGTCTACATGACCTTTGTACAGGTGTGTGAACATGTCTGTTTCATGCACATTTTTTTCCACACAAGCCTTGTTGGATTTTTCTCTGCTGATATTTTCTTTTGGTTGCTTATTTCTACAGGCAACAAGTGGAGGTGGAGGTTGGCCTATGAGCGTCTGGTTGACTCCTGACCTTAGACCTTTTATTGGAGGCACCTACTTTCCTCCAAGAGACCAAAGAGGAAGACCTGGGCTCAAGACAGTCCTCATGAGAATTATGGAACAGGTAAAATAATATGTGTCTTTGAACTGACATGTTGCTGTTCATTGTTTTAATTTTTTTAGTTTAGAGGTTTGTTTCTCTGCTTTATGGTATTTGTTTTACCTACATTCAATTCAACTCCATTTATATAGCGCCAAATCACAACAAAAGTCGCCTCAAGGCACTTGACATTGTAAGGTTTAAGAACTTACACAATATAAGATGATATCCAGTGTGCAGCTGCTGGCCCTACCAACCTGCCCAGTGTTTTGTCTTTGATTTGCCTGTTGTCCTTTTCTCTCTCCTCTTTCCGCTCACCCCAACCGGTCTAGGCAGACGACCGCCCACCCTGAGCCTGGTTCTGCTGGAGGTTTCTTCCGTTGAAGGGAGTTTTTCCTCTCCACTGTTGCCTAGT
>JAUMHL010000012.1:4078689-4091738 GCA_032362345.1 Sandelia bainsii
TTTGTAGGTGCTAAATACTTATTTTCTGCACCATTATACAAATAAATTCTTTAAAAATCATACAATGTGATTTCCTGAATTTTTTTTACATTCTGTCTCTCACAGTTGAAGTGTACCAATGATGAAAATTACAGACCTCTCTCATCTTTTTACGTGGGACAACTTGCACAATCGGTGGCTGCCAAATACTTTTTTGCCCCATTATATATATATATATATATATATATATCATGTGATGATAGAAAAATGTCTATCATTTTATATTGTCCTCTGTTGTTTGCTGTTTTATGTTACAAATCACACTCTTTACTGCAGTATTTGTCCTCATTTGGACGATGCTTTGCAGCTTATGCAGCACCATAGGTCAGAATCATGATCAGTTAACATAACTGCCAGTTATCTTTCATATCATAATTAATGTGAAGACATGAAAGTGCACAGTGAGCTGGAGTAAGAACCTGGTGCTGGTGCCCAGAATTCTGTTTCTGAATTGAATTGTCACATGCTAACCCTTTGTTTTAGATTAGTCCTGCTGCCTTCACTTTTTGTTGATTAAGTCTGCAATTTTCCTCATTATGCTTATGTTTATCTCTTGGGAGAGAAAATGGACTGTTCATCTCTGTGGTTATGACCTTGTTAAATTTGCAGGAAGAATGTTTATTATAAATATGTTAAAGTGCCAAAGAGGGCAAATGATGTCCTGAGATTGATACAGTATTTGTTTATGGTCGTTTTAAGGTTTGCCTTTAGAGTAATCTGGACAGGGCGTTAGGTGTTTAGGTGTTACATACTAGTTGAAGAAGAAGAACTTGAAACAAATGAAACACACACACACACACATATCCACAGCTTTACCACTCTGATTGTGTGACTGCTCACTGAGTGCCGTTTATTCAACCAGCCTGTAACCGAAATTAGATCAGTAAATTAAAGCAGAGATTGTCCAGTGATGCACACATACATACACACAAGCACACTGAACAAGAGGCTGCTGAAATATAGATGACTTGTGCAGTATCAGGCAGTGGCTGCAGTAACATCAGGCTTTTCTAGATCCCTGCAGAGAGACAGATACCAAGACTAAGCCAGATAGAGCCATTATCAGGATGGATCTATTTTTAAGGGGATGTATCCATGTGTCCAGCCACGACCAGTCACATTCTGGGCCTCGTTACTGCTGCTCAGTTAATCGTGGAATTCTCAGCATAGCAGTCTGTAAGTTAAATAAATATTAGACGTCATAGAGAAAGGTAGGAATCTTACATTTCAGCATGTAGTAATAATAATAATAATAATAACTGATACTTAATCCTTGGATAAAAAAAATTTGTGGACAGGCAGCCCCTTTAAGGCCGTCTTGTCCAGGGAAACATTGACATGTGGCCAGGAATCAATCAAAACCTGCAGCTACCCTGTACAGGGATGTATTTGCAGGTCATCACCCCTGCATTTGTGTGTTTTCTTCTGTCTAATTAAGATAAGCTAAATGCTATTTTCTGCATTAAATTCAGACTAATAAAACCTCAGCCCGATGGAAGGTGCTGGCCCGTGTCTGCTAATGAGCGCAGTAATGGCCAGAGGAATACAGTAGGACAAATATGATGTTAAATGAGAAAGAAATACACAGATAAAGTAGGAAGAGAGTCGTAAGTCAGTACTCCCAAGTGGCAAGCAACATTTCTTTTTTACAAATAATTATTTTTTCGAAGCAGAAAGTATGCTACGAAAAATAAAATTGTATTTTCTTAGTCACTGAATGTGAAGATGGAGCAGTGTGTGCTTTATAAATGTGTGTGTTTGTATTTGCAGAAACTAGACAAAAAATACACTTCTGGGTGTAGATCCAGAAAGATCCAGATTTTTTTTTATCCTACTTCTAATGAGCCTTGAATAAGTCTCGGACGGAAAATGAGACAGAGGAGGGAGCGTGTCTCCAGATGTTGAACAGCCGGCCATTAGTGGCAGTAGCAACAGTCTTGGCCTGGCTGAGATGTGATGATCCAGCACAACACTAATCCCCCCCCCCACCCCACACACACACACACACACATTCATACGCTCGTCCTCAGGGAAGAGATACCATCCTCCCAGAGGAGTAGCACCACCACCTGCAGCAGCTGTGAGACACACCCTCTCTTACGAACACAAGTGTGTGCGCACAAACTTTTCAATGTGGCATGCCCAGAAGCATGTACACAAATAGCAACAGATGCAACACACAAACATATTCTGGTACATACACACACATGCAAATCAAGCCACACACATATACATGACACGTTACATGAACATTCTGGCCAAGAAGTATTTGGACAGTGATAGAGTTTTTGATTTTGCCTTTATACAACACCCACCACAATGGATTTGACATAAAACAATCACGATGTGATTGAAGTGTAGACATTCAGCTTCACAAAAATATGGCATTTACCATTTGGGAATTACAGCCATTTTAGTACCGCCATTTTCAGGGGCTCAAAAGTATTTGGATGACGTGACACAATTCCAAATACAACCATAACTTGTAATATTTGCATGAAAATCCGTCATTGTCCAAGTACTTCTGAACCTAACTGTATATATTTTGTGAACACAGACAAATAAGAAATAAAAAAAGGTGCAGTAGCAGTTTTTTGATTCATTGATTATCATTTTATAACCCTCCCTTAACATTATGTGCAGTTTACACTACCTGTGGCTGTTCACCACACTAAATTCATATTTATTTTGAGACAATATTTCCTTTGTTTCAGACAGAGGTAGAAAAAAGAAGCTTTTTAGCTGCTGATCAGGATTTTGTCAGCTCAGTGGTTGAAAATGCTGTTAGCAGTTGACTTGTTAATGTTTAGGGAACTAGTAGAGAATGTGAGTCTGTATGAGAATGATAAAAGACAAAGTGCATGATGGAATCATGAGGGAGAATTAAGCACCAAGGATGGGAAGTGTGAGAATGTTAAATAGATAAAAGAAAGGAAAGGAAGAATGAGTGAAAGGATTGCGCTCCACTTTACATTAGGTACAGTATGAGCACAGATCAAACTTAAATCCAATTACTCCTTGCCTGTTTTCCTGGTTTGAGGCCAGCATGCTCTAATTGTGCTGAATGAGGTGATCAGAGCCCAACTCATGCTGATCCAAACACACGCACACGTTCTAAGATCTTAATTCATTTAATTTATCTACCAGTTTAATTCACCGTGCTTCTCAGTTCACCCCAGCACTCAGAGCTTGTGCTGCACTTTTTTCTTGTTGGAATCAATTACAGTAGTAACAGTCACACTGCAACACCGCTCTTGATTGTAATTGCTCCAATAAATTGTGGTTAATTTTTCTATTACACAGAAATATAGCTTGATTAGTGTTGGGTCTAGGTTTGTTGATTGTGGAGACACTGAAACTGAACAAGGGTAGGAGTTGGAACACAGCTACAGATTGTGTCTTTATAGCAATTATTCCCCTCCCCACACTCACTTATTCTTCAGCCACACTTGTGTTTCTGTTCTTTCTGACACTGACTTAAGCCTTTTTAACAGTTGTTTAACTTTTAGAAGCACATTTGTTCCAATGGGACATGATTACTAATAATTAGCAGCTTTAAGTAGTACGACACATGTAGGTCTCCAAGAGAGTTAAAATATAAAACTGTATATGTTGCTGCCAGTTTGTCTGAAGGGAAAGTTTTACTAAATATTACAGTTAATATCATCTGTGGACTTTGGGGTCCTTATGTACAGATAGCACTGCAAATCAATACAAATAAATGCATATATAGACACAAGTAAACATAAGCAGTGTGGTTTACATTACATTTCCAGAAAAAGTCTGTAACTATACATTGAGAATATTTCTGTCACACAATTGTACATGTACAATCACTGCAACTACAGAGTTGTGTTGAAGTGTAGTCATCAGTGTTGAGCTGAGCTGCTGATGCCAGCAAGAATGCTGCTGTTCCAATTGCAATTAAGCCTCCCGTCCTAGGGAGTCTGGACCTGAAGTTCAAACTTGCCAAGTTTGAAATTCCAAGTAGAGGAATACAATGTTGATGTACTCTGCACTGAGAAACGCGTTAAGACGCCAGCAAATATTTATAGTTTAGATGCTAGAGCAGGTCAAGGGTATTTGGTGAAGTTAATCATAATTAATTACTCATCCCATAAACATTGCGTTTGTGACTAGTGAAAACCCTGCATCCCCTAAATTTCACTCTTCTCTAAATGTCACTCTTGTTTTACCTTAACCACAATAACTGCATCTAGTGGGGTTTCCATGTGAATTTATTGTGACTGCAAGAACTTTCCCTTGGCATTAATAA
This sequence comes from Sandelia bainsii, assembly GCA_032362345.1. Classification (NCBI taxonomy): domain Eukaryota; kingdom Metazoa; phylum Chordata; class Actinopteri; order Anabantiformes; family Anabantidae; genus Sandelia; species Sandelia bainsii. The sequence continues at coordinate 4,083,005 of JAUMHL010000012.1, forward strand.
TGTATCTTTCTACTTTTATCTGTTCATCTCTTAGTCTCGAACAGAGGCCAAGATTAACATCTACCAAATATGTAGATAGACGTGAGAGTCCAAAGAAGGAGGAAGAAAGCATCTGCTCATAAAGCTAACCATAGAAGCTCATTTGTGAAGCACAGTGGAGGCAGTGTCATGACTTGGCCTCGCACGGCTGCGTCTGGAACAGGCTCACTTATCTTTATTGATGATGGTAGCAGCAGGATGAATGTCTGCCCGTTTACAGAGAAATGCATCCAAACTAATTGGGAGTTACAATGGATTTGAAGTTTTATTTACTTTTATTCACTTATTTACGTTTATTTACAAAAATTGTCTGTTCTGATACTTTATGTTCTATGTCTTATTTGTTTAATACCAGAACATAAAAGCTTAAATTGTTTCATATCCATCTTTTGATCTTAAACCCAATGGCTCCAGTGTAGCAAATACAAATGGCTTGGCCTCTTTGTTCCAGTACTATTGGTGAAGACTATAAATATGGCATCTAGAACACTTAATAGACAGAGATGGCGAATTGCAACAGACTTACTGAGAATATTTTTCCTCAAAGAGGATTAAACGCAAACTTAAACTGCTGCTACTAGTAATGATGTCTGCGTTAGATATCAACCTCTGCATTTGTTGTAGAAATTAGTAGATTTTCTTTCCATTTGGATTCAAAACTCATCTTAAAATTGTTCTGGTAAAGCAACAAAGTATCTTGGCAATAATTTTAGCAGCCTATCAAAGGTTGACTTAATGTCTACTAAAGATGTACGTGTGAGCTCTTTTTTTGAGTTGATTAATATTTTTTAAGGACTATAATTCTCGTTGTGATTTCCTGTCATTTTTAGCCTGAATGCCACTTGTCAGCGCTACTTTAATCAGTCACAATTTTGTGTTTGCCCCCCAAAATATTGTTCGCCTATGTCTTTGTGTCAGCATTGAACTGTTAGTCAGACAGTTACAGAAAGCAGTGAGTTTTGCTGTCTGTCTCTGGGGTGCTCTTAACTATGGAAACTCAGTGGATGTGATAGGGAAAGGTGGCGGTGGCAAGTTAAGGAGAACCACAAGATGCTTGCGATAATGAAAGATGCAAGAAGAACTAAAGATATTACAGGGATACGTCTATTCCTTCTATGTCTCTCCATTCCCTGGAGAGTAGAGTGACTAGAGCAGAACAGAGTGCAATAGGTGATACATATTGTAGGAAGGGAGAAGGAAGGGAGGAACATGGTCCTTAAGAGGAGAGAGAATCATTTCTGAAAGCATCTGTGGAGGGAGGCCCCTAACGAGACCTCAGAGACGTGGGAAGAGTTAGCGGGGTGACAGAGAGAGCAAGAAGACTGAGAGAAGGAGGGGTAAGGGTGGTGATAGAGAGCCTAGTCAGAGGCTAACTAGGTCTGGCAACAACACAGTGCAGTAGAGGATTAGAGCTAGACAGTTTCACAGTCCTCCTCTGTGACCGCTGACTTTCTTCACTCCAATCTATCTTCTTACCCTCCCCTCCATCACAATCCCTTTGTCGGCTCATCAAATGCTGCACGTGCATGTATTTGTGTGTATGTAGTGTAGTGTGTGAGGATCTGATTGTTAATTACCTGCTTATCCCAGTAACCAGTCAGAACTTTAAGAGCTGATCATTAAATGTAAGGTGACATTTTTATACATATAAGAAAACAATGTTTCAAGAACTTTGTAATATTGTCGCCAAAGGCTCAGAAGAGAGGGAAGAGGAAAGGAGCCACACTAAAATGGGACGTGGGCTACTGCACAGCTGACTTCCTCCACAGTTTGATGTAACAGCCCTTATGTTCCAACCCGTAATACTTGGAGATGTAGCATAACTACTAAGTTTCTTTACCCCTGCCTTAGTTTACAGTTTGCTGTGATGAGTTGGAAAGAAAGTGGAATTTTTTAATCTTATTTCCAATTCTAACCTGCTGTGTGACTAAGAGCTAATGAAACACCTCTCGTGGAGTCCAGCAGTCTTTAATCTCACATACAGTCACCAGTGGTCCTCAGGGGTCGTTGGTGTTCATTGGCGTTTTGGCAGATTGTGACTCTGACTGTACAACTATGAGCATCTGAAACAGGAGCCAAGGTCTTTGGTGTTATGAGATCTATAGCAATGTAGTGTTTTATTTTTTGAAAATATGAAAACAGGTTTTATTAAAACTTTCCAGTCAGTACTTTCATAGCGTAGGTTTATATTCACGTACAGCAAAGGCTTTTACAAGTTGAGCTTTTAATGGGAGAATAACATCTCCCATTGAACCTACCATACTTGGCTTAACACACCAAGGTAAGTCACATGACAGACTTCTATAAAAGGCATTTATTTATTTATTTGAAATGTCAGTTGGATTTTGAATGAGGTTTTCTTACTTCTGAAATGCAACCAGAAAGTTCTGCTTTCACATTTTTTACATTCTTATCATTTTTAATGGGTATGTAATGAGCCGAAAGACCAGAAAGTTTTCTGACAAGGTGGTAGTTGTCGGTACTGTACGTAGGTTACCTGGGTGATGATGTCAGTTGAGGGTTAGTGTAGTACCTGTTGATGTGTCCTATCATTTACTGGGATATTTCCAGACATTTACCTCTGGCCTCATTGCTCACATGTCAGATTTCATCTCCTTAACATTTTGAGCTCGAAATGACTTTTATGACTTGACCAGATGCGAATTCCCTTTCATCTAAAAACTCAACATAAGCTGATGAAGTACTGTGTAGGTGTCGGGATCTGACTGAAGAGGGGAGGCTGTTAGTTCTACTCAGACACCAAGGCTTCCTCACATGTCGCTGCAGACACTGATGATTTAGTGGCGAGTGGCCTGTAGAGACTGTCAGCAGCTGCAGACTGACGCCCAGCGTGACAAAGAACAGAGCACACTGCTGGAACAGGCCAGCCTACTCAGGTCGGAAGACACACAGGGTTTTATAAAAATTTGTAACCCGTAAGCGCAAACAAAATGCAAAATAGTAACACAAAAATACATGAAAATTGCAATGAAGTTGTGAAAAGAAGTCAGATAACAACACTCAGTGAATGTTAAGTTGACACCAAATGATTTGCTATATTCCTGTAATGTTTGTAGTTTAGACACCGAGTTGTCATGGTGACTGAGCAGGTTCCTTCATGACAGTGAGAATGTTTTGTGTTTAAAGGATGGAGGAAGTCAATCTCATTACGCTTAGCTACACACGGTGCTGTCCGTCTACCTCGGGTACTACATAGTATGTTTCGTTCTTTCTCTCAGTTTGTGTGAACATGTGTGCGGGGTTGTTTTACTCTGTAGCAGTAGAGTACTGTATGCTTGAGGGGAGGTGAATGTGTTTGTTTGGGCTGATTGAATTAACCTTTTTCTACTCAATTATTTTCATCTCTACGTTTGAAGTAGAGTGGGGCGATCTCTCTCTGACGCTCTCATGTCTGTCCTTTGCAGAAAATGTACATGGTGTTAATGAAGTTGGTGTCAAGTTTCTAATAGTTTTCCATTTTCATATTTATTTTTATTTAGATCATATTTTTGGATTCGGTAGAATTCAATTTAGGATTTATTCATTTAGTTTAGCTTATTTTGTGGACTCGATTACACTTGTTAACATGTGTTATACATGTAAAAACAACCCTGTTAATATGCTTAATGAATGTCAATTTATATACCTCTTTCACAATTTATTTGCCACTCTGCATTGCACTTTGCACAATTTTCAGCACAATACAGGACTTGATGTACACAGCATTAAATTCTGGGCAAAGAGTTGATCATCCACTCATCTGATGGTTTCAAACTGTCTTAATATCTGCTGCTTGCTGGATTTACTGCTGATGGTGTCCTTGTTGCTCTTGTGAACGCAGTATCTCAAGAATGGCTCGACAGAATTTCTTCAAATTTGGCACAAACATCCACTTGAACTCAGTGATAAAGTGATTAGGTATTGGTGCTGGACAGATGTGCATGTAAACTACAACTTCACTGGTTGGCAGAGTCAGTGCAGCAATTTATTAAAATTTTATTTCAGTTCATTTTTAGCTGCATTATTAGTTTCAGTTTTATTCTTTTTTTATGTAAATCATTTTATTTTAGTTTACAAAAATGCTTCAAAACCAATAGTTTTAGTTTACAATAATAACTCTGGGTGGTGTAGACGGATGACTGATAATGTGTGGCCATGTCGCATTACCGCTGTCTGTTTCCCATTTAAGTGTCCGAGTATGTATGCGTGTGCCTGTCCAGATGTCAGGTTGAGCAGGTTCTCTCATGTCAGTGTGTAAATCTGTGTGAGAGAGACAAAACAACAAAATGACAAGGATGGAGAAAGTAAATCTCCTCATGGTTAGCTGCACACGGTGCTGTTCACAGCCACTGTCATCACTCTTCTTCAGGTATGACAGCGGCTCTTACAAATGTGCGTTTGTTATGTTCATCATGTTTCTTTGGCTCTACCTCGCTGACAGAGGTTGGCCCGTAAGTCACCAGATGGGATAGAAACCGAGGGGAAGGAAAACATTAAAATGCTTCTGGAAGGTGTGTGTGTTTGTGTGTCACTGTCAGCACAGGTACACTGTGTTCTTTTTAAGTGTCTGAGCTCGACTGGTTTGGCGGAGTGAGAGAAGGCGAGTGGGAAGGAGCTGTCAGTGTAGGGACATTTAACGGGTGGGAGTTGTGTGTCTGTGTTGATGTGTGTTTGTTTCAGGGTTGCCCAGTGTATGAAGGGATTAACCCTGTGGGAGTTGGAGACTGTGCTCTCATGTGCAGCCAACTGTGCTGTCTGCTACAGCTTTGCGCGCATACACACACACACACACACACATATTTTGCATTACACAGAGCCCAAGACCACACACTTTGCATCCACTTCATCACATTCATAGACTTGTATATACATTCACACATAATCTGTCTCCCTGTTTCTCTCTGCTGCTGTGTTTCTCCGTCACCCTCTCTCTTCCATGGAGTGTGTGCAGATAGTGTTGTTGTGACACAGACAGACTACAGGGTGACCTTTAAGTTGCGGGTGTGTGGCTGGATGTGGTCTGGGCACCGGGAGGCACTGCATGAAGTTGACAACCAAAAGGAAGAGGCAAGACTGAGAGGACTAGGTTCAACTTGGCAAGGAAATCCTCCTCCTGTCTCCATAGCAACAGTCACACCATTATAACCACATTCCATCACACTCTGTTACAGTCTTCCCCCGTGTGTGTGTGTGTGTGTGTGTGCGTGCACGCCTTAGTACCTAAAATGTTTATAGGCAACCATCTACAGTGTTCTCTGTAAATCCATAGCTTCATGTGTTTAAAAAAATATTTTTGCTTTGAGCTATGTCACTTGAGTAGAGAATAAGATAAGATAGAGCAGCATCACTTGATCATCCCCTAAGGGGGTCATTTTTCTCAGACCTTACATTTAGTAATAGAAACAGAAATACCTCACCACTGCCGAGACAGTGTTCAGTGGCAGGAGACGGGCATTGATAGGTTCTTGGCATTAGATGTGCAGATGGCTACCGGCACAAATGAGCATCTAAATGGCTGAGTGGAACACTTGGGGCTCATTGAGGCAGCTGTTTAATACGAACACGCAGCTCATAGAGGCAGGATGGAGAGGATGGGAACCGTTCTGCATGACGGCCTGGCTCGTAGACCTGAAGAGGAAAGAGGAGGACTGAAAAATCTAATGGACAATGTGTAATGGCCAAGGTTAGATTGAGGGTGAAGGCAGGAACATGCTGAATTAGTGGTACCTGAGAAACCCCCACATCCTTATAGCCTTGTAGCCACATGGCTTGTTTGAGTGCGGTCGTGCTGCATGAATTGGACTATAGTTATTGGGGACCACAAAGTGATGTGGTTATTTAATCTAGAATAGTGATGGGTAACGAAACAAAAATACAAAACCAAGTTTAAGTACAGATGCTAAAACATAGTGATACTTAGGTCACATTAGCAACTGTGTAAGGCTGTACCTACTGTAGGCTCATCAGTGGATGGTATGTTAACATTATCATGCTTACAAACATATTGATAACACAAGATCTTTACCATCTCAGCAGCAGCATGAGTAAGAATTATTAGACATATTCAACAAATATTGAGATGGCAGCTGATACTTGACCTTGGAAACAGCAGTTGACAAAACAAACTAGACTCAGAATTCACTCGACTTACTAAATCATAAGGTTGTCATCAGTAAGTTTATCTGTCTGGAGTTTCATTATAGCCACTGTCACATACAGCAGATTTAAAAGTATGTACGTATAGTGCAAGGTGTGTTGAAATTATACATGTTTCCTTTATCAGTATTTGTGTACCCTGTGATGCATTATACATGACCTTCAGCCAATGTGACAAACATGTCATACTTCTCTAGCAGACCCAGCACCTGGGAGGAGATCCTTCACTGAACCTTACTCCTCCTTCTGTCTTCCTGTCTCTTCCTCCTCACGCTCCTTTTATCACTCTGTCTGTGCTCGTGGGTTATGTTGTCATTTCTCGCTCTGTTGTGAACCAGGTGCCGGGCCAGGAGGAATGGACATTTGTTTGACAGGAAACTGCCTTAGGGACAGACAGGGCAGCCCTCTTTAACTTTGCTCGGCTGCCTGCCCAGGAGCACCAGTTCACACACCAACTCAATACAAACCAGTGTAAAGACAGGTCGTCTCTTTCCATCCTCTTTTCTTGTCACTTTTACACACACTTACACACTTTGTCAATAAATTCATGTAGATTTTTTAAATGATTTGTTTTTTTTATTCCGTTTTTTGGATGTGATAGGGCAACACTGCATCAGTGCACTTTTTTAGTTAGGAATCACTTCTGCTGCAGGCAGAACACGTGAACCACATATGCATCCACTCACACTAGTGCCTTTTCGCTAGTGTGGGCATGAGACCAAGGCAGCCGCTGAACTACGACTGAATGTGTTATTTTTAGGAGGTTTTTGTTTTTTCAGCTTTAGCTTTAGCTTTATTTAGCTTCACTTGAAAAATGTGAATACACTGACTACCCTCCCTTTGACATTAGCCTTCATCCTTGGCAACTGGGCTGCTGATAAACAAAGACAGGAAACATGAAATTGACAATGTGACATTAACTGACATATAAACATGACCCCCATTTTCTTTCATTTTGTTCGTCTTTGGCAGGTCTTGATGCTCGTTGATGGCAGTGCAGACAGTTACTTGTGCCAGCGCCTGCCCGTCCTGTCCCCCATGTCCCAGCAGGGTGGTGTCGCCACAGCATACGTCTGCAAGGACTTTACCTGCTCTCTTCCTGTGACTGACCCCCAGGAACTACGTAGACTTCTGCTGGATGTGAACATAAAGATGCCAACAGAATGATGACTGAAGAACTTAACTGAGGTTTAACAACAGGATCCTAATCTTCAAAGTCTACACTCTTCCAATAGGCAGTCCTGTCTTATGTTTGGTGTTTTTGGCTAATCTGGCTTAAGTATGAAAATATACTATAATATTTATCAGGTAGAAAGACTTGAATTGTGTGCTGAATTGGTAAAAGTAGTTACTATGACGTGACTGGGACCAGATCTGTAACTCCAGCCTATTTTTTATTAGCAAGACCAGCAAAGTATTACCTCAAATATCAACGCAAGCTTTAGCTCAGCAGGCTTATTGTGACAGTTTGTCAGCGGAGCTAAGTTGAAATGCAGGTGTACAGCTGTCCTTTTAAAGAACGACGCACAGCAGCAGTAGCAGCTCACTGCAAATATGTAGCACTTGTGCAAAATGTTAGCTGAGAAACAAACTACAGACCTTTAATAGACTGTAACCCAGGAACACTTGGGTGAATAGGACTGACAGTATTTTGCAGATGAACCAATCTGCACTGTTGTACTCTCCTCTCCCAGTGTTCCTGCTCCTGCATTCATGTCACATGGATGTGACAGTGGAGGCCAGCATGGCCTTGATTGTGTTTGAGTGCATAAATAAGGTTGGTTTGCAGCTGTACATAAATTTTCAAAGTTTATTGTGTGTGTGTGTGTGTGTGTGTGTGTGTATATGACTTAATTGGTAGTAACCTCAGAGTGAATGAGCTGCTCTCCAACAACCCTCTGTTTACCATCTGCTCTCAACCTCATTTATTTGTCTATTATCTCGGATCCAACGAGAGAGGATTCTTCTCCACTGCTGCAGAGACTCTGGGCTTTTATCTTGAGGTTTGGACAACAAGAATTCACAGCATGTATACGCACAACCCTGAATAATAAAGATATTTCTATCATAAGCATTGTCCATTTCATTTGTGGAATGGATGCTGTTGTTACGCTGCCCAACTGTTATCCTGCAACAAGGCTTTATTATTTATTGGGGTTACTCTACTGCACTTTAAACATCAGTTTGATTTCAGATTCTCTTTTCTTTTTTTTGCTTTGAAACTAGGAATAATAGAGTAAATGCCAGGATTAATTGTAACATTTTTATGATGGCTGCTTTCTCTCAGGCAAAGATAGGAAAACTCCAGCCGGAATGTAAGTGAATTTATCCCAGCGGTTTGCCTTCCTCTTTTGTAATATACGCACTGTTGTGTATCCATCGTCTTTCCTCCCAGCAGACTGGATAAAGGTACTGTAAACTCTGCGTGACTGTGTTGTAGTGGGAGATGGTGTAAGTAAGTAAGGGGCGGCATGATAGCTCAGTGGGTAGAGCAGTCGTCTTCCAACCCAAGGGTTAGCGGTTCGATTCTCAGTCCCAG
>JAUMHL010000012.1:4091838-4106729 GCA_032362345.1 Sandelia bainsii
AGCGCTGACACAGGTCTAGCAGCTGTCCAAACAACAATTTCCCCAAGGGGATCAATAAAGTATTCATTATTATTAAAGGTTTTTTGTATTTACTTGGGTTGAATTTTTAAATGATGATTTATTTTAATGGAGGGGGAAAAAAAGCTGTCCAAACCTGTCTGGCACTATGTGTAATTGGCCCTTAAACCTGGTGGCAATAACTGCAATCAAGGGATTGCGATAACTTGCAATGAGACTTTTTGGAATTGTGGCCCACTCTTCTTATTGTAGAATTTTTTTTTTTATTCAGCCACATTGGAGGGTGCCACAGCATCTCAATTGGACTTAAGTCCAGACTTTGACTAGGCCACTCCAAAACCTTAATTTTGTTAGCTTTTTTTCAAGCCATTCAGAGGGGGATTTGCTGGTGGGTTTCGGATCATCGTCCTGCTGCATAACCTAAGTATGCTTGAACTTGAGGTCTCTGACTGTTGAGTGCAGAATTCATGGCTCCATCAATCACAGCAAGTCGTTCAGGTCCTGAAGCTCCAAAGCAGCCACAGACCATCACACTACCACCACCATGTCTGACTGTTGGTATAATCTTTTTATGAAATGTTGTTAGTTTTAAGCCAGATGGTAACGGGACACACACCTTCCAAAAGGTTCAACTTTTGTCTCATCAGTCCACAGAAAATGTTCCCAAGATGTTTTTTGGCAAATGTGAGACGAGCTTTTGACAATTACTTTTTCACATAGGGGCAGACAGGTTTGGACATCTTTCTTCCCTTATTCCCTATTTACTTAGGTTAACTTTGTGTAACATAACAATTTGATTGACGATCTGAATCATTTAAGTGTGACAAATATGCAAAAAATAAATAAATGTAAATCAGGAAGGGGCAAATACTTGCTTCTCTTTCTCTTTCTCTACTTTTGTTGGCCAGTGCCACCTCCCCCTCCGTCCTTCTTTTCAGATCTGGCAAGGGCCTTGTCGCCTGAAGAACGAGGGAAGTCATTTTGGCAGACGGCTGCTTCTGTAGAAGAACAAGAAATTGCCATGAGAGGAAAACAGAATAGGGTGGAGGAATATGAGGCGCAGAGACAGACAGGGATAGAAAGACACAGGGAAAGGGATCAGTCTGTTCCATTTTAGCTCCATCATGTCCCAAAGTCACTTTTCTTAACCTGTCAGATTGGGAACAGTCACAATGTTTGTCACTTTGGGGCCCCTTTTTATGTATTTCTGCCAAATGCCTCTGTGCACCTAATCTCCTCTTTCGTCCATTGGTGTCTCACCCTATCACCTTCTACTAGTTTTTTTGCAGACACATTAATCTCTACCGCTGCTGTGCCTTAGCCCTGTATGCATGTTAATGCCACTGTTCTCACATTTATTTAATCTTTTCACGCGCACACACATACGTGCCCCATTTATTATCCTCCTCCCTTCTTACATTTCACTCCTCTCATTAATATTCTGCACTAATTGATTTGGTGAGCTGCACAAGCAAAATTTTAATTAGCGCTGAGATCAGTTGTTGACCTCGTCCAACCTTTTAACCCGCTAATTATGGAGCTGCAATGCATATGTGCCACTGATCAGTTATGATATTGATTATAACTTTGTGTAGCAGTGTAACAGGCAAACATAGTTAGTCAAATTAAAGGGCACAAGATACAGTAATAAAATGAAGTGTTATACTAGGTAAAATGATTGAAAAAAACAACATTAAATAAAACATCTAATAGTCATACAAATCACTTAAAAGCCAGTCTAAGAATGTGTGTTTTTAGCCAATGCTCAAAGAAAAATGCAGAAGTACCAGTGTTGATTGTGAGTAGCTTTTAATATCAGTTTAGGTGGCAAGACAGAAAATGTACACTCAAGGTAATTCTGCTGACCTAAGTGTGCATCCCTGTATATATGAGCTGAGTAGGTCAGAAATTATAAATAAAATCGTGGATATTGTATTAAAGCGCCCAATCTCAGCTTCCAGTAGATTTACATCTATATAGCTCTTTCAAGACATTGTGTTTTTATGGGTTAATTTTTTATTCTGGGGCACCATTGATACAAGATTATATGATTTTCAAGTTTAAAAAGTACAAATACATATTGTAATACAGTTTGTTTGATGATCTGAATTTAAGTGTGACAAATATGCAAAAAAAAAAAGTTTTTTCACAGCACTGTATATGAATTCCAACATTTTGTTTCATAATGCCCAATCTGATCTAGACTTTTTCACAGCACTGTATGATGTAATGAGATTATTCAGTGTATGTTTGCGTCATGATTTTTCCGATTTTAGGTGGGAACACTATTGAGTCATGCCACAGTGTGTGTGGACAGTATATGTCTTTGTTTTGGATGAAAGCAGGTAGGTCTGTAAAGCCAGGATAACTAATGGTGTATGTGTGTGTGCTATTGTGTCTGTTATCAGATATGGCTGGTGTGTTTCACTCTGTCTGTGTGATAATGAGGCCACAGGGGGCTGAGAGAGCAGCGACATACTTACTTTTAGTATGAATTTAGAGGCAGAGAAGGAGGGCTGGAGGGAGCAGGGTCATGGATGCTTTTATTCTTATCTTCTATCAACAAGCTCAAAAACCAGATACATCTTTGGAAATGTTTGAAAAGCAAAATTCTCTTTAGTGATAAAAAAAAAAAAAACCCTGTGTATTTGTGAAAACGGTTAATATATCTGAGGGATGTAATCACAGCCGTGGCAGAGTGTGTGTGTGTGTGTGTGTGTGGTAGTGTGCGAGTTAAGAATAGGTGTCCCACCACCAGTGCCCTTCTGATAAACCCAAGAAACTCCTAGAGAAAAATCAATACTTTGCTCATCAGCCCAGGCATGCAGCTTTGAGATTACACACAGACACACACAGACACACACTGACACACATTATACAGACAGAAGAGTCCTGGGAATCTTGATGTACCATAGAGTATCTCCCCAACGTAAGTGGTGGTGTTGATCTGGTATGATTTCAAAACAGTGATATAATATTTTTTTTAAGCAGTAACTGTTGTATGTTTGGATCAGACCTCACAGCTTTAGGGCACCACGATCACCTCATTTCTTATTAATGGAGTAAAATTGAGTGGCTGTTTAATTAGCCATAAAGATTTAAAGGGTTGAAGGTTGATTTTGCTCATGCTTCCATATATTATTAGTTAAAATCTTGAAACAGCATTTCAACTTATTAAAAAAAAGTGTGATATGTCACTGATTTCCCCCCTTTTCTAATGCCAAACAAGGGTACTGGTATTGAAACCTGCATGAAGTACGGTTTATCATAATTTCCAGGGAGATGCTGGGAATGATCATTTAGAGGCTGTTGTTGTGGGAGGAAGTGATGAAGATCAAGAAAAATGCAGCCTATCCACATTTATCATAACTCTGGAGTCAGTGGGAAGGATGGAAACCAACATAGAATGGTGACAAATGGCTAGAAATCGACACGTTTCCACTACAAAGCTTCATATAGTTCAAGGCATTAAAACAGTATGTTGGTGTATTTCTACTTTACTTTACTTTGCTTGGCAGACGCTTTTATCCAAAGCGACTTACAAGGAGCTAGCGCTGAGTGTCTTGCTCAAGGACACACCTGGTATGGGGGATGGGCTGGGATTCTACTGTATGTTTGTCACCCTATTTGTCACTCTCCTAACCTCTATGTCTTTCCCCCTTCTTGCTTTCTTTGTATATGAACATTTCAGTGGGTAGGCAGCAGTGTTGGACCACGGCTCAGACTCCATCAGATGAAGCAGCATGTCAGAAGCAGTCATGAGCGGTGGAGTGCATCCAGCCAGATGTTGTCGGACCAAGTGACAGCCAGGGTGGAGGTGGATAGGTAATAGAGTTGTCATCAGAGTCTAGATGAAAAACTGGATCTTGACATTTCAACACAAACAGTGCACATGCATTCAGCTCCTTAGTTCTCGTTATTTGTAGTTTTAGTTACACATGAATTCTCCAGCATAGAAAACCTGTTCATCAAAGTATTTCCCCAAAGGTAAAACCACTTAAACATCCTTAAACATGCATATTTATCCACAGCTGCAACAATGGCAACATTAGTGCACTGCTTTGGTCCCGACTCAAAAGCCATTGGTTGGATTGCGATGACTTTGTTTATGATGATCATCCATCTCCTTTTCATGCCTTACTTCTCATCTAGCACCACCAGCAAGTCTAAATAGCCAATAGATACAGTTGCAGGTGGAACTTTACATATACTCACTGTGAACATATTTTAATTATTCATTTTTGGGAGCAAAAAGATTGTGCAACAACAACAAACATTTCGCCTCACAGCAAGAGGGACCCAGGTTTGGAACTATGGGTGTATCCCATCTCTCGCCCAGTGACAGCTGGGGTAGGGTCCATCACTCCTGCAACGCTTGAAAGGAAAATGGATGGATGGATGAAATCAGTGGCACACTGCTGAATGTCTCTTTGGTTACTTCAACTTTTGCAGATGCTTTTGGTAGCCATCAACAATCTTATGGCAGAATTTGTGATGGAAATTTAGAATTTAGAGACTATGAGTGTGGTAGAAACCTTGATCTTCTGTGAAGAATGTTTTCTTTCTTATTAGCTTCGTTGGTATCTGTATGCTTTGCCTTTTTCCTAGGTTCATCCTGACCCATGTACTTATATCATTCTCTGTCTTATTGCCATATCAAAGATAGTAGGTTCCACGTAGATAGATTCCAGTGGAGCCCAGACTGACTGTCTCTTTGTTCCTGCACTGTTTCAGGGTCACAACCTCCCACTTGTATGCAGGGCTATAAATGTTTGTTTCACACTATCTATGTGGCTTTTTCACTCTGCAGAGTGCTCCGGCACTCTGTATGACTGTCAGCCTTTCTTTGCAAGGAAATACATCTGTCGATGGGTTTTTATTTCATCTCTCACCACAGTCAAGTATGCTTAATTTTTTCCATAACAATTTGGTGTCAGAAGTGGGATCCTGTGAGCAGTGAGGTCCTGGACCTGACGGCGGTGACTGATCGTCCTGGAGACAAATTGACATCCAGCCCCTACCTCGAACCTTGAGAGATGAGGGGACCGGTTGGAGGGTTTGGACACCTGCCAATGGGATTCTCCATTGGGAAGGGGACCACACGTTGTCCGAAATACGGTGAGAGCTTTGAAATAATTACAGATATGGGGGGAAAAAAAACTGCCTATTATCTGTTCTATCCATTAGTCGCCAAGACCCGTCTCAGTGGAGAGTCCAGAAAGACCAATTGGTACGTGGCTCGCTCACTTGGTCATTCGTCGGATTATGAATAAAGAATTCCCAAGTATAAATTTAAAAAAAAAAAAAAGGAAAAGAAAAATTATCACGTTTTTTTTCCTGATGTACGAGTGAGAGTCCAGAGGGACCAACTGTGTACAGTGGCTTGCTCGCTCGTTCATTGAAAGCAAAAAAAAAAAAAGAAAGAGAAACGTTCATTTTCCGTGCCACGAGTGACAAGTGAAGAAGAGCCTGGGGGGGACCAATTCGTACAGTGGCTTGCTCGCTGTTAAACTAGACTGTAGAGTCCAGAGAGGCCATGAGGGGCACAGAGACTCGCACTCAGTGAGGTGAAAGACTCACATCAGTAAGTCCAGAGTGGTCTGAGCTCTCTTCTTGTCAGAACTGTTTCACCTTAGTTAAATGCATTGGTGCATGGACCCAAATTTTAAGCACAATCCACAAAATTTCAATAAGGTTGAGGTCAGGATTTTGGGAAAGTCGTTCAAAAAACTTAATGTTAACCCGCTTTATCCATTCCACAACCAGCTTTTATGTGTATTTGGGGTCATTGTCCTGTTGGAACACCTTATTGTGTCCATGTTTTAACTGTCTGATGGCTTGAGGTTATAGTCTTTATTAAAACATGTGCAGATGTATGTTGCACAATCATTCTGCTGGAGAAAAGAACAGTTCAAAGAAATAAATGAAAGCCCAATAGTGCTACGTCATGGCTCAGTAAACAGGTGAGGCAAAAATTACATACAGAATACCAGGTTAGAGTTGGAGAGGCAAAGACAGAGTCTGAGTGGCAGGCTGGGCTTGGCAACAAGCAGCAAACAAAGTCTGTGGCAAACAAAACAGAGCAAGAGCAGGTGTTGGAGTCGGGTGAGCTACAGAGGGCGGTAGTTGGGAAGAACAGGTTACAGGACAGGACAAGTGGGAATAGCAGTGGGATGAGAGAAGAGATGGCTGCTGGAAAGGTAAGGAGCAGTAGGAGTGTTATGAATTAGCGTACTGTGAAACCAGTTGTGGTTTAAATGAAATGTTTCGACAACTGTCTGCAAAGGGGTACACAGATTTGTGTGCCGACGATGAGCTGGTAAGGCTGTAACATTTCTTCTAGCACCATCATCTGGTCACAATTTGACTTTGTCCAAATCCTTTAAAACCACTGACATTCCCATCAGCCTCGCTGTGCCGTTTGTGTTTAGTGTGTAGCAAATGTTAGCATGTTAACACAAAGATTGTGAGGTGTTAGCATGCCGATTGTCTCGCTATGAAAAGCTCATGTATAGTATAGTATAAAATATTAGATTTCCATCTCAATGTTTACTTCTTCTGATTTTACAATTCAATTTCAATCTTTCAATCCTTTTGATTTCCCTACATGGGAACTGTATGATCTATTTTCATAATCTTTATCAACTATGTACATTGTTTTACCTTATTTTACAATGCAATGCAGTAGTATGAGCCTGTCATCAAAGCACTGAAATAACATTACAATAGTGAGTTTAACAAATGTTCAAGAAAAGAGTTTTAATTAATAAAAGATTTCATGTTCCTTTATTCTTTCACAAAGCAACACAAACAAGAAATACTCTTTTTAAAATGTCTGTGGAATAGGTGTGTACTAGAGAGCTTGTGCATTTGTCTTGCCTCCCTCATGAACTAATATTGAACCTGACATTTCATGATAGCTGGTTAATAGCAGCCCAGCTCATGTCCTGTCTCTCAGCACAGTGCAGGTGACTCCAGGGGAGAGAAGTAATAATATGTATGTGAGAAGACTGAGTGGAAGATGAGTCAAGAGGTCAGTTATTTAAATTAAGAAAGGGAGAGACTTATATAAGGTGATATATAAGGTGCATTGCCAAATAAAACACTGTATGGATTTTCATTACTGTACTTTAGATTATTATGGTTTTAGTGCTGTCTAGAATACTCACTGTCTTCCTTCTGTGGTAAGACCTTCAGAAGTTCAGTCACTTTGTGTGAACTTTATCACTACCCTTCTGTTGTGTTGCCTTATTCCAGCTACTACACTGCACCGTAAAGCTGCCCAGTAGATACAAACTACCGGAGCGGTAGTTTGTAGAGATATTAATAAATATTTTGTGCAGAGATCCCTCTTCCCTCATGAGAGCTGGAAAAAACCATTTCAGAGCAGTCGCAGCAGTCGATAAAATACAGTGTTAAGCTTAGTGTGTCTCAGATGTGTATTTTTAAATGCCACTTTAGTTTTTATGGAAGCTCATTACTGCCAAAATAAGGAAAAAAAGAAATGGATAAAATGTTAGATCCCACAGCACAGTGTTATGCTGAAGCAATAGTTCAGAATTGTGGTAACTGTTAATGTTAACTCTTGCTAAGAGTGAAGGTTAACAAAGCGAAGTTTTGTGCAATTTACTACAAGAAGTGTGCCACAAGCTAAAATATCAGTCAAAGTGAATAATGCCAACTTGGTAACTTTCTCACTGGATTTGGTGACTTTTAAGATCCATTTAGTGGCCTTCTCTTCAAAATATGCCAAACTACAGATCTATTGACTTGTTGGACAGATCTTAACTCTTTTCTTGGAGAGCTGCTGATACTTCTCATGCTTCCACATGCTCTCATGTGGTTGTGTTCAAGAAATGTTCAAGAATTGTAAAATCCAGTGTGTTCCCAAAATATCTACTGTCTTGTGTCTTGATTCTCTCTATTCATGATGCATCAGTTCCACAGTCTACGTAATAGGTTTTTTTATTATTTAAATTAGCTTCAGATTTATATTTATGAGGTTATGGCAGCTTGAAAAATGACAATGATAAATCCAGTTATAATCTGTTATGATTGCTGTGATTTTTTTTTAAACTTCAAAACTTTGCATTGCATGCAGTAAATAGTGGGTAGGTGCAGTGATGTCATTTTTGCTTTTTAGTTGTGTAAATGGAATAAATGGCATAGATACAACTGCTGATGTGACACATGAAATCCCCCTCTGGGGGATCAGTAAAGTGTCATTTAATCTAATCTTATCATAATGTGTAATTAGTAACGGTGTTGGTTGGTTGATTTTTTTTTACCTTTGGACAGAACCAGGCTAGTAGTTTCACATTTGCCAGTAAATGCTAAGCTGCATTAAGCTAACTTGAGTGGTTTAATAAAACAAGAAGCAAGTAGGAGTAGTATTTGTCAAAATATCAGGTAATTTCTTTAAGGCAAAATGATGAATGTTGCTAAATTTACTAGGCTACTAACTCACTCATCATGATTGTTATTTAATCTTGGCAGTAATGTGCTCTCATTGACTTGATACAGATTGTTTTTGTGACCAGTGCAACAGATTTAGATCAGAAATTTGAGGTCATATAGGCACCACATTCCTGTAGCATCTGGTTTCTTCCAGGTAATTAAGATGTTGTAACTTCGTTATCAACAAACTGCTCTTTGCATTCAAAGCCATTCAAGTATAATTGGTGCTGCAATTAGATGTCTGTCCCATTGAAAATCAAAGTTAACAATGTTTGTAAAAGGAAAACTAAATGTAACTTGGCCTCAATTTTCTGCAAGTCACTTTTAGTATGAGGTAATTGATGTCAGATATTCTCATTCAGCTTGAAAAAGAAGTGTGTCAGTCTCTGTTTTATTTGAATTAGATGAAAAGAAATTCCTACAAGGCCTTGATCAGAATCATTCTGAAGGCACTCCAGCTCTAGCTGTAACCAGGTTGTGATTCACTTTTTTATAGCAAAAACAGATATCTCTTGTATTCCCTTGTAGCTGCTGATGGGCTAAGGAAACAAAGAAGAAAAAGTAGGTGAAGAAACATGAGAGAACGTATCAGTATTTTATCAGCACAACAGAGTGAACACACTTTCCACCCCCCTCTACACTGCTCTTCCCATAGATTTATTACATATTGCCAGGCCTGGTTTATATAGTGGGTAGGAAGGTAACTAGAGCGATGGAGGCTGAGGGGGAAGAAGGGCGACTAGTTCATCATGTTAGCCTAGTTAGATGAAAGCAGAGAGAAAGAGATACTCATTAAATTCTTTGTTCCCCTATGCCCAGCTTCAGATTTCCCCTTTTTCCTTCACAGTTCCTTCCTCTTCCCTCTTACACAGTGTCACAGTTTTGCGTCATGCTTGGCTACAGAAGCATCAGCAGTTGCGCAAGGCAATCCAGTATTTATTGTTTCTGCCATTCATTCTTCTTCTGATTTGGAATCGATATCACCATTGTTGAAAGGTTAAATTTCTCATCACTGATGCCCAGTACGACCAAGATTGGTTTTCCCATTTACTGATCAAGAATACAGGCTGCTGCCAGGGCCACTTCACATAAAGCATCATTCACTACTGTATTTAATATCTTGTTGCAGCCCTGAACAGATCGCTCTTAAAAGGAAGATTTACTCAGTTGGACTTCTAAGTTAAAGGAATATTCCATTAATTCAGTGCCTTGGACCATGAAAGCATGGATTGCACACACAGTAAACCCAAAAATCCATGTCCGTCTTCATGTCCAAGACCTTGACATTTGCTCGACATTTGATGACATTTGTGGACACATGTAAACTGCAGGATTTGAGAGTTTATCAAAAATGGAAGGAGAATAGTGAGAAGCAAATGTCAACAGACTCCAGCCATCTGTTGTTAGGGCTTCAGTACTCACATGAAGGGACACTGTGTTGTTGGTCACTTCTGCTGTGTCAGGGTGCTGTTTTGGGGGTCATTGCAGTCCATTGTTGGTTGTAGTTAGTCTTGTTTGACACAAAACTGAAATTGCTGCTGCTTCTTATTCTGCATGACAGGGTTACATAACATTGGATCTTTAACAGTCAGGGGTACCTGCCTAGGGCACCACTTGCTGGAGGGGGCGCAGTTTCAAGAACTAAAAAAAAAGTCGCTTGCAAATATGGTCAGTCGCGGGTTTTTGAGATTGTTTTCTAAAGTGTAGTTACTTATTTGGGTTTTTCTCAATGTATGAACCCTAATGATTCTCTCCACAATAAAGTGAAATTCAATAGTTTGTCCTTTCACAGCCGGGATCCATCCATAGCCCCGTTTCCTCGGTAACTGCGCCCGCCTGAGCCGGCACGCTTATATTTAGGGGTTACGGTGAGGATGACTGAATCGTAATCTCGCCTACAGCGCCAAAATGAGTCGAGCTGGCTCTGCTGCCTCATTGTTAGACTCTTATTCTCTCTGTTCCCTCAAAAGTCTGCACTATTTTACCAAAGTTGAGCTCAACACAAAAGCATCGCACAAATAAGCAAGGCAAGTACATACTTCTTGCGTAAGGATAGAAGACAGATGGAAACGGGCGTGAAATTAATAAATATTCAAGGAAATAATCAAAAGGATATTCAGCCACGTTTATATAAATAAAACAACTATTGCATGTGTACACACATGTCTGGCATCATTTTTAACTTTTGACTGCTGAAGTAATTTTAACTGTAGAGAAGTTAATGTACCATAGGCTTGCATGCAAGCCCCATACAAGATTCCTTATCAGCTGCAAATCACCTCAGAGCAACATTCCTTTCAAAAGTTCCTCCTACACTGTCAGTGAAATTGCAACCAGCTATGCCTCTGATGGAGAAGATATTAAGAGATTTTATATGACAGATGCTGAGACAGACATTATTGTTAGCATATGGTGCTTCATGATTCAGTCATGAAAGACCAATATAGACTCTCAGCTTTGTCATATTCCCCTAACGGCCTTATAGCTACTCTTCAGACGTATTATGCAACGTTCAGACGGCGCTGCAATAAAGAGAGATGGGGTGCCATGTCCTTCACTTTGGTCCCAACTGAAACATCTCAGTAATTTTGGATTTGGATTGCCATCGATTTTGTTACAGACATTAACAAATTCAAAAATAAGAGGAGAGATCCAGATGTCTTTGATAATCCTTTGACTTTATCTCCAATGATGATGTCCCAACTATACAGAGTAGTTGCAGTAGCTGTACTCAAGGGAGCTTTTTTGAATCTGACAAGCTCTATGGGGGGCACAGGGCTGCAAAGCCAGGTCTCTTTCACAATGAATAGTAGCTATTGCTGGTCCAGCTTCTTAAATTCGTATGTCTAAGTGCTAATCCTGGTAATCCTGGTGGTGTTTAGTAATTATTAGCATGTTAACATTCAATTTGACATGCTAACATGTTAAACTAAATCGTAAACATTACACTTGTTAAATATCAGCATGGTAGTGTTGTCATTGTGTCATCTGACTAATGACGAAACAACTGACACCAGTAACACTGACACCTCATAAAGCTGCTAGCTTGACTGTGCACTCTCAGTTTTGTTGAAAGATAAGGAGTGAAAGGATGGATGGATAATTTTAAATCTGACTTAGTTTAAATAGTTTCTTCTGCCTATATGTGCCAATGAATAATTATGTTAAATAACTACATAATGTGGATAAACTAAAACAGAGAAGATAAAGAGATCAAGGCGAATGGGAACGTGTTAACAATGAACATACTGACTCATCCTGTGATCCTCTCAATTGAAGTTTCTGTTGATAGTTGAACATCCTGTAAAGTCAATATTAGCAGCAAACCACATGAGTATGACCCATTAAGTACACATGATTTCAGTACCTTTCATGTGTCTGTGCAACAATAGGTGGCTTTGCATTTCTCTGAATGCAAACAAACAGCTTCTCATTAAATCTGGGCTCCTCTGTGTTTTACTGTTTTAATTCCTGCTCATACACGTGCAGATAACAAATTTGATATTGTGTGAGCGGTGCGTGGTGGCTAGATGATTTGATTTCTGCTGCGTTTCCATTGACTGTGCCGTACAGCTGGAATAGTTTCTGTAATGAGAAGACATATATGGCAGCTTGCACAGGTAAATTCACTTGGGTTGCCTAGGTTTCAGTGGAGGTTTGTTCATCAGCATCAACAGGATGCAATAATTCAGATTTCAGTGAAAATATCAGTTTGACTCTACATGTTGGAGTTGACAGGTTGTCCTCATATAGAGAGCTGATGTTCTAGTCGAGGTGATCTGTCTTGATCAGCCATAGCACTGGAAATTATGGGAAAATTGGTTTTATGTTGACAGTTTTGACATTGTCGAGAATCTTTAAGCAGTGAACTGTAAAAATAAAAGCTGCACTTTTGGTAGCCTTTTTGACCACAACATTATGAGACATACCATCACTATACAGTAGCAACATCTTATAACATTGTAATTATCTACAACTTGCCTTCTGATCACACAGCAAATGAAAATCACTCTCCTTTTAGTTTTGTCTCTTTGTCTCCACTTGTGCCTGCATGCTCGCTGGGGAAAGTTAACCAAGCATTTTTTTTTTAAAGCTTATTAAAGTCAAAACAATGAGACAAAGACACTAAAACACCACACAGAGCTAAGGCAGTGCAGAGGTGGGTGATAATTCTCTGTAGGTTAGCCACAAGAAGTGACATCTGTCACATTACACACTGTAATTATTTTATTATCAATATACAAAATATTTATTCGTGTAGCTTTAAAAAAAAAACTGGTTTATTACAACTTGAATTACATTTTTTTATTATATCCATAGAATATTATATAATATATTGGTGTGCTTGAGTTATATTATATTTTAGCCAAGCTACATGAAGGTTAGAAACAGCACATAACGCAGCATTCTTTGTGGGAGCTAGTGTTACAACAAGCCTCTCATGCAAAAATAAAATCTGATGTGTGAATATGTAGTCCTTTATAGTACAACCCCAACTGTTTCTGATGTAATTTTCAGGAAAAATAAGTATGGGTAGAAGAAACAAAAACAAAAGATGTGACACATCTGAATGATCCTTTAAATTAATGTTGGTATGTGGGGGTTTCCATTGCTCTACCAAGTTACACAGACATTTAATTTCACCAATATCGAATTGCATAATATGTTTTATTTAATGATGGAATCAAGGCTTAAACTTCAGCAAACGCGTCACATCTGCAAGCTACTTCACAAGCTTCTGGCCCCTTGAAATAAGATTGATAAAGTGGAAGTGGAATTCCTTTTTGATGAGACATCTAAACTCTAAACAGCACTGTGACCACAAGGAACATGGATAAAAGCTGCAGATCATTTTTCTTGTGGACATTTTGCAGCAGAGAGCGAACACTTGCGTGGCTTCTTGTTATTGTCATCGTAACTCTCTCCAGACCATTGAAAAAACCCGAAGGCCAGCCAAATTGTCCCCCCCTACACACACACACACCCCTCTGACTCCCTCTCTCACTACCTCTCTCTCAGGTTAATGAAGTGTGACTGTTCTGACAGGAGAGACCCACTCAGAAAACTCACTGAGGGCCAGGTTACACCCTGCATATTTCCAAAGAAAACACACACACTCAGGCATTCAGGAATATCTCGAATCGGTCTCTCTAGCTTATGGCATCAGTCCTGAGTGTGTGTATGTATGTGTGTTTTATAGGCCTGGGTTTTCAGTGGATTATGGAAATGTTCTCCTACCTACGGTACCACATCTGTTCCCCTGGTACCACTCCCCTCCCTCCCTCTGATCTGCGTCCAGATGACATTCCTGTCTGACCAGCCTCATCACAGTCCCATGATGACTGAGATGGCCTAATTTACATAATAAACTCCTGGAGCTGGAAATGCAGAAACGAAAAGAAATACATTTGAACTTTGGATGCCCATTTGAACTCTGTGAGACCTTATTTTGTTTATCTTTGGTGTGAAAAAGCCACATTTCATTCATTAATTCATTAATTTCATTAAAGTACAGTAGAGTTAAGCAATGTTTGGACAGACTTATATGTATTGGTGAAAGTTAACTTGTGTGATTTTTCTTCTTTCATATTAAGTTTGCCAAATAGTTTATTTTATTTTTTCTTGAAAAAGTACTTTTTTGGTAAGATCAAGCGTAGGGAAGGCATGAGTCCAAAAAGAACAGTGATAAATCAGACCCATCAGAGTACACAACATTAGGTGTGGTCAAATCAGCTATTTTGTACTTTTCTGAAAAGAAAGAATGCACTGCTGAGCTTAGTGGCACCAAAAGCCCCTTTAAGACCACAGAAAACAACTGTGGAAGAGTCATTTTCCTGATGAAGTAAAACTCCTTCACTCTCAACAAGAGTCAGCGTGTGGGAATATTTAGTGCCAGGATCAACAGGTGTCAAAACACACAATGTATTGCTGCATACAGCATATGGGGCTGCGTAGCTGCAGATCATTGCTCATGCCGACCCTTGTCCACCACAGTATTAAAACCACCAAGTGGTGTTAATGTTGTGTCTGTCTAAACGTGAAGATTTTCTTGATTGTTTAATTCCACATCCATTGTGAAGGCAGAGCCAAAATTCTGAGGAGTAATTGCCCAGATGTGCAGACCTGACTGTACTTTAAACTAGTCAGCTTTTAAGAAGTAAGAAAATATACTGAACTTCTCTCTGTAGCTCGGTCTATTTCACTTCCCTTACGAAAAACAAGTATATTCAATTATACTATAAAAGTATACTTTCAGTTAACTTTTTATTAGTGCTGGGCAGCGATTCAAAATTTTAATTGCATGATTTTTCTGCAATTAATAAACAAAATTGCAATAACATTTAGTCTGCAAACACTTTAAACAAATAAGATGGTTTTTATCAGCAGTATTCCCTTTACACAGTAGCAGTTAAATA
>JAUMHL010000012.1:4116083-4130329 GCA_032362345.1 Sandelia bainsii
ATTTGGTGGAATAACCCTGATTTGCAATCACAGCTTTCATGCAGTGGTCTCTTAATTTTTTCCAGAGCTGTATATGAGTGTGTGCAGTCTTTGAAACTCAAAAGATGACGGTGCAACAGAAGACGGCTTTGTAATTTAGAGACACTATGCCACTTAAAACCTACAGAGAACAACTATCTGTTCGGCCTGAGGCTGCATCACTTTCTAAACCAGCTGTGGGTGCTCAGAGAGAGAGCGAGAGAGAGAGAGTATGTGTGTGTATGTGAGAAACAGACGGTCCTGGGAAACATCTTCTCCTAGTGGCCACCAGCATACATGTCAGAGCACTCCTCCAGGACCTGGGTCCCCAAATCTAGTAACATAAATTAAGAAGTGAATCTATGACATTTCATTTTTCTACTTATGATTTACAGCTTTGAGTTTTTGTCTTACTTTGGCTGAATTTCTGTAATGAGCCAGTACTAACTTCATTATTTTCTAATTGGATAGCGGGGCTCCAGGGGCCTCCTGGGTTCCCAAAGGCAAGTCTGGCAGCCCCTCTGCTCACTATGGATAGTTTAATTCCATAGTGGTTTCACTTACCAAACCATTTGTAGAGTACAATAAAATCAGTGCCTAATGAATTCATATTGTGGATTATCTCACAGGCAGTTATATAATACAAATCTCACTGCGAATCAATGTTAAATTGGATTTGTAGGTACAAAATGATCAGGGTCTGGGTTCTGCACTTTAGCTGGCATCTATGGGTTCTTGCCTTTAGATGAAGAACATGTCCATTACATACATCATTTTATATTCGCAGTCAGTGGGAGGCACATTGCACCATGCTGCAACTTTTTCACCTCAAAATTCCCCGTAATAAAGCTCTGCACCAATCACAGCGCAGCGTTGCTGGATGCTATCACTCCCTGGCTTCTCATTGGCGGGCAGTTGAAAATAAGATTCCAGCTGTTTCACCCCCTCCCCTCTACCGCACAATTTAGACCGACATTCAGCTCAGCCAGTGAGGAGTGAGCTCCAAGTCAGGCCGCGCTGTGATTGGCGCAGGGCGGGGAGCAAGAAGTTAGGATCCCCCATCCAGCTGTGTGAGCTTTGCTGATGGACGGAACCGACCGAAAACAGTCTGGAGGAGAACAGAACGGGAGCAGCAGCGCCCGGCCGTTCTTGTGTCCAGCGATGGAGAGGGGAGGTGTTTGTGATATTTAGAAATAGTCAAAGGTTGTCTCTTTGACGCCTGTTTGTGTTCAGCGACGGGATGAACAGCAGCATCTCTGTGGATCTTTAACGCACTGATGCAGGATATGCGCTGAAAACCGCCTGTGGATGCAAGGAAAAGTACGGGATTCTTAATTTGAAGGACGGAAACCGCGGGGAAACGAATCGATTCTTAATTTTCGTTGTTTTTCCTCTTGTGGGGGGCGTTTGTCCATCAGCTCTGCGGAGGAGGAGGGGATCAGAAAGAAGTTTCTGCGCGGTGTTAATATCTGAACAAAAGCTGAGCGCCTCAAAAGTAGACACAAATATCACTGTCGCGTTTTTGTATCTAACCGAGGATGATTATGAAGTGCTACTGAGGCCCCTGGAGAGGCTCGTTGGACATCAGAGACCGGGGCCTGGGCGCACCGCGTCTGTTAAGACGGACCCGCGCAGCAGCGCACCACCTGGAAACTGTAAGGTCCGCCAGACGCACCAAACCCGCAAGAGAGAAAAGACCCTCTCCTTTTTCTTCTCCCCCTGCTCCCTTTCTCCTCTCTTCTCTTCTTCATCTTTTCCCTCCTCGTCTCTCTATCTTACCAAGCGGCTTCTTTTCTTCAGGCTGGTGTGGACTTTATAGCCACGACAAAAGCTGATCATGCGATGACTGAGCGCGCTTTGGGCACATCTACCGAGTCCATTACAGGTAATAAATCGAAGGGAAAGATGCTCTTGCACTCCTTTAGAAATAAACCACTGCCGCCAATCACTTCACCATGAACAGATTTTAACTAAATGATAATTGCTGTTGAAGTTTGGAAATGAATTAAAACAATGGGAGTCTATTGTTGCTGAGAGATTTTGGCTTTGCTGTTGGTGAAAAGGAATTTCTTCTTAGACTTCTTAGGAGCTCAAATTTTAGTTTTCATCTGATGACAGCAATTAGACAATTATTCGATCTTTATCATGAATAGCTATCGTGAATTTATTATTTCAAATAATTTTTCGATGAGGTGTGCGCATATTTTCCTAAAATAACCCTTCCAGCATCACCACCTCTCCACACTGTCATGCAATATGTTGATTTAATTATAAGCATGTGTGTTGCAGAGGGATATTTTTTCACCATATGCAAAGTTGGTAGATTTTTTTTTCTTTCATATTTGCCTGCAGGAGGTGAATGATGGCCGAGGATGGGGGAAATCTCTCCGGGGTCCCCGACGCCAGGGGCTCGGAGGGTCGCTCCTCTCTGCCGAGAACATTCATCCGGCTCAACGACCTGTCCGGGGTCGGAACAGGAGGCGGGGAGCGAGGCGAGTTGGTGGTGGAATCTGCGTCCCCGGCGCCTGACGGGATCTCTACAGGCGGGGAGGAAGCGTCGACGAGCGGCGGAGAGAACCTGCCCTACCCCACCCTGGCCCCCGTGGTCTTCTTCTACCTGAAACAAACAACCCGGCCTCGGAGCTGGTGTCTCAAAATGGTCTGCAACCCATATCCTTTTACTTATGACATAGGAATCTGCTCATGCGCACATGCACACAGGATTCCACCTGTGACAGGTAAGAAACACCTGTTTATGCAGCTATCCAGTTGACCTGAAGAGGGTTATTGAATTACCGCATGTTTTGGAATCAGAGAGTAAGCGTGTGTGCGTGTGTGCAGGCACATTAATTCTTCTTAATGTGTTTATGCAGTGAGCAAGTTTCATGACCTAATATGAACAAAAAGACCCAATCTTAGGTGTGTTTGTGTGACTCAGTGTATGACTCCCAGTGGAGATGAATCGAGTATCCCTGACAGTTTATGTGTGTGTGACTGAGTGTGTGTTTTCTTTTGCTTGATTATTCACAACTGTGAATGATGAAAATCTGTTGACCTCACCTGACTGAGCCAACAGAAAGGCTATAATTAGGGATTATAATTAGTTTATTGATACACACGTGGGGTGTCTGTTTGTTGACCTTTACTCTGGGTGAATAACAAGGGTGTGGTGGAGTCACAGAGCCTTATTGAATTATTTCTGCCACTGAAGTGTATTATTGATTCATAAGTGTACACACCTGCACCGATTCAGTTCTCTGGGCAGGGGGGGGGCCAGAAGAGGGAGAGAAAGGAATCATTACAGACCCAGTGTCTGTCATTCTCTCTTAGTGTGTAGGCAACATACATGTGTGTGAGGTCTTGGTGACTGGGTTTGAGCGAACTATGGGGAGGAATGTTTCCTTGGCTGGTGCTGCTCCGCTCTGAAGGTTTCAGACAGCCTTTGTTTTTTCTTCTCTTAGGTGCTGTGTATGTTAATGTCATTTGGATTATGTCTGCTCCTTCCTCCTTCTCGTCCTCCCACGCCTGTTCCTCCCTCCCTCCCTCCTTCCCTGCCTCCATCCATCCCCTCTGCCTTGTCTGTTGCTTCACATCCTAACTCCCTTTGTTTCCTCATTTATCACAGTTTTAATTGAGATGCAAAATGAGCCAGTCATCTCTGCCTCTCCTCATCCTCCTCTTCCCCCAGGAATGATGTCTGAGATGCTGTTCACCCTCTTACCCGGCTACCCCTCTGTTGTCCTGCTTTGATCCTTCTTTCTTGGCTTTATTCTGTCCCCATCTCTCAGCGATCACAGCTGATTTCCATGTCTGTAAATGTCAAATCTTTAAAGGTCTTACAAATAGACTTTTTTAGCAGCAGGGGCGCATGAGTCCCCAGTGGCTGCTCAAGGAGCAAAGGTGATTGTGATACTATTATCCAAGTCAGGGGTTCTTAAACATTTTCACTTTACTGCATCCCCCTCCCCCCTTTGGTCAGTCTACCAATTGAGCTCTCGAAGAACAATGAATTTGACGTTAAATCTAATCCCGTCTCTCCCGACAACTTTTGAGGCTGCTGCTGCTGCTCACAACCTCCTGTTGGTGTATTCCCAGCTCTGGTTTTGTTAGGGGTGGTTCATGGTACTAAGCCAGGTGCCTGCATTGTGTGTCTTATCATGCATAATAATGCTGACCTGAAGTTGAAGCCCATTACCCATGGAAGTTGTGCAAACTGTGTCACACATATTTGGTACAGATTTATACAGCATATGCTAGTTCTAGGCGGACCACACGGTGGATTCAAATGTATGACAGCTTGCCAAGGAGTGGGATCATTCTGAAGTCTTTGTGCCATCATTTGGTTTTGAACACCTGGCAACACTGAAGTCGTACCTGGCATCATGGTGGCTAAGTCTGTGTTGCGTCATGGATCTGTATGAGAAAGTTTTACATTGCCTGTTTTGAATTGTAAAGCGGATTTGAAAGTGCTGGTTAATTTGTGATGGTGTTTGAACATTCTTTTTCTTGTTTGCTCTTTTATGTGTACCAATTTAGAAAAAGGTCAGCGCTTCTGTAATGCATCGTTACGTTACTGAGATCGATCTGTCTCTTTGCCCCCTGTGTGTGTGTACACAGAGGCTTTGTGTAAAAGAGAGAAGACATATCTTTAGTTACATTTTTAACTCTTCCTCTCTTGATCCGTGGACCTCTTCTGTTGCTGCCTCTCCACACCGTGTTTCTCTCTCTTTCTCTCCCTTCGAGAATGAATCCTGTCTCTCTTTCTCCTGCTATAAATACATCCACAGCACACCACCAGCAGCCAGCTCTGCCTCGCCTCTGATGCACAGAGCCTGTTTCCTCTGATGCTGCACACCAACAACACAGGAAACCCCGACTGATCTTGGGGCCAGAATCTATTCTAAACAGGCATATCCTCGGTAAGCACTCGGCCTCAGGCGGCCAGCGGCCATTTTCAGCAGTCTGAAGTAATTAGGACCCCTGAATACTCACTGAGGTTTTTAGGGTCTAATTGAAGACCCCTAGGGTGCATGTGCTGAGTGATGTGTTTGCACATTGCCTGTGTGAAATTCCCTCTGACGGTTTAGCTAATGATTTCTGCAGAATCTGTGTATGACAGTGAATGAGAACTTTTGGTGTGTGCAAGAGTGAGTGAGGTTGTGTAAGCAGCACACACACACACACACACACACACACACATACACTTCCCTAGGACTCCCGTAGGTGTCTCCTCTTTGGCGGAGAGCTGCATGTTGTGCCAAGATGAAGGAGGAGGAGGGGAGTTTGGGAACTGGTCCAGTGCTCTCTATCCTTTGCTCACACTGATTTAAGCAGAGGATTACACGGCCCAGAACAGTGAGGGAGGACACCTGGCCAGGCTAGGTGTTTGTCATCACATTGAAATAGCCTCATTGGAAGGCCGACAAACCACTTGCGCTCAAGGGAGTGGAGGGATTTTGGTGAAATATGCTACTGATTTGTTTGCTCCTTCTGTTTCGCTCCCTCTCTCTCTGTATTTCAGTGAAGCGGGCCTCTCACTTTTGTGCGTCTGTCAAATAATGGAAGCCGAAGCGAACACTTACTTAATCAGCAGAAAATGTCTTCTGCCCTCCTCATCGCCTACTCTCCCCTCACCCCTCCTCCTCTTCTTCTTCTTCTGCTTCTCTTTTCTCCTGCACCCTGCTTTCTCCCTCCTCTGGCGTTAAAAGCTTCACGTTGGCTGGAGAGTAAGGAAAATAGTAGTAGAAGAAGAAGTAGAATAATAAAAAAGAAAAAGAAGAGGGTTTGGGGGGAAAAAAGGAGAAAGCGAAGTAAAAAGCAAGGCTCAGTTGGAGAGCCAAGTGGGATTTCAGCAAGCACTTTTTAAGAGGTGAAAAAGTAGGCCTGTACCCTCCAACAACTGTACCTTCATATTTTCTCCCTCTGCTTCCCCCACCCCATCCCCCTTCTCCTGAGGTCCTTTGAGAATCACACACATTCCCAACGCCATCCAATTTGATCTTCATCGTTAATTCTATCAGAACTTCCTTCACACTGTAGGTGTTCGAGGATGCATACCGTGTGTTCATTTTTCATACTCTCTATATGAACTCAAACTGCAGGTTCACTTTAACTCGCTTTGATGAAGTATTCATTTTCTTAACAGTGCAGGGCCTTTTTTAGTCTGCATTTGTGTGTGGCAGGACTTGACTCTGTGATTTATGTTTCCCGCTGAACATGTGATGCATTTTGCATGTAAAGAGCTTGCAGCAAGGGATGTGCATCCGTGTTGGTGCCTATGCATTTGTGTGTATATTTACACATTGAAATTGTAAGTGGCAAATTTCAATTTAGCATGTGGCTAGCTTGGATTTTTAAGTTGGTTAAAAATGGCTCAGCTGGCAGTATGCTTTCCATACATGGTTTATGGGATGAGAAAGAGACCAGAATACAATGCAGCCTCCTGCCTCATGCTGTAAAACCACGTATTCTGTTATTGCTATTGCTGTCTGCAACAAAAAGCTACGGAATGCTCAGGTTCAATCTCTGGGGCTGAGCAAAAGGCATTTTGGGCAATGTAGGAAAACAATAAGAAGTTGAGATGTCATGAGGGAAAATGGGCCAACTAATATGTATCCTGTGGCACCTTTCTTTGACTGTCACTGTAACATTTGCTGAATTACTGGACAGCCGGAGATCCTTCTGTCTCACTTAGCATTTTTTTCCTTTTAAGATAAGTGGTAGAATGAAAACTTACATAACTGCCAACCAAAGAACTCTAATGAGAACACAGCTACGGTCAAAAACATTCAGCACTGACTGTAGCTGGTATTTTTGTAGGCGTGTGTGTGTGTGGGGCTTTGTTATTGCGCCTGAAAATCTTTGTTACATTCAGAATTTAATGTAAGTTGGTAGGGATCCGGTTAGTCACCGAGCCTGTTCTCTTGTCTTCAGCAGAAGGAAATGAGTCTTCATCATCTCCCACTCCAAATATCATTTCCCATATTTACCAGAATAATTGCAATGGTGGTTTGCCATCCATTTCGTACAACTCTACTATAAACCCAGTTAACATCTGCTGTATAGTCACTCAACACACTCTCACAGGCACCAAGGTTATTTGAAGAAAGTGAAGGATCTTTTAGCATAATGTGTTGAACCCAGTCCAAACACTGATTCACCGACAACAGCAATAGATCAATTTACTGGCAAAGACAAACTCCTGACACACTATAGAGTACGTGTGTGAATTTCAGTGATTCAGCAGCCGTCACACTGAAAGTGCCAATTATTGATGAATACCAGCACTGATAATCAGAAAAACGGAGAGAGAGACTGCGAGAGACGGCATTAAGGTGTGACTAGACGACTCAGTATGAGGTCTGTTTTTAATGAGGAGATTTTTTTAAGCTGTTAAACTGCAAACAGACTGAGCACAAGTTTTCTTTGTGCTCAGCCTGCTACTCATTTTTCTACTCTCTGTACTGTTTGCTGCAGTGCTGTAGTGTCAACCTATAGTCTCTCGTTAAACCTCACATTTTCTGGTGTTTGGTAGGTTTTTCCTGGGAAAACCCGTACTTTGGTGCACAGAATGATATGCATTAAGTGTCTTTTGCAGTAGAAACAGTAGAGTATGATTCAGCCTGCCCAAAATATGTCTATTATGGATAAAAATGTTGGTGTATTTAGCACTTGTTGCAAATTGCTGCAACTAGTTGCTAATGGATTCAAATAAATCTCACAGACGGTATAGAAATCAACAGCTTAAATATAGTTTTACTGGTGCAAAATGCACCCTGTGGTGCATTAGAGTCTTTTTGGAACACAGTAGTGTTTCTATATGTCACTGCTCCATTCAGTTCTCACCAAGGCTGTATTGATTTTCAGCTCCAACATACACCGAACATAAAACAAACAAAACTACTGCTGCACTAAAGTACAAAAGATGAGTTTATTATTATGACTACATGATTTAAAACAAGACACTAAACTAAGAGATTGCACACAAATCACAGACAAGTGATTATTTTCACAATTACTGTATTTTCAAAGTCAATTCTGGCATTCAGTTCCCAAGAAACACCAGCAATCTCTGAAGTAATGATGACAATCAACAATCAAAGACAATCAGTTATCAAACTATGCTCTATCTCTCTCTTTCTACACACACATACAGTATTGACAGTGTCTTAAAGGTGATTCCACACAGTTCACCTTTAAACAAATTCTCTTAACTTTATTTGGCTTTATATTTGAGAGTGACTTTTATTTTGTAGTGTCCTCTCTCCTCTATTTTCCTTGTTTACCAGTTGTTCTAAGAAATTCAGTGAATACAATTCTAAATTTCTGCAGAATTTCATACTAAAAGTCAGCATATGCTATGCATTTTTCTAATTTTGTTTAATTTTAAATAAAATAAAAAATAAAAATAAAACCTTGACTGGTAATTTCATTGACTGGGAAAAAAAGGCAAAGTGGAAAGACTGGAAAAACTGAGTGAGTACAATCAGTATTTGTTTTAGAAAGAGAAATTGTGAGCAGTGGTGAATTTCAAGTAACTCGTAATAATTAGTGCTTTCCCATTTGTAAGTTATTTCAACCATCACTTGTTTATGCTTGCTGGCTATTATCTGAGACCATATTTGGCTTTTATGTGTGAATTAACTGAGACATTCCAAGGAAAGAACATCATGGTGCTTCTGACACTAAATAACAAGTATCTGAAAATGATATAATCAATGGAAAGTCCTCTGGTATGTCTGAGGTGTCTGCCATCCAGTGAAAAGCCTCAGCAGGCCAATACTTTGTAAACACTGGATGCAGGCTGCTGATTGAAAAGTGAGACTAAAGCTGCGGATGTTCTTTGGTAAAACATATCATGTCTTCTGATTATCTGTATAACCTGGTTTTTCTAAGTAACCCGGTTACTTAATGTAACGTGCTTGTAGGCCTGGCCTGGCAGCTGCGTCTGTATGTGTTGGTAGAAGAGGATTGGCTAACCTGATGCACACCAACTCCAACCACAGTGATTCAGGGGCAAACCACAAACTCTATTCTCACTTTGTATGTGTGTGCATGTTTTTGGCGTCTCAGTGTGTCTGCATTTTTTGATTGATTTCAGTTTGAACATTGCCTGTTTTAATGCGTCACAGAACTGAGAAGGCATGAATCAATCAAGGCATGTTTTGTGGAGGTATCAGATTTTTAAAAATCTTCTTTTGAATTATGCTTTTATGCATTTTGTTGTGTTACTTCATTTCTCTGACATGTGCTGTGCTCTTCTCCCCCCCATGGCTCTGGTGGCCTAGTTAACAAATTAATGTGAATCCTGTAAAAACCACAGGCTATCTTCCCAACAGTGGAGAAAGGAGAGTGAGAGGGAAAAGGGAAAATAGCAGCATCAGAGGGGTTTGATGACAGGAGGTAGTGAAATCGGGCAGGAGGGATGAAGCCTAGACTTTTACAGACGTGCTGTCTTCAAGAACTTGTCTGCTCCCTAATAAAAAATCACTTCTCAGTTTGTGTTTGTGTGTGTGTGTCTCACACGCTCATAATCTTGTTTTTGCCTCCAGCTACAGCATCTCCCTTCTCACATTGTCTGTGGTTTGAGATGCACAATCACGTGTGTGTTTGTCTCCAGATTGCAAATTGTGACTGATTTTCAATCAATTATTTCTAGAGGGAGAACAATTAGTGCACACACAATGAATTACTGCTGTTTCAGAAAACGGTTTGTCATGATTAGGATGTATGAAAAAACTAAACGATTCTGTCATCTGTCATCTGCACTTAATTATCAGGAACTTTGTTCTGGTAAGATCATTAGTCCGGTAGATGGTTTGATGGTTGGGTGTTTGACTTGGTAGGTACAGTATATACAGTATGTACATTGATTGTTTTTACTAAATGTCGGGGTGTTGGGTTATTTGGTTAACTGGCTGGGTGTGAACAGCTGGCTGGTTGGCTGACTGGTGTCTGGTTAAATTGTTCATTAGTTGGTCACATGAACTTGGTTGACTTGTTGGGTATTTGACTGGTTTGTTGTTCGAAAGGTCGGTTGGTTGATTAATTGTATAGTTAGCTGTGGGTTGATTCTTGGTGCTTGACAGATTTGTGGGTTTGCTGGACATTTGATTGGTGGGATGGCTGATAGATTGATAGTTTCACTGGTTAAGCATCTGATTGGTTGATCATTTGAATGGTTGTTGCTGTGATTGGCTGGTCAGATAGACAGTAGTCACTTGACTGGTTGGGTGGTCAGTTGCTCCGTTGTTTGATAGTTGGCAGACATGTGGTTTGAGTGTTTTTTAGTTGATATTTGATAGTTGGTGAGGTGGCTGGTTAAGAAGTTGGTTGATTGGCTGAAGATTAACATGAAGTGAGGTGCAAGCTACAATTTACAACTAAAATCACTGGAATCACTTCCAGTCTTGCTAACCACCTCTATGCTAACACTTTAACAAAAAAAGTAGGAATATTTCCAATTGATATGTAAGTGTAAAGATGGACATATGCAATAGATAGATAAATAAAGAGGCGATCTTTCTGAATTTGACTTATATTTACTCTTAATGTGCTTTTTTTCCCCTTTTCCCAGCCCCCGCCCCTCCGTGGGCTGTTCTGTAAGATGGCTGTAAGTTTATGTAGGACCGAGTCCAGGATTTTCCTACCAGCTTTTTCTCATTAGGGTGCTGTAGAAGACTTGATCTTGACTGCACAGTGTGGCAGCAGAAGGGGGGCTGGGGGCA
Source organism: Sandelia bainsii (assembly GCA_032362345.1). Classification (NCBI taxonomy): domain Eukaryota; kingdom Metazoa; phylum Chordata; class Actinopteri; order Anabantiformes; family Anabantidae; genus Sandelia; species Sandelia bainsii. The sequence continues at coordinate 4,126,829 of JAUMHL010000012.1, forward strand.
CAGACAAAGGAAGAGGATGGGGGTGGGCAAGCTATACACTTACCCTTACACAGCAAAATCTCATTGGGCACCTGAATCAAGTTATCTTTAACTGTCTTGCTGTGGCTGCATCTGTCCCTTGTCTTAGCCAATACCTCAGTCTGCTTCTCCTTCACCTCCCTATTTCCTCATTCTCTTCTACCCTGCTTCAGCTTCTTTCTATACCAACATCTTTTCTTTCTTTGTCTTCCCATACTTGCCCAATTTTTAGCACATTCACCACTAGGCTTTATGAAACAATGCTCCTCTTTCTTTTTTTCACAATAAACTACTAGACAAAGGAAATTGAGCTTTATAGACTTCATCCTCTCCTGTTTCTCCAAATTCCTACTCCACCCTCTCAGAATAGTTTCAGTGATAACTAGTTCTCCTACCTTTTCAGCCCTTGTTTTTCTCAGACACATTGATAAGTTAGTGACCAGCACAGCAAGGGATGCCATGTCTGACAGAAGTACCCTTTTTAGGCCATGCTAGGGGCTAGGGACTCAGGTGGCGTTGACATGCACCAGACCTGACTGCTGGCCTTATCTCAGCACCAACTCAAACACACACTTGTCAGGGGACAAACATGTAGAGCGTCAAATCAGCCCGCTGTGGAGTTGCCAGTATTGTCAGTAATTCAAATTCACACAGACACACACAGAAAAAAAAATTTCTTGTCACCTTTTAGACCTTTTTGCCTTCTGCTCCACCTCTCTCATCCACCCTCTCTGTCGCAGTATCTCTATCTCAATCGCTCTCTGTCAAGTCATCAGGACACTAATCAGGATTTTCCCGCAGCAGGACCAGGGAGTCTGAAGGAGTGAGAAAAAAAGAGAGATGTCTTATTATAGATAACAAACGAGGGATATAAATACCTCTGGGGGCGGGAATCTTATATAAGAGTCACAATATGTCTGTTGGCCTCTCAGCCCTCCTGTGTGTGACATCCTGTGTGTGTGTGTGTGTCTGCATCTGTGTGCATGTGTGGCCTGTCCAGCCTTGTTCATTTATAGCTCCTGTTGTTCTGCTGCTTGCCTCCACCTACAGCCAGAACTTTAATAAAACTCAGCTATTAATATACATGCAAAATATCACACAACAGCAGATTGCATGATAGTCATTCACTTAGTTAGTAATCACATTCTACCATGTGCCCGAAGCCTTGTTGCACCGTTGGGCATAACGTGTATTAAGCCTGGTTTGTTTCAATTAATACAGATGCTGTAGAGGCTGAGTGGAAGTTAATGAACTTTACCAGTCATGTCTACACACTGAGATGACCACCAGAGGAGATTTGTGTGCGTGTGTATGTGTGTGTGTGTAGTAGCATGTGTGTTTTCAGTCATTATGGACTACTGTTGTGTCTAATCCCCCTGTGGTGTGTGTAATTAAGAAATGGCTTACAGAAGAAAGGAGGTGCTAGTTTGTAAAGCATGGCCAAGTATTGATGAACATTTGCTGTGTGTGTGTGTGTGTGTGTGTGTGTGTGTGTGTGTGTGTGTGTGTGAGCGCCTGTTTATTGCTGTTGACTATTACTCTAAAAACCCTAACCCCCAAGCAGGGTCGGCAATTACATCTGAGCAACCATAGCTAAACATGACAGGTCTGTAAAGCTTTAGAACGATACTCTGTAAATTAAGTGTTTTAAGGTCGGTGTCCAACTTCTCTAAAACCAAAAATACAAGACCAAAAGAGTAAGAAATGGTTGAAACAGTGCGTCTCTCTGCCTTAGCGTTATGTGAAAATGTTAGCCTACACAGCTAACTAGCTTAGTAGCTACAGAAGCCATGTAATACAAATGAACATTTCATACTACATTATTTTGTGAGGTTAGATGTTGCAGTCTTTTGCTCTGCTGGACATTGCAGTTTCATCCAGTTCATGGAGTGAACATCAGCCTAATTAGCTAGCTACAGCTGTTAACATCTGCCAGCAACAGTTGTCATTTCTGCTGGAAAACTGATTGAGAATTGATTGTTTACTGTGTCTCAGCCTGAAGGACCAATTATGTCATTACTACACATCTGAGTGTTAAATTATACCTCTGTTATCACTGTAACTGTACAGGCTGAGTGAGAATGGAAACCTTCTATTTATTTGTCGCATTTGTGTTGTGTTATTGTGAGTAGCTAATGTATGGGAAAGTGTGTGTGAATGCGTGTGTATGTAGTCTCTGTACTTACTTTACTATAATTACTCGCTTCACTTCAGTGCCCTTTCACTGCAGTCCGTTTTGCTCAGGCAGTGCCACTGACATGACGGTGGACTCTCACACACACACATAAATAAATATATATACACACATAAAGACACACACTGTCAGGCTCTCTCCCCTGTGCTTGGCCTAAATCACTGTGACATTTACAGTTTCGCAGCCATTAGAGCTTAATGTCCCAGGGTGACTGTGTGACAGTGGTTGTTCCAGAATCAGATCACAGCATTTTGTGAAAGCACAGAGCCCCGGCATCCTGTTAAGAGCTACACCTGTGCTGGGATCAGCTGAGGATGGAATGGGATCAAGTCCCACGAGCCTGGAGCTTACCGGATTTAAAGGCGATTATAAGGTCAGGTGAAACAGGTGTAATCTGTTAGCCTGACAAATAGAAAAATGTCACAGAACAGTACATTAGCACCTGATGATCAAGGCATCCTCAGGAGGGGCTCAACAGCTGCTCTGTGTGATCCCACTCAGAAAATAAGACATGCATGTGCACTGTATGTGTCTGTTGTTGCCACTACCTGCATTTTTAAATGTCGGAAAACTGAACAGTTATTTCAAGTTATTTTTAGTATTATTTGTAGTTTTTCTCTAAAAGATTTTCTTTTTGGCACACGGACAAGTATCAGGGCAGGAGTTTGATTGAAAACAGGGAGAGCACATGTGTCATTGAAAACATGAATAGTAGCTACAGTGATTAAGCTGTTGCAGTTTCAGGGCTCTAGTATTGAGCATGGTGGCTCTGTGGAAAATGAATGTTAAGGCCTTGGTAAATTTTTAAGGGAATTCTGAAGGCTGATGAGACCAGATTTTAAGACTGATTTATGCACACTGAGACTGACCAAACTCCATGTATGCTTGATGTAGGAAATGTGGGGTTGTACAGTTTGCTTCATATTTACTAACAGACATCATATCAGTCTCCCCATCTAACTCTTGGAAAGAAAGTGAACAAGGATATTTCTCCAAATGGTAAACTACCACTTTAAGTCTTAATTTAAGTTGGCCCATCCAAACACGTGTGAAAAAAAACTATGAGCGTATAAAGTTTTTATATCAAAGAGTTGCAAAGAGTTGCTTATTTAAACATCAAGCAAACACCATTAGCATTCATTTGACATATTTCTGACCACTCTCAGTTTTTTATGTCTCCAGCAGCACCTGAGAAAATATGTAAATGTCTGGCTATTCAATTCAATTCAATTCAGTTTTATTTATATAGCGCCAAATCACAACAAAAGTCATCTCGAGGCACTTTACAT
>JAUMHL010000012.1:4130429-4150772 GCA_032362345.1 Sandelia bainsii
CTCCACCCCGACCTGTGCTTCTAGGGATATGATAATTGATATGACTTGGGGGGGTCGACTCATTCAGACTGACATATATTAATCCTGCTGCAGCCAGGTTTCAGTGAGACTAAATAAATCTATCTGATGGTCACTTACTATTAAAATGCTCACTGTGTTTACCAGCTAGTTGCTAACTATACTTGTCTGCCGTTTGGTGTTGTACAGGTAGTGTACAGTGAGTTTGTCAATACTTTTTTGCTGAGAACAGCTGTGGCTGGAAATGTGGTTGATAAATGCCGTGCAGGCAAAAGTAATTTGTGGGCAGGAAAACCAAATATTGAGCAAAAAGATGCAAATTTTTACCAACAGCATCTTTCACATTTAACGTAGTACAGTAATATCACCTATTTTTACTGTAAAAAATAGACACTCGCGCATTGGCTGCTATGACAAGTCAAAATGTTTGGTTTTGATGAAGTCATATGAGATTAGTAATCTAACTGTGAAGTGATGAAAAAAGTTGGACAAAGTAATAAAAGTTTATATCAGCTTGCACAAACGCTCACACAGCAACAACAGCTCAGTGCCAAAATCTACAATACCTGCATCCCACACAGAGACAAATGAGACCTCGATGCAAACAGTTCAACCCTCTCCCTGCATCACACATATTGCATTTTGAGGCTCCCACACATTCATAAATGTAACAATATCATTTCGGGGAGAAAAATGCAGGCCCCCCCACCCGAGGGTGCAGGCCATCCCACATGCAGGATGAGGAAGAGAGCGAGATCTGCGCTTTGTCTTGATTAATATTTTCCCTCACTCACAACTATATCAGCCTCCCTGCTCTCTCTTAACCAGCGTTTGTGTGTGTGTGCGCGTGTGCATGTGTGTTTATGACAAGTGTACTGTTGCATACCATTCTGTAAGATCTGGTCTTTATTTGTCTCCATATGACCATAGGCTAATACAGCACAGTTTGGTCTGATATACAAGCACATGGGGAGGTCTCTCTGCTCTGCTCTGTTGTGTGTGTGTGTATGTGTGTGTACAAGAGTGTTTGTGTGTGAATTTTGCAATCATCCCTGGCTAACTACGTACAGTACAGTTTGCAGATGTAGACTGAATGGGAAACCCTGTCCTGTCCCTTGAGAGGTGTGTGCATGGTGTGTGTGTGTGCATGGTGTGAGTGTGTATGTTAGTGACGTGCAATTAGCTAGTAATATATGTTTGTTTGTGCAACCGGTAATTCTTCGTGAGCATGTGTTTACCTGTATTTACTGTATGCATTACATAGTTGCCAGTCCTTGCCATATGGGTGGTTGTGTGTTTGTGTGTCCTAACAGATATGCAGACAAGGTACCCTTGGCGCTCATGGGTTTTAGTGTCTATTGTGGACATGCTCTGTTCAGGATTTCCTACAAGATGTGGCTCCGAAACCAGTTCCAGACTCCTCTCTCCCTCTCTCCTCTTCTCTCTTCCTTTGCTTCCTCCTCGTTGCTTTGTCTTTTGAGAAAGAGAGAGAGAGAGAGACACTAAGAGAGAGGGAGGGTGAGAAGTCTGCTTCTAATTTAACATGCTCCCTGGCTGTCCTCCTCCTGGGTCCTAACTCCCCTCTGTGTCGAGGCAGGCCGCCAAATGCCTCTTTAAGAAAAACACAAATTAAATTCATAAATAAAAGTGTGCGCCTGTGTCTTGCAGGGGAGTTCAGGTTGTTGGTGCTGGTGTGTTAAACAAAATCTGCTCTTACTTGTTTATTTTCATAATGTGCCTTGTGGTAAAGAATAATCTTATTTCTTTGGATGAAGTCACTGATCATTATTAAAGTTTGAATCATGTATTAGGGTTTAAGGCAAAAATGAATCCTCTATAGTATATATGATTTCATATTGTCTTATCTATATACAGTATGTTGTGATAGTATATTTATTACTAATTCATTTGAGAATGTGTTTGTAGATAAAAATTACTGATGGCAATGATAGAATTAAATGGCTAAAAATTGAACAATTTATAATACAACTAGAGCGATTACACCAACCCTGTCTCCCAAAAATTACGTTCCTATACAACTAAACTGCAATCCCGATTACGTTTTCCTAGAGAACGTATTTGTGACCCGATTACGTTTTTGTAGAACGTAATTGTCACGTTGTACTGAAACGTATTTTTGTGAATGAATGAATGACGCGCTACATTTATTAATGCACAGAGAGGGTGAGAGAGGTTGTTGTGGATGGAGGGCGTTCACTGTGCAGGACTGACATGCAGGAGACCCGATTTCGAGACCAAAGTCCCCCGTGAGGTTAGAGTTAGACTAAAGATCGTGTTTAGCTTTCATTTTTAATGCAGACGTTGTGTTTGTGAAGTGGCTGTATGAAGTGACATTTTTATCCATTAACCAGCCCACAGCCTTTCACTGACACTAACCCACTGCTGAGATGTCTGATTCCCACCATAAAACACTTAAATATCTCTACACTCACATGTCTGGATGTTGAAATGTAACGTCGGATATTTTAGCCGACAGAAAACCGGATGTAGATCGGATATTTTGGCGGAGAAAAATACGTTGACTGTGAACATATGATCATTATGTTAACAGAAAACGTAATCGGGTCGCAATTACGTTCTCTACCAAAACGTAATCGGGATTGCAGTTTAGCTGTATATGAACGTAATTTTTGGGAGACAGGGCTGATTACACAGATATAGTGAATTTAGCACCTAAGTGTTGTTAAATTACGATCTTTTCTGACATTTGTTATAAGACACAAACCTGGTTTCCGTTACTGGAGCAGGAGATTAGAGAAACCTTCTACTGTAAGGTTGAGTTCTCCCCTGTTTTCTTGGCCGTGTAAAGTATAATGGCAACTAGGTTTCTAATTGACTTTTTACTCAGCAGGTGGATTTCAATAAAAAATTGTTCATTCAAAGTCAGGCTGAAACTGAACTAACACAAAGCTAGTAGAAGTATAGTCAATAGGAAGTAGTAGCAAGAAAATCAGAAACATTTGCAGTGTGAAGATAAGCTTGGCTGTATCTGTCTGCCTGCCTGTCCTCCGCTCACTCTGCTCCGACACACGCAAACCCAGAACTAAAGTCTGGACAAGTGCAGCGTCTTTTAATACTAATATGGTTAAACATATGATTGGAGGTAGAGAAATCTGGTTACATATCTGCTGCACAAATATACTGCTGGTAAACACATTCCTCGTTTGCCTGCGCCTTAGTAAACTGTTGAATAGTCGGCCCTGCATATATGTTAATGTACCCTGATCACATTTTTTGTTGCAAAAATATTTACCTAGTTTTCTTACAATAGCCGCTCATAGTAAGTAAAATATGATTTGTGTTTTTCATGGTCATTCATGTGGGATTCAGGAGACACATTGGTCTGGCATGTTGTACAGATAAACATGTTTTTTCCATCTGCCGATTGCAACTTAATCCAGGATGCTGGTCAACGATTTTTTTGTAGCAATGTTACATATTTTCATTTGACACAGTGGCTTTGCTCCAGTGACGCTTCTGAATAGATTTGCACAAACACGTCTCTCGCAAATCTCCCTGAAGCAGAATCTATGATACACGACTGCTGCGTGAACATGAGGTCAGATAAATTAACATGCATGTGCTGAGTGAATATGCTGAGTCTGCTTTCCTCATGCCAGTACATTAGCTTTTGCAAAGAGACATAAATGGTAGCTGGCGCTGTTTAAGTGTATGTGCACCAAAACAGTTTTGACTGACACAGTTCTGCTGTACATACAGTAGATTAGACTTAAAATCTATTTCATGCTGAACTACTCCAAACCGTGATTTCCTTGCTCTATTTTAGAGAAAGCTCTTAAAGCAAACTGCTTCTGTTTGCTCTTATAGTGCTCCCCTGTCCCTCAGATATATGGCTTTTGTTTCCACCAGTCTCCCCGGGTATTTTCATCGATCACATTCTCATTACTTTATCCCCTTCCACCCCCTTTGCTCATCTGTTGTTTCAGCTAGCACGACTGGAGTCGAATTGCTTTGATTGAAATTTCTTAAGGAGAGCGAGAGAGATTGACAAAGTCAGCCATGCGGGAAACATCTTCTACTCAGTCGTTTTTTTTTTTTCTTTCTTTTTTTCAGTCGGGCTGGTGAAAAATGTATATTTCCTGCAAATTTTGACACTTGATAAAAACAATTTAAGTGAGAAAGAGAGAAAAATGGGCTGCGTTTAGGGAACAGAGACTGAAGATGAACAGAAGGCAGAGAACAGTTTATATAAATGTACAGAAGTATAAGTGTTGTTTCTCCAAGGGCCTGTTGATCATTTGTGATAGGTTGGTTTGGTTCAGTGGAGCAGCTCATTGGTCATTTCTGAATTTAGGGAAGTTGCAGTGTTTATCTCTCAGCTTTCAGCAAGGCCTCAGCTGTACTTTCATGTTGTGACCTAATGATAACATTGTCCATCCGTAGCCAGTCAGTGTCTGAATGAGTGTTTGCATTATTGAGGACTCCAACCCCCATAATGCAGATCTAATTGGTCATGTTATCCCTTGAAAGTACGCCCCCCTTCCTTATAGTATTGTCTTTGACACTGCAGACCTGATCCATGCTGAACATGATACTTTGACCTTAGCACAATGACCTGCGGACCTCACCCACAACACACATACAGTGAGAATATTTTAGAACAGTGGTTCTCAAACTTTGTACACCAGGTACCACCTCAAAAAATATCTGGCTCTCCAAGTACCACCATTATGACCAGAGGTGGGTAGTAACGAGTTACATTTACTCCGTTACATTTACTTAAGTAACTTTTTGAAAAAAATGTACTTCTAGGACTAGTTTTACTGCACCATACTTTTTACTTTTACTTGAGTAGTGTTGTGAAGAATTAATGCTTCTTACTTGCTACATTGAGCAACACTCGACTCGTTACTTTTTTTTTTTTTACCATTTATTCTACACATTAGTTTCACCAATCAGATGTAGCAACAATGATCACATGACTCTGTTTCACCACCGGTAATAAGGTCGCTACATTGATTGAAGTTGGTTACCGCTGACATGCAGAAGGCAGACAACTGTACAGCTGTGCACAAATGCGCACAATTCACATGGTTCACACAATGGACATGGTTCTAATTTATGACATTCAGATACCAGATTTCTGCTACAACATCATGTAAATGAAAACACTGTATAGTTAACTTAAGATAACTCTTGTAATTCGGGATGCGGTGTTGTGACTCTAATGCTGTTAGTAATGTTTATGGTGATGTAAAATGTATAAAAGTCTGACGGTCAGACCTTGTCCAGTGAGTGGAGACAGTTCACCTGTAAACTATAGTAGCATTAATAATAATAATTCATTTTATTTATAGGGCAAAAAAAATCTCAAAGTGCTACATAAGAGTATAAAACAAGGCAACCAGGATAAGATAAAAGCAGTGATAAAACACACATTTAGAATTCGTATTAATACGCTTTACTAAATAAAAAAGTCTTTAGCTGTTTTTTAAAACAGTCCACAGTCTGCTGTGCTCTCAAGTTCTCTGGTAAAGCATTCCAGAGCCGTGGAGCAGCCACTGCAAAAGCTCGGTCGCCCATTGTACGAAGTTTGGTCATGGGTGGGAGCTGTCTTGTAGTGGTTTGTGGTGTCAAGAGTTCCTTTAGATAGTATTTTGTCTTTAATGTTATTATTTAATTTTCGTAAAAAATTCTTAGGTGTTCCTGCGGACGACTAGAGGGAGCCTGCGTACCACAAGTGGTATGCGTACCACAGTTTGAGAACCACTGTTTTAGAGAAAAAAGCAAATGACTCATTGCAAACTCATTGTGTTCAAACAGAAAGTGAGGCGAAGTTTAGCAGTGGCGCATTTGCATACAGAAATACCCCTGGACAGAATCAGGTTAGGTGTTTGCCCCACTTACCTGTATGTCTTTATGCTAAGCTATGCAAACTGTCCCAGCTGTTGCTTCATATTTAATGCGCAGAAGTAGAAGAAGAAGATCTTTTCATCTGAGTCTTTGCAAGACCTAAGTGCAAAGGTGTATTCACATATTACCGGAAATGAACCTGAAACAATTTTCAGGATAACAGTTCTGAATTGCAGTATTTAGATTAACTAGCCCTTGAAAAATAACATGTAGGCTACCCATTTGTAGGTCATTGGAACAGCCTGTGTAGCATTAATTTGGTTACCACACAAAGCAGTTGCGATTACAGATCTCAGTTTAATGTTTGACTTTGAGTTATTTATTACTTACATCTTCTGCAAATCTTGTAAACTAACTCAACACTGGATTAAGATTTGATAAAATAATCAAATACTAATTATCAGGATTTTTCAGAATATCTGCTCATAGGTAGTAATTGAAGAGAATTTGTTATTATGCAGTAGTGCACACATACATTAGATGTATTTCTATTGAATTCTACCAACTGTAGAGTATGTTATCAAGGTTTGCTGTGCTCTCACAAGTGGCTCTCGGAGTCCTGGGATTCTTGGGGGACCTTAAGGGAAAGCCCCAGTGTAATGAGTCATTGTTTAATTTCCCTATGCTTCAATTATCTTCAAATTATCCCATTTAATGAGCATATAAGAATGGCTGTTGTAATCAGAAGTTTCCCTCTAACCCTGGTTATCTCCACATGTACAGCACAGACAGTTACATTTCAGCAACACAGATTTTCCCATATGAGGCTTCCCAAGGGCAGAAATCTATGAAATGGCAGCCTGTAAAACATGTCTATTTGGGGTTCAGTAAAAGGGCTTGGGATTGGAATAGTGCTGATCTATACAGCAGCTGGGATATTGTGGAAGGAGGAGACAGAAAGCGTGAGTCTCTATAGCCTGGTAGAGTACAGCAGACCATGAAAAGCCTCAATCAACACTTAACCTGGTGTTAGGATACTTTTTCACAAGACAATAATGAGTTATTTATTTCCCTGAGTCAAACTGTGCCTGGCTGTTACACTGCAATAACATGCAAAGAGTCAGATCATAGCCTGTCATCCCGCCGCCAAGCCACAACTGCTTACACGAGTGCTGATGTTGTGCAGCAGTTCGGTAACAGCGGCGTGTCATTGAAGATTAGGTCGCCATGCTGTTCTTTAGCCATAATGAGGCGCCAGACTGATGAGCGAGACTGAGACGTCTGGGTACTACAAGCACTCTTATAAATCAGGACCCGTTCTGAATTATTCAATACATCTTTACCACAAGGATATGGAGAGGAAAAAAACTGAGGAAAAGGGGGAAGAAACCGTGTGACCACCAGACAAGTGAGAGAATGAAGAGAAGACAAAAAAGTGGAGGGAAGAGAAAGGGCAGAGTTGAGAGAATGCAAGGAAAAGGACTGCTGGAAGCTTGACTAAGATGAAGGGAAGAAAAAGAGATGTGTTTGGTTTTCTGCGCATGGCTGAGAGGATTTTAGATTTGGCACTGCTTTTTGAAGCATAAGAGCCTTCTCTGATCTATTTTTTTTCTTTTTTAGCTTCACTAGCACTAGATTGTGGAGGCCACCACTATCCCTTGCTGATAAATTTCATACAGATATTCACGGTCCACAGAGGAACAATCATATTTTACAATCTGTGATGACTGTCTTTTCCTGTAGCACCACCACAAGGTTGACATCTTTAGTTTTTAGTGAAACCCCTGGATGGATTGGCATGTGTCTGGATGAATTACCATTCAGTGAAGATACACATGAAGACCAAATCCAAGACTTTGGTTCATGAACCTTTAAAATTATTCCCATGAATCCCAGACGTACTTTGTGATATATGCTAATAAGTATCAGAAATACTTCAATACCTACATTCACATCACATCATTAAATCCAACATAGAGGCTTAGAAAATACTCCACTGATTTACCATATTACTCCCATTACACTGACTCATGATGGAGAGTTTTATAAAGAAGGATCTAAATCAATATGTCAGAACCAGAGGTGTCACATTCTTTTACTCTACACATTCTTCTTCACTGTTAAAAGCTCACACCTACATTGCCCGCAGTGGAACTTGAAAGTTGGCAGCAGCTGTAGATTCGGATGATACAGTAGTAACACACACTGTGTTAGAAATAAGCTGCATACTAGTGTTTAGTTGAGTTCTATGAACTTTCAGCTTCAGCTCAAACACTTGAGCCTTTTTGACCTTTGCTGACGCGCCTGAACTTGTTCTCCATTCATCAATCATTTAATCATCTAGCAATCTCTTTCTTCCAGTAACTATTATTTTCCCTTCCTTCACCTCTTTCTCAGGATCTTTCTCCCATTTTCCGGACATGGTATCTTCCCTCTGCAGCCAGGGTTGCTATGGTGATGTGAGTTTTTTATATACTGGGAGCTTCTTCCAGTGTTTTTCTCTTCCTCTTCTAACTGGTTTTTCTTTTGTCTTTTGTTTCTGACTGGCTGCTTTCCTGTGCAGGGGATGCAGCCCATTGTTTTGCCTCGCAGGGATGAGGTGTTGGGGACCGTGTGTGTTTACTAGGTTTCTTTTGCTCTGAAAGAGCTGGAGGGTGGGTGTGGTTGGTTTTAGGAAGGACAGGTATCTTTCTCTGTAGCTTAAACACTCCCATCATCTCCTTTTTCACTTCTGCCATCTCATTCTTCCCACATTTTCTACCCTACCATCTTCTCTTAATTTAGCTTCCCTCCATCTCCTCACCTGCCATCCTCTTCCCCACTTTTGCCCATTTTCTTAGTGTCTACCTCAGCTCTTCACTTCCTTCCACCCACGTAACACTGGCTTTCTCTCTGCAGCCAGCTCATTGAAATATATGTGTGTGTATATCTGTGTGAAATTCACTGGAGTGCGTTCACAGTGGTCTCGCACTTGGCGCAGTGTGTGAAGTTATCTGTGTATCTGTCAGGGTTTTGTGGGCGCAGGGAGGCGAGGATGGAGCGAGAAGGAGCAGTGAGGAGAAATAGGAGAATGCAATTTAAGAGAGTGAAAAGTGTTCAGGAAAAGAGGGAAGCCCTGTCTAGTGAGCTGAATCATAAGAGGTAAGATTAAGATGAAATTTAGTCAGTTATTCCCTTTGGGGAGATTTGTTAGCTGGCAGCAGTGAAATTAAATTTACAGCATGAAAACGCAAAAGCACAAAATTATCACAACTGTGCATTAAAATCTATGTCTTGTCTATAGTATAATATGTTTGGTAGACTGTAGATGGGATAATTCACAGTCATGGACAATTTAGAGTCACCAATTAACCTAACTGCATGCTTTTAAACTGTGGGAGGAAACCGGAGTACCAGGAGGAAAAGCCACACAGGCGCAGTTCCAACCCAGGACCTTGTTGCTGGATAGACAGATGGGTAGACAAAAATCAGGCTTAAAATAGCTGCCTTCTGTCAATCTGTAGCTAGTTAGAGAATTAAGCTAAGATGAAACTAACATGTTAATATTTTGTCAGCTCTCGCAGCAGAATGGTGTTAAAGCAAGAAAGAAGAAAATATGCTTTTGCTGACTGGACACACACATGATATCTTGCTAAAACTGAGGTTAATGCTGCATGTCAAGCAAGAAGTCAGGTTCCTCATAAGACGATAATGTGGAACACGTGGAAGCACAGTTGACACTGTGCTGCATTGCAGATGTAGGACGTTATAAGTTCAATAAGGAAAAATGTAGACATACACACATAATGACACACACTGGAGCACTATGAGCTGCAATGGATGGACACAAAGACCTTTAGATTAGCATTAAAGAAGACATTTTGACATTGTCTTTAGGGGGTAAAGAGATATTTGGAAGTGTTATTTCACACAAAGACAAATGATAACATTGGTTTGTATATTTTGGCATGTGTTGTTCCATATTTGACTCCAAATTGCACATAGGTATGAATGTGAATGTCTGTCTCTATATGTGACTGGTGACAGAGTGTGAGTAACACCCTGATTTCAGACATTTAAAATGAAGACAAGAAATTAAATGATTATAGAGAAGAAAATTTGTCAACATTACCTGGACCTATCTTTGTGGGATGTCTTCTCTTTCTCACTTATCCAGTCAGTTCCTGACGTTCCCTGATTTAATAAACCTTTTTTTTTCTTTTCTTTTTTTTACAGTTTTACACTATTTATCTGTTCAAAGTCATGATTAAAAAATAAGTTTGAGTGACAGTGGGGCGTTTGTTCCCTGGAATATGCATCATTGTTATGCAAGTGTAGGAACGATTGACCACGTTTGATGGGATTTCTCTGTGTAGATGTGTGTGTGTGTGTGTGTGTGTAGGGGTGTGTGTCAGGGATTTTCTTCTTTTGTTCCTGAATTAATGATCACGGTTATTATTTGTTCTGCCTGCTTCCACCTCCCACAGGCACACACACACACACACACACACACATCACAGCATCACAGCATCACAGCGACAGACGCAGCAGCATCTGTTTTGGCATAAATAATGGTTCATGAGAGACAGATAAAGAGAAGGAGATGTGGAGATGGATGCAAGGAGCTTTGTGTTAAATGAATAGCAGGATTTGTGTTAAATGGATGGCTACACAGTGATTTAACGATTCAGTCTTCCAGGGGAACACAGCTGACTGCTGTTTCCCTGTCAGCTCCGCTTTTGCCTCGAGGTTGAGAAAAGCCAAAGATTAGCAACATGCCAACTCAGTCACATTTTCTGATGATGAAGTAAGATGTGAGAAGAAGGAGCTGTGATTTTATGTATGTGTGCAGATTTCCCGATACACTGTAATTATTACCCTCTTATATAAGAGGAAGCCCAGCAACTTGCCTCCTTTGGTTAAAGCATTGGTTCAGCTAAATTACAAAGAAAACATATTTTCTCAGTTACCTCAAATGGTATGTAGCCCTGCAGATAGCTCTGGTTTCATTCCCTGGTTTTCCCAGTTAAAAGTACAATCTGTGTGGATTATGGACGCAGACTGTTTCCAAAAAGTAATCCTCAATACCTTCTTGATACGAAAGCCTAATATGTCTGCTGGAAGATATCAAGCTATCATGAAATGGCGCCATTAAATAAAGAGTGAGCTGTTTGTCAGCAGTTGCTTTGGTGTGCTGTGTTCAGGGACAGAACAGAGTTCAGAGTGTAGGTCATTTGTGCTGTGAGGCATTCAGGGACAGGACAGAGTGTGGGACATATGTTTTTCAAAGGCCTCCATCCACCAAAAAACAGGAAACAAAAACAAAACAAAAAACAAGGGATGACCCAAATCATGGATCAGGAAAATCTTTACACCTCTAGTAGTTAATTATCTGTGAGAACATGGTGGAAGAAGTTGTGAGATTAACTATTTGAGTAAATGTACCTGTACCACAGTGCAAAAATACTAAAATTCTTGAATTCAAAATTCTACTTCAATAAAACTACATACAGTTAGTAGCAATATTGTTGCGTACATACAATATTTGTCCCTGAAATGTGTTGGAATAGAAGTAAAAAGTATAAAGTAGCATGAAATGTAATAATAATGAAATACTTTATTGATCCCCTTGGGAAAATTGTTGTTGGACAGCTGCCAGAGAGCACATGTCGGCGCTTCTACAAGGTTTCGAGTATATGTACTTTCCAGTGATGAAATTCAATTTTGTTTTTGTGTTCAATGGAATGCAGTGTATGGTGTGTGTGTGTGTGTGTTTGTGGTGGATGATGGGTGAATACAGGGGTGTGTGTGTCTTCTTCTTCTTCTTCTTCTTCTTCATGGATTTTAATGGTGATTGGCATCCAGCGTGATAGTAGCATTATAAGAAGGGGGTATGTTTTGTATCTGGGCCCTGTCTTAGCAACCTTCTTCCTTTGTGTAATGATAGTGTGTGTCTGTGAGGCAGGCTTGCCTTGCTAAGTATACCTGGGGGAACTCCGCAGGGTGTATCCTCTCTACAATATGTGTTTATCACTAGCATGTGGCCTTGGTCTGCCCCTAACTCTCTCCCAGCTCAGCGTTCAACACTACTGCTGAGACACAGTCATCCATCACACTCACCTCCACCCAAACACACACTCATCCGTGCGCTCTATGCACATGCAACAGTGAAGGGAAACATACAGTAAACAACATATGGGGATACTCACAGGCACTTTACAATGTGAAAAAAACACACACTCATATTGAATTTTAAACTCTCTTGTTTAATCGTCTCTCTGCTTGGGGACATTAACTAGGCAGAGAATCACCTTGTTTACTGTGCACACATTTATTTAAATAAATTTAAACATCAAGCTGACAGACGCTGAGAACATTTGAGATATTTTTAAGTTAACATCCTTACAAGTTCGATCTTTGCTAGTTTGGTTACATCAATGGTTACATGGTGGCATGTTTGTGTTGAAAGATGTTCCCAGATTTGCATTTGAAATGACATCATGCTCTTTGGGAAACCAAGCCCTGGTCTGTGATCTGACTTTTGTGTAGAATCCAATTTTGGTATCGCAAGATCACATAACATACATGGCCCCAAACACTGTTGTTACAAAAGGAACAACTGTAAAACAATGAAGAAACAAACATCCTGAAATTATTCTGTTTTATTATTACGTTCATCAGAGTGTTGAGGACCATATCAGGTGTTTTCATGGTATTATTTTATGTCTAAAACTGCACCTAAAGATTGGTACTATGGGTTGGCATGATCATAAACAATGTTCCCCTGATGGTGAACACTGATATTAGCCACTGCAAGAGAGGCCTTTAGTTTCCCAAATGTTGCCCTATTATGCACCGTGCTCTCACCTTGTGATCTCTGTTGGTCGACCAGTCCTAGAGAGGGTAACAATAGATTTGAATATTCTCCATTAGCACACAATCTGCCTCAGAGTGTAGTTCAGACTCTTCTGAAATGCTTTTGCTCTTAACCCTTTCCCCAACAAAAATTCTTCTTCTGATGTCTGCAGAAATCTCCATGTTCAAGCTGTGAGACAGTTCTACAAACCTGTGTTGTCAAGATCACATTTTGATACTGAGGACCCAGATTTCTCTTCTTTAAATAAGGCAGGATCTCTCAGACCCACACGTGTTTGTGAGTCTGAGACTCTGACTCTATAATTTCCCGTGAAAAGACTTGATAATCCCAGAGATTCACATACTTTTGCCAAACAGAAATAATGAAAAAATGAATGAACTAGTGTATTTTATCTCTATTTGGTTAATTGGGTTCCCTATTGTTTAGTTGTAGGACGTGTGTGAAAATCCAATCACATTTTAGGTCATATTTATGCAAAAATAGAGAGGGTTGAAAAACTCTCAAGCACCACACATAAAATGTATATATGTATAACTGTCAAAGTCTTTGCACCTAAATCAGTGTTTTTAAGGTTATGTTTAAGAAACTCAAAGCACTCTGTGAAAGTAATTTTTCCATTTGTAACTAAAAGCATGATATTTGTCTAACCTTTAGCTGTTTTTGTATTACCTTGCAACACATGCAACACAGGATGTGAACCCAGGTTTCCAGTGTCACAGTCCTGTGCTTTGTGCACCCTGACACTGACCTTCTGTGACTTCTATGAGGTACAAGAATGTCACGTTTCCTTTTATGGAAAAAGTAATGTTGCCAACATAACGCAATTATAGATATATATATATATATATAGCATAACATAGTTACTAGTTGGTTTCCTCCTAAATGTGTATGAGAAAGCGAATCAGTAATACACTGTACAACTGTATTTTGTAGGAGACAGGGTTGTGGGAGGACGCTAGTAGAGAAGTGGAGAGCTGGATGAGAGAACAATAGAGATGCAGAGAAGCAGAAATAAAGGTAAAAGCAAGCAGACAGTTTTAAATATGGTGAGGCAGAGATAGTTGTTGCTGGTGGCACACTGCTCTGTGTAAAACAATAAAAGCCAATTAATGTCTACATTCCTGAGCTGGTTGTAAAACCTGCTTGCTTGCTTTAAACGAGGGCTCGACCACTCTCTTTCCCTACTTAGGCCTCTTGTTCTTCTTCTCCTTTCTCCTCGTCTTTGTGTTCTTGCTCGTCTGTTCTCTTCAGGCCACGTTTTTACTGTAGATGTACACGCTCATACAAACACATATGCACAATCTGATCAAGTCATACCCTGATATCCCCTCCAAGTCCAGAACATTCCTCTGACAAAGTGAGAGCATGTGCGTCTGACTTTGTGCACTTGCGTGCATGTGTGTCTGTGCGGAAGTTTGACTCACGCGTTTCAAGCCAATCTGAGACCCCGCTGTGATATGTGAAAGTTGGGAAAGAACGATCAATGTCTAAAAAAAAAAAAAGAGACATTAAGCGGTTTCTGGCTGTGGCGCAAGAATAACAAGTCATTTTGGTGTTTCCTTGGCTAGAGGGCAGAACAAAGCAGAGGGGATCTAATCAGCCTCGTTTCAGCTTCATTCATGGTCTGGACTGACTCGTTTAACATTCCTTGCCTCTCTGCTAGCATGAGACTCCCATCGTGATGTTGGCTGCAGCTTCATAATCTGATAGACACAGCTGTTAAAGTCACATCCCTGCACAGGATTATAACTTGCTGAGGTTGGGTTTTTTTGCAGGTTGTTGCATAGCACCACTTTACAAAATACTAAGACCCATAAAATGTGCACAGGTTTTTTGTGTGGATGCACTTATTTTGACACGCATACTTTAAGTGAAACTGGTTTTCTGGAGTATCTGTACTGCACTGAGCACAAGTATGTATGTGTATGGTATTAAGCTAACCGATGTTTTCTCTGTTTTAAAATGTCTCTTTGTACCAGCTGAAACACTCCTCCAGATGGTCTGTGTACATTGACATAAACTAAACTGAAAACTCCTTGATGTGATGTCATCTGGAGCAGTTTTTTTTCAGATAGAAGCAGAGAGATATTTTAATAAAGGGAAGATAAAGGAAAGTTTAATATCACTCATACACGTGTTCTCACCAATATCGAACAACAGGAAGCAAGTAAAAAATTGATGTGATGTCGCCCTTTAAAGGGAAAGTCTTACATGTCAAAGTCAGTTTATTATTCATGACAACTACGTTCAGTTGATTAATGTCTTCTCTGGCTCTGGAGGAGCTTTTCGGGTTTAAGAAAACTGACAGTGACATAACTTTAGTATCTCAACTCAGGCTGGGAAATGACAAGCTTTTTTAAAGCCTGCGTTGCAAACTGAGGATGCAATACCCACAGAATTCTTTTGAAACACTGCTGTTTGGTCCAACACAACAGAAAAGACAGAAAGTAAGTCTGACTTCTCAATGGTCAGGACTGTGGTGCTTCTCTTTATGTATTATTGTATTGGGTATGAAGAGCCAGTGTGGCAGAGTCTTTGCTGTTGCTGTAACCTGTGCCTGGATCCACTTCCTGCTTGATGCTGTGTGTTGTGTTAGGGCAGCTCTGCCTTGGATCACTCTGTTGTTATTATGAGAGAAACAGTCTACCCTGTGTATGTGTGCGTGCCTATTTTTGCAGAACCCCCCCCCCCTTCCCTTTATCTTATGACCAGCCTTAAATTACTGTCTGCCAATATTTTCACCCCCCTCTCCCTCTAGCCTCTCCTCAATTTACTCTTTCATCTAACTGTCATGCATTTCCCCTGACCACGCTTGATCCTTTACTTTCATTCAGTGCTCCCTCCCTTTATTCACTCTCTCTTTTCCTTCCTCTCTGTGGTTCCCTTGCTGTGCAGGAATGTCTCCCCAGCTCCAGTCCACTAATCAATTCCCTCCCGAGTCAGTCAATTCTCCTTCTCTTTTTTTTACCCCACACCTCACATCTCTTCCTCTTTACCTTTCTCAGCTCCGCTTCTATTTGATTTGCTTCCATTTTCCAATTTTTACACGATTCTGCAGCACATACCGTGTCTCTAACCTGTTTTTTGTTTTTTTTCCCTACCTGTCATTTCTTTACTCTTCAAGTTTGCTCTCCTGCTATCCCTCTCATTTTCTCTCATTATGTCAGTGTTATCGGGTGATGAGGTCCCTCCCAAACCTCCCACTCCCTCCCCATCCTAATTCCTCTGTTTCTTCTCTTTTCTCCGTTGGCTGTGTCTTTTATGGGAACTGGTGGGAGGCTGCGGTGGTTCATCTTGAGTTATAGTTTGTTTTGATCTGCTGGTAAAGATAGAGATAGAGGCTGGGAGAGAAGATGGCCAAAGGAGAAACAGAGGGAAACAACAAAAAGAGGAGATACTGTAGTGCAAGAAGCAAATTGTTAACTTCTTAACAGATAGTTTTACCTCCACTTTGACCTTCAGAACCACAGGTCTGAATGACTGAAAGCTAATCAGATCTCCAGAGATACTCCACTCACATGAGGGCATACAGTGATGGAGAAAAGAGTAGAAGCAGGCTGTGCCCTGTGTTGGGGAGACGGGGAAAACCCCAGAAAGGTCCCTGTGTGGCGTGAGAACCTTGTTAAAACTACACACAATAGCCTGCAATGATTATGCAAAGGCAAAAAAAAGATGACTGAGCACATTGAACATGCTTTGTTCAAAAGCTTTCGAGGAAATATCTATTGGTAAATGTTTTCTTGTTTTCATTTATTCTTTTACAGTGTTCAAAGTTTTTCAAATTGATATTCCAATAAATGATAAAACAGGTTGTTTGTCATTGTGCCGCTCTAACAACTGGACAGCATTGTTTGTCAACACTGTCACAAGAAATCAGTGGTTTTCTGATCAGCCACCTATGGTTGAGATATGGCTATGTTTAGTCACAATGCTTGACATTAGGGATAAAGAAATACTTTTTTAAAGCAGCTTTAAGGTATTTTAGCCACTTGGGGGCTGTAAACTCAACTTTGAAATATAATTACCTTATGGAGCTGTTATTTCCAGCAGTGATGGAAAAGCATTTGTATTCATTTGAAGTCATATTTGTGTCCACTTGGTAAAGTAAATCCACAATTTTCTCTTCTTTTAGCTCAGCTTTGGCCTCCACCAGTTTCTGAATACTAGGCTTTTTAGCAGCTTAATGCTTCACTTTGTTCAACAGTTAGTCACAAACTTTGTTGTCTGTCCATTGGCGCTGAAGTGATAGTTTAGGCCTACATGTGTAGACGGTTCAGTTGCCTGCTGCGCCTGGAAACGTGTCTGACGCCAGCTGTGAGATCCCTGTTACAGACTGTAAAACCAAACTAGTTAGCTCAAAGACACTGAAACCCTGTAGATCTGATGGGACTGCAGAATTGGATGATAATTGCTAAGTGCAGCTTTAATGCTTAGCAATGATTGTTATGGTTAATAAAACAATTGAGTGTTATAGCATATGCTTATTTCTGAGATATAAAAGTCTCAATTTGTATGTACACAAAAAGTCCTTGTTTTTGTTAAACAATTTCGCTCACTACGCCAACCCAAGTGCTTGTGAAACAATGTTATTCCCTTAATGACAAATATAGTGAATAGTTCTGAGAGCCACCCTGTGGATATTTGAATGCATTTAATGTGAACCAGCAGAAAAATGTTTTTTATTTATTATTTTGCCATAGAAGTAACATAATACAGCCTCATATGTCTGCACAGCGAACAGACTGACTTCTGCCAGTGAGATACATTTATTACATATACATTTATGAACAGTAATATTAAATTACCTACATGCACTGTTTCCTGTGAATCTCTTGTGTGTAATGGGAGTTTGAATCCTGCACAGAAATGGCAGAATGGCGCCAGTAGTCGTTATAGGCGTTTGTTCAAACATCAAATACTGTTTTTCTTGTGAGTACAGTTTCATTTTATCTCATACCTGGCGCCTTTAGAGGAAAGTTTTTTTTTCTTCTTTTAACTCCAACATAACCAGACTTTAATGACTTATTTTTTTATTTGTTCAGAAGTCTGATCCTCTTCCTCTTCTTTCTGGGACACAAAAATGTATCTTGAAGAGCACAAGTAACTAATTTCACTCACTACTGTTCCCGTAGCTTGGGTAGCATTTGAGTCACTAATTTCATTACTGTTTTATTGACATAATATACTTAACTCAGATCACATTGGGTAATTAATGCAAGTGTTGACGGCTTTCCACAAGCATCAAAATTTTGGCATCAAAAGTTCTGGAGCTATTACCAGCGAATGGTTAGTCATCCAAGAACAAAAATCTGGCTTTACTTTGAGCATTTTGTAATTTCCAATTTTTCCGCTTAAAACAATATGGTTTGAACTCAAAGTCGTAAAAATCCTTTCCAACTATGTTCTTTCTCTATTAATTAACTCAGTGTGTTTTTCTCTGAGAGCACTGTAGAAGTTCTTCTTTACTTTAACTTGTGTTGATCTTTCAAAAGTAATTTTCCTTCCATTTTAGTGTAACATAAGTCAAATAAAACAACATCTTTACTTCAGTAGGACACTCTTTCCACCACTGCCTCTTTTTCCTCCACTTGCCCTTTATCGTCACCGTCTTTCTTTGATTTGCACAGCACTCCTTGCCTCTGTGCCTTAACCCCTTATCCTCTCCCATACTCGTTCTCTCTTGGGCCTTCGGCTGGTATGTGACCTCTCTCTACCACCTTCCCTCTCTCTCTTTCTTTATCCTGCTCTTTCCCTTCGTCACCACTCTCACGTATTCTTACATTTTCATAGCCCATATTGCAGCGATTTGCCCCAGCTCTCATGATCAAAGTGTGAGCTCTAAGTTCAGTTGCATTTACATCCCTAAGAGGGTTAATTGAATCATAGCCACTTTCTCTTTCATCTCCTGATCCTCCCACCTTTTTTTTATTCTCTGTCTGGCTATTTGGCCCCGTAGCTCCATTATTTGAATTTGCATTTCTGCAGCCCTGTCTATCTTTTTCTCTTGCTTCGCTTCCATTTGCCACCTCTGTCTATAGTCATTCAGCTGAGTAAACAGAGCCAGTTTATCTAGTTGTTTTGACGTCAGAGAGTCATCCCACAACTTCTATCATCTGCCCTGGAGGTCAGGGGTCATTATTTCTGGTTTCCCCCAGGAGACCTCTGAGAAGAGCCTAACGGGAACAGCCCCTGCCCACGCAAAAGCAAAACAGCCTTTAAATAAAGTTACTGCACTGAAGTGCCAGAATAGCGTCCTGTTGTGCTCCGGCACATTGAAGTTCCATTTGAAACTGAAGCCTGCTGAATATGAAAAGAAGGGCGAGTGCTTTGCTGCTGACACAGAAATCTGTGATCCGATATGACTCGCCGTGTGAGAGGTGAACGCTTTCTTTGATCAGCGCTGTCAGGACGACAGTGTGCGGAGACAATCCAGGGGACAGCTTTGATTTATAACCTGTCTGTCTATGCATAGACAAAGAAGATATTTGGGTTCAGTGGAGGTGTCACTTCATTGAACATTTTCTTTCTTTTACCACAAGTGTAGAGCACACATTACCTCACCTGTTCTTCAATCCCAGCTGAATTATTTTTTGTTGATGCAAACCTGAACTCTACTTACAACTTTTAACCTCAAAGGCACATAAATATGAGTTACTGCTCTTAGTGAGTGTCTGCTGAGATGCACTGTAGATGGTTTGTGAAAAACTGGGAGGACTACTACAGATTTTTGACATACTGTAAGCAACCCTTTAATGTGACTCAGCATGGGAGGGAGGTCAGGTGTTTAAAGGAAAAAAACAGGTGTTGTACCCAGTAAAGCAGTGTGATATTGTGAAAGTATGTGTTCTGTTGTTGTGTGTCTCCTGGCTGCTGCTTTTTATGTCTCCCTAATCACTACAGCCTCAACTTTAGTACTTCAGTCCCAGACACACACCACACTGTCCAGCAGCTCTGATAACACAAACACACACTCACATATATGCACATCTGCACTTAAGCGCAAGTGTGACATATGCGCGCACACACGCCATCATGCACACGCAGAACCAGGATACAGTGACAATCGTGCCCAGACACACATGTGCCTATGAGTGGCTGAGAGGCTGAGAGAGGTTAATAAACTAACCACCTGCTATCTGAGCAGGAGGGTGTCTGTCTGTCTCTGTGCTGCGGTGTTTGTGATAAGTGAAGTAGGGTAGACATTCAGCCCTAATCAGTAGCCGTCGTTCTCTAATGGCCCTCTTCACTGTCCACTTTCAGTGCCGCCAGATCTCCACAAAAGCAGACGGACACACAAACAAGCATGCCACACACACATACACACAGATTCTAGGCATGCTTCAAAAAAAGAAGAAAAACGTAAAATCAGTTTACCCACTGATTCAGTAGCTTTTCATGAGCTATGCTTAATGCAACATTTCGAGACACTGATGTGTATGTTTTAATGGCTCTTTAAGCTGATGGATTTTGAACGATGGCAGCTTTTTACCGAGAAGCTGTTCAGTTGTCAGGCCTTGTATTTACAGGCTTTCGGTGTAGTCACTATCTCAAAAAAACAAACGGTTTTTAATGGCAACTGGACTTGTTTTAGTTCCTTGACTACGTTTCACCCTCCATTCCAGAGGGCTTTTTCA
>JAUMHL010000012.1:4158174-4179280 GCA_032362345.1 Sandelia bainsii
AAATGTATTTCACATTTCTTTTGTCAGTGAGGGATTTCATCTGAGGGGGCACACGAACTTGATTGGACGGGCCTGGCTCCCTATGGCCCCTCCATAGCGCCCACTATTTCATCTCAAATACTCTTTCTCTCTGTGACAAATAACACAACAGTTACTGGCTCACAGGAAGAGTTTGCTCTTTGATCATCTGCCTTTCTGTCTCCTTGCCCTCCCTCTGATCTTACTGTTACACCAACCCAGAACCTCGTGGTGTTTGAGAAGCCTTTTAAAAGCTGTTCCGACTGTGGTGCATTAAAAAAAAGTGCAACAAACACATACTGTACAGCAGTGCAGCTCCACAAAAAAAGCTTTGAGTTGAATGAAATTATCTCAACCCCAGGGCGTGTTTTACAATTGCTGTAAGAAGATAGATGATTTTAAGACTCACTGAGCTAAAATAAATGATTGTGTATTATTCCCAGTGGGAAGCTGCTGCATGCATGACATCTCATAGTTGTTCTGGCTTTTAAAAAAACATGTATGAGTGGTTTTGTCAGGGTGGGTGGCAGCAATAAAAGGCGCCAGTAGTGTTGTGTATTTGTTTGCATTTGTTAGCCGACAGGGTTGAAGGGGAAATCAGATGAATAAACAGCTGTTGTTTGTTCTTACAGTAAAGGCTGGGGTGGCAGACAAAGCCACGGGCTGCCAATGGTTGAATTTTCTGCTTTTAATTCCTCTTTTGTTTTAGGCAGAAAAAGCACTCAACTGTGTTATAGTCAGCCCACTGCAGGAAAATGCTTCACACACACACACACACACACACACACACACACACACCATCCTCAGGTTCTTCAGCTCTTCACATTCAGAAGCACCCTGCATATTTTAGCATGTATATGAATCTCATGATTTTTAATGGCTCTAATTGGCTATAGCTCATTGCTCTGGAGTGGGCTTTAATTTTTTTTGTGTCAAGGTCTTGCCTCACTTGCTGAACCAAAACAAATGAATCAGTACTTGTCTCTATTTAACTCATCCATGTTCACCCACCTCCCCTCTTCTCCATGGCTTCGCACATAGAGGACCATTTTGATAATAAATGTAGTGTGAAAAATGTTACTGTATGTTCATATTGGCTGGAGTGGAAATAATGAATTACCTGCTCGTATCAGTAGCTTTTTGTATAGTTTTTGAAAAGCTGAAGTCAGGAATTCTTCTTTTACTGAAGGAGGTTTTGAGTGAAGTATTTTAGCATGAGCATTTTTTTACACAGGATGTACAGTACAGCTTTCGGAGGCTGACACTGAGCATTTTGTATGACATTGTCACCCCCAGCATGTAGAAGAAATATACACTTAGAAAATCCAGTCCTCTGCATCACATAAAGCTTTCATTTGTTCATGTTTACCACCATCAAAAATCGTTAATCCCTTATGTGCTATGGTGGTGTTGGTGCTGTCATAGAAAGATTTGCTAATAAAGGATTCCCTTTTTTTATTTATAGTCATTTATAGAGTTATTTTTATTCCAGTCTCCAATCTTTGCTTCTGTTCGTTTTTTAAATATCATGGGTACTTTCTACCTTCCCTTTCTTTGTCTTGAGAGATCAATAATTCATCTTATTTCATCTTTTTGTTTAAACAAATACACAGAGTGCCAAAAAGTGGCAAGTGGTGGCCTGTTAGAAATATGGCCTGGTGCAGCCACTGCCGACCCTTCACAGTTAACCACCTGACAATAAGTTAACTCTCTCAGTTTGCGATGCGCAGAGTGTGATGTGTGTCAAATGTATGGTCATGCTCACAATCCATCTGCTACATGAATGAATAGATATATAGGGCAGTGCAATGGGTCATATTACATCAACGCTGTGAGATATGTCTATGTATGACAGTGTAGGAGTGAAAAGGAAAAAGGAACTATATGATGACGTCTGGCTACACAAACAAAAACATGTCTGCATGCATAATTTGCATTTGCATGTACAAACACTATATGCACCAGACAGCAGCATCCTGTAAAAAAAATCACAGTAAAACTCTAGCACCACTCGTCATGCTCAAAGAGTAGAGTTTTAGGTAAATACAACTGGGTAGAACATGGAGCTCCAGCAAGTTATTTCTGTTCTGAAAGTGCATTATCCAAAGTGATGAGGACAGTTTTTGAGGTCGGTCCTTGTACGTGCCCTCCCTCGAAAAGCCTCTTCTCTTTTAATCGCTGCTTCCCAAAAAGCTGCTTGCTGACAGTTTTATGCCAGGTTTGACAAAAGCAGTGGGAAGAATGGAGGAAGTGAGGTATGAAGGGCTGAGAAGAAAGAAAGGAGGGTGGGTGGAAAAAAGAAAGTGAGTTTGAATTGCACAGACTGAATGTCAATATCGTTTTTTGCTTAAAGGGAAGTGCTGTCAGCTGTAATTTCTTCCTGAATCTCTTGGTGCTTTAGCATCGTCTCTGGTGTCAAGAACCTCCTACATGAACTACTCTGCCTTTATGCATTCACCTTATTAATCTCTACTGCTTTATACATCCACTCCCAGAGGAAAGTTTTGCTGCTCAAAGCTTGCTGTTCCACAGCGCAGGAGACAAAGTTGTGATTCTCATCTCTGCCTCATTCTAGTTTCTATTTTGTCTGTTATTTTTCTGATATGCTTCTCTTAAAATTCAAAGTTGTCCTTGAGACGTAGGTAGTTACCCCTAATGCCTACTTTCCGTCTTACTCCTTCCTTCTTTACTACCAATAAATCAATATTACCAATACTGGAGTTAAATGTGAGTATTATATACACAGTATATTACTTCCGAGTTCATTAGGTAAGTGTCTTATCCAAGGACTTTTGCCATTTCGAGAAACCAGGGATTGAACTGCTCACCTCGTAACTGGTGGATGACCATTCTACTTTTGAGCCACATGTTGCAGAATGGACACAGGGCCCCAAAAAAGAAACACTTAGATGTATGTCGATTACTTCTTAGGATGACTCTTATCACCTGTATTTCCTAATGAGTTTTAAGGGAAACATATCAGAATATATCAGACAAAACAGAAACTAAAATTAGGGTGAAATCAGACTAAAAAGTAATGACTAACGCAGTAATGTTTTCCTCTTGGTGCAATTCTGAATGAGAATTCTGTGCTTATGGAGAACTCTTTACTTGCTGTGTCTGAGCTCAGCATTAGATGCATTACTCACGCTGAGATGAGAACAGACTGAGTTAGGGAGAGCTTTCTGATTTCTCAGATTTCTCTTTTGTAAAACGAGGCTGATTTGATATTTTATGTGTCCTTTTGTTCTGGAGAAAAATGTGAGAGGCAGGAGAAATAAGTCATAGTCTCACTTTGGTTTCACACAGACCTTATAGTTGGCTATAGGAGAAATCAATACATTTTAGAGCTCTTTTCTAATTTTCTTTCTCTGTGTCCTATCCTATACTGTACCCTCTGTTTTACTAAGTTTAGATAACAACAGAAACTTTGCAAACTGCTCATGCAATATTTTTCAGTCTGAGGCTGATGATTAGAATATTACAAATAATCCACATTTCGCATCTAAATTAAAAAATGTGCCACTTATGACAAATCTTTGGTGCTATAAGGGGGCATTAGTTTAACATGCAAGTCTTGTATAAGATCTATAAAAAGAGTGCTTTAAACTGTTTGGACATTTTTCCAATTCCCTTAATAGCTTTGCTGGAATCCAAAAGGGAATGAAATGCAGTTAAAATAACAAAATTATTTATTAATTTATCTCTATTTTTTAGACCATATGATTGAAAGTGGACAGGTTATTTTGTTAAAATGTATCTTCTGTTTGCATGGTGCCACAGACTATAAAGGAAAATTAAGATTCAGTTGTCACACTCTATTTGACCTCCACTGATTCATGAAAACAGAGCTTAGTCTAAACACAGCCTCTAAGGTTTCAACTAAGCCATAAGTTGTTGTGTGTGGGCAGCTTTTATCAATACAGTCCCAGGGTGTGTTGTCGAGCCGGTGACACCCACTGGCACTCTCCTACTGTAACAATGTGTAGACACCCTCTAAAACTTCTAGGGTACCAATGAAGAACATGAAGTAATAGGATTTGTTTGTGGTTTAGTTTCTGTGTATATTTGCATGCCTCGCTTTATTAAAACAGTAAACAGCACTAAACAACAGATCCATTACTGTGGTTTATGAATCATATGCTGATCTTATTTTCAAGCCTCAGAAACTAAAGACACACTGTTTACTTTTTTATTTCAACCTGATTGCAGTTTTTTAATAGGTTTTCCATCCATGCAATAACACAATAACATTTTGCGGTGAGGCGCACATCATGATGAGGGTATAAAACTATTTCTAAAGCTTTGAGTCTTCCCAGGAGCATGGTGGCCTTGATAATTGTGAAATAGTAGATGTTTGAAGCCACCAGGACTCTTCCTAATGTTGGTCGTTCAGCCAAACTGAGTAACCAGACAAGAAATACGTTGGTCAGCGATGTGACAGAACTCCTCTGCAGAGATGAGAGAATCTGGCAGAAGGATGGACATGTCAATAATACTCCATCAATCAGGCCTTCTTGTTAGAATGGTTAGATAGAGGCCACAGTCTGTTCAGAGTTTACCAGAGATCAGGTTAATGACCTGGGTTACCAAGTTATTGAAGTAAATCTGTTCCAGAGTGCATGGGAAGTGAGACTTGGATGACAGTTCACCTTTCAGCATGACAGTGACCTGAAGCATACAGTGAACACAAAGGTGGAGTGGTTTCAGAACAAGTCTCTGTCTGTCCTTGAGTTGCCCATTCAAGCCCAGACTTAAACTCCATAGTGCATCTATGGAAAGACCTAAAAATGACAGTTCACACACACTTTATATCCCATATGATGGATCTTGAGAGGATGTGTTAGGAAGAATGAGATTGAGATTGAGACTGCCTAATCCAGGTCTAAGAAGCTTGCAGAGACTTACCCCAGAAGATTTGGTGTTGTAACTACTGACAAAGGGGCTTCTGAATTAAGGGTCTGAATACTTATGAAAATGAAAGGTTTCAGGTGTGATTTTAGATTCTTTTACTATTTTGTCTATTATGTTTTCACTTTAAAAACTTTTGGCTCGGTTTTTTTCTGTCAATTTTGCACTACTGAAACAAGGACCGACCCAACTTTTGGGGTTAATGTGTCATTCAGAACTTCAAACTGTAAGTATGTCACTAAACTGTTTTTACTTTGTAGCTTATTATCATCAACCTAACTTGCTAATTTTTAAATTTGTTTGTACAGTTAATCTTCATAAACAAATTTCAAGGTGTGTCAGCTCTTAGCAACTCCTGTTAAATGATAAACAAAGGAAGGGTTTCATTGTTTCTTCCCAGCTCTTGCTGCTCTTTTAGCATGCAGCAACTGATATTAACCGCAGAGCAGCATTTATTCTCATCAGGAGTCACATTCAGTACAGCCCTGAAATAGAGTTTAGGAGTCACATTAACAAGTGCTGTTGGAGCACGAATCCTCCAGCGGTTAATGTTAGGTTGTCTGCATGAATACATCAAGTAGATAACAGTGTGCTACTGTTGTTTCTGTCGATTTTTGTGTACTTCTCCTGATCTAACATCACTGCCAGAAACAAGCATACACTTTGTCAAACTAAAGTTTGTGATTTTTGCTTTTTACAGTGCATCAGAGCAGGACCCCTGTGGCAGCATTACAGCATATTATCAGCATACATGATGCCAGACAGTCCCTCCACCAAGAGCATCTGTGGCTACACTGGCTGGAAAGAACATGTCATAAGTAAAGAATTGTTAATAATGTGAACATTGTCTGCTAGTGGTATTTTAAATGCTCAAAATGATGCCTATGGAATTATTACACATATTAAAGTAGCATCATTTTCTGTACTTATCAGGCCTCAGCAACGCTGGGTGTGGTTACTGTATCATAAAGAAATAAAAAAGAAAAATTGAAGACAATAGTACTGTGATCACCACACATCCTGCTTCCACTTCATCAGAGGAGGAAGTAATTACTGGGTTGGTGTCATGGTTCAGTCAAGTGTCCAATTACATTAGGAAAGCATTGGTTTCTGAGAGCTTCAACAGCACCAGCTGATCCACCTTCAGTATATAAGAAATACTCTCCCCTGGTGGAGTGTGCAGGTGGAGCTACGACAGAAAATGGAAAAGGGAACAAATTTTGAAAACTAAACAACTTTACAACGTACCAGGCGAGCAATTTTCGTTCAAATGAGTGTGCACCATTTTTGAGTCTGGGATCTACTTCTCCTCAGTACATATGATTATATTGTACGAAATCCATTTGTATTTCCGTTTCAGTTTCTTAAAATAAAGTGCTTTATTCTTAAGATAGATTTAGTCTTTTTTAAATTTGGGATTAAATTTACAAGTAAAGGTCCTGTAGTGTTATAAATATGTTATTTTATTTGACATAGATTTTATATAACTAACCTGTTAAACAGTATAAAACACTTAATACTTTGCACGTAGAAGGATAAAAAAACCTGCTGCCTCTTGGGAAAATACATCCTGTCTAGGCAGACTCTATTTCACTCTCTATTAAAACGTGAAATAGACTCAACTAGTAATCCCTTCCTATTAGTATTAAATAAAAAAATTATGAGTTTCATGAATTGTAAAGCATGTCAACTTTTCCGAGTTTCCATTGAAATAGAAATATGAAATTAGTTAAAACAATGGGTCACCTTTAAAAAACCATTCATCATTACAGTGAAAATCGATCACAAAAGACGTTATTGTCAATATAACAAGCTCTCCTGTCAGAGTGGTTCATAAAAAATACCAGATGGGGGTGGAGGGTGGGGCTGGTGTAATAATAGGGGTAGGTTCACACTGTTTTTACCTCACATCCTTCTCTTCTGTGGTTTATTACTTCCTGTAACTGACAATGGCCGCAGCAAGCAGTAAACCCCCAAAACACCTGAGTCAAACCCAGGAGGTTTTCAAAACATGACTGTTAATAAGAATGAGCCAATATTAAATCTGTGTTGTTACAAAATATATTGAGCTTCTGATGTCACAAAATTTCAAAGATACAGCACTAAGGACTAAGAAATCTCAGCTTTTATTTTGGCTCTATTGTTGCTGTTTATGTTGAGCTGGAGTGGACAATTTCTAAAAGTGTGTGAGTATGTGTTTGCATTTAGAATGATCTTTGAACTACAGACACCATAAAACAATATTTTTGTGACTGTGTGTGTTTATAAGAATAATGGTTGAATTTGGGCACTGAGGCAAGACTGTCCAGAGTGCCAGAGGGAAAGTAACATGGTGGTCATGCACTCTCACAGCACAGATAGAGAAGAGTGAAGACAGAGGCAGCAGTACACCGTACGTTTGAGATGAAAATCTTACAACTGCAGCTTTTGAAATCGTTATATACTAAAATCAGTACAAAACATTATAAGCATTATCATCATCTTTGTTATGTAAATAAAAAAATACAGTATTAAAAACAAAGTTCCTATTCTGAAAGTTTTATTCGAACTACAGCAAAGAGGAGTCTGTGAAGGTTTTGTTTTTAAAAATCTAAATTTAATGAGTTGAGTGAACTCTCAGAATATTTACATTAAGATAATGTTAACAAATTCCAGTAAATCCCTGTATTATGTTGTGTTTTTTTGTGTGATTATACTCTAGGATAAGTCAAAATTGAGTTTTTGCTCACCACAAGTCTACAGAACTCCCTCAGTGCTTTTTTGGCAAAGAGCAGGAGTTTTCAAAGTCAGTTTACATTTTCGCAAACTGGCACCGTTTAATGTCCTTGTTTAGTGTTCTCACGAATGCACAAACAACTATCACTGGGTTACTCTGATAAATAAGAAAACTTCACAGCATTATGATTTTCAAGTAAAATCTGGAATTATAATGAACATCTTTTTTTCCTATTATGTTAAACAGATTTATGGATATTTAGCTCTGTATCATCTTTTGTTTAGATATCACTGACTTATGACTCAGAGAAGAAGTAGCTCAAGTACAGAGAAACAGCCTTTGCTTCCACTTTCACCTCACACACTGTTTTTACCTCACATCCTTCTCTTCTGTGGTTTATTACTTCCTGTAACTGACAATGGCCGCAGCAAGCAGTAAACCCCCAAAACACCTGAGTCAAACCCAGGAGGTTTTCAAAACATGACTGTTAATAAGAATGAGCCAATATTAAATCTGTGTTGTTACAAAATATATTGAGCTTCTGATGTCACAAAATTTCAAAGATACAGCACTAAGGACTAAGAAATCTCAGCTTTTATTTTGGCTCTATTGTTGCTGTTTATGTTGAGCTGGAGTGGACAATTTCTAAAAGTGTGTGAGTATGTGTTTGCATTTAGAATGATCTTTGAACTACAGACACCATAAAACAATATTTTTGTGACTGTGTGTGTTTATAAGAATAATGGTTGAATTTGGGCACTGAGGCAAGACTGTCCAGAGTGCCAGAGGGAAAGTAACATGGTGGTCATGCACTCTCACAGCACAGATAGAGAAGAGTGAAGACAGAGGCAGCAGTACACCGGAGCGTGTATGATGGTCTAGTCAGCAACAGTCTGAGTCATATCTGTTTCCTGTTCAAAGGCAAACACAGTGTGTCTGTAGTGTTAGTTTGGTTTGCATTAGCTCAAACTTTTCTTCTGTTAATATTTTATGTGCTACTTTTTATGCACTCGTACTTTGTGGCCTACTAACCATTGGGATGTATGATTGTCATACTTTCCATCCTTTTTGCATTAGGTTTATGGTTCTGACCGTATGACGAGATCCCTGGATTTTGCCAAGTTTGTGGCTATAGTTTGAGAATGTGTGTGTGCATGTCAGTATCAATGTGTTTTATTCCTGAAGTTTGATTGCCCATATTTGTGGCTTTATAGATGATCTCAGCATTGCGTGCTTTGTGGGATTGTGTTGATGTTGTGTGTGTGTGTATGTGTGTGGGTGTTTGGAATAGGCATGAGGCAGGTTTGGGGGCCAGCATGTTGTGGTGTAGCATGGCCCTCCTCCAAAACCCTGTGGCTGTTGAACTTTTATGGAGAGTCAAGCACTGCATAGACCTTTCAGTCTACCCAGTGTACATCACAAATACACACACACACACACACACACACACACACACACACACACAACATCAGCAGCAGCCCAGCCTTCATTAGAAGTGCCACTAGTAGCCAAGCCTGCAGCCTGACACTTCAAAGAGCTCGCTCTCTGTTTCCCCTCTATACACTGTGTTCGTTCTTTCATTTTGGGGGGATTGTTTTCTTCATCTGTCCCTCTATGGCCTTCTTTATAATTCCCCTCTTCCTTCCACCATTTTCCCTACTTATTTTCCTCTCTCGTGTCACGAGGACACATATTCACTTGGTGGAATCTGAGGAAAAACACTGCTCTTGATCTATTAAAGGAAAACTCAGCTGAAAATCTTTTTTTCAGTTTTAAATACCTGTTAACAAGGAGAATCTTAGACTGTTGACAGAAAAATATACATGGCAGCAATTCTGACAGCCGATTAATTATTTAAGTCATTTTTAACTATTAGCTGGTACCAACTGCTGTATTGTGATACATTTTGATGAGTAAATTACAATGAAATTAATTAATATATTTGCTTTACTAATGCTAATGTGACAGTGCCCATATAGTATAATGGCAATTACAAAAACATTTGCACATGCAGTACGTGTCAAAATGTATTAAAAGGTCCATAGACGTCCCACGCTAAAGGTACCCTTTGGTGTCACTATTTGACACCCTGGTGGCAGCACTATTTCCTGCCAATGACGGCGGCTGTGTGTCATTATAACACCAATGCTAAATGCTCAGTTACAGTACAGTTGTGGAAACATCACAGTTTGGTTGAGTTTAGGCACAAAGATAGCTGAAAGTCTTGCATGTTGTTGACCCAACCAACCACCACTGTAGTCAACTGACATCCCTGTGCATCTCTTACCGATGCATTGGGGTATCTTAAGTGTTGGTATGGGACACTGAAGGACTTGACACAGCCTCACCTTTTAACGCCCTTAGAATAGGAACAGAATGAAAATGCCACATCTGTGCTTGTTTTAAAACTTAATCAGAAGTCTAGTTAGTATTTAAAATACACTTCTAGTGACTTACTTTGCATAATGCAAACTCCTACTAGAGTTACGTACTGGCTCAGCGCACCGCTGGTTGGCTTATCCTCGTATTTCTGATCTCATCTTTGAGTGAGATGTCACAAGTTGCACAGTTTCAAAAACCATTGCTCTTGAGGTGGGAATGTCAAAATTATAACTAACTCATAACTAACTGTATAATTAATAAATCCTACCTCAGAGGTAGGAGGTTTTGACTATTTCTTGGCTGTGACAACCTTTCAAACCAACAAGTAGTATTTGATCATTCGACCAAAATTAGATCTCATATTTCCTTACGGAATCTCCTAGCAGGTGTTGTCTGTCTTATTTCAAAGGACAACTGAGGGAACAACTGAGGGAAGTTGCACATGGCTGGAACTACTATTGTTCTGGCCAAGTATTATAATATCCTGCGCTACAAAATCACACATAATAACTTGGGGAATACAGTTTTCTCATTTTCGCTTCCTTTTATAATCTCTGTTGTGTCTTTCTCTGGTTCATGCACATGCAAGCACACACACAGAGAAGAGAGCGAGGGAGAATCACAGGCTCAGTTCTGTATATCTCATTCTGAAGGATACACTGAGCCCTTCTTGGCCGTAGACCAAAACCCAGATATTCTCTGATCCCCAGTGGATTGTTCCCACTGATGTATGGCCCCACTGATGAGTGCTGCAGCTCGATGGGATACACTAAATGTGATTCCACCAAAGGAACGTTTCACTAGGTGTGCGTACACTAGTGGGCAGATTATGCGTGTCGTGATTCAGCATGCACGAGGCATTTCTGATGGATTTCTGTGTTTGATTCACACAGTGATGAATTACTGATGTGCATGATAACAAGCCTGGCAAGACAAAAAAGATGCAGCAGTGATGCAGTGGAGCAGAATGAAGTTTACTTTTTTTTCTCTTTTTAATGTGTAGAATAGAGTTGAAGATGAAGTAGAGTTCGCGCATATTTTTGAGTGGAGTTTTTCTGCTCATGACCCTGGTTTAGAGCTGCTTAGCCAGTCATCATGTGGTCTCCAGCTGTGTGTTTTTACTCGCAGCATCTCTCAGACCAGTGGAAAAACACTCCATCTGGCTTTGACTCAGGGATACCCCAAATTGACTGTGTGTGTGTGTGTGTGTGTGTGTGTAGGTGTATCTAATAGGGGGTAACCCTGTCACATGATTTAACTTTGTTCTTTCGTTGCGGGAGGCATTACTTTTGGGATTTTTATTTTTTGCTTTTACTTCTCCTTACTGATTGCTTCCTCCTCTCATTCCAACCTGTTTTCCTCCCCTCTCTCTGACACACCTTGGGGTATTAATAGTTCTGCAAATTGTACAGAATACTTAGTCGAACACGTGTGTCTATGTGAGCAAGATAAGGGGGAGAAAATGGCTCACAATCAGCTCAACTTTGAAACTTTGGCCACCATTCCCTCTTTTTTGCTAGAACTTTCCCCCTCAGCGCCCCTAGCTAGGGGTGCGTGTGTGTGTTGGTGAGTGTGTATGTGAGCATGAGCTTGAGGGTCTGGCACTAAGACGACCAATTAAAACCAGTGCCGGCAGCAAAGGACCAATGGGAGCAGGGCGCCAATGCACTTCCCCACCGTTGATGTGGTAACGCAAACCAGATGCAGTTGGGCAGTGTACGTGTGTGTGTGTATGTTTGTGTTTGCTAAAGTGTACTGTATGTGTTTTTGCAAATACCTTTTTGCTGATCACACTTTCTTCATGTGCATGTAATGAACATTTTTACCCTTTTGGAAGAAGAGATGCCGAGCTTGCAGTTTTATTTAGGTGAAAACCAAAGACTGTACGAAAGGATCAGATGACAAACATGGTCAAAGAAAGAAAGGTAACCCTTCTCCGACTCAGAGCTATCCCAAAGACCACAATAGCCTCTCACGTGCCTGCCTTTGAAATATAACTCACACACCAAATATACTGATCATTGTTCTGAGAATCTGTTCTGACATTTTCTGTCAAAGAACACCTTCCTGCTTTCAGTGACTTTTTTCCTACACTGGCTACATACAGTACTTCCTCGACTATATTGTGTAGGGAGTCCCAAAAAAGACTGCAGTTTAGCTCAGAGCACCATATTGGCGCAATCAGGACAAAAAAATTACACCCTTCTCATAACTCATGACTCAATCAAACAAACACACACATCGTTAACATACTGTTGGGTCATTGAAACTCCTTCCAGTCAGTCTGTTATAAATACATTTTCATAAATTCACTCAAAAATCATATGCTTCCCTATAGTCTTACTTAAGTATAATCAACATTTTCTTGATTATTAAGAACAAAGAAAAGATTTATTTAGTTCACTGAGGAAAAACAAGAGTTTTGCATTGCATGTTGGCCAGCACAGTATTCACAACCCATCCAGTGGCACTGTACAGAATACCTCCATGCAAACATGTTGTGGTTTAAATGATAAAAAAAAAAAATCATACTCTTATTATATTCAAAAACCATTTTAACATGTAAAGCAACATGTATTGTAGAGACATACATGGTCCCCAGACTATGAATCCAAAGGATTTGGGTTTTGATTTGAGTCTCTCCACAACTCTTGTTTGTTGAGAGACAATCTTTCAGATTGCAACAAAATGTGTTTTAGATGTTCTCTTTAAGATGAATTACATCTGTGTTAAGCTAGTCATCGCTGGCTATACCTGGAAAAATTTTGGGAAAATCTACCTTATGGGGAGTAAACAACTTTTGGTGAATGGAACATTCATATAGTCCCATCAGTATGTCCCAAAATACATTATTACATTATAAGAGTCTAACCCAATGACTCTACTGTATGTTCATGTAGTGACTGTGCCAAAAGTCTAAAGCGAGTAAAAACCAAGCAGTTGAAGCTTATTTCTGAGGTTCAGATTTAATATCAACAAAAATGATACCCATGAAATTATATGCTCTCAGCATTTGTAACAGCAGTGTTTTTGGCAGAAACCGAAGTAAACACTAGAATCTCACATTCTCCTCTCACTTTAGTTGTGTTGCTGCTCTATAGTTTTGGTGAGAATGTATCAGATTCCTGGGGAAAATATCTGACTTCCCTTTTTCAGACTTGCAGTTTAAACCAAGATGGTGTCTGGAGTTACTGGGAATGATTAAACACACTCTCTCGCTTACACACACACATCAGCAGCTGTATACTATATGATGGATCTTACCATCCCACAGGGCAGCTGAAGTTGAGATAAAGTGGATCAATCTGTGCATGTGCCAGTGTGTTTGTGTGGTTCTTTGTGGATGTGTTTGGCACCTTCTCTCTTTTGGTTATATTCTAGTCTGACTGCAGCTCTTAGGAAAACATCAAGCTGTTTCTGATTGTGTTTGCAAAGATGATCGTGTCGTTTACTTTCAACTTGTACAAGCACAGCTTTTCCACAATTGCACAAAAAGAAAAACAGGGTGACTTTTGTCACAGCTTTGCAGTCATCATTCACACATCTCACTCGAGTGATGAATAACAGAAAATCTTCACAGGTCTAAGTTGCTTTGCATGTCAGCTGATTCACCTCATTTAGAGGTTTTGAGTGATAACAGCAGATTTGAAGAGATGATCTGCGGTTGGGCAGTTATCGATGGAGGAAGCAGTTTGAGGCGGAGCGAGGGAATGAAGTATGCACGGAAATAAGCGGCGACCTCTCCTGTGATAGCCGGGAGGACTTGTGCAGAGGATGATGCAGATAGGGATAGACGGAAAGAGACAGGCGTGCGTTGAAAAGGAGAGAGAAGGATGAATGGAGACAGAGATGGAAAGTGACAGTTAGACAATGAGGCGGAGGGACTTTAGACTTCATCGTTCATCTATGATGCTCATGATGGATACGAGATGGAGACAGGAGCTCCATCTCAACCTGTGAGAGCGCGGAAACTGTGTTTGTTTGCAGTATTATTGCTTTCGTGTCTGCCTCTTTTGAAAATTACTTCGTCTTGGATTGGTGCAAGTCGTTTTTTGTGTTCATTTGTGGACATTCTCTTTTCATCTTAAGCTTTTCATTCTAGAATCCCAAAGGACTGGTGTCCATTACAGTAGATTAGATATTGATCATTATGTGCCATAACTCCACCAAATTTAAAATCCCAACTGCCCATGATACAAAGCATACCACCTCATCTGGTATGCTAGAAATGTCTCACAGTATAGTCAGGTCCTGAAGATTTAAAATAAAGCAATCAGGATTTCATTAAAATGTAGCTTTAATTTGCAATATTTAAGTATTCAATTAACCATTTAGGAATTACAGTCATTTTTATACACATTTTCCCATTTTCAAGGGCTCAAAGGTAATTGGAAAGTTCATGACAAGCAGTTTTAAGAGAAAAAAACAGTTAATTTCTACTTTTATAGACAAACGTTTGATCCTCGCTATGTTGTAGTCACTACTGCATCCCAGCGTGACTTTATTTTCTTTTGAATTTATCTCCATAATATCCTCATACTCATTTCAGCATAGTACTTAACCATCACTGTGGCTGGCATGCGAGACCCCCTCCAGTCTGAGACACAGATGAGTTGTGCTGAGCCTGCTTAATATAGTCACAAAACAGCTTATGCATTCTGAAGGATATGCCAGGGCTCTGTTTGTGGATTTTAGTTCAGCTTTTGACTAAATGAAGATGCACATTCACTTAAAAAGACTCAACATCAATAGGTTGTTAGTTCTCTGGATTAGAGATTTTCTTCCCTGCCGCCTACAGAGGGTTTGTGCCAGTGGGAGGATGTCCGATAGAAAAACTGTGAACACACAGTCCACGTGCCTGATATTTTCCTTCTGGTTTGACTATACCACCACAGCAATGTATCACTAAATAGCAGAGCACACAAATCAGCCAGAGGACCAATCTATAGTGATCTGGGCAGTAGTTGTCGCTCTTCTAGCATCATCCAGCAGGAAGTTCTGCCCCACTCACGGAGGAGGTCCCTCCATGAGTGGGAATCACTCCTGGTGATTAGCTGAGATGCAGAACAGGGAGAATCCTGGGTTAGGGAGTTTCTCATAGGTTCAGTGCTTATTCAGTAAGATGAAGGGACAGCCATAGCCGTATTACCTGAAGAGGCTTTCGCTTATGATTCCAAGTTTAGTTTTCCCAGCAACTGAACAAAGGTCTCTTGTGGTTTTGAGCCAATTTAAAATATAAACAAAACACAGCAGCAGGGCTGAACGATTAAATTCCACCATCCTGCAGTCTTTGTATCACTTGCTGCCCTCTCCTTTCAGCTTATTAGCCAGCACACTTTCAGAGTTTCCGACAAGCCTCATGGTAAATCCCAAAGCTTTATGGGAATCCTCTGTTAATTAGGATTCACCTTATGCAGGGAAGATTTTTTTCGGAGTCTGGCATCGCACTGTGGAAACAAAATGCTTGTTGAGCTAATGGAACAGAGAGAGTTTTAGTGTCTAAGCACGTTTCATCCCTGCAGTAGAAGAGCACTGAACGCCTCGGGCCCCCGCGGCTTTATACCTGCTGCCTCCACAACACTGCTCCCAGGTAGCTGCCCACACACATTTACTACTTGTGTAGAAAAGACAGAAGACTGATTGTAGTGGTGCATATAAATGTTGGCAGGCAGTGACATCTATCAAACAGCTGTAATCTATAAGCTTTTCACTTTGGCTGCTGCTCTGTTAAAGCTGCCTTGATGCTGTATGAAAGAGTTTTTGATCAAACATGGACTGCATGTTACTAATTAAATGGTGAAGCAATAAGTATATATGCATATATGTCAGTGTTTTGGGTCAGGAAGCTGTTTCTACACTGCACACTCAATACACACACACACACACACACACACACACACACACAAGGCACCATCTATTTCCTTAAGTAGCTGTAGCTCTATAGGCAATATAGAAATCCTGTGTTTGTGGAGATCAATGGTCTCCTGCTCCTGTAAATGAAGGGATACAGGGATTAAACCACTGCTTCCTAACCAGAGAAAGGGATTGAAAGAAAGAGTAAGAGGAGTAAGAGTGTGTGTGTGTGTGTGTGATAGAGAGATATAAAGTCCCTCAGGGGGAAAGGTGGACCCGCAGTTTAATGAGAATCCTGACTCTAATGCAAATGGGAATCGAATGCCGCTGCCGACATGTCAGGAGATACTTAACTCTGAGGAGAAGAATGTGTGTGTGTGTGTGTTTGCATGTGCGTGGGCGTGGACCTGTGTTTAACTGTCTGTATAGTATGGTCAATACACTGTCTCTTCCATCTTTTTAAATTGTCACTTTATGAACAGTCTGTAATTATGCTTTTGTCAGCACTGACGGATTTTTGATGCTTTTGCCTACATACATGTGTTTTTAAGTCTACTCCTCCTACACCACAAACCACCAACAAATTGGCTGTTTGTAATTACGGGAATATTTGTGTGAGGTCTAGTGAGTTAGTTTTGTCATCTCATGTTAGCAGGAGCTCACTATGGCCCCTGAGGGACCTTGTGTAAGATTTATACAAGGCCATAGAGCAGGGCCCTTGTTGATTGACCTGCTCCTTTGTGCAGCTGCAAATGAACAGACACTTGTCATTGCACTTTAACAATGACAGTTGCACCAAGATGGCTCCACTTGAGTGTGCCTCTGAGGAAAGCATTGATGAGTGTAATTATGTAGATAATTAGATGAGTACAGCTATGAAAACAAACATCACTGGCACCAAAATGGGCAAAATATCTGTTTTTATACAAGCAGGAATCGCAGCAATGAGGCAGAAATGATATAAATGATAAAGTCACACTTAAGGCCATGGTCCAAAGCTTTAGTTAGCACCAGCATGACCATGAAATTATGGGTAAAATTGATCTTTATGAAGCATTAACATCCTACAACCTCTTCCACGTGGCTCTTGTTTTTTCCCTCAAAGCCAACAGGCCTTTAAAAGTTAACAAAGTGGCCTTCAGCTCTCATTTGCGGATGGATCACTCATTAGGAGCTCCATTAGTGTATTGTGTTGTGTGATCCCAGTGAATTAGCTGCAATCAAGCCGTCTTACTGATGCTAATCTAAAACAACTTAACAGGGTTAGCCTAGCTGCTGCCGGCACTCCAATTAAGAGCTGTATGAGTCATTTAAACAGACGATTGCTCAGTTATATGAGGAAACTGGTGACTTGGATGTTTTCGTGTTGCTATGCTACTGAACCTCATTGGCTGGACAGTAGGAGATTAGCACATGGTCCACGGGGCTTTTTACATATCCTGGTTTTAACTGAAATGTTGTGTTTTTAAAACAGTACAGAGAGTCAACTGGACATTTACATGATGTGTCAACATTCCTCTAATTCCCACTTCGCTAATAATTTCCAGATGGGTCACTGTATGTTGCTTCTCTAAGCCAAAAGTTACAAATATTTCTTTGCTCATAAGGTATGGGTATAGTATTAAAAGGGAATTTTATACAGTACATACCATTAACACAGTCAATAAGAGATTGAGAAAAATATTCCTGATTAAGATGTTTTTCCACAGGGAAGTAAAAGAAATTGTTAGGCAACATCAACACAGAGGCTGGATTTGTTAAAGTAAAAAAGGGCCAGTTAGTGAGTCACTTTAGTAGCGCTCACCTTTTATTTTGTGTATTGATTCATGTTTTTTGTAGGAGAGTCCGCTCACTTCATTAAGCCACAACATGATCACACATAGTTTAAATGTTTCCCTCCAGTGTATTCAGGTGAATTCAGGGTTTATTCAAAGTCAAATAGATTAGCAAAGAACACAAACTTTTGTTTCTGAATGATATTAACAATGACTAGGTTGGAATTCTTTTGAAGAGTAACCTTAAGGAATAGTTTGACATTTTGCAGACTGGAAAGTAACAAAGTTACATGTTGTAGGTTTGTTTGATTTGTACAAAAACATAGTGTAAAAATTAAAGTTTGCTTTTACACAGGAAGGTTGTATACTGGACTTTTACTTACAGTAGCAGAGATGTGTAACTGGTATACAGGTTGAATACTGGAACCATCAGATGTAGAAGGGTACTGACGGGCCTCTTCTGGTTTGGCTAAGGTAGGAACAGAAATTTAGAAAGCATGCTTCAGTAGGGCTTAACAGGCTCGATTACACTTAAATGTTTCACTTATAAATATTTTGAACTAAATTAGACTACATGAATCCATTCTTATCATTTAGTTTAATTATTCCTTTAACAGATTATAATGCAGTGTTTTCACTGGTCCCTCTCTGCTTGAAATTTTGACCTCTGACCACAACCAGCAGTGATGCCACAGACTGACAGATGCAGGAGTGTCACTATCACAATGAGCAGTTAAATAAGAATTTTAGCCGTTAAGCTGTTATTTAACGTTTGCTAGTACAATACAGTACATACACATACATATGTATATATACATGGTGTATGTACTGTATGTCCTCCATGTAGAAGCACTGATTACTATAATCATTCCTCCTGTCCACACTTGCCTCAAGCTAACATGCCAAGTAAAGTGTGTAACAGCTGTTTTAATCTAAAATTCTGTCCAAGTTTCAGCAGTGAGTTACTTTCTAGTAGTTGTATGTTTTGTCACATTCAAACTGCTCAAGCCTCATATTGATTTTGGCTAGAATCTTGAATACATACAAATTAATTAATTTCATCTGATATGCCAGTTTGGACAGCAGGGATAATAAAACAACAACAACAACTAATTACCAACATTCACGTGGACATGTGAAAATTGTATTAAAACAGGCTTTTAAAATACATGAAAAATACCTTAGTCAAACCACATCCCTTTTCTATCTATCTATCTATCTATCTATCTATCTATCTATCTATCTATCTATATGTCAAACATTTTACCAATTTTACAAACACATAAACACTTTGCTTGAGAGGTTGTTTGGTCCTCAGGAGGACAAAAACACATCAACACATCTGCCCACACAAATACATATATAATAGTGTGATAAAATCATCTGGTTCTCTTGTAGGACATTAATGGCTATTAACTAACTGCTGGTATTTACTCAGCAACCATTAAATGTGAGTCATTATGCTCTCTTATCCACCAGTAGCTATACTAACACATGTAATATGTGTAGAACATATGTGCTACACATATGTTTATTAGCAGCATTGCTAATGATGTTTCACACAGGCTTGGACACATTGTCTTGAAGATGATTTTGATTAATTCTAGTTTCTTACCATAAGGTTACATATCTGGCACATACCCACTGCTTGTCTTTGCAACTGACATGTTAATTGATTGAGAAAAATGCATAAAATCCAGGTGTTCTGCACCAGCCAAACCAGCTCAGGTAGTGGTCAAAGCCATTGTTGGCCACAGTAACAGGTGTCAGTGCCACGTGTTTTCAGTCCTTACACACACACTCTCAAAGCAGATCAAACCAATGCAAATCAAACAGGTGGTAGACAGTTTGGATAATAACGCCTTTGCAGAAAAGAGACTGCAGTCATGGGTCTGATGTGAAACACCTGAAAGTAAGTGTTGTCTGTTTTTTCTCAAAGGCTGTCGGTGTCATCTGAGGTGGGGATGTGCTTGTTTTAGCAAGAATACATTTCACTGTTTGTATCAGAGGAACATTGGAGCATATGTTTTAATTGAAACTCAGCTGAATCACGTCTATAGAGACGAGCGCGTGGGGATGAAGCTGCTGGGGGGAAGTGTGTTTGTTTCCCTGTAAGCATAAAACCAAATTATTACATTGCCATATTAAATTGATTTGTTGTTTTTTGCAAGTGAACTGATTGAACAAACGGAGTGGATAGAAGACTATTCATGCAATCAGACTTTGTTATGTCCTTCTATTGTGTCTATTTAAATGTGCTATTTCAGTGTTCTGGAAAACAGGGAATATCAGCTCCCTGGTGCTTGTCAGAGCAGCAGAGAAATACAGATCTGCTTTGCTGTAA
Source organism: Sandelia bainsii (assembly GCA_032362345.1). Taxonomy (NCBI): domain Eukaryota; kingdom Metazoa; phylum Chordata; class Actinopteri; order Anabantiformes; family Anabantidae; genus Sandelia; species Sandelia bainsii. Next base: position 4,178,174 of record JAUMHL010000012.1, read on the forward strand.
TTGTGCTGTGGATCTTTCTGTCTCGCTCCCCTCTTGCTGGTCTCTTTGTTTCTGTGTGAAAGGCTCATTGTTTGTGCTGTGTACACCTGGGAAGGTATCGGTCACTTCACACAGTGCAGCTCGGGGCCCCCAGAGAGCTGCACTGCTCCTTGTGGCTCTTGTACCTTTTTATTCCCCTACTCCCCTGTTTACTGATGAGTCTCACCTACTCTGTCTCCTTTATTCCTCTTCATACTCTTACGGAAATTAAATACTTTTTTTGTATACAGAGTTTCTATTAACTCCAATTACACAAAATTAAAATCATAGTCCTTTATTAAGGCTAGTTGTTTTTTTGTGTTTCAGATTAGTTTTTTAGTTTTATTAGACACCCAGTTTCACTACAGCAGTTGCTAACTTAGTTTTCTAATCCTAATATTTCAGGCTTAGTTGTTTTGCTGTTACCGTGGTAACATGTTTTATATTACAGCTTGTTCCCTTACTCTTGAAAATCACCTGCTTCTGAAAAATTGCTGAAAATGAACTTTTACTTGTTTAGTTTAGACATTTTTGAAGAACAATATCAACACATGCGACTTCTCTTCTACTTATCGCTGCCCTCTTTTCTATCAAACTGAATCAATTTGTAGCTTTTGGTGCACATGAGTAAACTCAGTGAATTTTGTCATACAAAATCTTAAATTTTGTCTGAAAGTCCATACTTTATCCATGTCTAAGCCCAAAGGTCCACTTACTACCTTCTGGAGCTTTTAACTTCAGCTCACAATCTTTATTCAGTGATTGAAGTTAACAAAAATGTCCTGATCTAACATATACACAGAGATTAGCTATGTTTGCTGTATTAAGATTATGACATGCAGTTGAAACCTGGACTTATGGGCTTTTATGATAAAATATTATATGGTACACATTACCTATTGAAATATGGAAGATTGACTTTGTTTTCTTACAGGTGAAAACAATGAATTAAAGGTGCAGTGTGTGAAATTTTGTGACATCTAGCAGTAAGGATGCAAAATTGCAACCAACTCGGGTGGGGGGGGGGGGGGGGGGGGGGGGGGGGGGGGGGGGGGGGGGGGGGGGGGGGGGGGGGGGGGGGGGGGGGGG
>JAUMHL010000012.1:4187083-4209908 GCA_032362345.1 Sandelia bainsii
CCCCCCCCCCCCCCCCCCCCCCACACACACACACACACACACTTCATTGGTGCATAAATTTCACATGTAAAATTCACTTGGGAACTGAATATTGCCAAGGCAACCAGATCGTAAAGTCAGCCTTTTTCTTTCGATGCTCTCACATAAAAATTGATCCGTTCATATGGTTCCTCATAAGAGTCCCCATTGTGTCAGTCTAAAAGTTGGTGTACGGTATGCATCTATATTCATGAGCAGGGAGCATGAAACAAAGTTGCTGCCTTTTTATATGGACAGCATCCTGGAATGAGGGCTGAGTTTATCAATAATGTAAGCTGGTAAAAGTTTAATGGTCTTTGCTGTCTTCGATGTCCCTCGTGGGAAATCATTAGGCCAGTTATCTAACCCCCAACCCTCCCCAACACACATGCAGGTGATGTGGATTCACAGTGGTGAAATGCGCTATACAGACATTAAACTAATATTTATGTGTTCAGTTCTGTCTTTCTCATATGCTTCTCCTTCTTGTTCCCTCATCTGTCATTTTAAGCCTGTCACTTTTTTCCTTACAGTCATCTTTCGCACAAGCTCTGTCTCTCACATATTCCTATTTTACATCCTCCTCCTTCCCACTGTCTTGCTTCCATCCATCCTCCTTGCTCAGCTCATGCTCATTTTTCTACCCACCTCTCATATGGTAGGCACTGATACCACCAGCGTGACAATATGCAGCTATTTCCCTCAACCTCCTAACTCCCCGGCTCCTGAGTCAGGTTACCGATAAGCCGTGTCAGCTAGCTGTTGGAATATGCAGTGTTTTAAACAGCAGGATTTTCCATACCACGAGTCCAGAAGGTCTACTGTAACATGGTGGCCTTTTGCTCAGAGTCTTACCTGTCAGTATTTTACTGAGACTGCTTATTTACAACCTTAAATCTCATTTTACTTGATAGAATTTAAATTAAACTCACTACCAATTATTAATGACTATGTCAAAAGTTCCAGTATCCTGCCCTTACAGGTTTTTGTTCAACTCTCCTTTTCATTTTCCCTTTTCCTTTCTGGGTTATAGGAGCATTGCAACATTTCAACAGTGACACAGTAAAAAGGATTAAACCAAAACCAGACTTGTTGAGAGTTTACCTTTCAGAATTTTGATGACTTTTTGCAAAAGTTTGCATAACTTAACTTACTTAGCCCCTGACTGTGGCATCTGGAATGAAAGCATTTGCTAAAAGATGGACAGATAAAACCAGAGAGGGGTATAGTGGGGATACACAGAGCAATAGCAGTCAAATATTCAAATGTTCAGAACAGAAACAGTAAGACACCCAGAAAACCGCCATCTGTTTTATTGATAAACTGGCAATTGTCGCTCACAAGCTTAGGAATCTTCATACACGTGATAATGCACACTCACGCACGAGCACACATGCTTGCATTTATGCATGATGACAGTGACGAATCACGAATTACAAAGTGCTACTGCAGTCGCACTCAATATTTCATGAAGATTCCCCTTTCAGCTTTCTCCTTTTTTATTTCATTCTGGCACATTCTCTGAAAAAAAAAAGTTTCATTTTTGTCAATACTCTAGGAAACAATAGCTGGGGTAAGACAATACAGACAGAAAAGTGAAAGAAGAGTGATCGGAAAAAAAGCTTTGAGGGTTTGGGAGAACTTATGGAAGATGAGCAGCGCAGGTGAGGCATCAGCAGCTGTCTCTGACTTGAGAGCTAAACCCCACTTTTCACCCCAATCTATCCTCCTTCCTGTTCTGCACACCTTCACATATAGTTGCTGTGTTTTTTAGCTTTGTAAAGTTTGCCCTCTGAAGAGAAGGCATTGCACTCCTGAGGAAACCAAAACAAAAAGAGATGTGTTGTTATGAATGTTATAAAAAAACCTAGTGAGGCTACTGAAGAGAGGCAGATCTAAGAACATGGAAAGTGATTTTCGTGTCAGCATTCCTCTTCACAGTGACCATTTTCGAACATTCACCAGTGATTTCCTGTCAGAAAGTTTCAATTACCATCTCTTTCTCAAAGTAACTTCTGCATGAATCCAAATGTGTGGGCTTTACAGGCAAAAAAACAAGACTGTCCAAAATGAGGAAGTCCTCCCAATAAGAATCAGATTTTCTAGAAAAGAAATCCCCAAAAGAATATGTTTATATTGAAATGACAAGGCCTCTAGTGTCTGTCAAAAGGAGCAAAAGAGGAAATAGTGCAACGTTGCCATAGAGCCACAAGTCCACCTGGGGCAGCAGTACCTCAGTTGCTAGAGCAGTTGTCTACTAACCCCATGGTCAGTGGTTGAGTTGTCCTTTGACAAGACACTGAAACCCCATAGTAGTGCCCACATGTACTGTCTGGCAGCTGTCAACAACAGTTATCCCAAGATGATTAATGAAGTATGTCAAATCATTTTAATAAAGAGTTTGGGTCCTGGGTGACTTACCTGCTATGCCCAGCTACTGGTTTGCTATGTGGTTGTAGCAAAGAGACAGACCTTGGCTTGTGTTACAGTTATATTAAAAGTCTTCAGTAACATCTTATAGCACATTTTAGCCCCTTGTGGCTCCTCAGTCGCACAGACTTGACTTAGAGACATTTAGCGTGTCACGTTACATATGACGGACACTCACTTCTGGAAGCTAGACTCTCCACACCTTTTCTTGGGTCCCTCCATCATCATCTCTTTCTCATTACCTTTCAGTGTATACAATAAATCTATCCAAACACCCAAACTCCACATTTCACTGCTCTGTCTTCTTTTCTTTTCTTTTCTCAGTTGCAACACATTCTGTCTGTGTATCTCTACTTCTCATATCCACCCACCCTATCCGTCTCTGCTTCCATCTGTCTACGTCTTCCTGCTGTTCCATTCAGGCCTGCCCTTTCCTGCAAGTCTCACTGACATCTTTTAATGAGGTAACACACACACATGCGAGCAAACACACACACAGTGTGACGTACGGCTGAATGTCACTGCACCTGTCCCACCTCCAGCTCAGTTTCCCAGCTGTTTCCTGTGCCAGAACACCTTTGGTTCACTGGTGCAGGATTCAGCGTTTGTCATTTTTGAACTTCAGGGCAGAGTGAGTTTTAATAAAGAAGGGATGGAAGAGATGCATGTGCACACCCTCTGTAGGAATCCTTTGTGCTTTGATCTGAATTTCTTTCATGAACATAATAGGGAATTGTGAAGTCAGAATTTCATCAAGTTGCATCAAGCAATCTCGGTTGCATGGTGTACAAAGTAAGCAATATCCATGCTCTTTTAACTGGGCTTCATACATGTTTTGGAATGACAAATTCCTGTATTTTATGGAAATTGAAGTTACAGATTGTTAAGATATAGTATACTGTATCACTGAAACAGAGAATTACTTGGAGGAAGTAGAGTAGTGATGATAATAAAAGACATTTCAGTCAATCTGTCACTGATCTTTATAGGACACTGCCCTGGTAAAGCGTCACATTTTTTCCTTAACATATTATATATATACTCTATAAAGGATGCACTAGAGGTTGGCATTACAGATCTGTTGGCACTGACCTCTTGAAGGTTCACAGGCCTTTTTTTTATGCTCAGCAGCAATAGCTGAAGGTGAACCCAAACAACTTACAACCCAGCAAGGCAACTCCCATTGTTATTCATAGCACTGTGACATCAAGTTGAGGCTTTTAAACTATTTTGAGTTTAGCCTTCTAACAAAGTTTAATTTGTTGGTCACAAAGAAAAAAACAGCGAATAGTTGGTTCACCAAGATCAACAGTTGTTGGCTGGATGCCATTACACCAGTTTAAAAAAGCAGCAAACCACAGATGTCTTCACCAAAAGCTTAGGTTTTAGGTTAAGTGAAAAAAAAACTAGAATAAGTACCTCTTGAAATGGTCTGGTTTCAACAAACAATGTCTCACACTGGGCTCAAACATCTGTGTTCTGTGGGAAAGTCCTGCATGTTGACTTATCCAACCACCCCAACATCCTCCCTATGCAGAATTTTGCCTTAATCTAGTCCATCATTGCTCTAAGCATCAAATATTGACAGGTGTGGTTTATTATTATAGTTGATTTACACCCCTGCACATATAATACCAACGTACATTTTGTCTATCTGGTTATATTAAACATACTAGTACATACTAGTAGTCACTAATGAGGGGAGCTCAAAAAGCTGTTCAGCTGATGCTACTGACATCAATATATTTATCTCAGCTTTGGGATCCAGAGTTACAGCAAAGGTTATTGATTGACAGTTCTCTCACTCAGTAGCCTGTTAATCATCTTGTCTATACATCTTAAGTCTAGGAAAACACAGATACTACTCTGGAAACACTGTCAATATGATATCATCCTATCCTCTCATATTTGTTTCTGAATAAATATAATATGTGATATTGGCTGTGTAATTGCGTAACCATTCCTTATTACTGTGTCAACTAATGCGTCTCCAACACCTAGTTTAATCTTTAAAGTAAGGGTAGGATTTATCTATATATCCTCATATACTATACCTGCAACAGTTAGTGCAACTGTGCACTCATCAGCCCCTCAATGAGAGATCCAGACTTTGAGATAGACTGTACGAAGAGCTGAGGCTCCATGGTATGAATGGAGACGGGCTGAGCAGGGACGGATGCAGAACCACATCCTGCACGAGGTACAGTAAACACAATGAATAATATCTATTCGGAGAGGATTTTGTGTGTGTGCACCTCATCTCTTTCTGCCCTGCTCTCATGAAAGAAATAAGAGCTTGAAAGAACTTGAGAATATGAGATGAATCAAAACTTTTTTTACACCAAAGTTTACTCTCTTTACCTTACTGTTACTTTACTTCTTCTTTCTTGCCCACAACTATGCAAGGATTCTACGCACACATGTGCATATATACATGCTTGTTCTCTTTTTAGTTGTTTGTGTCCTGGTAACTGGTGTCAGATCATTAGTGGACAGAATTAGAGTGAATCAGCGGTGTTATGCAGGGAGGAAGGGGAGGCTTGCATATTGTTTTCCTTCATTAAGCAAGAAAAAAGGGACTTTATGTGTGAGAGATAGGGAAGGCAGAAAAGAACCCATGAGAGAAGAGCACAGAACACTTTTTGAGGTGTTGATGAGTTTGATAATGCTGCCTCTCTTATGAAAGTGTTGTTGTGTGTGTGTCTGTGGTGTAGAGCAGGCTTCTTGCTTTCATACTTTTGACAGAGCATATCCTTGTGTATCTTCCCTCTAATTGAATCCATCCCTCAGGGTGTCACTGCTTGTTTATATGCTGACACCATGAGGGTGTGTGTGTGTGTGTGTGTTCACACTGAAGGCACAACTGCAAACACTCTCTCCTTATTGTTTAATTATAGCCCACCAGCTGGAGAGACAGAGGAAGAGAACGAGGGCAGGAGAGGAAGAGTTATTGATTAAATTAGTCAGATTATTCATATTTAATGTTTTGCTTTGTCTCCATCCTTCTGCTCAAGCTTTCTCTCCTCCTTAACATACTTTTGGTAATAAATTATCTTTATTCTGTTGTGAGGCCTCCAATAAACAATACATTTCATACTCTTCATCAGCTGAATTTGTTTGAAGTGCACTATTAAAACTTGTCTGCTTTTTATGTGTGCCCATGAGCAGCGAGGGAGGCTGCCAGGTTAGGAATTGACTCATCTGCATTAACATTTCTATTTTTTTTCTTTCTCTTGTCAATTGTACTGAGAGATGAAACTCTATTTTTAGGTTTGAGTTCCCTGTCTGACCCTGACTAAAAAAAAAAGGAAAACAAGACTTTTCCTTCTCTTCCTCTTCGGTTAGCTTTTCAGCTTATTTTCAGCTCGTAAAGCATTTTCCATCCACTGTCTACCTGTTTTAAGTCATAGAATCATGCACTGTAAAGGACCCATACTTTGTTTTGTGAACAAATATTCATTATAGCTGCTGTAGGAATGGTGTGTTTTATACTGTTTGATAGGAATGTTTTTATATGACTTATCTCCTCCTATCTCTCCTTTGTGTCAAAATAAGAACACATTTACTGAAGGCAAGTCACATGCACCAGCCTCAGAAATAATTGGCCTATGACCACCTAATCTCGCAGACGCCCTATTCTGCTGAAAGGCAAGAGGACAGGGGCCTTGGACAAGCTTTGTGCAACTGTCACATACGGTACCTCAGCATGTAGTCTGACTCTACAGAGAACCATAATAGACCTACTTCACTTTGTACTAAACTGTAGTACATACTCATACTCTGAACTGCTTCTGTTCTGTTTCCTGGGTGTTGTGAATTTGGTTCATTGTTTCTTTTGTGTTTTCTGGAAGTTTCCATGCTGACCTTTTTAGACTCAGCAAATTTGTTTAATGAGGACAGCTTTTCATTATATTATGGTACAGACAAAGGCAAATTCTACAAGGTTTGAATACATTTCCATTGAAAAAAAAGTCTTGCTTTGCTAAATTAGGACTATGGCAATTAGTAAGATCTGTGCACACTGTTGGAAATCTCTGTGAAACACTATCTGGTGCTGCTAATGTCATGTTGCTAAAATGTGTGTTTTTGGTAGGTCATTTATACACTTTTACGTCTGCATATTATGCTGTTGTTACACATACATCTGTAAAGTTTTCTGTCCCAGAGCTTGGAAGCGACCTGTTCTTTTTTATGGAATTTGAAACATCTAGAAATTTAACAGGCTGGTAAAAGCTGCTAGCAATTGCTGAGCACCACGTGATTGTTTAGGAAACAATTAAATGTGTCAATAACACAATGTTCCTTCCGTCTCAAGTGTGATGTTCCTGTTATGTGTAAATGTTGTTAATATTCCACTTATTTGAGTTCAGTTTTGCCTAATAGAAACACCCCCTGACAAAGAAATATTGTCTTGTTTTATTCATTGTTTAAACACTGTGAAGAGCAAACAGGAATGAATGGGTTAGTATTATGTGGTATGAAATATTGATATATATCACAGCCTATAGTGCAATGTGAATAAAATGATAGAATTTTTGATTTGCACAGTTTGGAACGTGTAAAGGATGAATGTAAAGTCACTTAATGTTACAAACAAAATGTCCAACTTTTTTCAAGTCTGTCTTAGTGGTACTTTCATTCAGTTCTGTTGTAAAATAGAAATTACTGTATATTCTGCTGGACACCAGTGATCTAACCAGTTTTTTTTGTATAGTGAGGGGAGTTGCTTAGATAAAGCAATTTAGAAACAACAAATTGTAAAATAATTTCTGTCCAAGAGCTCAGTACTCAGGTTTGTGATCTGTTTTGTCTGGAACCTGATGGATCTGAATGAGCAGCTTAAACTTTGCTGAACTCTTTAGCTCTGATGAAGGTTGATTATATCACTAGCTTATCCAGGCAACCCATGCAGCTCATTATTTTTAATTATCCTCACCTTCTCAGTCCTGCACTGGGAACTTTTGCTGATGCTACTGTGTGCCAACAACAGTGTGCCCTCCCTAAAACTTCCAGTGCCACCACTTTCAAACTACTTTAAGTTTTGAGTGTCTGAGCTTTTTGTTTCCCGCTTAATGATCCCACTCTCCATACTGACTGATCTTTTTAATTGCATCCCTTTGGACTCACCAAACTTTCTGTGCATCCTCCAGTGTGTGACATCATCCTGTGCTGCCTTCCAGATGCAGCCATCATTACCCAGCTGATGTTCCTTCTGGTCACAGACTCAGACTCCCTCCAACCTGCATCTATTATTCAATGCTCCTGTTCAATACTGTGTTGGAACTACCACAGTGCACCACATTTTAGCCCAGTGTCTCTTGGAATTACATTCAAGTTGGACGATTCTGCAGCACATGACTTATGCCCAGTGCCAGTGTTAAGGGACAAAGCAGGAAGAAGTGTGGTGTTTGTTAGCGAGGGATAAAGTAACTCTTGTGATTTACTTCTTTACTAAGTAGAGAAAACTGGTCAAAATCAGAGCAGCAGAGGTCGAGAGTGCCAGAGATCATACTCTGACCATGCTGCTGCTGAAGACTTTCTATTACAAATTTGCAGTCTTCAAGAATAACGCAGGATTACTTACTGTAAGTAAGTATTTCAGATTTCAGCTTCATCCATCTATTCATTTTGAGCATACATTTACATACATACATACATACATTTTACGAATGGTGTAGATTCACATCCACGTTCCTCCGCAGGAAGCGTGTTTGACCGTTAACGATTTTGTCCTCACCCCGACTTTTCCTGCCCACACCTCCCATTTACAAAATAACTCATAATCTACTACCACTTGCTTGATTATGACATATTTGATTCTGAGGTATAAGATTCTCTGTGTTTTATGCTCCACTACATACAGCGTGTGTTTTTATTGCTTTTATCAGATTGTCTGATGCTGCACTTTGTAACTACACCCCTCTGTGGCTCCTTTTGACCAGCAGAAAAGAGGAAAGTTAAAAATCTAGGTTTAGTGGCTGTTGTTGATCCTGCCCTCACTTTTATTCACTTTTATTGTGGCGGCTGTGGGGCCCACAATGCAGCTGGGTCAGCGGGCCCCACAGAGATGAATGAGCAAGTGGGGGCTAATGCGATGAAAGACGGACAGGTCGTTTGTCCTCACAGCCTGTGTGCACACTTTTCCGCACGTTCACAGATGAAAAGCACCGTTTTCCTTTTGCGATCACACACACACACACACATACACACACATACACACTTGGATGACAAACAGTCCATTCTGTCTAACATTGTTAACCAGGCTGGATGCAGGGTACTGACTGTGAATGCAGTAGCAATCTATAATAAATGTAGGCGTGTGTTTGTGTGTACACACTTAGCCCACATTAGGCTATCATGATGCGTGTGTATTTGTGTGTGTGTATGTGTGTTCAATGAAGTCAGTATCAGCATAATCTGTGTTTAGTCTCATCATTGATTGGTGTCACATAGCTCAAGCTGGCGTTTAGCCTAACCACATTAGGAATGCCCGCTTCGACCCCGTGGTCAATAAAATTCATGCGCTACACACCAAAATGTCCTCACACTCTCTGAGTGTAAAGCTGGATGCTTCATCCTCCTCTTTATCAGCCTCCCAGTCTCTCAGTGTCTTTTTTTCTTTGACTCGTACAGTCTATTTTAAGTACGTACCCAGTGCCCTTGCTAAGAACTGAATATTTTCTAACAGGCCCTGCAAATAGATCTTTGGTTAACAGGGTCAGATGGGAGGAATGACTGCCTCTTAGAACAGCCACAGGTGGGCTTTCCTTCTTCTGGGATTCCTCTGTGCCTCATTTTTCCTCTCAAAAACTGTTTTCAACAGTGAATTGGACTGAAGGAGATAAGCATGCATCACTTTGTCAGATAATAAGGTCACTGGAGAAAGACTAGAATTTTTTCTTCTTGTTTTTACTGCATGCTCTTGTTTTCTGCCTCTGTTGAATTCCTTAACTGCTGTCCACGTGGTTCGAGCGAGCGTCCATGTTGGTGATCCTGCTGAACTGTGTGACACTGGGCATGTTTCATCCCTGTGAAGACATCGACTGCGACTCGGAGAGGTGCAGAATCCTGCAGGTAAGACCATGATTTGATTTCTTAAGTGATTAATTTAATTGATTGCTTGATTTCTAAAGTAAATGTGTCTATTTTTAAACTTTGTTTAATAATTTTAAATTTAATTTTAATAATTGTTTAAGAAATCTTCTTGTTTTTATTTTCTAAAACCTAAAGGAAAAATGTAGGTAATTATCCCTAAAGGAGGAGTAATATGAACATAATCACATACAACAGTGTGTCCTGATACAAAAATAATAGCTGAGGGGGAGATAAAGAAATGCAGTGTAATTGAGTTTTTCCTTTGCCCTTTATTTTCTGCATTGGAAACTTATTTATCTACTTATCCAACTTACTTATTACTTATTAAAAGCAAGTGTAGTACTAACAGCCTGTGCTGCAGTAAAGAGAGCAGGTTGTCCACAAATCACAAGGTTGACTCCCCTAGCCCTCAAGTGTCACTGGGAAAAACACTGAACCCCAAGTTGCACCTGGTGTGTGTTCCTTACTTGTAAGGAAGCATTGGATAAACACATCTTCCAAATGGCTAAATTCTAATGCATTTCTTATTAATAACTCAGAAATGTACCTTTACCTTAGCATTTTAATGGAAAACAATTTTATTAGTACCGGGTTAGTATATCTGCTGTTTTACCAGGAATTTGATGGGAGCTTTGATATCAGTTTGCCTGTGCATTCAGACAATAAGCAATAGAAATACTGCCTTGAAGTTACACAACAATCCACCAGCAACGTGTGCTTGCTTATGTCTGATTGGTCAATGTAACTCTTTTCAAGATTACATCATGTTGCAGAAACAGATGAACCACATCCACCTTTTTGTCTGCATAGTGCTGTGTTGACTTGTTGGAGTACCCTGTGGTGCCGGTCCTTGCTACATATTGCACTATTTCAGTTAAATGAGAAGGGCTGCATTTTGCACACATAGTACATATTCAAAGGAATATGTACCCAAGCCTGTGACTGCACCAAGTCACCAGGGATTAAACTAGCTAGTTGGTTATTACTGTACCACCATGTGTCACCATGTGACCACATGGTCCGGTACATGTATAGTGTATATGGTGTAATAAATAAACTTTAACTGTTTATTGTAAATATTTTAAATATTTTTTACTGTACTAAATACAGTTTACTTTCTTTTAATATGTTTATCAAAGGAAAGTAGTCTGAAAGGACTTAAGATCATTTTTCCCACTTAAAGCTAACTGTGTGTTGTCCCAGTTCCAGCTCCAAAAAATAAGATTTCCAACTGTTTTTTATGACATCCTGCCTGCAGAGAGTCTTTCAGCTGCATGCACTTGTAAGAGATCCTTTTTATTACAAATTTTTACCTGAGCTGTATCAGGTCCTCGAGATTTACTGTTTCCATCAAATGCGTAATACTCCTGATTACTAATCAAGTGGCTTTAATGTGTAAAATCTTTGTATTGTCCCTTTTAAGTATACTAGTAGTCACTGGAAGTTACACGTAGCAACTAGGTCTATTTCAACTGTGAAAAAGTAAATACAGTAAACGGCAACATAATATGGAGCATGGAACATTAACATTGCCATGGTTCACCATGCCTCACTCGCTTGACTAAAAATGGCAATTTACCTGTTGATTGAGGTGTCCTGTCTAAAGAAACAGCACTGGCCTTTATTTATCTCTCTTGATTTATAATTAATACGACAAGCTAGACAGGAACAAAACCATCACGCATTACAGAGATGACACAGATACACAAATACGCGCAGACACACAGATGGGACACTAGTAGATAAGGACAACAAATGGAGAGTAATAGCTGGAAAACATCAGACATTAGTGAGAGGCAAAATCACTGTTTGCATGGCAGACGATAAGATCCCCAGCAGGACACATGACAGAGAGGAGGAACACTGAAACACAGAAAAATTGTAAACATTCGTAAACACAGTGTGTTTGATAGAGTTTCAGAGAGCTACTGAAACCATATTTCCCTGCATATCTGGCCTTTGCAGCTCCCTCCATTTGCACTTTCCATCTGTGATGGAAAATAAACAACAACACTGTGTGGAGGCGTTTCCATTAATTTAAAGACCTCCTTTCACCTAGCAAACAGAGCATTGTTGTACTTGTAGAAAACAATGTTGTTTTTTTCTGTATTGGATGAGAGATTCAGGAGAAGTAAGGTGCAGTGGGATAGATCTGTGTTATCTGGCAATGTTCATCTTGTAGAGTGAAAGGATAATATGCTTGCAAAGTGTTTCCAAATAGAGTGAATCACGACAAAGTTCTCTTATTTTCTTGTTCACTGACTCAGTGAAAGTGAGCAGTTTCATTCTGGAATGAGATATTTATCATTTGAAGGCCATATGCCTTGTTTTTTCTTTCTGATGTTTCTGGTGTTACTAAATGTAGTGGGTAAGATATTTACTGATTTTACTGATTTACTGAAGCATTTTTAGAAAGAAATCATACTTTCAGTTTCCCTAAAATGGATGCCTACACACATTTCATTCTATGAGATCTAAACATTTCCTTATAGAGGAAAAGAAAAGAACGGCGAGAAGAGGTGAGGGAAATCAAGGAGAAAAAATAAATAAATTAAAGGGCAACAGAGGAAAAATTATGACAAAGTGAGGGAAAGGGTATAAGAGGAAAGAAAATTTGAAGAAAAATTAAATGAAAAAAGATAACAGGAGGGGAGAGTAAAGGAAAGAAAAAGGGAAAAGTAAATGAAATGAAACTGAGCAAAGGACAGGTAAGAAAAGCAAACAAGGCAGGAGAAAACGCAGAGAAATAAAAAGAAACTAAAATGAAAAAGAGAGTGATGAGAGGAAATGAAACAATGACATAAGAAGAGGAGAGGAGATGTAAGGAAAGCAAACACAAGGGGAGGAAAGAAAAGGAAAGGACATGAGAGGGAAGGAAAGCAGATGAATTAATAGAGGTGGTGAATTTGGAGAATAGCATGAGTAGTGATTAAAAAAAGAAGCATGGAGAGCAGAAGAGTAGAGGTTTGAGTCTGCTGTTGCTAGGGCAGCCTGCACCCATCGACTCCTTCCGTCGCTCTGCTCAAGAATACAAGATCTGATTTCATTCAGCAGCTCTCCTCTCTGGAGTGCAGATGAATGTACAGCCTGGAGGTTAAATGCATTCTCATTAATTCCTCCATATAAATCTCACCATTGCTAGCTGCTTTGATACGTTAGGAGATCGTAAAGGCACATGACCCACACACTGATTCGTCTCACACTGTCTGGAACAAACGGACTCTCCAGCTTTCTCACACGTACTCTCACATATTTTTTCTTTTCGCACTCTTGACGTTCTGTTGCCTCAGTCCCTCTTTGCTTCTCAACCTTTTCACTTCTTAGTGAGAGCTTAGTCTGACTTTAAAACCTCCTCAAGTTAAATATTTTCCCCACTACATGATTGAGTTTGATAGCCATGTACCGTATAGTTAGAGCAGAAAAATTAGGCCATGTGGTGAGAATTGTTGTAGTATTCTGGGTGCACCACAAACAGAGCTTTATCTAAAACAGAAACAGAACTTTTTTTGTACTTTTTCTTGTGAAAGAAAACATAAACAAATATATGTTATAGTTCCACTGCCCCAACGTGTACTGACAATGACAGATGTACTTAGGGTGACCCTCAGGTTGTAGACAATGTCATGTTGTTGACTGGAAGTTGTTGACTATACAGTAAAAGACAAAATTATTAGCCCCCTTTGTGAAATAAAACAAAACCCTTAACTTTTACATGGAAATGAACATAACCAAAACTACTGGTCCTCTGAATGAATAGTCAGTAGTATAATTTTATAGTATATAGTATAATATATAGTGTAATTCTGACTCACAACTGACAACATCCTCTTATGGTCATTCCTAACTAGGTCCACACATGTCTTTTAAGGGATCTAAACCCATTCTTCCATGGCAAAATTAACCTTGAGCTCTTGCCACAGATTCTAAATATGATTGATATCTGGGCTCTGAGAGGACCATTTCAGGACCTTGATTATGGTGTTCTTCAAAAGGTTTTGGACCAATGCTTCAGGTCAGTGTCTTGTTGGAAGACCGAGCAGTGACAGTCCTGGACTGGCATCAGATTATTTTAAATTATCCTTCTCTTTATGACCCCTGAATCTAAACAAGGTTCCCTGTACCTGAAGCAGCAAAACAGCCCCACAGCATTATGCTCCCAACAACATGTTGAACTGTAGGAAGACCTGAAGACCTCCACCTTCATTTGCTAAACAAAAGCAGCATCCATGTGCCCAAACTTAGATTTGGTCTCATCAGACCAAAAGACCGACTTCCAAAACTCATCCCCATGTTTCAAACGTTCAAGGGCAAACTTCAGTCTGGCTTTGATGTACTGCTGTGTGAGCAATGGAGTTTTTCTTAAACAATGACCTTAAAGGGCCCTCACATCACATTCAAACATCAATTTCAGAGGAGGCCAGTTCAGCAACATCTTCATCTTGGTAGAGATGTGAGGGTTCTAGCTGACTTCTCTGACTATTTTCCTCTCCAAAGTTTGTGAAATCTTCCACTTTTGACCACACCCAGGATAGTTTCTAACAGAATATGTCTCCTTGTGCTTTACAATAATGCAACGTACAGTTGTTCTCGATACTGTGAAACACTTGGTATAGTATCCCTTCCTTAAGATGAGCACCCATTATGTTCTTTCTGAGTTCCAGACTGATTTCTTTACTTTTTGGCATGATGAAATAACTTCTTACCAAGAATTTAAGAGGAGTCCCTCTCAATCAAGTGTTTAAGTGCCACTAGCCCTGTTCACTGGAGTCCCTTAAATAAATAAAAATCCCTTTAAAAATCAATATCACACTTTATTTTTTATGTGATATAGTATGCCCTTTCTACTACTTTACTACTTTATCCCAGTTGATAAGTAAACCTGGACGGGCTAAACATGACATATGGAAGCGAACATTCCAGATATGACCAAAGAAAATAAGAGTTAAGTGATGATTTATCTGATAGAGTGTTGTCTAAGAAATGTGAAACTCAGCTTTAATGTTAAGGACTGTCTCTTTTTACCCTGAAGGAGAGTTTTGATGGAATACATTCTCCTCTAAATGCTACAGTGCACACCTAACTTTCCATCGTCTCCCCCACAGCTACTGTACAAAATGGCATCTGTGGAAAGCTAATTAAATCATTGCCGATACAATGGGAGCACTGGGTTACTGAAAGATACACAGAGAGAAGACTTGCTGAGAGGGACTGTCAGACATTTTTGTAGAGCCAGAGTGCTGCTGCTACATGGAACTACTGAAAAAGCTTTCAGGCCTAAGCTTCAGGACCCACGTCAGCCTGTGCCTGGGAGACGAAAAAACGTCTGATCTTATGTCTGCATGTGTGCGTTTGTGTGTGCCATTATCCCGGCTGCTATGAATGGCCATGATTGAGCTGAAAAGTCCCTCTCACAATATTATCTCCCTGCACATGTGAGGAGTGGATCTCAACTGAATGGCAGATTACAGTTAGCCTCCTTATTGTCCTCATCACACCAGGAACACACCACCTTCATCGGCACGTATTGCATCTGTGTGTGCGTGTGCATGTGATGAAAGCATCTGACCTCTGTGATAATAGCATTGAGACTTGTGACAGGCAAAATTAGCATACATAGTGACTGAGATTTATTTTTGGGAGAGGGTGCAGGGAAATGTTTTGACTGGACTGATGGCACTTGGCACCTAAAATCCAGGTGTGTGGTAAGCCTTAAAGTAGACTTCCTTGTCTGCAATTCATCTTCTTATGTGTAGCTGTAATACAACCAGAGTTTCTCGCCACGGATTATAGTCAAAGTTAGTCAAATAAAGGGCACCACCATTAACTTAATGAGATATTATTACACTATTATAAAATATTTTAGCATCACAGAACGAAAGCAGATTCACACTGCAAATGCAACATGTTGAAGGTGTGAGACCATTGTTCAGGCCATCCCTTAGAACAGGGTTTTCCAACCCTGCTCCTCCCTCAAGGACCCCTTACCTGCTCATTTTCCAATTGCCCCACTCCACCCACAACTAATAAAACATGGATCAGGTGTGAGTCAGTCAGAAGCTGGAAGATTCACTCTGTCTTCCCCCTCTCCACCCTCATCTCAGATGGAATCATCCAGCTTCTGACAGACTCTACACCCCTGAACCAGGTAATCAGAAGTTGGTATGTCATGTGAGGTTTGACCTAGAAACTCAGTTGACCCTAAGACGAGGTGCATCAGGATCTGCTTGATTCAGCTGAGTAAGAGACAATGATTGGGTGATCACATCATACATTGCTTTTGCTGTATTTATTTAGAACAGTTGTAAGACTTTTTTGTGCGGAAACAGTGCAACCATCTCTACTAAGAATTACATTTCTTTACAACTTAACTGCAGCTTCAAACCTAACAACTTTGAAGTGACAGTCAAGTGACTTCCACTCTGCCACAATGCTCCGGCTGATTGCTGATTATTTACCCACAAACACATGGTGGCATTTGAATCATGAGCAGGAATGTTTCTGATCTGCAGATCGTGATTCTTCGTCAAGAGCTGCGGCATTTCATACTTGGGCGCCGTAGTGTATCTAATAACTGCTTTGACAGTTGAGAATTTGTGAGTGAGCCACGTCAAGTCATTAGGGAGCGCTTTAAGTGCACTCAGCATTAGTGATTAAGTGCACTTAACTGAACATAAAGGCTCTGCTCAGGAGGTGATGAGAGGGCGTGTAATGTTGGCACTCGCTTGACGCATTGAAAACACGCAGCACAGCTTGCTGTGCCTGATTTCTGTGTGTGAGTGTGTGTGCCTGGTGGACACATGTGTTTACACTTGTTCTCAGGCAATGCAACAAGACACACACACAAATAGCTGCTAAATAGTGTGGTGTCATTGTTCAGGCTGGGAGGTGAATGCACTAGGAGAGAGACAGAAGAGAGTGTTTCATGTGTTTTTGTACTGTGTAAATTTATGTGAGATATGGACACATGTGATACACACACAGAAAAACACTCAAAAGTTATTATGAGCAAGCGCATGAATAATGACACCTAATCTAACATATACACACAGATGTACCATTGCCCATGCATACTCATGCTACTGTGAGAGACATAATCGCAGTAATAGGGGAGTGATACGACTTCCCTGGGAAAGAAGGACAGTAGTGGGAGAAAAAGATAAGAGGAACATAAAGATGAGAGAGATGGAATGGTAGGGAGCAAGTGAGGAGGAATGCCAGTAGCGCATATACAGCAGGAATCCCATCCAGCTGTTAATGCCAGAAGACAAGAGTGGGAGAGCAGATAAGGGTGGCAGACTGCAAGAGACGAGATCCCATTTCTTCATATTCTTCACTGTCATAAAAAGTGAGAAAAAGATGTAAGTTTATTCATATAGACAAACATTTAACAAATTTGAAACTGTGCTGTATCTAAAATGAAAAAATAATAACGCCGGGCGGGGTACCTCTGTGTATAGTCAGTGGTAACCTGGTGTTAATATTAGTATTCATATGCTACACTCTGTAACGACTAAGACAGATCTGTCATCCAAAAATCACCTGTGTTTTACTGAACACTAGGTTTGGACTAATATCAGGGCCTAGAAGACAATATTTGTCATTTCAAAGGTGAAACAGATATTTTACAATGGCATCAAAATCCAGCATTCAACAAGCCAGCACTGGACAACAATTGTTTTTCTACTATTGTGGTACTTTCTGCGAACATAAATATAGAGTACAATGTTGACACTAAGAATTCAGACACATATTTTACAAAGAAAATGGCAGAAGCAGTGCAATAGCTAAAAACCTGGGTGGGTGTTTCTACTATCTTGACAATGTTTATACTGTGAATCTAAGTGAATCTAGTCTAGATTACAGAAACAGCTCAGTCTTCAAAATGACCCTGAAGCTAAATCAACACCTTTCTAACTATGTTTTAAAGAAATCTGAACATTATTATATTTATGAGGAGGAGGTTTATTGGAGGTCTGTTGGATTAATCTTAGTATCCTAGTATTGACTGGGTGTACCTAATAAACTGCCAACTGAGTGTATCTACTCTATTCTCATTATCAGATTTATTCCAGTATCTTAAATTAGCAATTTGTCATCATTAATACAGAGAGTTTAGGTAACTGACATCACAGACATTGTTTAAACACTATGAAGTAGGATAGAAAGAAGTAGAATTACAGCCAAGCAGATGTATGTATGTCTCCGCCAACCAGTCAAGTTGTCTGTCCAGACTTATATTCTAAGCAGTTCACCCATGAGTCCAAGCAGACATGAAATGACCTCCAGATGTTTCTTAGATGAGAGTAGGTGAAGATGAGAATAAGACGGTAGCCTTGACCTTTGACCACAGAAATCTAATGAGTTCAGCCTTGAGTCCAAGTGGACGCTTGTGCAAAATTTGAAGAAATTCCTCCAAGGCATTTCTTAGACATCATGATCACAACAATGGAACAGATGGACATCCTGAAAACATAATGCCTCTGGCCACAGCTGTTACAAGCGTGGGGACATGATGGCGTAACAGTTAGTTGTCAGTGTTTTGTGATTTACTACCCAATACAATAGGCAGGAGCCCTTCTTGCAACACCAGATACAAAAACTGAAGGTGAACTCATATCAACCAATATTTTTACATTAACTCTAACTCTGATGACCTGATATAATATTTTATAAAATGTCTGTTAATAGTAGCAAGATTAGCCATTGTGGAGTACATGTAAATATTTCTGCATTCTGATAGTTTACACTTCCTTAATGATGATTAATCACCTACACATAGTTTATGAGGTTTTTGCATTTGCTGTTAACAGTCTGGTAGGGATTTACACAGTTTGTCTGGTGCACGGGATGTGAAAGCTTTTCCAGGATGAACAATGTTACCTGCCACCTACATAAAATTAGTGGCTTTACAGTACTGCTTTACAGTAGTGCCAAAAATATTTCACTGACCAGTCATCTCAATCAGGCCAACGAGCATAACACATGGAAAAAAGATGTCCTCTTTGAACAGTTTTTGAGTTATGATGTTGCAATTAAATGACTTGTTTGCCAAAGAATATTTCATAACAACTGATCTTGAAATCTGATTCCCCACTTAATTTTGTTTCAACAGTACTTCTGCATGTTCATTTCTCAGTGTTTTACAAAGCTTTAAATTGGATTGACTCGCCACAAGTTCTCTGCTGTCGTTCACTGTCCTATTTCATACTTTTGTGACAGTCACGCTGAATGAAAGCCAATTTTGTGAGCCTTGTCTGAACTGGGATTAAGCTCGATCATGTAACATAATTAACTTTTTAGTTTTGTTTTCACATTGGGTGAAAGTCCAATTATTCTTTGGAGATACTCCAAAAGTTGCAAAAGAATTTCCATGGGAGTTAAAATATTGTGTCCTTCTGTAAGTCTCTTGACAGGGAGAGAATGCAGTGGAGGGTAGAAATTAGGTAGTGTGTGAGCAGTGAGCCGTTCAGCACAGGTCACTGGTGTCTGTTCCCTCAGGCGTGCACATGCGTGTGTGTGTTAGGCTTCTCTGCTGTCCACATGGACGTATGAACCATGGTGACAAGATACACACACACACACACGCATTTCCATTCTAAATAGCTTGACAGCACTGCGCAGCTCTTAGCATGTGATTGATGTAGTTACATAGCTCTTCCTGTGTGTTTGGATATTAGATCTGATCTATGTTTCATGCTCCATCGATGTGTGATACAAGTGTCAGGGAATCAATATCCTGATTACAGAGCCAGTTCCAAATGTGCTGCTACGCCAGTATGCTCAACTGGGAATGCCTCAGGCCAGCATGTCCTGTTGACTTTGATGAAATTGAAATCCCAGCTGTGTTTAGACTGTGTGTGATGTGTATGTATGTGAGTGTGTATTTGGAGCAAGAACAGTAGGCATGGTTGAGCTAGTTGACATAAACTCAATGTCAATTTATCGAAAGTCCCTGAATGCTATATGTGTTATAGCAGGAGCATTACTGTATATATAAGCATATGCATGTGTAGGAGTTTGTGGGTGTATTGTCTAAACACTGTGCAAATGTGTGTATGTGAGTCTCAACTTGTGTGTGCGACACTAAAGATACAGAGTTGTTTGGTATCACTCTACATCTTAAGGGGCGTTCCCATGTTCTAGGGCTCTGCAGGCGTACAGGCTCTAGCTAATGTAAAATAGATGAGTAATTACTCCCCAGCAGAGACAGAAGAAATGGCTCCTTCGTTAAACAAAGGAGAACAGAGGCAGACGGATGGCTTATCAGAGGAGAAAGCAACGCAGTCATTTTGTGCTCAGCATGGCATTAAACATCTCTGCTCTTCTCTATTTCACACAAGGCTTGTTCTGCCTCAGTTGTGCATCTGTCAATAGGTGGACTTATTTTTCCAGCAGATTGTTGATCTACTCTGTTGCCTGGGGCAATATACATTGCATCTTTTGAAGACATGATTACTAATAAGGGCAGGGCGCTTCTCTATTTGTCTAAGACAAAGTGTTTAAAAGGTACTATGTACAAAAACTACTGACACATGCTTTACAGTAAATTTAATCTGCATAGTCAATAAATCCATCCATTTATCATCCTTCAGCTATACTTGTGTATTCTTAAAGGGTGCTGGAAGGCTGGAGCAACCCCTGGAGCAACCCCAGCTGAAACTGGAAGAGAAATTACATACTGTTTGTGGCTCCATAAATGACAATGAAGTGCTATTTCAACCAGTCAATCCTTTCAATGAATCAAACATTTAGGATTGGGAAATAGTGAGTTTTAAAGGCTTTGACAAACATCCACATATAAGGCTTACATGTGAAAAGGGGAGTTACCACCCTCTAAACCTTACTTTCTTGGCATCCACCGTCCATATTCTCGGGACGTCGTGAGGGATCTCATCCTTGTTGTTTCATTCGTGACTCCAGGTTGATTAGAGTGCCAGGACTATTGGTTGCAAAACTTGGAAGAATAGCATCGAGGTGGGCGTATGTGTGTAATGTGTTGTCCAACCACATCTTCAGGCAAAAGTGTGTAAATGTGTGGTCACACGTTAAGGTGGCTTGAAAAGTCTTTCATAATAGAGAGGTCAGAGACAAGGTAATTGCTCAAATGCTTCAGTTTAGACCTTGAATTTTGAGCTACGGTTCGGTTCATACCTCGGTTTTTATTGTTTTTGTTTTCTGGGTTTGGGGGCTTTTAAAACACTGATGACCTACACTATGCCATGAAGCCTGCGTACAAAGGCAAGTGACAGGGCCTTTTACAGTGAGAAAAATCAGATAGGTGTTGTGATTCTCCCTTCCAGAACCACATCATAAGACAGTAGACCGAAACTGCAACATACCTCCACTGTCTTGTGTCAGCCTTGGTTTCAGAACCGTTACACCCCAATCAAAAAGCCATGTCCAGTACTTGTAAATGATATTTTAATTTAAGCCACTGTAGTAGCAGTACACGTGTTTGTATCAAAGTTATGTACTGCAAACAATTGCATCATGACTATATAGTATATAACATTCATATCACAGTATTAATTGTCATGTACTTTGTTGATCTGGTGCCCTGCATAGAAAATTTGGTTCCAATATTCACAAAATTCAGATTAAATTTAGATCAGAACACTGAACACAGTGTTTTATCTTCAGTCTTTTCTTCTGGAAGATTATACACCACTGAACAATCTGCTTCAAGGCTGCTCTGCCCCTATGGAGT
Organism: Sandelia bainsii; assembly: GCA_032362345.1. Lineage (NCBI taxonomy): Eukaryota > Metazoa > Chordata > Actinopteri > Anabantiformes > Anabantidae > Sandelia > Sandelia bainsii. Next base: position 4,208,334 of record JAUMHL010000012.1, read on the forward strand.
AAACGAGTACTGTGTAGAACATCTGGAGTGTTGTATGGTCAGTATTAGGGAGTTAAACTAGGGCAGCTGTTTGTTTTAGAAACCTGTTGTCTAATGGTTTGTATCCCTGCCCCTAGAGAAAGCAGTGCAGCTCCATGTGTTGAGTAAAATTGTTGGGGTTTTCTAGGAAGACTACTTGAATGCCCTCCAAAGATGGAGTGGATGAGAATTTTGTAGAACAGACATCCTCTCACACATACACACACAAACGTGCAGTCCCGTGTGAAACTCTACATTTTACTTACAGTGAACTTCAGAGCAGTGAGAGGCTAGCTTCTACCTAAGCTAACAGGATTTGATGTTTTTATACATTTCTCTGTTCATGTTTGGATGACTCATCTATCAGTGGGTGTATGTGCCTTGATCTCCTTCCAGAATTTTTTTTGTTTGTATTTTTTTACTTTTCCCTCCTCATCTCCAGTTTCTTCTGATCTGCCTTTTTAAAATTTATGTATTGATTTTCATGTTTGAAGAATTAAGGTTATTTTCTGTTTAATTCCAGTCCAACTTCTGTCCTCATTCTTGCCCTTGTTTTCTTCTTTAGTGCAATCTGATAATAATTTGGAGAGTCAAAGCTCAGCCAGACAGCGAGCGAGACAGTAATGAGGGCAGGAATACTGATTAGTGCAATGAGCAGCTTGTTCCAGGTTATTGCATTGTGTACTCTAGATGGGAAACCATTTGTCACTTGAGTCTCTGTTAAGCTAGCAAGGTGGCAAAAAAACATCATTAGAGCAGAGGACTCGTGTGGTTGGCAAGCATCTGGTTTCTTGAAGTGTTCCTGAGCAAGATACAAAATATGTTAAAGCTGCAAGTAGACTGTTATCTCCTTTATTTTGTCTTTCAGTACCCACAGGGAACCTGAACTCCCAACAGCAGAGCAAAGAGAAAAGAGGATTGCTCTGCAGGAATTAATAAAATATTACATTAATGGCAAACATTCTCAGTAGGCTATTTTTAAACATTAAATATGAGTGTTACAGTATAAGAGCCCCACTGATAAATCCGCATGGCTGATAAAATAGGGTGGTCTTCTAGATTATGGTCTACATATCTGCTATATATGTTGGACAAAAAATAAGTAGCATAATATAATAATGAGAAACTGCACATATAAAAATGCAGCGATTCATGTTAATCGCTAATCAATGTTAATATTTACTGCTCCACTTACACCTCTAAAACTAGATATATAAAGAACATTGTTTTAAAGCAGAGTTGATCCTTCTCCAGTAGAACATATGTTTAACAGAGGGAGGAAAATAAAAGATAGAACTGTCAAGGCTGCTTCACCATTCATTATAAATGTAGTTGTATCATGGGAGAACGATCGATTGGGAGTAAAACTGCATCAACTGAAAATTAACCAGAAATACAACCTTTATCTATTCAGTCACACGTGAAATGAAAAATATTAACAGTTTCATGCCTGCAAAATAGGGCTGCAACGATTAGTCGGCTACAAAAAATCGTCGACGCGGATTTTTTATTGTCGACGCGTCATAAACAGAACCTTCAATAGAGGCTCCAGTCACA
>JAUMHL010000012.1:4210008-4228450 GCA_032362345.1 Sandelia bainsii
AAACCAAACCAGACGAAAGGTAAACTAAAATAATAATAATAAATACAAAAAAACTAAAACTAAACCTAAGTAACTCCACCAGAGTGGTTTTTTTGGGTCACTTTTGCCGGTCTCAAGCCCAGATGAAGGAGGAGAGTTGGAATTGTGACATAAAAAAACAAGAATCGACAGAAGAAAGTTAATTTGTAATTCTAAATATATATAGGGTGTTTTTTTTTGTCTCTCCCACGACGTTATTCCTCTCTCCTACAGCGTCCATTACAATTACATCCACATGTTCAATTATGCAAATTAGATGATGACGTCATTTAGCGACTTCTAGTGTCCCGTGAACATCAGAACAGGATGTGCAACCACAGGTCGCAGGCATCAAAATAGTCAGGCATGAAGTAATCGTGACTAATCAACTAATTGGAAAAAAAAATGGAACGATTAGTCGACTACCAAAATAATCATTAGTTGCAGCCCTACTGCAAAACAAAGACTTTTATAGTGGGGTAACTGAACTCCTAAACTCAACTCAAAAGAGACGTTAACCAATCAGTATTCAAATTTCTGTCTAATTAGACTAGATGGGGACAATTTTGGACCCAGAAGAGGTGACATCCACTTTCTTAGGAATTAGATTTTGTAGTAATTTCTGCAGGAATTAAAAAGATTTTTAACTGGTGTATATTTATAGTTTTAAATATGTTTCCAATATTATGAATAGACCTTTCTTCTGAATACTTTCCTGGTTTGGTTTATGTTTGATACCTATTTTTCTTTAATGGACATCATGTAACCAGTTTTTGTTGTTTTATTTTGTAAATAAACTCTTATTTTGACACTTCATGGTTTGAAGGTAACACCCTTTAGAGGCAGGCCACTTATGTGTCTAGGCCCCATTGGATAATTAATTAAACTTGACCTGACCCTTACAGAGTATATATAGGTCATTTGTTTACATACTGTATTCTGTAAATCACCCTGATGAAGGCCCTGTGCTGAAATGTGTTGGTGTAACATAAGTCAGCCAGCATTGAAATTCAGAACATACATTTATTCTCCCTAGCAGAAAAAAAACAAACAAACTTTAATGATTTTTTGACTTTTCAGTAAACACCACTATCTAGTTTTGTGGCTTAAAGAAGGATAGGGTCACTGGCTAGATCCCAGACTCTCGGCCCCCATTTGGTCAAGCCAGCACCACTTTTTGGTGAACATGGCAACATTATACCTGCCAAACATCTAAAGCAGCCTTCCTTTATTTTACATCATAAGGCTCACTTGTATGTTCTGTCTGCTTCTCTCTGCAGGACTTTGATGACTTCATCTTTGCATTCTTTGCTATTGAGATGGTAATCAAGATGGTGGCTCTGGGGATTTTTGGCAAAAAGTGTTACCTTGGAGACACGTGGAACCGCTTGGACTTCTTCATAGTATTGGCTGGGTGAGTTACGCTGTTACACACACAAATACACAGGTGCCCAAGCATAACAGTGCATAAACAGAGAGAGCCTGCACAATAAGCAGTATACACACACAAGAAAGATTTGAGCAGCGATCAATCATGATTTGAGAGTGCAGGGACAGATTTGTGAACAACAATAGACCTAAGAATGTAAATGCAACCGTGCCTCAGATTTCAACAAGCTGCAGGGGTTTTCTTTGTTTGCTGCCCTCAGAGCAGATCAAACATTGGTTTTGAAGCATAAACCAGCTTTCTAGGTAACATTGTGCTACTTCTTTGTGCGTTCTGAAGGGTTAGTCATTAAATGAATTCACTCTAAATGTATTGTAAAAGATCTTTAACTAGAAATTAGTGGCCAGAACCCTGTTAAATCTTTAAGTTCTCAGAATGTGTCAAACAGCTGGAGAGAGTGAGATATCAGATTTGAAGATGAGTGACTGCATTTGTTTTTCACTCAAAACATGTTTTGCACTTTTGTCCCTGTGCACTTTATACTATGCACACACAGCAATATACACACACACACACACACTCACACACTGTCTGTAATTTGATTAAACATGTTACAGAACATAGCCTGCTGGTTTTGGTCTGACATTTTCATCACACTACATTCCCCTGCTGGTTTTTAATGCCATCCGTCTGCCGTGGCTTCTGTTGTCCATCAGTGCGAACAGGGCACATTTCCTTCTATGTGTGACTGTGCGCATGTGTGTCAGTGTCCTTCAGCAGCAGGGATCACATACATTTCACCTACATTTATGCAATAACACATCTGTAAAGCATAGCCGATAGGTTTACTGTGAGCAGCACATGTTCCATGCAGCCAAAGTCACCTTCTGTCTTGTCTGTGACGGCAACCCTGAGCATCTTCCTTGGCTCTCACTGAGTAAAATCATGTACTCGTCTTCTCCTTGCTCCACCTGCATCTGAGTGAAAATCTTCTAGAATTATAGATAGGAAAACTGCTCCCCTGTTGGCCATCATCAGGGAGCAGCTGATCCGGTGCCAGAGTAACAGAAGGAACTAGATGGGAGATACCTCAGTGTCTAATATTCAGGCCCTAATCTACTAAACGAGACCAATAAAAGGAGCCTGAAATTAGCAACAGGGAATGAAAACTTTTGTAATGTTTATTGAAAAGGACATTTTACACCATTTCAGTAATGCATCTCTCTTTTTCTTTTGGAGTCTGTTATCCTGACAATAGTGTCTTTGTCTACTCAGTAAAACCTCTGCACTGTTGAGAAAAGCCTCCTTTGTGACTCTCAGCTTGTTAATGGATTGATGGATAGAGGTACACTCCGACCTTGCTGCTCTGATTTCTGGAATGATTTAAAAATGTTACATGGCATAGGATATACTGACACTGCCTTCTTAATTAACTTATCTTTTAACTTTTAACTTTAACTTTATCTTCACTTTGAGGCTACACTTGTTCGGTGTGTACATTTGCCATGGCTGCAGGTTGTTCTAGTTTGTCTCAGTGCTAGTTAGGTAATTGGGTTTAGCTTTACACTAGAAGCTAAATTGTCTAATAACATTAATACACTGATATTTATTCTAGTTAAGTTTCTGATGTTTGACTGCGTCATTAACCCTGAAACATATTTATTCCTTTTGATAGAAAGTCAAAATATCTGAGTGATTAGCAAGTTAACGTTACATCCACAGGGCTTAATGTTGATGAAATGATCTTACCTTTTCATTTTGTAGCTTCCTAGTGTCTTAGCTGTTGTTTTACATCTTCTTGTCTAATGTTACAACTATGATAGTTGTAATATGGGAAAATGGGGCTGTACCTGTGAAGACAGAAAATGCAGAAATGGGTAAAATATTGAAATTCTGTTATTGAAAATCATAATTCTGTTTCACTATTTCTTTTCTTAGTATTTCGAATGTAATGTGCCACCAAACATATTCAGTTTGTTGTTTGTAAGATAGAAGATAGTTTGTAAAACAAAAGAGATGGAAAAATGGCTAAAATACCAGAGAGTTTAATTATTGTGAAGAAGGGCACCTTTAATCAGTATAGGAAAAGGAAAGGGGCTTGAGCCTCCAGAACCACCTCTGCTGCACATCCCTGTATCACAGGTTGCTGATCCCTGTCTAGACAGATGCTCTCAGCTGGAAACCTGACAGCATTTCTCATGTACAGCAGAGAATATGTTTAAGAACATAATAATGTCATGGACTTTTATTACCTTTCACATGTAGACCGTAGATCTTAGCTCCTGCATGACAGAAAGATACTGTCACCATTAAGGCCAACAGGCTATTTTGGTGAAACTAGCCAGAGACTGTTATTGCATCCAGCACAACCCCCAGTGCAAAACATGATACAAGAAATTATGTCTATGTCTGGATCTACTGTGTCTACATGTACTGTTTGGCCTGGTAGCTCAATGGGATAAGCATCAGACTGGGATGCAAAAGGTGGCAGGATCAAATCCCAGCCGAGACTCCTAGCCCATGCCCTGAGCAAGACACTTGGTGCTAGCTCCTTGTAAGTCGCTTTGGATAAAAGTGTCTGTAAAGTAAAGTACTGTTTGTTGGTTTACGTCTGAGTGTGTAGGTGGTGATGTGAGTATATTTCAGTTTTTCATGGATTAAATTTTGTGCCATTTCTGAACAAAAAAAAATTAATCTGCACGGAGAGTCCCCAGCCATGGGGAGACAATGGTAACCTAGGTAACGACTGGTTGTCGAGCATTTGATATATCCTGGCAACAGTTGTTAAGTCTGTGGAGGAAGGCTCTGATGAACTGTTTGTTTCTTTCCGAGACGATAATTACAGCTAAGCTGCTATTTCAGCAGGTCTACACACTCTTCTCTTAATCACCTCTCTGTCAGGAGGGAATGATGGAGGAATGGTTATACGAAACAGGTGGAGAAGGAGAGATAGATGTGCGGGGACAGAGTTTTTGGGTAGAGAATAGTGGAGGCAGAGAAGGATGGATGTTGTGCTGCATTCTCATGGTAAAGAGAAAATCAGTCAATAGTAGTTTCATAGTTGAAAATGTAATTTTTCCGGTCATGAAAACTCACACTTGAAGAATAACATTCTTCTTTTCACAGTTATTTTGCTATCACACGTTTTGTTATCTGCTTCATTTTATTATTTACAGTTCAATTTGCAATGCTTACGGTAGTTTCCTCTCTTTCATGAACTCACAGGTGTGAAGAAGCACCCAGTGTGAGCAGAAAAGCCATGTCAAGCTGCTTGATGGCTTCAGATAACACTCAAGATGTTCACAGTCATACATGAAGTGAAACAGAGTTTTTGTCCATCATCTCTGCACACAGTTCGCAGCCAGGAAACGTGCGGTTTCAATGCACTAAACTCCTACTTGTTACCATGCATATGCTAGCATTTAGCTCAAAGCGCAGGCTTACAGAGGTCCTAGAATTAGTGTAGACTCCTATTCATGCTCACTTTTAATTGTGCTCCTCTGAATGAAGAACATCATATCACAAATTATAAAGTAAAAAGAACGGTGAAAAATAGTGATACAGAGTTATGAAAATGCACTTGTAATCTAGTTTTGGTTAGCACATATTATTTAATTGTTTAAATTTATATGAGATGGTTTAGTAAGGCAGATCTTTTTATTAATATAAAAAAAAGAACTGATTGTAAGTAAGTAAACTGTAAGTTAACAATTTATTACTCAGACCTAGATTGAATGACTTGTTATGAGTGTTCACTTATTTATGTATTTATTTACTGATTGGTGCAGTGGAGCCCAATCGATAGCTGAGAGAGCTTAAATAGCAGCGTGTAGCAGCAATAGCAGACTGGCTCTCCTGTCCATAGTACATTGATCTGACTTTACACTCTCTTTCTGGCTGGAGTCCTCCTGGAGAGAGATAGCAAGGATAGCTGAGGAGAGAACAGGAGGAAGGGCGATAGATTGACAAAGAAAGGCAGACAGAAGGGAAGAGAAGCTGAGACAGACGGGTCGATTGCTTCATTGGACTCCCTCAATATTTAATCTGCTTTGATGTTTGAGGGCAGACGCCAATGATGAAAATACTCATTTTGGTTTTAGCCGCCAGTTCGGATAGATGAAATTTTGCTGTGACCTGTATATTTCATAGCCAATGAAAAACAATGGTAAAATAAAGATGGGTGACAAATGAAGGGAAAAAAACAACATTACATGTGTTATTAAGATGTTGGGCCAATATGTGCTGCAACAACACATTCAATGCTCCTTGGCATTGATTCTTTAAGTTTCTGGAACTCTGGAGGGATGAAACACCATTCTTGCAAAAGTTGATGGTGGTGGAGAGCGCTGCCCCATAGGTGTTCAATTGGGATGAAACTGAGCAAAATATAACATATGATTCACATTATTTTCATACTCATCAAACCATTCAGTGCACTACAGATGGTGGCACTGTCATTCTGGAAGAGACCTCGCCCATCAGGGTAGACTCATCATGACCATTTTGTAACTTTGTATTGATTTGCCATGACCCCTGAATCTAAAAGCACGTGTCAAGCATTCAGGGATTTTCCTTTAGTTTGTCACCAATCTGTAGGTAATTTATAGTAGGTTATCTATAAATTATTTATAAGATGAAATATCACATGCTTGCATTTATTTCAGAATTTTGAGGTGAAAACCTTTAATCGTCCCATGCTCCTATGATTGCTGCCAGTGATTAAGGCACTTGCAAAATGTGCAACCATTGCATCTTACCTCTATATACAGTAAAAATCAAAATGTAGTTCCCAACCTTGGATGCTTGTGAACAGTTAATTTAATTAAGCAACATTTTCATTTGACCATTCATGGCAGGAGTTCCGAGTCATCCAGACTAATTCATCAGAACATTTGTAGGGTACTGGTACCATATCAATAAAGGTCTGATGCATAATAACAGCCTACTGAGATGACTAGGAGATGGAGTAGGGCCTTTTAGTTTTTTGTCTTTTCAATGCCATTAGAGCTACAGCTTTGAGTCTTTCTCAAAGTGTGTAGTAATAAATTCTGAGGAAGATTAGATTAGTCTGGCACTATGTGAAGACTATATGGTGTATTCATCATCCTGACCATGACCGCAATCATTTAAGTTAATAAGATGAAGGTATCGCTATTCATTGTAATTATGATACATTGATATTTAAAATGCAAGCTTAGCACTTTTAACTGGCTTTAAATAGTCAACACTTCCTCTTGGATTTCTAACCTGGGATTGAGTCACATTAAGGAGGCGACAGGGAACCTATTCCTGAACGACATCTCCTTTTTCTTTCTCATGATTTATTGATGACACTTTGGATCGGCTCCAGCCTAGTTTGGGGGATAGCAGAACGGAGAAAGGGAGGGAGAGTGTGAGGATGGATGAGGAAAGGTGATGGTGGTAGAAAAGTCAGGAGGAAAGGAAAGATGGGTACAAAGTGTTTAAAGAGGCTGAGAGAGACAAAAGGTGGAAGAAGGTGAAAGAGAAAGATTCTTTAGTAGTTACATATTTGTTTAAATAGTTTAAATTCTGAGAGTTAGATGAGTATATTGATAAATCTCAGTGAAACAGCATTGGATCAGGAAGTTATCTGGATAATCCACTAATCGCAGGGTTGGCAGTTTGATCTTTTCCAGTCTATGTATTGAAGTGTCCTTGGGAAAGCCAATGTGCCCCAAAATTCTTCTTTATTGTAAGTGGATTTCGATAAAAATGGCTTCTGAATGACCAAATGTAAATATAATGTCATGTATGTGTATTAAGTATGAATGTTAAAGTTGAAACACACTGTATCATGAGTTTGAATGTAATGTGGGAGGTAACTGAGTTGTAGCACAACTAGTATCTAGATGTTGCACATAGATACTGGGCAGAATACTTTCTCTTCCATTAGCTTCACACAGGTATGACATTTTGTCTGTCTCTATATGTCAGCCCTGTGATAGGCTGGCGATCTGTCCAGGGTGTTCCCTTCTTCTAACCCAATGACAGCTGGCATTGGCTCCAGCATGCTCAGGAACAGGGAAAGCAGACTAATGATGGACAGATGGATAGCTGCACATAACTCTGCTTTAAATTGTAAAATGTTTGTAGATTTTTGTTTAGGGTTGTGAGTAAGTAACAGCAATAAGCATAGTTTTTTGATTTGGGCAAAGCCAGGTTTCTGTGTCCCAGCTAAGCTAGCTTAAACATCCCCAACTCCAGCTGTCCTGCTGTTAGTGCACATTTATATCTATTTTGTTCATTCTTGGGAAGTAAGCTAATAAGCATACATTATCCCTTAAAATGTTGAACCACCCTTCAGCTGATAAGCAGGGCCAAATAGAGAGAGACTATAATGGTGAGAGAGTGTGGACAAGTGATGTTGCAATTCAGAGCGGAGAGAGAGGACATACAAGGATACAAACATCCACGAACAATCGTGTCCATTACACAAACTGCCCAACAGAGTCCAACAGTGGGTTTCTTTGCCTTCCTCCTTCTCCTCCCTCCCTCTCTCTTTCTCTGTGAGCTTGCATCATACAGCATCAGGGCTAGAGTACTTTTTTCTTGTCCTGAATGTCCTTATCCACCTCGGTTCTCCTCCATTAGCTAGATTATCTCTCCACTACAAGTGGGTCAGCAGATTGTCCATAGATTATCAGTCAGGGGCAAGGAGGGGTGTGGGAGTGAGTAGGGGAGAGATCTAAAAGGTTAGCCAGAAATCTGAGCACAATGTTGCAAGTAAACCTGCAACTGCTTTATTAACTAAATCACAAAGAAATAATCGAGAGGAGCATTCTGCATTGGTGGGAAACCCTCTCAGTGTGTAGAAAGTAAATATCCATAGAGTAAAATAAAAAAAACTGTATCCTAAATAACACTGAGCAGGCAATCATCCATTGAATGCATACACTCATCATGGACATGGATGACATGCCATTTAATAAAAGAAAATTGGTTCAACAATATACATAGAGCACACTTAACATTTGGTTGAATGTCCTTCAGCTTTAGTAGAAGCCATCAACAAGCTTCTGGTTAAATATTTCACCTCTCTTCCAGGCAGAATTTGTAGGGTTCAATTAAATTTGTTGGTTTTCTGTCAATGACTTTCTAAGAAAACCCAATGAGAATTAAACCCAAATTATTGGGGTTTGCCTGCATTAAAGATGTATTTTGTACAATCATTCTGTCCCAGCAAATCATGCCCATGATGAGTGTCTGTAAACATCTGACAACAACTGTAAGAGTGGCCACTCTTTATTTTTTATTAGCTTTATTTAATGTTGTTTTTGTTGGACGCTAAAGGCACACACACATTTTTTTAAAAACTCTCCCCAAAGGCAATTATATAGTTGTACCTATGAAGAGTGAAAAAAAAACAGCTTGATGGAAAAGTTGAAGCCCTGCATATTTTTTTGCCTCTGCACACCTGCCTAATCACAGCTTGAAGACTGCCAGACTCAGAAAAGTACAGGTGCAGTCCTCCCAATTTCAAAATCAGAAGTGTGGAGAAGGGATGCTTTCAAAACGAAATGGTAAACAGTCTGGTGGCTCCTGAAGGTCTCAACAGACTCACAGACATAACTAGTGGAAGAAAGTACACAAATCATTAGATACTGGTTGTAAATTGTAAATGCTGTGCGCACACTATAGGGATTTAGTTAGATTACACTGTACACAGAGAGATTTCAGTCCTAGTGGTAATTGCTTGTTACTTTGGTATTATGATCACTCAAAACTAGAATTGCTGCAGTTTACTGACAGGTTTGTGTGTGTTGAGGCTCAGAGTTGAAACCTCTAATTTACAGGATTAGCTGGGGCAGTTTTAAGAAAGAAAAGACCGACAAAACAGATCTTTCAGAATTACACTGACTGGCCAAAAGATATGCTACAATTACAGGTTTTCCAGGTTCTGCAGAAACTAATGATATAATAACACACAAGAACATTTGACACTACTGAATACAACACATTTTCACATGCATGGCAGCACTCCACAACACCTGCAAACAGACTTTGATGTGTAAAATTGGTGTAGTTCCATATAAATTACATTTTGCCCTGAGATATGAATAAAAAGCTATTGTATTTTGATTGATTGCAAGTGGCCAAGGTATCAGTGGGATACCAAGCTCTGCAGTTCTGCAGATAGCAGAAAGCAAGTCCCTCAGGCATTAGAAGAAGAAATTGCTTTGTTGAGTTTAATTTGGTTTGAACTGGGAACAGTGGGTTTGCATTGGACTTCATATGAAAGAAAAGACGCAGTGATGGTAACATTTTGCGAGTATTTCTGTTGACATAACAATGAGTTCCAAAACAATACAAATTAATGAGTTCCTTGAGGGAATGATGCATATAGCACATAACCTTTATCATACAGCATATTATCAAATGTGTTTTATTGTTTTCTCTTGTTTTTATTCCTTTTAAAGGGTGGGCACACCCCAGTTAAAATTTGAACAGAGGTGTAGTTTTTTGGTCAGTTAGGTTTTAAAAGTTTTCTGTCAGCCCTTGTTCCTCACATTGCCCTTTAAGCGAGTTCTACCACATTGGCCATCAGACATTTGAGAGAATGTGGAAGAAGGTGCAACTATGGTGCCTACTTGTTTGATTTGTTAACCTACCAAAACTGTTTCCTGAATGCCTACCCTTTACAAGAGTCAGGTTCTGTTAGCTTTCTTCACAGTACCTGATGATTGAAAAATAAAGAAAGATATTTGGAAATCAACCATGACTGTGAAGAAGAACTTGGTTAACATTTGAGTTAGATAAGCTGCAGTGGGTTGATGGCAAAAAAGTGTTGCTGATGAAAGAGTTAAGTCTGATTCAACATGAGAACACTCCATCTGTCTGTTCTCTGTGGTGTTTCCTCTCTCCACTGCTCTCTAATGACTTACTTTAATATTACCAGACTCTCATTACTAGCTGTTGTTCATGCAGTGACCTGAATGTCAAATATGAGTTAAATGTGTATTGTCACATTGGATATCCACTTCACTAATATACGATATACACAGGCACACACACCACAGTCAGATCCATCCCCTACACACACAGATGCTCAAAAGGCTGTCCATCACTCATAACTCATTTGCTGAGGAATATCTAGTGTGACAGCATGCCTGTCACTGATGTGGAGGTGAACAGAAATCAAACAATATGTGACTAAAGGTATATCATAGGAGAGGACAGATGACTGGTGATATAATAAAACTTCCGTTTTAATAGGAAGTTACAAAATAAAAGCAATCACCTAAATTATCTAAGCAAAAACCTTAAACAAGTTACATATTGCTCACACAGTGTTTTGATGTCATTTACACCACTGGAAAGATTTTTCACAAAATATTATTGAGTTTTTCTGTATTGTTAAAAATGTTCTTTAAAAAAAAAAAGATCTCGCTGTCAAAGCAGACCTTGTGAAATATTTGTATGAATTCAGATCAGATATTATAAGTAAGTATCATATAAGTAAGAAATGAAAGGACACAATATGACAAATGTGCTACAATGATGCTATGGGCAGTATAATCCAATAATCTAATAACAAAGTCATTATGTAATGTAGAAGTAACAGCAGGGTCACACAGGTGAAACAGTCCTTTGTCTGTGGATCAATTGACTGATGTGACTGCTGAAGATAAATTGGCTCAGTTCTGATATCATAATAACTACTACCTGAAAGTGATATGTGAACATGAGTCAGTATTTTATAAATCAATGCTTTCACTCCAGAGTTTTATGATCAGATAGCTCCACATCATTTAAAAACAAATCTGATTACAAGGTACAGTACAATAATTAAGATTATAAAAACCTGGATAAATTTGTTATTAGGTTTCGGGTGTTGCAGTAGTTTTCCATTCACAATGGACACACATACAGTACATGGCAACACTAATTAAAACAACCCCACATGTTCTTGAAATATTCTATATTAATGCTTTAATATCTCAGAGGAATGAGTGTCTCTAACTTCAGGTTATGTTGAAGCTCATTCCAGTAATAAGGCCTATATTACTGGAAAACAGTTCAGGGTTGGTATGCAGAGCTTAAAGTGAGTCTCTCCTGTGATCTGGTGTCATGATGAATATTAACTCTTTTCCATATTCTGATCCTGGTTGACAGCATCTGTTGTGATTATGCAAACCGTGGCCACAATTTTGAGAAGGTCATCCAATGTGTTCCATACTTTTGGAAAGGCCTATTATTATACGAGCTGCTACTGATTTTCATTTGGGCAATGTATGTGTTTTCAGGTGGACTTTTAAAAAATGAGGGCTTAAGGAGCTAAATATCTCCAAAGCTTAGACAGATAGCTTTATAAATGATGACATATTTATGCTTTTACCTTCTAGTCATATGCAGATTCTGGTGTTTCTGAATAATATCTGATCTGAATTCATACAAACATTTCACAAGGTCTGCTTTGACAGTGAGATCCCTTTTTTTTAAAGAACATTTTTAACAATACAGAAAAACTCAATAATATTTTGTGAAAAATCTTTCCAGTGGTGTAAATGACATCAAAACACTGTGTGAGCAATATGTAACTTGTTTAAGGTTTTTGCTTAGATAATTTAGGTGATTGCTTTTATTTTGTAATTTCCTATTAAAACGGAAGTTTTATTTTGAAAGGACGGCTAACAATCGCAGTACATCCACTTGACGCTAAAAAGGAAACGGGAGAAACGTAAAGGAGATAAAAAACAAGGTGTTAAGTTAGACAAAACTCTGCTTATATTTAGCTTGTTATGATTTAAATACAGTCCTACATGGCTTTAATTTGTTCTCTTGTCCTTTATTTGCTTTCTTATAGCTCTTACATTGGTTGGTTGGTTTGATAGCAAGTTATGTGCATGTGAAACAACAACAAAAAAGAATGGCTCCCAACCGCGACTCGGCTCCATCGTTCATGTTAAAGCGCCTTTCAATAGATTTGGTTCGTTCGTGAACAACTCTAGACGGCTTCTCTCTGGAAGAATAATTGGTAAAAAAAAATTTATAAAAGTAACGAGTCGAGTGTTGTCTAATGTAGCGGAGTAAGAAGCGTTTCTTTTTCACAAATCTACTCAAGTAAAAGTAAAACGTATGGTGCAGTTAAACTACTCCTAGAAGTAATTTTTTTCAAAAAGTTACTTAAGTAAATGTAACTCGTTACTCTCTGCAAACTGACCTACCTTATACCTATCGTTACTACCTACAGTGCCTGGCATCAAATGGCACATAGATAACATATTATCTGCTGATATTTGCCTCTTCCTTATTATACCCCTTGGCCCATGTCTTCAAAACAAAGGCTTTTGTCTTGCTCAGATTAAAAGTACAATAAAAATATGACTATGAAAAGCCCTAACAGACTGGATATAACACATATTTGTCTCAATGAGGTTCATCTGTTTTTTCCTGTGCTCCTGTGTTACATTTTTGGGTAAATCTATCTGCATTTAACATGCTATACTACAGCTACAGCTTGTTGTTAAAGCAGTAATAAGCAGAGCGTGCAATAAAAAAACAATGAGATAAAGAAGGTACAGACCTGTAGTGAAACTGGTGGACATGTTGATTTGAATCTTCCAGATTGTTTTGAATTCTTATTAAGTCTCAGTCCTTCCCTGTTTCCTCAATATATGACTTCTTCTGACTGTGTAACAGTTAGTTGGTCCTGTTGGTAAATCTGTGCAGTCAGCCTATAGCTTAATCATTAATCAGTTTGTTACTGAAACAGTCAAACTCCACTGGTTAGCTATAATCTCTTGGCAAAAACTGACATGAACTGTAGACCCCTTTTTATATGATATCATTTATGGCAAAGTCAAAACAGATCTCTGCAAAGTAATATAAGTTAATTAAAACTACAAAACTGAAAATAAGTGATTGCATAAATATTCACCTAAGTCCTAAATAATAAATAATCACTGGTGGAGCCAGTTCTAAAAGTTTTTAAAGTCAAATTTGTTTAATGGAGTTTACCTGAGTGTAGTCAATGCATTTCAAGTGATTGTAGGATAAATACACCTGTATCTAGAAGGTCCAGTTACAGTGATGGTAAATCACTATCCCGGCTAAAAACTATATTAGCAAGTGTCACATCAAAAATAACAACAAAGGAAAATGGTGAGTGTTATCAGGTCCAAAAGCCTATTTCCATCTTCCAAAGATGTCAATGAGAGGCATGAGTCAAACAGACAGACTGGGCCTCTCCTCATTGTCTGGAAAGGTTAAGCTGCCCTGAGAGAAAAGTGAATGAGAAAGAAGATGAACCAGTGTTAGCATTAACATCAGAAGTTGATTTTCAATCCATGAGACAGATGAATCATCAGTAAGAAAGAAGATCTCAATGCAATGCAATGGAGAAATTCAGATGTGGATTCACAAGTCATGACCTTTTTGTGGTTTTGGAACTTGGGCAACAGTGGTTGCTCAAGTGGGATTGTTGGGTTTTCTACAAATATTCTATATATATATATATATATATATAAACCTTACACTGTAAAGTGCCTTGAGATGACCTATGTTGTCATTTGGCGCTATATAAATAAAGTTGAATTGAATTGGAAGAATCAAATAATATAAAACTAAGCCTGTGGCCCCTAGAGAGAAAAGCACAAAAGCAGCTTTGGCAGAAACAAATGTGTTGAGAAGATGGAGGATTACATCTTCTGTTATTGAGTGATTTGTGGAGCTGATGAGAGGACAATGAGGACATGGGGGGTTAAATGAGGAGTACATAGTGAATCAGGAAGTTAGGCAGGATGAAGGATAGAGTGAGGAAAACTTTGAAGAGGATGAAGCACAGAAAGGCAGTTGGTCAAAATGACATGCAAATGGAAGCACTGAATTGTTTAGGTGGGATGGCAGTGGAATGGCTAAGCAGACTGTTTAACAAAGTATTGGAGTGTGAGAGGATGCCTGTTGCTTTTTAGAACAAGGGAGTTTGCTGCAGCAGCTACAGAGGCATAAAACTGATTAGCCACACCAATGAAGCAATGGAAAAGAGTAGTGGAAACTAGGCTGAGATGACAGGTGACAATCATCGAGCAGCAGTATGGTTTTATGCCAAAACAGAGCAACACAGATGCAGTGTTTGCTTTGACAATGTTGATAGTGCAATTCCTTGCCTTCTCTGAGTGTTTGTGGATTTAGAGAATGTGTATGACAGGGTGCCAAGAGAGATGCTCAGCATAAGGCATCAAGGAAATTAGATAAGAAGGGGCTCTCAGCTCTACCACATCCCATAAAGCAATGAATTGCATCTAGTACTAAAGGGAAGGCCTGTGAACCCAATATAGCTTTGTTACAGTAAACTGCTAAAACAATTGTCTTAATATTTAAAGAAAATAAAATACAGAACATTGATGGAGTTTGTGAGCTCTGAGTGAGTACAAACAGCAGGCTGGTAAGTGAGGTATACAAATTGTCCTACTTCACATTGTATCAGGCTACATTTGGAACCAATTGAC
Organism: Sandelia bainsii; assembly: GCA_032362345.1. NCBI lineage: Eukaryota > Metazoa > Chordata > Actinopteri > Anabantiformes > Anabantidae > Sandelia > Sandelia bainsii. The sequence continues at coordinate 4,224,883 of JAUMHL010000012.1, forward strand.
CTACTAATGCTGCTGTGGACAATTTTGATGGATGGTCCATATCTTAACCTGAAGTAATTGTAAAGAATTTATTCTATCACACATGTATGACTGAAGTATCTGCCTGTGATATCCAGGTTTATCAAAACCAAGAAAAAGTCTCAAGTTTTATTCAGGTTTGTAATTATGCTTTCATATGCAGCACAACCAAGGGGGTATAACACAAAAGTAGAATTAAGTAGAATTTGAATTTCGCTGTGACCTGTCCCTGGAGACTCTTTCATACCTGAATGCTTGTCTGAGAATTAACGCTTACTTGTCTAATACGCTGTCCAACAAAGCACATTATTGTAAAGAAAAAACACATGAATGGGACTTTAGTCTTTACATGTCCTGCATGTTGCCCTCGTCACTGACTTTATTAAAACCATAACTTCTTATAATCATAAAAACTGCAAGAATATAGACCTACATATTTATCAAACAGTATAACAAAAAAAAAGAAAGACAAAAAACTTAAATGAGTGACAACATAAGTGAAGTATTTCAATGCAGGATAATTAAAATGATGCAATATGATTACGGAAGACAATTAACTTGACTGGGTTTAATTTATCCTGCTTTTGTAGGATAAACATACTGAATTCCAGCTTAATCTTATCTTGAATTGTGCACTACCACTCAGGATACTCCAAAAAGCCAATCATAACAAATACACCTGTGCATATGAAGACATGATAAGAACATAATTAAAAGAGATATAATAAACTGGAAAAAAATCATACATTTACTTTGGTGTAAATTTCAAGATTCCTTTAATGTCACCAAATCGTTTTTAGAATGCCACAAACTATGACAGTCCTGGAATTTAATTGCTGAAATTAAATTATATTAAATATTTGTTTTGAACCACACAGATGAAACAAAGTGAAATAAAACAAGTGGAGTTTTTTTGGAATTTCAGAACTTTATCGCATACTTATTACACTTTTATAAACACACAGTTAATCTGAAAGACATCTTCCTGCTCATAGTTTGGGTGGTCCAGCTATCTTCCATCCTTCCATCTTGCCGACTTTTGTGAAGAAGGCCAGTGTACCTAGACCCAGACACGCTGACGTACCAGTCATAGCACTGTGGGCTAGTTTGATGTATACATAGGTAGGTACACAGAGACAAACACAGACACACAATATATAGCTTCAATTAGTCAAATACTTTCTCTTAAATAAACAGTACTAAAAAAGTTAATAAATCACTTGCTCTTTTTTTTATAAGATATAGCGTACTAATAAAGCAGAAATCATTCAAATTTGCTGATTGGTTAGAAGGGAGAGCCTCACTCAAAATATTTAGAATAGAATGATTTTGAACTTCTACCAAGCTGTTCTGTAAGTATACTACATGGAAGGTCTCCACTATAAGTTCTTGGAGCGAAAGATTAAATTAAAAGTCATAGAATTGGACAAAAGGTAGCAAGTGGATTTCTATAGCTCAATAAAGCTTCTGCACCTGCTTGGCTCATTCTTCTTGACAAAACTGTCCAGCTGTTTCAACTTTGAAGAGAACCCTCTAAAGGCTGCATGTTCAATAGGACTCAGATCAGGGTTCATGAAATGTCACTTCAGAATACTTAATTTTGCTCTTAGTCATTCCTAGATGTTTTAGCTGTGTGTTTTGTCACAGTCCTTGCCCTACAACTGAGACAGAGCTTTCTGACACTGGCCGTATATTTTGCTCCCAAATACTTAAAAGTCTTAAGCTTTCATTCTGCCCTGCACAGACTCAAGGCACTTACTGATAGATACAGCAAAGCAGCCCCAAAACATAACCAAGCTTCCTCCATGTGTCACAGCAGTTACAGTGTTCTTTTCTTTGAAAGTCTCATGTCTTGTCTGTCTTAAGCACATTATCTCAGAACTACTGTGGCAGCTCAATGCTGAATGTATTTTAGCAAATTCCAGTCTGGCTTTTTTATGTTTTTATTTCAACAGTGGAGTTCTGTTGGGTCTTGACTTTTGAGTTCAGGTATACATGAAACAATCATTATTATTATTTTTGTTATGATTGTTTGTTTTGTTTTCTAGAAGAATGGAAGTTGTTCTATCTACAAATGTTCTAGCTTTGTTGTAAACTAGGCTTTTTAAAATAATTGTCACTACACTGCTGAATATCCTCCCCGCTTTATCTTAATTTCATTTTCAGGAGGAATGAAGCATTGTTTTTGCATAGTTTAAATTTGTCCACATTTGTTATACAAGAAAACAGCACACAATGTTTTAATTTTCTAAAACATATTAACACCAGCTTTTGCCACCACTGGTTTTGTTCCTTTTCCACAGGTAGTTTGCGTAATTTACTTGCAACCTGTGCCAGAACCAATACTTACTTCTGGCTCCGAGGAAAATGCCTGAGGCACAGCCCCCAATGAAGTAATTCAGTGGATCATCTGGAGTTCCACGTGCCTCAGCACTGAGACACGTTGCCATGCCAAATATGGCTCCCATGGTAGCTGGTACAACACAGACAAATAACTGTATTAGCATTTTGCAATTTGATGCAACCATTTAGAGCAGGAGTTTTCAATGGACTGCACCATTAATGTGTCCCAGTCTGAATGTTTTATCACTGACACTGAAGATACAGTATACATTACAATAGACCCACAGATTCTGCACATGTTTGTATGTTTGTAATACTTGAGCAAGAACTTCAAGTAGACTGGTTGAATTTATGCTTTGAAGTGGCAACAGATCTCTTTCAGAGGTTCATAAGTTTGGGGCTGCCAATGATGAGATGAGTTATTGTGCATGTTTGTCGCATTTTTCCCTTTGCATAAATTATTTTCATCTACTACTCACATTAAGGCATGAGGTTCAATACCATACTATCAAATCTATATACAGTTTTGAATCCACATCAAATCCAGATCTGTTTATGTAGATTTATTTCACTCAGCACATTAACAAACTATTTTCAACCTTTTGGAGAAATAATGTATATAATATTTAAGAATCTAGCTTTTTATAATCACACTATAAAAAACAACCTATAATTTTAATTATTATTTATGGACCAAGTAGACAAGCATGCTAAGGATAGTAAATACATAATTACTATATATGACAATAAACAACATTAAAAATTTATATCTACCCATGGTAACAGTTGTACTGGTAGCCCTCTGCAGTCCTGCCAGTGCAGAATCAGGTTGGAATGCAGCTATGTGATAGGCAGAACCAACCAGGCCTGAAGAAACAAAAAGGTACAAACATTACCAGACATGAAATTGTCATCTCAGGGTTATTGGAATGTGTGTGTAGCAGTGACTTTTTTTTTTTTTTTTTTTTTAAATGGTTCTGAATTCCTAGTCGGACATAAACATTTTTAATGGTAATTTGTAATTACAATTAAAATTACACAATAATTACAGCAGGTCCTCTCTTTGTGTGTTGTTTTTGATAGTTTTGTGGAGTTTTTGTCGTCTATCTTCCTCCAACTTGTGTTTTGTTCTTTTCTGAGGTGATGGACAGAAGTGAACTGACTGGGATCTTTCTGATCTCCTGTGATTGTGAGAGGATTTTTGGTG
>JAUMHL010000012.1:4228550-4240645 GCA_032362345.1 Sandelia bainsii
GCAGTAAAACTACTCCTAGAAGTACATTTTTTTCAAAAAGTTACTTAAGTAAATGTAACAGAGTAAATGTAACTCGTTACTACCCACCTCTGCTTATAGTTGCCATGCAGGACCATACAACTTTTTTCAGTGTTTCAACAAAAGAAACTGATTTTAATTTTTACGTTTTGAGGAAGATGTTCAACACAAGTTTTTTTAGGTCAATCTGTTATCTAATCAAATGTATTTATGTCATATGGCTGAACTCAGTAAGGTCTCCATTTAGAGCACAGATAGGATTGGAAATATCAGAAATGTCATATTTAGTTGTATATATAAGAATTATCACACTTCTAATATATAAGTGTGCAATGCTACAACATAAGCACATAAAATGGCATAATCAATATAAAAATGTGCATTAAAGTGCTAAGTTGGACAATAACCATTATTCATGTATCTGAAAGTTGAGTCATGTTCAGTTCTTTTTAGGTCAGTAGGTAGGAGACCTCAAATTCCCACAATAAAAGAAAAAAAACCTAAACAATCAGGCATAAAACATCACCACCACGGAAGCCAAGAACAAGGGAAACAGCCATCTGAAGACAACTCTTAAGGCCTGTGGATATCTTAAGTGGATCTTTAACAAGACAGTGTCCTGATCCAGCAGAAGGACAATGGAACAGGACTCAGGTCCAACAGAAGAACTGTCATTCCTTACATGGTTGGTGTGTCCAAGAAGCTCAAAAGGATTTTTGGAAAACACCCCAACCTGTCCACTCGGTAGAGACTACACCCTAAAGACCAGATATCAAAGCACAAGAGTAGGAATATAGTATATGCAGTCCAGTGCAGTGAAGAGTGTTTAAAGTTCTGTATTAGAGAAACTAGTGAAGTGACAGACAATTGCGAATCCTCACCAACATTATCAATGTACCAAATAATGTGGACAGTATCAAAATCTATGGACAGTTCTACAAAGAATGCAGCACAGTGTTGTGAATGGGAATTACATGCATTAGGCTGAAGCAAACAAATAACCTTTTATACTTAAAGTAAAAACATGTATATGCTAAAAGTGTTGTTTTTTGTATAGTAATTATGGCTTTATTCTCAGCGGGTTTGTCACCATGGGACCTTTCTCATTACCCACATTCATTGCTAGCATCAGACCATATGTCTAACTCTAAAGATGTGTATTTTATGAGCTGTCGGGCTGTTGGTAGATGCATTTTTCCTACCACGATGAAGCTAGACGAGCAGTCTCCTCCATTTTCAATATTTATGTTATGCTAGGATAAACACATCCTGGACCTATGTACTTTAAGTTCACATCAATCCCCTCAATTCACTTGCAACAAGACAAATAACATAAAGCTGTCTATATGAAATGATCAAGTGGTACAGCTGGGAATGTATTTAGTGTCTGTTTTACACATATTTTGTTTCCATGAAAAAACATTTCAGAATGCCCCACAGCAATTTGTCAAGTTGCTGTGCAGTGAGACGTTATTTATCACATCATTTCTTCACCGATAAAACAAACTCTCTAGCCTCCAATCGAGCATGAAAACTGAGGAGGCTTTATGAGAATTTGTCAGTTTCATTCAGCTTTTCTCAGTCCATCCATCATGATTTGCATAAAATACTGAGATGGAAACCTAGCCAGGGAAATGATGAAACAATATACAGTGGTGAGGTTCCTATTAAATGTTTCTCAACATTGATTTCACTCTGTTTTAGCCTTTTGAACAGCATCTTTTTCATCTGTCAGATAAGGGACTGGACGCTACTTGGTATTACCACAGTGCAGTTGCAGGAAGACAGATGGGTTGAGTGACAAAGATGGACAGAAGATGGATACACAGATAGATAGAAACAGAAAGGCAGACAGATAGAGGTTAGGTGAGGACAGTAGTGGTTAAACACTGTCCTACATTCCTGAGCTGCCTTGCGTAGTTTTCCTATTATAGGTCTTTCTGGGTGGCTTTATGTCTAGTGTCTCCATGTGTGCACGAAGTGTTGCTTTGTTGCCTTTGTTTTGGAGGAGATGTAGCTATATATACAGTATATATATGTGTATATATATATATATATATATATATATATATCTATATACATATATATCTTACTGTTTTGGCACAAACACACATATTCACCGTCAGCAATAAGGGAGCTAAGAAGTAAGCTGTCTACACACATTTGTGCTTAGCTGTGTGTGTATGTCTTTTGGTGCTTTTTATTACATGACTTATATAAATTTCATTACATTGTTCTGCAAGTTTGTCCTTGTAAATATCTCTCCATATCAAGATGGGACCAAGTATCATATCTGAGTGTGCATGACAAGATGTAAAAGTTGTTTTTCGTCCTCCACTCCGTCCTTGTGTGTACATCTGTTTTGAGTGTGTTAGTTTGTGTGTTAATTCTCCTCACACAAACTCCCTCCAAGGTTGGGCCTTCTCCATCCTCTCCTGCTTCTCATTTCTTAGTCCTCCTCCTGTTGCCCTTGCCTGTATCAGAACCATCAACGCTGGCACGGACTCTTACGAAAACAGCGTACAACTTCCTGTCGTTTCCATCGTTTGTTTGATACACTCCATTTCTCCGCGGCTGTTTCTTCATCCCAGATGCGGGGAGATGGGTCAGTTTTCACTGAGCACACCAGACTTCATCTGGCTCTCATCAGGGGCAGCAAGTGTTTTTGCATGCACTGTTTTTCAACAGACATCATTCATCATCTGCTTTTAAGTTTGTTTATGTAACTATGTCTGACAAAAAATTACCCTAATATTTGTGTTATATTGCTCTGGGGATTTATAGCGTGTCTATGGCTCAAACATGACTTTTCCCATTGGTACCCTGATGATGTTACCATACATTCCCACGGGGACTGTACTACTCTGTGCTGAAAACATGCTGAATTTATTGTATATCTCCTATAGTATGGTAATCACAATGAAATATAGTTTTGTTGTTATTTCATTCTGATATTGTGTTCAGTCAGTTTTTGGGAGGGTTTTTTATGTGGACCTAACCAATCAGTTAGTGACAATAATTTCACAGGACCCAGTGAAATTATTGGACAGTAATAGACAGGAGGAACATTGGAGTGATGATGAGATGAGCCAGCTAAGTTTTACTGCTTGAACTGGCACTAAAGGCTTAATAGTGTTAACACAAGAGTTTGACATTTTGGGAAATACAGTATTCATGCATGCTATTAACTGGTAATAATTTCTATCATAAATATGAGGCTTAGCAACACCTAGTGTGTGGCTATATAAATGTATAAAAGACTTTGTTTACCTGATCTGTCTGATTGTAGAAAGACGTTTTATGGGGGGTTATGTAAGGGAAAATATTTTGGCTTGCTGTGACGGAAATAGTCCCACAACATGGAGGTGAGGAAAAGAAATCCATTTTCAAATCAAAGCTAATTTTCAGGTTTGAACAGCTGTGTTCTTTCAGCACTTTTTCTGACTGTGGCACATAAAGGTAAAGGTCCCATATTAAATATCACTCACAGATATCTGTTTTCACTTGAACAGTGAAATAGTTATCAGTGAGTACAACACCAGATCTAGCAGCCATCTAGAACCAGTTTCTATTATGTTCTTGTAGTGACATACACTTGTTAAGACATTGTATTGCAAAAATAATCATTATTTCCCTTATGTAACATGTCAGTTGTAAATTTTATAAATGTCAGAAAATGGCCTCATTTCCTGAAGCCTGAAAAGAAAACAGATAAGTTACTCATCAGTTATCAAAATAGCTGGTGATTCATTTTCTGTTGATTCACTTGTATTGAGCTCTAAGTCTTACAATTGACCATTGATGAGCTTAAATCAGAATTTAGGTCATTTCAATTTGTGTGGTATCACACGTATCTGGAGTACACTGTACACTATAGTAATTGTTCTTTTGTGCTTTCAAAGTGGTTTTCTTTTAAGTTACTCTTTCATAAAAGTGTCAGTTGATTAAATTTGGCCTGAACGTCCATGTTGGCTGTTACAGAACGTTACATCTTCTTATGTCATCTATGTGTTTCCTAAGGACTGGATGATACTAGTAGCTCCAGTATCTTTTTGCAGGTGATGGGAGGGCATCTCTGCCATGTGTCTGTGTATTTATTATTACTAACAGCATTCAAATGTGTGAGAGATAGAGAGTTTATACCCAAACAAAACCTGATGGGACCCATCAGTACCCTGGTTAGGTTTGGGAAGAAATAAGGAAATTATAGCTATTAAAATTAAAATGATGAGGTGGCTGTGTTGCTTCTGGAAGAAAAGCACAGTACAAAATCAACTGCATCGCATTTGGGTCGGGTTGGGACATGAAATACAACATGCTTATCTGGTTCAGGTTGGGTTTGGCCACCACACTCTCAGGCTTGGGTCAGGTTCAGACAATACTCTAGTGAGATAGAGTGTATATTACTGGTTTAAAACACCCATAAGAGAACACACACACATTCATTAAGGGAGTTTCTTGCCCTTAAGGTGACCGACAGACTTGTGCACACACATACTTACACACTCACACACACATATACTGTCCAACATGTGTTACAAATTTGTCAGACAGACAGACTTGGAGTTGGTGCGAGGAGGGAATTCCTTCATCTGCACGCCGCACATGTGCTCAGCATCTGCTCCACACGCACACACGCATAAGGAGACAGAGCGAGTGTGAGAAGAGATGACGATAAACACTGATCAAGAAACAAGAAAAATGTTTTTTCAGGCATTCCACAGTTTCGCTCTCTCTTCTGAGTGCTGTCCTTCTAACCTCCCATCACAGCCTGAAAGAGCCTCTAAAGAGCTGCTGGAGAGGCTGTGAAGAGTGTGTGCCGTCTCAAGGTCACGACGCGCACTGATCTGATGCTGCTCTTTTATGTACAGCTCTGTGGAGGCCACATCCTCCTCAATGACGAGTGATTCAACCCGCTCTTGACGTCTCAAAGGGGATACACATATGCCACTTGCTCCTTTGAAGGCCGATTGTGCGAGGGTGCATGTGAGCTTATGCGTGCGTTTGTCAGGCACACAAACATTGCGTGTATGCTGCGCTCCATATACAAGAACAAACACACGCACTGCATTGCGTGTGTTTGTGGTGATTTTCAAACTTTTTTTAAAACTTTTTTTTGTTGGGCTTTGGAATTAAAGCATGTTGTTTGCCAGAACACATGCATTGCAGTTATCTCTACAGGCAAGAATGTAAATGTGATTCAAGACATTAGAGGATTAATTACCACTTGCCCTGTGAGAGTGGGTGAGCATGTAATAAAACAATTTATACTTAGCTGCATAATATTGCCTTTATTTTTTCTGTGTTTTTAATCCCAGATGATTAAGCAAGTTCTGCTGTATCAGCTGCAGTGAAAGTTTTTGGCTTGTTTTATTAACCCATGTTTTCCTTCTCTCTTTGTCCATGTCCATGTGTTGCAGCATGTTGGAGTACTCCCTCAACCTGCAGAACGTCAGTTTATCAGCAGTGAGAACGGTTCGCGTGCTGAGACCTCTGAGAGCCATCAACCGAGTGCCAAGTGAGTACAGACCTACTGGCCTCTCACGCTTCAGCTCTCTAACCAGATCCCCAAAAACTCTCTCCCCTGATATTGCAACACTTTTGGCTTCCTTTAGACACAAAAACACTTTTTAGATCTTAAACTAAAGCCAGACTGTGTGCAACTTTAGGGTTAGTCATAGCTTTAGGCCACTGTGAGTAATCAGATCAAATCAAACAATCACATGGTGTCAAGTGCAAGTTGGAGGTGCTCACACAGATACTTGTAGTGTGGGAACTTCACATGTTTAAACTGTGGTTCAGATGTTTGTTATATTTTCAAATAAGGCTCAAATCTGATCAGGTTCCAGCTACAAAACAGTTCAAAAGTAAATGTACACTGACCAGTGAGATTAGACTCTTGAAGAACAATGAAGATTAGAAAGATTAATCTCCAGGTTTAAGTGGACAAATGGGAAAATTGGGTCAGATCAGGAACAGCTAAATTTACAGGACCACACTGGTTTGCAGCCTTTATGTTTGCTTTTTTAGAAACAAATAGCCAAAGTAAAAATATTCTCATTAGCCCTAAAATCAGCTTATCTATTCCCCAAACTCCACTGACATCGCAGAGCTATTCTTAGGCATGTTTGTGTAGGAGTTTTCAGTTTGTGTGTAAGGTAGAGAGAGTTCCCCTGTCAGATGTTCACATTGTGTTAGAGTGTGATGTGAAGTCTCTTATCTGCCTGCACAGACTGTTCCTAGATTAAGAAGAAACTTCCCTTGGTTTATTTGTCTGGCAAACTAACACAACGACAAGTGGCACTGAAAACTCACGCGTCTGTTTTCTTTCACTTCCACTTTAGTCACAGACGTGAAACTGAGTTCTGCGATAGATTGAACTCAAAGCCATTCTTGTCTAAGTTAGGCATGAAACTATACATCTTCACTCCAGTGACCCAAAATTTGTATCATGGTGTTACAGTGCAAAACAGGAGTCATCAGACATTTAAACAATGGACCTAAGGTATCTAAAGTTGGAGAGTAAGTAATCATAATCAGTAATCAATCAGATAGATAGTAATCATAAAAGTCTTTTAATACCCCCCAAAATTTAGAAGCTTGTCCAGCATTTTTTGTTCTTAGCTTAACTAAAATTTCAGACATTGTTGACTGGTAGTCAGAATTGTTTAGTATTGTTTGTGTGTTTGCCTCATGTTGGATTGGATCTGAAATTTTAAGCTGCTAGCTTGGCCATGTCTTCTTTGAAAAAGATGATGCTAACCTCAGTGGAGTCTACCTGGTTAAACACATTTTAAAAATTTAAATAAATGAAATAAAAACGTAGGTGCTGCGGTACTGTGACAAATATGCACAGAGGCATGCGCTCACATAGAGTTATTCACCCTGTCAAAATCTCATACCAGCTCATATAAATCTTTCTAGCTCCACCACTGGTAGTTGTTATAACTGGTTATCATGCGGGATTAAATTCCTTCATATCAGTGGAATGTAGGTCAGGGACGCACCGATCCCCAGTTAGCATGCTGCCTCGACTGTGTCTCTGTGTTTTGGTTTTCACCAGCCAGTCAGCTTTGGACTCAGACTGATTTATATGCAATTTTCCAACTCACCGCATTTTATTAAAGGACTGTGGTTCATAGCTACACTCACACACACAGACTATCACACTTGTTCATTGCGATGTGAGCACACAAATCCCAGAGTCGCTTGCTCCATCTGTCATCCTTCCGCCTTCTATCCGTTATTGCTCACATACACATATTATCCTAACTCCCAAAAAAAGTTCTTTATTTCTCTCCCTCTTTCTCCATCAGTCTCCATTAGAGTTTAATCAGCAGAGATTGAATTTTCAGCACACACATTAATGTTTAAATCAATCACAAGTAGTTTTATACCCACCCAGTGGTCCACTATGTGCATTCAGTCTTACCTTGATTTCACCCCCTGCAATGCTTCCATTTAAATACAGACTCTAATTATGTCATTAGCTTCTCAATTGCTCAGAGGAGATTACAGACAAAGTGAGCAATGATCCCCAGGATGTGTCTGTGTGTGTGCATGTATGTGTGTACATGCAGGTGTTTACCCTATATAGGTGCATGAATGGGACATCAACCCCCCTCCCATCTCTCTCAACCCTCTACTGTTAACACTCCCCGAACCTCTTCTGTAATCTCAGCCTCTTGTCAATCAAAGCCGTAGTAGGGGTTCACCGCTGCTCATTAGGCCGCGTACACACACACTCAAAAAGCACACAGCCATGCACACTGACTCGCTCATTAAGCGTCCAACCATTCCTCATCCTAATCACAGGACTATTAGTGGCATTAATGTGTGGATGATTTGGTCTGGTTCTGGGCCCGTAGGGGAAAGTGTCATTGGGTAGAGTGGTGGTGGTTGAGGGGAGGTGGTTTTCTGTGGCTCCTATCTGTCCTCTATCCTTCATTTGCCTAATCAAGTCATGTGGAGAAGCTTACATCATTCATCATGCCTCTGGGTGGGAATGTTTGTTGTGGAGCTCCATTTTAGGGACTGAATTTCAGTACATGGGTACTTTCAGTTTTGTAATGTCACAAATTCATTTCCTACGTTAGACTGGATTTATGGCACTGACAAATTTGTTATTTTCCTGTTCATTATTAAGCAGGTGTTGTGTTAGTAAGAAACAAGGCAGGAAAATAGCAAAGCTACGGTCTGCCTTTTAAAGGTACGCTAAGTAAAAAAGGAATTAGACCTGCCTAACTGGCACAACCACATTTGGCATGAACCTAGTACAGTCGACTCCGCTTACGTGCACGGCCTCCGGACTAGATCGACACGTGCGTTAAAGCGGAGCATGCCCTTAAGCGGGGCACTCCTATTAAGCATGCGCTAAAAATGAGTGCAACATGTCAGTGCTGAAAGTTGCTGAATTAGCTGGAGAGAATAGCAATGGGATCAATGATGTACATGCCCTTAAACGGATTGTGCACTTATCGCTAGTGCGCTTATCTGAAGTTATTGCCCATATATACACATTATACAAAAAGCGGCCCTGCAAGTCACGTGCAGCTAAGCGGAGCGTGCACTTAAGTGACGTGCACTTAAGTGGAGTCGACTGTACAGATGAAACATGACAAGTTAAAGTTTGACAAGATCTACAGTTGTGGCATCATTGTCTTACATGCAAAGAAGGGGTAAAGGAGGCCTGGAGTGAGTTCAGAGAACATACCAAGCAGCAGATACCAATCAGCTGTTTCATTCATGCTTCACAATCTCTAGCTCAGTCACATCTGTGCACCTGTCAACTGACTGCATGTGTTCATTAGGAAGATTTAGTTCTCCAGCAAAATACTTGTTGCTGCCCAGAATGTCGTTGAGAGGTCCCTCAATTACTTCCCTCAGAGCCTGTTTTTCCTAACCACGTGCTCTAGGGTTGCAACAACTAACAAAAATTATTATTAAAATAGTTGGCACCAAATTTAATTGTTGATTTTTTTGGTCTATCAGTGTGAGATGGTGCTTGGTGGCACAGAGATGAATCCAAACATTTGAAAAATGATGGATGCTGAGGAAAATTAGCTGGCTAAAACAGCAAAAAGCTTAAAAGCAAGTTGCAAAGTGTGAAATAAATCTGATCTGTCGTGCCACAGGAGCATGATGGTAATGCAGGAGTAAAATGAAAGTTCAATTACAGACAGACTGTATTCGGGGGCACCATTAACAATGGAAAAATAAGAAATGAACAAACTCTTTTTAATTACATAATCTAGTTTTGTACTTTAATTTGGGTAGTGTTGGCGCAAACTTGTTCATGTCTTGTTCATATTGAATACAAATCTTGTTCTCATTCTTTGACATTAAGTGATCAGGCAATCATCGCAGTATATTATCTGGAAGTTGAGTCATGGCAACTGGACTTCTTCCTTGTTAGGTAGAAACGTTTCACTACTCATCCAGCTTCTTCAGTCTGGGGAAAATTGCTAAGATACCACAAATTTATCCTCCAGGTTGGTTTCACTTGACAACTGCCCTGAATAGGCTCCTTGCGTGAAACAAAGGAAAGCAAGGGTGTAGACAGATGTAAAAGTCAGACCTCTGATAAGCCCTCCTTCCCCCATAACGTGGCTTGTTAAGTGTGGCCAACCTGGGGGAGGTGTGAATTGGGCCTGATTTTTCTGAAAATAGTTGAAAGGGCAGCATGATAAATTGAAGAGAGTTTATGTCTAAGGCTTCCAACTCTGTTTATTTGCACTTGCAAAGCCTTCCTGCACCCCTCTCTCAAATCACTTCTTTGTCTAATATGTGAACACTATTGTCCTCAAATGATTGTTCTCTGACCTTTAAATGAAGGTACACAGATGATTTTGGTCCTGAGTTGTTGCTCCTTCTTTGCTGGGGCATCCTCCTGTGAAGCGGCTATTTGATCTCTCCAATATACAGCTCAGAGCACGCCTTGCTGCACTGAACAGCTTACACTACATTGCTTCTCTTATGTTTGGTATTCGTCCTTTGGGTGGACGAGTCTCTGTCTCAGTTCTCATCTTCATCCTTTTCAGTTTTTCGGACACACCAGCCATTTATGAAATAACCAGGTTCTTCCTTTGGCCCAACCTAACAAGAAAGAAGTCCAGCTGCCATGACTCAACTTCCAGATAACTTCACCTGGATGACTGAGAATCTTCACAGACATCCCGGAATAGAATAATACAAATGGCCCTTACTCTAACTGACACTGGGTTTCAGTGTCTTGTTCAAGGATACCTCAACATGTGGGCAGTAGGAACTGAGAATCTAACCATCAGTACTGGAGGTCATAGGGTTCATGGACGACTGCCCTACCAACTGAGTCACTTTAATATAACAGCATTTTAATTAATTATTAGTTACAGTGCTGAATTGTTCTAAATGGTCGATTCCCTGACATAATTTAAGACTGGAGTAATTGCATTCTCCTGTGATTTATAATACTTGGAAAGTTCTTAATTATGTACAGTGCCTGTAGCCAATAACGTAACCAGACTCAAAGCTATTTTTAGCAGGAAATTTTGACCTGTTATATAGTAAAAGCAATATAGATATGTCATGGGATCACCAGCCAAAGTCCTAATGACTGTAGCAAATTTTATGGGATTTCATCTTAAGGTTTTTGAGATATTATACTCCTAACTAAAGTGTTAGACCAACAGGCCAGTACTGCCATCACTAACACCAAACTACTAGAAAAATAAGGGATTGTATTGGCTTTGTGATTTTTTTGGCTGTTTTTTGATTGTCCCTTTAAATTTTGAGAGTTAAAGTGTGGAAAATGTGAATATGGTTTAAGGGTTAGCATATGCTTTAATGAAAGTGCTAAGTGATTAGCTAATACTTAAGGATCAGTTGTAAAACACTAACACTCCACTGGTTGACAGAAAGCCACTTGGCAGATTAACAGCAATTTGTGTAATGCAAGGAACAACCGACCTATGTAATATTGTAGCTACTTTGTAGCTATGCTGTGTAAATAAAATCCTGAAGATGTAGCTGCATCTCAACAGCAAGTGTAAATGTATTCCACTAAATCTTAAACTTACATAGTCCAGATATAGGGAGAAGATAGGTAGAAATGGAGCCGAGATTGGTACTGTATATAGCTGAAGATGCAGACGAGGCAAATGCTGCACACCTCAGCTGATCAACATTGCAGAATAAATAGCTTATATAGTTTCAAAGAGCATTTACAGGTCAACAGGGTTCATTCAACCTGTCAGTCCAAGTTGGCATAATCTAACTTCTTAGTTGAATTTCTTGTTGATGTTTGTCCACTGCTGCCAGTGAGGTGAGCCATGTGAACATGGATCAGCAGATGTATAAACTGTAAGTACTCACCTCCCTCTGTCTTGCTTTTTACAGCACCACACTGCTTTTCTCTCTCTTGCTGTCTGTTACCTCTTACTTTAAGACTGTTTTGGAGCAGACGGCTGGAGCTCATCTTAAAACACACACACACCCTCAGAACTGCATTAATGAACACATTGTTCCTGGGGTGCTTTCCACATCCTGGGTTCTGGTATTGATTGATGCGTTAACATGGCAGTCCTGCCAGTGGAAGTGACAGCTACATTTCGCAGACTTCATCCACTGGTTGCCAACAAAACCAAAGATCCCAGGCCTTGTTACCACCACATCACCACAACAGTCTGCCACCTGATTGGCTATCGGCCTCACATCCAGTACCGGCCTGCCGGGACCTTGTAACAGGGCTGTCATTGGCTCCATCAAGGCAGACATGACAACTCGTGACATCCCTCTGCTGGGGCCTTAATATTCAAAGGGAGCAGCTGGCCAGGCGTGTCCAGAATACAGCATGTTTTTCTGGGTGACAAAGGATCTACTTCTCTGGAAGGAAATAATAATGTATTGGATACATTTGAACATGCTTTGCAAACAGATATGTATTATGTATGGTTATTATGGGTATTAAGCTTTTAAAGCAAATAGTTCTTCTACTATTGAAAAATCTGAAAACTTTAACATTGTTTAATTCAATTCAATTCAATTCATCTTTATTTGTATAGCGCCAAATCATAACAAAAATCATCTCAAGGCACTTT
>JAUMHL010000012.1:4240759-4255721 GCA_032362345.1 Sandelia bainsii
CCCCGTATAGAGAGAGGAGTGACAGGACCCCCAGATTTCCTGAAGTCCACCACCAGTTCCTTTGTTTTGCTGATGTTATACGCGGGCTAGGAAAATAACTTTTTTAACTACAGGCTAATATGCCAGATTTATTTTACTATCAAGCAGACGCTATTTATTTCAAGCGAAACATGTTTTTGGAATAGAAAAAGACTCATCTACCCTTTGCCCACCTGCCAAACTGCCTGCTTTGGTGGCCTTACCAACCAGCTGCAGCTTGAATTTGTAATTCATTATTTGCCTGCTGGCTAGGGTTGATGTATTTTCACACCCTGGTTATCAGCAGTTCCCAAATGTCATGAGCAGCTGGAGTTTAAGAGGAACTCCAAGGATTTTTAGTTTATGGGGTGTACTTTCAGCTTGTGAAAACAATTGCATAATGTCTTTTGTAGCTCCAGAGGAGTTTTGTCCTATGAGAGAATAGCACCTGATGATGTCATTTGGGTTACTTCATCGTAGTTTTTGGTAAAAGAAAGCCTACCTTACAAACACTGCAGCTAAACACAGGGAATGGAGTTTGACAGACATATGCTGTATAAGGCAGGGGTTGTGTAAGGTAAAGAAAAAAATCTGGTAACAAATCTACTTACCACAATGCTTTTGAACCTGTTACCAAATCTGTGTGTAACACTGAACATTTCTCCTTCTCAAATGATGGAAAATAACTCAAGTTCTCATTTTAACATTTCAGACAGTTGTAGTTTTTTTTGTAGGTTTTTTTATTGACTTCGGGACATTTAAAGCTGTTGAAGCAGTCTATTCTCGATGTTATCATTTCTTTGTTGATGTCTGTATTGTCAGAGAAAGTTTAACTAAATGGAGAACATGAGAGATTCGATGGATTTGTTTAGTCATTTAACTTCTTTACCCAACGGAATTCCTTTGGCTGCTATGTCTTACACTCTCTCTCTCTTGGTAATACTGTAGCTCTGAAATACAGACAGAGAATTGCAGTGCTATTTATTAATGCAGACAGAAAGATTGTGAGATTGTGCAAAAGTAGTTTGGCTATAAAAAGATATCACACTAACATGCTTCGCCTTTTAGTTGATGGGTCTTAATAAAACTTTCAATGATGTTGGGTGAGGCAGTGTTGGATGATTGGGAAGGTGGGATCAGTAGTCAGTAATTATCACAGGCACAAGCACACACCCACATTTAGCCACCAAACAAGTCTTCCCCCAAAGTCTCATCAAAGTAGTACACACAAGCAGTCGTCACATGCACGTTTCTCACACTCTTGCGTGCAGACAGATCTGCAGTTCATGTTTGCATTGTTATTTGCACCCATGTATCAGCAATATGGAGCATTTCATCCTGTTCCCTATACTTTGTTAGACCATGTGTTTGAGCAGTGCCTGGTTCATACACACCGTCCTGTACTTCCAGCCAGATAAGCTCTAAATGCAACAACAACATCATCGACCTCCCAGCTCCTTACATTCTCATGCCCTCCTCCTACGGCACATTGTTTGCTGAGCCTCAGTACTGTAATTAAAGAGCAAAAACGCTCTCACTTCTATTCTTCTTAAAGCTGTTGGATGGGGCCACAGAGTTTCATAGCAAGGTCTAAGTCACCCTTTGACTTGTGCTGTTTTATTGTGATGTGAGAATAAGAGGAAGAGCCTGGAGGAATCAGGGTTGGAGGGGTTAGAAGAAGTTCAGAAGGGGAAGTTGTTTGCCAGAAGATGAAAGCAAAGAATGTCACAGAGTAATCCTTGTTCTTTGTTGTCAATCCCGTTTGCTGCTAAAAACAACAGATCTTGTTAGTCAAATCTAAATATGACAAGAACAGCTCGAGCTGTTGTTGGGAATTGATATTTTGTTGCTCAAAGGAAGAACATACTCTGTTCTTATATTTTCAGTTTCAATGCATTTTCAGTTCACAGTTTTAACCTGCCACAGTTTCTTAAAGCTCTTTGATCACTTGCAGTTGTGCTGTGGTGCAAGATTCCCAGATAGCCTGAAGACAGGTAGGCAACCATCTCCCCAACACAGCTGCGATTTGTCAAAGAGTTTTTGAAGATCTAGATGTATACATTTGTGTCTTCTTACATTTTTTTTTGAGAGAGAGAATGATGAAAAGTCAGTGATCTCTTTAGAAAACAAGGGCTTCATTTATCAAAGCATCAAATGATGACATCCATTGAACACGTTTTAAATATGTCTATTATACAAGGAATTATTTACAAAGACAGAGAAACATCTCCAGAATGCAATGCACTGTATAGTCAACCAGCAGCTTTATTACTGAATTACTTGTCATGGACAAATGTAGAAATTGAGAAAGATGAAAACTCTCACAGATAGTGAGGTTAAAATGCTGGATTTTGCCATTTTTGTGCAGGGAATCTTTACTTTCCTTTATTTTATATTATTTGACAGGAACATCACACATTAATAAATTTTACTCAAAATGTGCCAGTTAGCCAAAAGGCAAATTTTCATGTCCTGTTCCTGGACAGATCTTACAATGAGACACCTAAAATGAATCCAAAACATTAACAAAAGGATACAAAAAAAAAATAAAAATAATAATAATCTCGGTATAAACAGCTTCACTGAGTTCACATGATACTCCCATTCATTTGTAATGGTTTTGTCTGAGAACATTTCCACAATAAAAAAAAATCCTTCTGTCTAACCAAACAGTCTAGTTTCACTTCCAAGTAGCTTGTTCAAGGATAAAGTATGTGAACAGGTGAAACATAATTTCACCTTATGCGAAACTACACACTGGGCACAGTACCTGTTGTAATGCAATGTAATTCATACATTACAATTAGCTTTTAATTAGTTTTTTAATCTCTGCAATTGAAACATAACACTTAATTAATAGGACAGACTGATTAGAATTGGATGCCTTTAACCGACTCTCTGGATCTCTTCCATTGATCCAAAGGGGCTTAAAAATGAGTAGATAAACCACACTACATAACCAGTGTTGATCAAAAGGCTTCACATTGAATTAGATTACTGTGTACTTCCTGTAATTTCATACAGTTGTGTACAAAAACAGTTTGATTCATTCAGGCAAATAAAGCAGCAGGTAAACCGAGTTCAGTTGGGTTCTGTGGCCTCTGTTCTCTCCATCAGTTTTCATTTCTCTGCATGTACTCTCTTTTTGGGTCACTTGGGTCGCTTATGCAGAGGCACATTTCCATTTCTTGGACGTCTTGTCATCTGCTTCTTGAGTCACTGAGATAGAGCTAGTTATCATCCGCTCAGAGCAAATAAGAAGAGACGCAGGTGTATGTTGGCCCTGGACTCACAAAGCCCATTAGTTCACAGTACACAGATTACAAAGCTGGCTGGGCTGGAGCTGGGCCTGGACAGGAGAGCAGAGGAAGCAGACCTAATCTGCCTGCTAACAGATGGCTCCCCAGATCACACACAGCCGCCCGCCTGCCAGCCATGTTGGAATGGAGTGGCTGCCCATGACGAGGTTGGAGAGGGCGCACAGGCGGGGGAGGAGATGATTGTTATTGAATATGAAATGTCGATCATTTGGAATGAGCACGCTATTCGGGTCGGTGGGTGGGGCTCAAAGGATTGATTCTTTTATCTTGGAAACAAACAGACATTCTTTGCAAGATATTCATGTTTTCCTGTGTCACTGAGTGACTTGTCTTTATATGTGGCTCTCATGTTTGATGCCTTGATTTATATTACCATGAAAATAATATCAGTCTTGAAACTAAAACTCATTTTTTGTCACCACAGATATTTTATACTCTCATACTTGCTGTTAAATGACTCTATGTGCCATCATTGTCCTTATTAATATTCAGTGTTTTCCCAAACAGATTAGGTACTCTGTCCATTTGTAGCAATACATAAAATCCATATAATGGAGGAAGTTGCTTTTCTTATTGTCACTTTATTCATATGCTAGTGAAGTTGATTCAACCTGAAATGTAGTACAAATAGTTAAATAAAAAATATAAGTAAATTCCCCCAACAAAATACAAAATAAAATCTTTTCTATGGCACAAACAAGCCTGTAATAGATTATTACACCATATTCTTGCTCTACATTAAAAATACACCGTGGAGACCACTTGTAGTACTATTGGGCCATGTTTTTAATATCAGGTGCTAGAAGATGCATTTACAAACGTACAGTATGAGAGCTCATGCCACTCTAAAAATTAGATTTCTACACAACTATAGTGCAAACACATTTTGTGGGGAACGTTATTGCAACCGGATTACTATTTTCTATTAATATAATGACCATATCTTTCCAATTAATGTAAATGACAAGGTGCAAAAACTGTACATTAATGCTTAACATATGAATAGAGCTGCACAGGCAATCGTTCTTTTATGCCAAAATGTCAAATCTACAACATCCTTTGTTTTCGTTTCTGCAACATATGTCGCATCACAAGATATTTAAGAATTATGTTTGCTACAAAAACGTGATCGGGTTGGAGTTTAGTTGCATAGAAACATCATTTTGTTGGTTGGATCATGCTGTCCCAGGCATCAACGTGCCTCTGGCTGTCAAAAACAGTTGACAATTGCATGCTACTACTTACATGTTATGCAGTCATTATTGATTAATCTGCCATTTATTTGTGATCATTATGACTATAAAATGTCAGAAAATTGTGAATAATGCTTACTGTAATTAACCACAGTTCAAGGAGATGTATTGAAATGTCTAAAGATATTAAGTTTACAATCATGTATGATGAAGAGAAGCATCAAGTCAGCATATATGGGAAGCTTAGACGAGTGAGTGTTAATTATCAGAATAGTCTAATGGAGGAATTTTTGCAGCTATAACACACAAAAGTCACATTGACTTTCTCCCTTCTTTAACAGCAATTCAGTACACTAAGAGATCAATTACTTTAATTGCGATTTGTAATGTTTTAGGTGATTTTTTTTTTCTTTCTAGACCATGAAAATCAGATTTGTATTGGTTTTATATTGATTTCTCCATTTCTCCTCATAATATAAGCATCAGCATCAATCTTAATACTACCTGGTGATTTTAATATTGTGGATGATCAGCGTGGGCGTAAAAATTTAAACCTTATTTAACACATCCTTAATCACTTAATCAGTCTCAGTGACACTGACATTTTTCCAGAGGAGATGTAAATCCTGCTCCTTTCCATGATAACTGAGAAAAACAGGCTAATGATCGGCTTTGCAGTCTGCATCGGTGCAGCTGTCAGAGGTGTGAGCGCCAGCACGGAGCATTTTTAGCCTTAAATTCTCATTGTGCAGACGCATCACTGTTCTGAATCGCACCGCATGAAAGAAGTCAGTGTGCCTCGGCCTGCAGCGGACGCTAATCCCAGCTGCTGTCACCAACTCAGGCTCAGCTAAGCAGCATCTGAACAGCTCAGCACATTACGCTATGAGGGCAGTCACTAGGAGGAACTGCTGTTTGTGAGTGTGTTTTGTATTTGCCTACAGTCACTCAGGGGAAGTTTGTGTGTGCATGTGTGTTTGTGCCTGTTAATGACCAGAGAAAGAGTTGGATAGACTTGCTGTTATAAGCAGAGAGTCAGGTCTGTCTGAGAGCATGAGCCTCCACACCTCTGTGGCAGCAGCTGAATGTATCAACATATTCTTTGTGAGTTCAGGGCAATGATGCTAAACAGTTGTCCTACGAAAAGGGCAGCAAATCGCAATGACTCACAGATTCATTTGTACATACAGTCACTCCCTGCACTGGTTCACCTCTCTTGCAACATGACAGGATGTTTCTCTTGTAAACAGCGCCGTCACCCAGCTTTTAATAACTTCTTCACAGTGTGATTGTGAGCGCTTCAGAGAAATATTTTCTTTATGACTCTCACAACGCACTCTGTGATTACATACAGTGCTTTGCTACTAAGTGAGTATCACATCTAATGTATACTGTTGCAGGTATTACACAAATTGAAATAACATGAGAACTGTGTTTTCAAGACTCCTGGATGCCATTCAAAACTTTCTGTGTCCTCACTTTATATTCACATATTCACATCTTTCCCTTTGAGAAAATGATGCTTGCATATACACAATCCAAACACAGTGTGTATCCACATGTAAAAATATTTTGCAGAATCTGTCTACAAATATGAAAAGTTCCTCATCCAGTTTGGTGTGCAGGTGGCATTATATACTGTAGATGAAGGGTGCTGGGATGTGGATGGAATTTTGAATCATAAACACGTCTCGTAAATTTACATGTTTTGGTTAAAAGCAGCAACTCCAAAACCAGGGGGGATTTCTCCTTACATTATGTTCACAATCATGTTTACACATACAAAGTTCTGTGAAAAAAAATGAGGAAAACAGCACAAGCACAAAACATCACACTGAAACTCACAGTAGGCAGTAATATACAGTATTTCTGTCACTGTATTACTGTTGACAGTACATTAGTGGAGCTCATAGTTGTGTTGCATATTTTTTTCTGCATTGTTTTGCTAGTTAACCGCAACTTTAAAGTCTTTCTATCTATCAGCCTGATCAACAGGTGTCAGAACACACAGTGCATCGCAGCCTGCTGCATGTGGGTCAGAGAGACAGGTCAGAGTGCCCATGATGAGCCACGTCCACAACAATATTAAAGGACAAAATCACATTTTTCAAGTGTGTCTTAAAATAATAGTCAGGTGCCCATATGGATACTGTTTTACTTGCTCTAGCCAGTTAGTTCTGCTAATGCAGGCTTTTTAGAGATTCTGCTGTAGGTGGTATTAATGTTGTGGCTGATCGGTGTATTTCAGCCTGAACCAGAGACATTGCCATCCATAGATTGTGTCTCAACAAGCACATATGGCAACATATGGTAAATCTAACAGACTATGATACAAAAGCATCACCGGTAATGCTGGTTACATTGTCCATGACCAGAGACATTCTGCTGTCAAACATTTGAAATAGCTTACTTTATTATGTGTTTTTGTTTATCTTGAATCTTGATCAAAAACTATATAATAGATCAAACTCAGTATCAGATATTTATTATTAAATCAATACAAGTACTTCACAGATGTTTCCAGTGATGATGCTCCTCCCTGTTCAAAACACATCTAAGGAAATCGAAGATGACTTTTCTGATTTCTTTCAAAGGGTCATGTCTCAAATGTCTTGTTTGTCCATCTGTCTATTTGTCTCTCCCAGTCACTCTTTGTTGTGCTCTCCTTTTTTCTTTGTGTCCTTCCCCTCTCTGTCTCCTCTGTTCCCTTGTGGCTGGCAGCCCAGCAGACAAGCTTTGACAACGCTGTGGTGGGGACTAACCGGGCATCTGCAATTACCCAGAAAACCCCTGATCAGAAAAATGATCCTTGTTATTGACGCCTGAGTCACCGAACTACTCCTGCGAGGGCAGCCCTCAGGGGTGGAGTGAGAGAGAGAGAGAGAGAGAGAGAGATAGATAGATAGAAATCTGTGAAAATAACATCAAAATCTGAGCGACAGAGACAGAGGGACACAGCCAGATTTAGCAGAGGGAGTGTGTGGGCGGTAGGAAGTGTATGTGTCAGAAACTTGAAGGAACACTGTCCAGAGCAGACAGGATCAGGGATGTACTGCATGAAAGGCGAAAAAGAAGGTCTTTTACTGTGGAGTTAATTCAGAGCAAAGTGTAGGAGTCCTGCTGACACTCTCACAGACTGCTAACAAATCTTTGTTCTTCCGTTTGACTCAGAACTCTTGTGTCTTATCCAAAAATATTTTTACCTTTATTCATCTGAGGAAGGACGTTGCTAAGCGTACTTTCTTTTTTTTCTGCTGTAAGTGGCTTCAGATTTATACAGCTACACACATTTGAGTCTTCTAGAGACCCATAACATTAAACTGGAGGCTAATCACATTGTCGCTGATGTATAGCAAGCTTTGTTTTTGTATTTGCTGTGAAAGCTAGTGGTGATAGCAATGATAGCGTAGCATTGCCTTTTACTAACAAAGGGAAGTTGATTTTACACATCAAAATCTACCGTATGTGTTGCAGGCATCAAACTCTAAATTAGCTTATAAATCATAGAAAACACTGACCAACTTAATTTTAAACATTTTTACTTTTATTAAAACTTTTCTGGAAATAGCGTTTGTATAAAAAAAATTTGTTCCCAGAGAGAGCTGTAGGAAGTGTGATAAATTGACTCAGGTGATGTCACATGTGTCAGCATCACCTGAGGCCAAAGACTACTGTATAACATATCTGTACCAAAACAGTAACACACCACTCAGAACTGACGTGCCAGTTTAGTTAGTCAGTTAGTTTCAACTTCCTTAAAACCTCCCCATCTCCACTGACTATTTTATGCCTACAAAATTAATAAACTGATTAACTTAACTGTGGGCCAGGAGCCCTGGCGTTAAGAGGTAACACATAGCGCTGCTGGTCATCTGTTACAGTGAATGAGCCTGTTTTGACAGTGTCTCATTAAGCTGTTTAATACGAAACATAAAACACAGAGATGCTATATTCACTAGACTGTAAAGTGTAGCAGGCTGTTATTTTTAATGTTCATCATTATTATTTAATTTCCATTGAACTGTAAAAAGTGTTATAGTAGCCAGTGGTAAGTGTGTAATTTGATCAAATGAATAAAGACACTGAACTGAGCACTTGGCCCTGTAAGTGTTATAATGGGTCAGTACTAAGCAGTTTGAATGGCTGTAAATGGAGAGGTGCTTGGATTGGTCCTCTTATCGACCAGTTTAAGTAAAATATCCTCCATTCATATCAGCTCTGAAAAACACCTTGCACTGCCACTTGTAGTCAAAGGCATTTGACTTTCTATTGAAATGTTAACTGTACATTAATCCACACAATTACACACGGTATCTGAATGTACAGTACATTGGTGCACGGTTATGTGCTGCGCCACAGTTTGACCTTATGCTGTCTCATCTCTCAGGCATGCGTATCCTGGTGACGCTGCTTCTGGACACCCTGCCCATGCTGGGCAACGTACTGCTGCTCTGCTTCTTTGTCTTCTTCATATTCGGCATTGTGGGTGTCCAGCTGTGGGCCGGCCTGCTCAGAAACCGCTGCTTCGTGGAAGACAACTTCTCCTTGTGAGTTTAACCATTACTATATTGTATTTCTGCCACTATGCATAGAGTTAGTTTCTATTTTGTTGTTTTTAATTTTTAGAACATACAATATAAAGCACAAGTATAAAAATATACAAAAGCCCCCACTCCAATATACCCACTGACATTCAACAAAAAAAGCTGCAAGAATAAGAAATATGTATTATTTGACATCTGTATCTTTGGTGTCCATAACTACAGAGATGGAAATGTTCACACAAGATTGAACTGTTCATATATTGTCACACTGTATATTTTAAAAGGCAGTTCAAATAAATTGTACACGAAGCCACAAGAGGGGCACATAATTCAAGATGAGTGAGTGTGATCAATCCGTCTGAGTTTCCTGGAAAGAACTGAAAATTTGGCATTGCAAAGCATTATAAATCTACTTGGTAATCGATGAACATTCATGTAAATGAAACGTATGCTATATAGCCAGGATATATTTGAGTTTTCCAGAAAAACTAATTAAACTGAGATAGAAAATGATCCACACTGAGTTACTTCATTTTACAGATGTGGAAATTCAACACATTCTTAAATTAGATGAAAATACAGTATACTTGTTAGCCTTTCAGGAAACACATAAAGACCTTAAAATTACAGTTTGCTTATAGTCTGTAAATGTTACGTTCCACAACAATAAAAGATGACTACAAAAGTGTTGATAACATATCAAGCTTACAGTATATGAAACAACTCCAAATTAGCTCCAATTTGGCCAACTACTGCATGAAGAAACCAAGTTCATCCATCAGTACCACTTACATCTTTTTTTAAATGTAGAAATGACCATTAAATTAAAGACATGCTTTCATTTGCATTTGGGTCCTAGTTTGGAGTTTTGTCAAATGTTTCCAGACAATTTTGATAACAGTGTACTCACCAAATTTCTGCAATAAAGCTGAGAAAAGATCAGAAGAAGCTGAGTGGTCAGATTATCAAAACTTAGCCACACTTATCTATCGAAGGCAGACTGTAAAAATGTTTATCTGTTAAAAACATCCTTCATGGTTTACAAACTGGTTTGGCTGATTCAATCTACTGTTCTCACCTTGTGATCTGAAAAAAAGGAAGTGAGACACTTATATGTCTCACTTTTTTGTCAGCATTGGCCTTCCAGGTCCCATGTTGATCATGACTGGAAGCATTTCTTTTTTTCATTTCTCTAATAGAGCTGAGTGAAACTGATAAGATCAGCTTCTCTCAGCTCAAAAACCTCAAATTAAAACAGCTGAGTAAACCTTGACCCTATACTTTGAACTAGATCATTCACCAAAGTCACAGAGTTCAACGATTATAGAATCTCATCACCAGTGATGAATGGGAGACATACAGGCCTGTGAAGAATGAGAAAAGAACCCATGTGGCCCATGGTATATGGAACATGGGCACCCATGACTTATTCATGCTCCCTGTGCTACCCTGGCTTCATTACTCTGTGTAGAATTTATGACATCTCTCAGCTATAATTTAAGTGCATACGTAACGATTTTGTTGAATTGGCATTTCTTTTGTCATCATCATCAGTTTTTCTTCTTGTATCTGGAGGGTGTGAGTTTCATTATCACATGAATGGAATTCAAGTCATAAACATATTTATTTCAACTCCATCTTCTATCTTTCTTCAGCTACTATCACTGATACATATTTTAGTGCTTTGGGAAAGTAACAGCTGTTAACTTTTAATTGAGTTGACACCGACTCTTTATCAGACAGATGAAGAATATGTGAGCGAAGCCGTTAGGATGAACATCTAGTGTGTCATGTTGGGATGTGATAATTCATGTACCATACCAAACTCTTTACAGCAATAAGTGTTCTTGTAGATCATCCTAATGTGTGAAACAGCTTTTAAGAAATTATAAATAAATAAGCAAGTGTGAGGTGGTTCTGAAGTGGACTCCTGAGGTGCTACAGGGTATTTGAGGCTACTGTGCAATTAAAGCAGCCCGCCAGCTGAAAGTGTGTTGACAGTGAAGCCAGATATCACACACCAGACCCACATGAGTTATTCCAGATACTGGAGTGCTCTATAACAGAAATGCCAAGAGGTGGTAGAATTAACACACACATTTGTCCATCCAGCTCACACAGTATCCCAGTTATTTGGCACTAGGTTTTTCAAAACAATTACAGCTGGCTCTCCTGATTAATTCATTCTGTCTATTTCAAGGAGTGCTATTCTGGACTGTTTGCATGGAATTAAAACATGCAGGTTTTGGGCCTTCAAAGTACTTCCACTTAAATGTCTGCTCAGTGTATCACAGAATTCAAAGGCTGAATCATCACTTGATTGCATGGACATAGCAACAAAAGCAAGCTGTAGTGTAACAAGCACAGAAAGGCACGTCGATGTCTCGTGTAAATTTTCTAGGAAAAGCTTACAACAAGGTGAAAATGTTGATCCGCAAACCTGATTTAGTTTTTAATGCTCTCCTAATGCTCCCTGACTTTGTGCCAAGCAGCATTCTGTTAAATGTAAAACTGCGCTAGATCATTATTTTTTTCAGTCAAAGTATTTATGTATATGTTATCTTATGCTATTTTTTCAGTATGTGCCTCAGTTTATTGTGAGTATACTTGGTTATCTAATTGCACTTTTTCTTAGTAATAATACCTACTTTAAAGTGAGATCATGGAGCTTTTGAAAAATGAAGTAACATATTCTTCCTGTTATGAATGAAACGTCATTTCAGTACAGTCTGTAGTTTTGCCACTACAACTTTAAGTTGGTCTGATATGACCATGGGCTTTTAGTGTAGCATGTTAGGTGATAATGATAGACCATTAATGTTCTAAAAACCTTTTCCACCAAAGCCAATTTTACCAGGTAAAAGGAACCTTTTGTGCAACTTAGTCCCTCCATCTATGTTTCCACCAGAGGAACCGGGGTCTAATTTACTTCAGGACCTTAATTCTACCCCTTAGAAAAAGTCGCTAGTCTGGGGATAGTACTTT
The DNA here is from genome assembly GCA_032362345.1 of Sandelia bainsii. Taxonomy (NCBI): domain Eukaryota; kingdom Metazoa; phylum Chordata; class Actinopteri; order Anabantiformes; family Anabantidae; genus Sandelia; species Sandelia bainsii. Next base: position 4,252,820 of record JAUMHL010000012.1, read on the forward strand.
CTGAAGGTTGAGGAACTTCTGGGGTGGGGCCTCCAGTTCTGAGTGTCACTGATTGTTCAGATACCATATAGAATATCACATTTGGCAACATTTCAGACCTCAGACAGCTAAGCAAGGGGTTGTTTGTTCTGACTGCTATGATAAAGCAGTAATTGTCCTATATGTTATAGCTGCAATGGTTATTTGAATATGAAGGAGAGTAACGAGTGTGTCTCAGGAGTGGAGTGAGTTGGGAGAGTGCAGGGGTTAATTTGTTAAAACTGCCCAAGGCTTTGGCCTTGCTGTGGAAATGCAATTCACAATGGAGTAGAGGGAGTTTTATCACCAGAAGAAGTTCTTGGACTTTAGTCCCTGGGAAAGGAACTACCAAAAACTTTTTGAGGGAATTGCACCTTTTGACCAATATCTGGCCAATATAGTTTAAAAATGTATTTCAACTTTAAATACCTCTATATATAAGATGAGTTAGTCTCATGATCAATATGTATGCACCAATTTTCCTTACCATGTCCTCTCTTCTTCCTCCCCAAGCCCTCTGTCTATGAAGTTGCAGAAATATTACCACACGGAAAATGACGACGAGAACCCCTTCATCTGCTCTCAGCCCCGAGAGAATGGCATGCGGGACTGCAGCTCAGTGCCCAAGCTGTACGAGGAGGGAGGCCTGCAGTGCAACCTGGACATACACTCTTACAACAGCACCGACAATACCACGTGCGTCAACTGGAACCAGTACTACACCAACTGTTCTGCTGGTCCGTTCAACCCTTTCAAGGGAGCCATCAACTTCGACAACATTTGCTATGCGTGGATTGCTATCTTTCAGGTGGGACAGCTTAATTACACGTCCAAAATAGCACGACATCAGTTTAAGTGAAGAGTTTCCGCAGTGAAGCACATGCCGTACAGTTTGGCCAAACCAAGTATGTAATACAAGGTGGAGACAAATTGCCTCTGTGGCTGGTGTGTAAGAGAAATAGGGCTTACAGGATTATCAGGTTGCCACAGCCTTGCAACCAGACTGTGGTCTCATTTTTCCACATCATTTATTTGATATCTCCACATCATTTGAAAAGCCTTTTGTCGGAAGTGTTCATTTGTCGCTGTCTCGCTTAGGCACTGGTTGCTGTTACAGTTTTTTTGTGTGGGGCAAGACAAATGTTGGGGATCAGTCTGGACTATGATGTATAGTCTCTTTAATTTTAATTACTACTCTATTTCCTTTTTTTTGTCTGATTTTTTAAATTTTATTTTTGTCTTTCTGTACAACTTTCCTCTGTCTGTGTTCCTCTTTAGGTGATTACTCTGGAGGGCTGGGTGGACATCATGTACTTTGTGATGGATGCTCACTCCTTCTACAACTTCATCTACTTCATCCTACTCATCATTGTAAGTGCTGCTTTATGGTGCCACCAGCTGTGTGATTGAACAAGTGGGTCAGTCGGGGGACAGTGTGTGAACATCTATTGTGAGTGTGAGAATAACGATGTCATCTGCTCTTCTTTCTCCTCAGATTGGCTCATTCTTCATGATCAACCTGTGCCTGGTAGTCATTGCCACTCAGTTTTCAGAGACCAAACAGCGGGAGAGCCAGCTGATGAAGGAGCAGCGGGTGCGCTTCATGTCCAACGCCAGCACCTTGGCATCGCTCTCCGAGCCGGGCTCCTGCTACGACGAACTCCTCAAGTACCTGGTTCACATCATTCGCAAGGGAGCCAAACAAGTGGCCCACATCTGCAGGATCTTGGCTCGCCGTGCTGGGCTCAACATCGCCGCCTCACCCCCAGCCACAGAGCCCCAACGCAGCCAGAGCCAGAGGAGAAGGAGGAAGTCCTCCAGGCAAGGGTCAGTGACAGTTCATCACATGGTACACGATCATCATCACCACCACTACCACCTGGGGAATGGCAGCGTGAGAGGAGGAGGGAGCATCAGATGTCTGGAGGGGAGGGATGTGGAGGCTGGCACTCATAACAACAACGGAGGGCAGCTTGCACCGCCTTCTTGTGTGACAGCAGCCATCTCCGATACAAACCTCGCCACTTTGTCAAACCCTGCTGCAGGAGCTGCGGATTCATCATCAGTTCACTGTGTATTCAATACAGAAACCCTACGTTGTACACCGTCACCCACAAGCATGGGGCCAACTTTAGGCTCCTTCTCCATAGCTCCCACTCCCACGTCCAAGGCCATGAAGAGGAACTCAGTGCCGTTTGCAGCTCCTGCTCCTAAAAACTACCCCACCCTGCAGGCCAGAGCCCTGGCAGAGTCAAGACGAGGAAGTGTTGCAGCCAGCACTCTGACTAACATTAACTTCAACCTCAATATCCCACGCAAGCCCATGGAGAGACGACCATCGAGCGTGGTGGACACAGCTAATCCCACAGGTACACTGCTCACCACAAACTAACAGATATGAAGTCACACATACAGTGGTGTGAAAAAGTGTTTGCCCCTACCTGATTCTACTTTTTTGCATATTTGTCACACTTAAAGGGTTCAGATCATCAAACAAATTTTAATATTAGACAAAGATAACTAAAGTAAACATAAAATGGAGTTTTTAAGTGATGATTTTGTTTATTAAGGTAAAAAACTATCCAAACCTACATTAGCCCTATGTGACAGCCCCTATTTAAAACATGAAGTGACTGTGGTTAATCGTGTTTTTTAGACACCTGAGTTTAATTTCACTAGCCACACCCAGGCCTGATTACTGCCAGACCTGTTGAGAGCCATTATCCACAAATGGAGAAAACTTGATACAGTGGTAAATCTTCCCAGAAGTGGCTGGCCTACAAAAATTACCCCAAGAGCACAGCGATGACTCATCCAAGAGGTCACAAAAGACCCCAGAAGAACATCTAAAGACCTGCAGGCCTCACTTGCCTCAGCTGAGGTC
>JAUMHL010000012.1:4255821-4362627 GCA_032362345.1 Sandelia bainsii
CAATTACTTTTTCACATAGGGCCATGTAGGTTTGGATAGTTTTTTTTCCTTAATAAATAAAATCATCACCTAAAAACAGCATTTTGTGTTTATTTTGGTTATCTTTGCCTAACATTTAAATTTGTTTGATGATCTGAATAATTTAAGTGTGACACATGCAGAAACATAAAAAATCAGGAAGGGGGCAAACACTTTTTCACACCACTGTATATTGTTGAAAATCAAGATCATAAATACAGTCAAAAAGCTGGAAAGTCTTTGATCTGCTCCATTAGCTGCATTCCATTTGAGTTAACTATAATGGATAAGGTTTTGTAAAAAATAGGAAGGCATAATGGGATTTTAAAGTAACAAGAGCATCTCATTTGATCAGAATCGGTGTTTAATTTTCATATCAGTGTTGGAGTAAATCAAGTGAAAGGGTTCCTTTTTATGCAGTCACCTATTTGGTGTAGTACAGTATTGATTTGCTGTGACTAAGCCTCAAACTATAACACGGTCCAGAGTGTTACGTCTAGATAAAGCGCTGAAAAAGTGCTAATTAAAGTCAATAAATGTTAGTCCCTCATGCCTGAACTCATAGCCAGCTTTTTTCACCCCTGTGTAAGAGTTCTAAAAGGCAGTGGACTCAGCAAAAAGTCAGGCAGGGTCTGTTCAGGTTTTACAGATGGTGGAACCAGTGGCTGCCAGCCAGACAGGCCACAGCACAGGCCGCAGAGACATGGCATTACTCATTTAGTACACAATGCCCATCACCATCAAACAAACTTTCTCTGACACACACGCAGCTGACCAAAAATGTTTTTATAACATATCTTTTCCATTGAATTTGACAATTTGTCTAAACCACTTCATTCATGGAATGTAACACAACCACGCTGATTTTGCAGTTCTCCTTGTTGCAGTTTCTGCCTCTGACCTTTCTCACTCTGCTGCAGGCCAGCTCTCCTGCCAGCTGTCGGCTCGTGACCTCAGCACCACCAGCAGCGCCATGGACACGGCCGCATTGACTCTGGACCCCGAGAGCTGCCCCTTCTGCGCCAAGGCCCTAGCCAATGAATCAGAGGGCGGCACCGAAGGCAACGAGACGCCCGGAGACTCAGACAGCGATGGTGTTTACGAGTTCACCCAGGACCTCCACCACAGGGACAGGAGAGACAGCCGGCAGCCCAAAAAGAAGAACCGTAGGCTGGGCAAAACGGCGGCGAAGGTTGTGCGCTTCTGGAGGCTGGTGTGTGACACATTCAGGAAGATCGTGGACAGCAAGTACTTTGGACGAGGGATTATGATCGCCATTCTGATCAACACACTGAGCATGGGGATCGAATACCATGAGCAGGTTAGTGTATATGAGTGTTTCTGTGTACATGATTGAATGCAGCTGTTGGATGGTGATCCATTGAGGCAGTGGCAAGTTCACAATGGAAGTATACACTGATGCATAATAGGAAGTCAGATGAGACATAATGAAAGAATGTAGGAAGGTATTAGTTGAACTTGTAGATCGTCTGTGTGCATGTGTGTCACTCTGGGTGATTGCGTAAGCTCCTCTTCTCCCACAGCCCCAACTGGAATTCCTGATGTCTCTCTCTGGTCTCGTTTGTTTACACGAGCGTAATTACAGCCATGTGAGAGACAAAAAGGACCCAGAGAGTATGAGGGAGAGAAGAGAGAGAGTGAGAGACCAACAGAGACAGAAAGATAGAGAAAGATAGAGAAAGAGGAACTGGGGTTATTTAACGGGTGAGGAAGGCCCCACAACATCTGACAGAGATTTTCCAGCTCTGTAGTTGTTGTTTTTTTTTCCTCCCCTGTTTCTTTCTCTTTAAGCCCATTTACACCTGATATTAACACGCAATCTGCACCAGGACGGTTTATCTGGATTGGGAAAAAAGGTGTGTTAACGTAAGGTGTAAATGCATGTGCAGCATATTGGGCAGACCGCATCTGGAGTTGGTCTGACACTCACTGTGACCAGATGTCAGCCAGGTGTGAATAGTTACCAAGAAAAATCTCCACAGAACAAGTTTAATGATCACCTGTCTCCGTGTCATCCTGCTGTCTGAATCTGGGGCACGTGTGTTTGTTGACATATTAAGATCAGATGACAGCATGGGCAGAATCAATACCAGGTGAAAATTTAAAAGCCCTTGATCAGAAGTTGTTGTCAAGGCTCTCCAGATAGATACCTGATGTAACCAAGTGAAGGATGAAGTTGACTATGAATAGGGCAGAGCATACGGCGCTTCTGAGACTATTATGTCCTCATGTCTACTTGTAACAAGGGATGATCTTTTTCGATACAGATTCCAATATCTATAAAATCATTATCTCCTGACACTACTGAAGCAGGACCAGTACACTTTTATTCGAACATGGAAAGTGTAGCTCTGGTGTGGTCAGTGCACCTGACTTTATTTGTTCGTTCCACGTTCCATCAGCTGCTTCCATTTCTTGTTTTGTCCACCTGTGCGTGGATTTGACATCAGATCTACATTAATATATTGCTAATACAGTATGATGAGGTGGAAGTTGGGTGTGTGGCAGAGAATCTTTCTAAAAGTGTCTGTTGGTTGCTGAGGGGCAGCAGGGAGTTGAGGAGTCCTTGTATAGGTCGTGCTGGCTTCTAGGCTGTAGAATCCTCTTTCTCGGGGGGGTAAGAGTGGTGAAAAGATTGTGGGAGGAGGAATGTGTGCTGCCCACTACAAAGCTGCAGGCTCTGTGGATCTTATGGAAGATGTCCTTGAAGGCTAGGCAAGGAGAGGGGCTCTGATGCTGGTGATCTTGGTTAAATATTGAACTTTAACTTTCCCTAACATTAACCAAGTGTTTCATTAGTATAAAACAAAATGCATCAGATGCAGGATGTGAACTGTTGCTGGTGTCCTTTGTGACCCCCACTGTCTCCCATTCTCTGCAGTTCTCTGTAGTAAACTACAATTTCTCCCAAAAATATCTGACAACGGAAAATTGCAGCTTAAAAGCATATTTTGTGGGAGACGGTGTGCTGAGAGGTGAGCAATGTTTTTGAGGCTATTATGTCGTGTCTTTGCCACGTGTGATTTTGTATAAAGTTATATAACACTTGTAAAGTCACACACAAGTGTTCGTAGGTGTGTAGTAGGAGACTGAAGCCTTTATGGGGTTACTGTCGGTCCCTGACCCAGTGCCTATAAACAAATCCAGATGCCAAACATCCTCAGCACACACGCTGGAGGTCTTATAGCTTTTTTAGTCTCCAACTTTTTTTAATCATTTTTTCCTGACTCTTCTAATTCTGCCCTTGCTTCTCAGTTTTCTCCTTAATTCTTTTATTTGTGGTTCTGTTCCTTCTTTCGACTTTTTCTTCATTGTTTCTTTCTTCTTCAACTTGCTTTCTTTAGCTTTTCACCTTCTCCTCAACCTTTTTTGTCCTTCTTTCTTTTTCATGTTCTCCCACTTTTCCCCATCTTCTTCCTCCTCTCCATTCTTTCCTCCTCTCTCTTTTGAGTGCTTTATCCTACTTTGGGTAAGGAAGATCCTTGCAGTCTCCGGACAGGCTACTGAAAACATTGCCGAGACGTTTCATTGATTGCAAGTCCATCGACATCCAATAGACGCAAGGATCACTCTGTTTGTCGCTGTAACTCTGTCCACATGGAGGAGAGGCTGGGTTTCACTTTCCACACATCCTCCAGCTCCAAGTTTACTTCATGCAACTTTCACATTTATTGTGTAAATGCTGTGTCGTTTCTCCTATTGTGGTCATTGTTACATTTGAAACTGATTTCTTGATTTAGAATTTGTATTTCATTTCATCCTGTGGTCACTATTACAATAGAAAACATAAAAACTTGCATATGTAGCTTGAATTATGCCACGTGACACTTTGTGAGCAAGGTCAGCCTTCCTGAGATAGTTAGCTGCTGACTGAGTGCTGCGAGCCAGAGCTGTGATGACTTTGGTTTGGAGCAAAAGGGGGATTAACCGAAGGTGTCACTGAGGTCTATAAAACTTACGGTTCCCTTAGCAGGTGCTTATTTGTGTAAAGATGGATTTAGTGGGTCTGTTTGCTCATGGTCATTCTAATGAACAACAGTGTGAAAATATTATTGACACTGTAACATATATTTTTTAACATTTGACAACTCATCAGTATTTGACACCCTGGGTCGTTTGATTTTGAGTCTCATGCTATAGCTAGCTTAATTCCCAAAAGCTGCATATTGTGGCTTTTAAGCACTTTATTATGGTCAAAACCTCTTATAAGTAGCTCTAATTGTGTTGCTGGAGCAGAACAACACCTGGAATATGCTGGACTTTTATTGGCTTTTATTGTGAACCAGCTGCACAAAGAGGTGAATTGGTGACTGCAGTGCAGATTGGCTCATAGAGAATTTGTGAGATTTCTTTTTTCCAATACTTTTGTATTGTAAAAATGTTTTGTGTACAATGTGTGTTATGTGTAGTTGTAACTAACAGCAAAAACATTACATATTATAAATCATAGGTTGTTTTAAATGGTATCCTTAGTGCATTTAGATGTTGTACACTTTACCCAAAATAAATGATACCACTGCCCAATAGGAGTGTGTTGTATCGTGTTGTGTCCAATATGTTAACAGTTTGCTCATTCATCATTCATTGTTTATCTTCCTGTGGCATTTAGACAGTGGATTGATCTCAGTTGTAACCCATAATTCATACACCAGTCCGGAAGTAAAGCCTCGCATGTGTCATCTGCTGAATCTGAAATGCTGAAAAGTTTGTGTGTGGGGAAAACTGTCTCTTTAAGAAGCTGTGTTTCAGCTCTGTGCAGCTTATTGATCAAGTTCACCTATTTACCAGTCTCCCCTCCTGTTCTGTAAATAGACAATACACACACACACACACACACACACACACACACAGACAGACACATAAATTTGTTCTGTTTCATTCATCTACAAATAAAGTTATGTAGTTCTGACTGTGTCTTAAGGAGAATTTGACAACATGAAACATCCCCTGCAAGAAAGAACATAGAGAGAGAAAAATGTGGCACACGTACAAAACACAATTTAGAAGCACAGCCTATTTGTAAAGTCCAATCAATGTCTCTGCTTACAATTATTACGTATAATATGCTTATTAATCATGAATTATCCTGATTATGGTGGGTGCATTTTACGGAAAAGTATATGTGGTCAATGAGTCACAAAGGTAGATGTGTCTGTTTGCATGTATTTTTAAATGCAACTGTAAATAACAATTTGAAAACGCTGCTCTTCTTGATTTCATTTGACTTTTCTCATCTGTGGAAGACAGGTGGTGGACAGAAGAATAAAGCAGGGCGCACAGGAATAGTACTAATGCATGATAATAACACTATGACATTTATGGAGTGGTACATGTTTACTTGGTAGATATGTGCATTTTCCTGGAAGAAAGTAATTTTTAAATTAACATAGCTCAGTTAAACTTAGATCTTCTAATTCGTCGTGATAAAAAAAAAGATTTTCTGTGAATGTACAAATATTTTATATATATATATGCTATTGGGAGTGTCCAATCCTGGTCCTCAAGGGCCACAGTCTAACTATCCATGCCCTATGCACTGCTGATTGCCTGGTGTGTTCAGCCAACCAGAATCTGTGCAGCTATGGTTGGAAAACAAGCAGGCCCTCGATGACCAGGATTGGACAGCGCTTGCAGTATATTAATATATATGCACTGTTTCCATACATTTTCATGTCACACTTATTTATGTGCTGTCACAAAATCATTGTGTAAGTACCTAAACTCAGATTAAAGGTGAGCACAGAGAACTGTATTCTGTACATCTTTCAGTCAATGTCAGACATCTAAGAGGAACAATAAGTGTCATACACTAAATAAATATGTTAAATAGTGTTTGTTTCAGAAAACATTTGAACAACTGTGCTTTGAATTCTCCATTACATCCATGTTAACATTGGTTTCTTTTTGCACACTTTTTGCAAAAACATAAATTTTTTGTGAACTTTTACATCATCAACTTATCAACTTTGTTTGTCTGCTATCTGCATAGTCACATGTGCATACGCAGAAACATGCTGCTTAGGAAATGGTGCTCTCGCTGCAAGGGCAGCAGACAAGTGCATGTTTCTAATGTAAATGTGTGTGTGACACCTACATGGAGGGATAAAGAAATGATTAAGTAGAGTGTTGGATAGGGATGACAGAGTCTAAGGACTTGGAGTGAAAGGATAGAGGGGAGTTATGGGTGGAAGAGTGGAGGCAGACGGGTTGGACGAGTAAGGAGAGGGTGTCTGCTTTATCTCTCTAAGCAGTTTAGGAGTGTTACCATTTATGGTGGAGCTGATGGAATAGTTGTGTGTCTGCCAACTATGTGACAGACCGTAGTCTATTTACTTGGGAAGGTCAACCTTTCTCTCACTTTACATAAGAAGCTTCACCGTGTCTTTGTGGCCACTGAGACTTCCCTGCATCCTTTTTCTGAAGCTTTCCTGTTAGTGTTTCCACTCCCTTGATGAATGGTGCTGATGCTAAAATAGTTTGAGAAGAAGTTAAGAGATAGAAAAGACAGGGCTGTCAAGGGACAAGTGGGTTAAAATGTATGGTTCCTGTTATGCTGCTGTTATAGTTGAAGCTTTTTAGCGCTGACATGAATATTGATTCAGCGTGTAGCTGTTACATGCACAAAGTGATCTGAAGTCACTCTTGGGTCACTTGGTCTACATTTCCCACAGGCAGGGTTTTGACTTTATTAACCTTGAAAGCTATTCGCTTGAAAAATAAAGTACAAGGAGTCCTCCTACTCCTGAGTGCTGCTCAACTGTGTGTGGTGTGTGTGTATGTGTGTAAATGTATGTCTGATTTTGTTTCTCACTTTATGAAACTAGGAAGGGCAAGTTTACTTTGTAAAGGGAATATGTTCAGGTCAAGAACTTGAGATGGAGCTTAGGGGTAGAACTCCACTCATCCAAAGTACAGATGTTTGCAGCTAGAGCATACTGCAAGTTGCACTGCATCCATCACCGACCCCGACTTGAAGTACCAACAAAAAACACAAAAGAAGCATGACTTCACCGACTGACTTTGTTACTTGCAGCAATACCTTAAAACCATCAACAGTTTGAAATGAAACCACATTTTGAATTGAAATTCAATTGAAATTTTTTGGTGGTTGAAATGAGTTGGGGTTGCACTGTGGAATGCATTTCTAAAGTGTTGTGTACTTGTTTAGTCTCTTTTATTACATTTAATAAAGATTAAGAATTGGCCAAGATAGCTTGACTATACTTATTGACATAACAGTGCTTTGAGCTACATGCTAGTGTCAGCATGCTAATGTGCTCAGAAAAACTGTCCAAAGTTTAGCTGGCAAAATATTTACCATGTTGAACATTAGTGAAAAAGAAAGTACAAGGAGTCCTCCTTTCAGTATGCATCAAAGCTGGAGTTGCAACATGATCTATATATAGATCTTCAACAGAAAGCTCAAAAACTTTTGAGACACAGGGACCTGCATGGTGCAGATATTTTATAACACATTTGTCACTCAGTTTGTTACGGTTTGTTTGGAAGTTGTGAATGGCTATCTCTGTTCTTGTTCCTGCAGTTCTTCCACTTTTCCCTCTTGTTATTTTTCTCTCTTAAAAATAGAAGCACTTTGGCATTTTATGTTTGAGATGAAGGATTAAGTTTAGTTATTGTTAGGACTACCATTAACATTAGTTTAAAGTTATGACCTGTTTCATTTACATAGATTATGGGATTAATATACAGTAGTCAGAGTGTTTATAGGTGTTTGAAGGCCTCTTGATGCATTTTCATTTTGTGCACACACACACACACATTCGCTTCTCCACTTGCTATACCCAGAGAGATGGTGAAAAGATTTTTTCATTGCCCACCTTACTTTAACCAGAGACAATATTTATTCAACTTTTATCCTTTTCTGCTAAAGGAATGCAAAATATGCATCTGAGGGTACTGGCCTCACTCCAAGACAGGCTTAAGAAAAGTGCTTTTCTCATTTGTACAATGATGAGATGTACATTGTGAAGCAAGATCTTCTAATCCGGGTTTATAGAAAGAAGCCTTTTCTAGCTCTAGGCCATGGAGGCCATTAAATCAAAAAGGGGAAATCAATGACGTGATCAAATGGTGGATTCTGTTATTTGCTGGTTCAGTGAGATGTCAAATAACATGCTGATTGTACAGCAAGCTCTCCTTTCTATCTCCTGCTATGAATTGGCCATTTTATTCTTTTTGCATTGTCTCATCACTTTGAAAATTTAGCTTTTTCATTGCCGGTGGACATTTTATATACCATGGACATACCATTAAATACAGCTAAAGTCTTAGACACAGCAGTACAGCATACAAAGATGAAAAGTTGAAAGTCATAAAAAACTTCCACCTAGTTCAAATACAAGCATGAATCATGGCTAACTGAATCGTCCAAGTTGGATTTTGATCCAGAATAATCATAAAAGATAGCCAGCAGAGTATGTTTGGAAGCAGAGTGTTTGGAATAATGCTGTAGAACCTGATGAATCTGCAGGTTGTTGGTTTCGAAATGAACATGGCAGAACATATAAAAAAAATAATTTATGTGGTCCTTGTAAACAGGTATCTCAGTGTTTTATGGTATTTCAGGTTTTATGTTCTTTCCAGTTCAATTTATCCATCATCCCACAACTGCAATCCCTCCTCTAGGAAATCATGTGGATGTGGCTTTCTCAAAAAGCAAAACTAAACTAATGTTATTTTATTGGGTATATGAGTTAGGTTAACATACTAATGAAATTAGTTTTCTTAACATCCAGTAAAGTTTATTTAACTTAAGTAATTTAGATACTGTATACAATGTAGTTCATTATTTATATTGACAGTTTGTTAGTTTGTTAGAAGAGAATGTTGTCGATTTGTGGCCAGGAAGAAGCAGGAGTTGAACCAATGACTCTGCAGTTCCTGTACTATTGCTCTACCAACTGTATATCATTGGCATTTATTATTATAGATATATTATTTAATTATTAAAAGGGGCCGAAAATTAAGCCTTGTAGAACTCCATTTTTTATTTTATTTTCAGAGTTAGATGCGAAGTGTGGTACCACTCGCATGGCTGCCCATTACATGATAAGAGAGCCAGTAAGTGATATAGACCAACCCCATAAAATGGGAAATTGTCATTTTGGTACTACATTTACACCAATATGTATTTACGTTAAAACAAAGCAGCAGGCTGTGTTGTTGTTGTCAGACAATGATTACAATCCTGAAGGTCCACTTGGAGGAATGGATTTAAGTTTTTAAAAAGCTTATTAGAATCCAAAACACATCTAACCAGTTTGTAAGTATGGGGCCAAATGTTTTACCTTGTCTTGTGACAGTTTTGAGGTAAGCAGCAAAAATACAGTGTTTGTGTTACAAAGTAATCCACCAGGAACACATGCTTGTACATGATTAGGTGATGGAGTGCCTTGTTGGATGATGTCACATTGCGTTGCAGCAAAAGTTGAAGCAGATCCTGGAGTCTCTAATGACTAACTAACTAAAATCAGACACAAAAAGCCCATAAAACTGTATTTACTTTTAACTTTTCTAAGCACCTGGGAGATACTGTAAGTGTTAATTTGTGGGCTTTAGAGGTGTCGTTATGTGGAACGTCTTGCTTTAGACAGAGACAAACCAGCTATTCCCCCTTGCATTTGCTCAGTTAATTAAAATAAGTAAGAATTATTGGTGGGAATTGTCAACTAGCCCCTGTAGCTTCTGTAGGACAATGGTAAACCATATCAAATGCTTTGGAAAGCCACATTAAAATCATCATCATTAGCCCTGAAAAGTTATTTCTTAAATGATGTTAAGGTGCTGATGCAGAATCTTATATCATTCAATCATCTGAGACAAATCATCCTCACCATTATTATCAAATCAAGGAGTGTATCATTCTCCATTTCATGCTTGAAATTTCCTCTTCTGCGACATGCCTAAGTAAACCACTTTATTAAGCTAACACACACACATACCAAACATGCGCTGCATCATTGACAGTCTGGAGCTGAGCAGTGCGGAGCTTCCTGTTTAGATTAGATCACATCAGATTAGGGGACATTACATTAGCGCTAACCAGATTACGCCATTCCTCATCTAACACGCTTTACCTCCTAATGCCCCTGCAGCCTCATTAACCAGGAAACAGCCATCGAAGGAAGCAATTAGAAAAGTGAGAGTACTTTTCTCACTTACAAACGTGCACGTGGACACATTCATCTCCCTCTAGGTACTATGCACACATGAGTGGTCATTAGTAACTTAAGAAATTTATCCTGTTTGATAATTTAATGGCTGTGAATCTTTGGGCATGCTAGCATGTGTGTGTGTGTGCTTGTGAGTGTGCGTTGTGTTTTACCTGCATGTCTCTTATGTATTCCAGTGTGAGAAAGGCTTTTATGGGCTCATTCTCCTGCGGTAATCTTGCTTGAAGTGAGGAATGTCTAATATACAAGCTGGAATAATAGCAGAACAGAAACAGTGGGGAAAAATAATGACCTCAACCTTAGTCGCAAGGCCAGATGTCTGCAGTCCAAGTTTCACCTCGTAAAAACTGTACTTTTTGTTCTGGCTTATCAACCGCATCTATTATACAGCTCTATGAGTGTGTCTATACACGTGCGTGTACGTGCGAGTCTGTGCAGTACTTTGTGCATGCAGAATGTGTGCACAATGTGTGTGAGAAGAGCTCGCTGTGCGGGTTTACGTGTGTGACCTGTGGCTATGAGTCCACAGGATTATTAGTGTAACTTTGGGTACACCTCTACTTGTGGTGGTGGTGGTGGATGTATGTGTGTATGTGTCCCTGCATAACTGTATGTGAGGGCATTCATCTGAAAGAACACACAGACAAGTGTCCCTGAATTTGTTTACACTTTGAACTTTTCTTAATCACACAATGAAGGTGTGTGTGTGTTTGCGTATGAAGGATTTGCCGCTGCGCTTCTCAGTGTACAAACGAATGGACACAATAAAGCAGCGGGATCAAACGAACAGATTCGTCTGTGTCTGTGAACCCAGGGAGAGACACAAGAGACACAGACAATGACAAAGAGGCGAGATGAAACAGGGAAAAGCTTGTTTTTCAGAAAGAGGGCTTCAGTGGCAGGAGCTGCACCGCAGAGCTGTGGGCAAATTATTCTTTTTTAACAAGTAGGCAGGAGAGGAAAGATGTCTGCACATTCTCTACAGTGCCTGTTTCACACAGCACATATTCCACATGATTGTGCTAAAAGTGAAATGAATGACAAGTAATGTGATCACATTATTGCCCTCCACAAATCAAGACAACACTTTATCATGTTGTGCTTGAATCACACTGAAGTACAGCTACCAAGAAACTGACAACCACACCAATTATTTCTCTAAATAATTAGCTGTTGCATTCTTAGCTGACAGTCTAGCTTAGAAAACAATGGCACCAAATTTGAACTTGTACAAGTGTGATATAATGACACTACTGTGATGTCTTGGACATAAAATGACAAGAATATTGGGTGTTACTGCTAATATGCTGATCACAGCAAAGTTTGAACATTAATACAAGAAGCAGCTACTAGCTTTTGGGTGAAAGCCAGACCTAAAGTAATAATTAGTGTAATATATTTATTCTTTTTTAGATGAATTAGTTCCAGTTATCAGTGATGGTGTTTTGGATTACAGTATGCAATTCAATACCTTTTGTTATTGCAAGTCAAATTTAAAATGTGTGCATTTGCTTGGTAATTTTTACCATTAAAATATAATAAAAATCACAGCTACAGGGGGAGATCTGCATTTTGAATCTGTGGCCTGTTTTATAGAGAAGCCATGTGTCAAAATATATTTTAAACCTTATTTTACTTATATTATGCTTACATAATTATATGTCATTCAGCAAATTACCAAATACTATTTACCACACAGTGAACCTTGTGTGAAGTAGCATAGGAGAATTAGGAAAAAAATTATGAAAACGGAATATGCATTGTGCAACAGAGCCTGAAAAACAGGAGGTAAATAGGAGCCCACGGCTTCTGTTTGGCTTGGAGCAAATAGCCAGTTTATCCTGCCCTGCTGGATAAACAGTACAGTAGGACAGTTGGGTATACACTATAAATGTGCGGAGGTCCCTGTTTCTATACTGCTTTCTTTTAACCATGACATTTTCTCCCTAAACCTAACCACATAGTTTACCAAAATTCAACACGAAAGGCGGTAGATCATATGATACTCTTATGAAAAAGTTTCGTGAAGGTCGTGTGGGTCATTTTGGAAGGTAATTACAATCTATTTTGCTGCTTAGATATAAGGACTATAAGGAGCACTGGGGTCATTTATCAAAAGCCACGCCCAGAGTTATAGTGCAACATTCTGTACTGGTGCTGCTGGACTCTTATCTTTGCTTCTGGGCTTAATGCACATTCAGGTCTTTCGGGAATAATGACTCCATACCAAGCAACAACTTGTAAGTGTTGACTTGTTCAAACTCCTTAAAGCTGTCGAGATACTCTTATTGAAGTTTTCTGTAGACGGTGGTTGCTTTTGACAATCTAACACTGAGGACTTATTGTATTTATTGGCACATTATTTCAACAACAGAATATTAACAGTTTCAGTAAGCAGTTGCTTTTCTCCCAGAATAAGTGAACACTTGGCTGAAAACTATTGTTTCACTGCACCACACACCCAGAATCAGCACCTAGTGTAGAACTTTGCAAGTGTTGTCCTGAATGTGCTTTTTGGCAACAAACCAAATCAGACATTTTCATATCAGATCTGTGGCCCCAGATCAGTTCCTACACGAACTCTGGCAATGCAACGACTGTCAGAACAGTCAGATCGGAATTTGTGTTGCTTTTTAATGTCACACTTATTTTCTAAAACAGTACCTTGACATTCAAGCAATTATACTGATTGATTTTCTAGTGGTGAGTTAGATCACTTTACTTTTACTTCAGTAATATGAAGCTTTTTGCACGGCCTGTTATGAAAGTAGGCGTAACTAGATTTTAAATATTTATTGCTTTAAAGCAGGCAAACTGTATCCTCCAACCTTGCCACATGACCTAAACGCAGTGTAACAACACCACCAGTGACCAGAATATTTGATAAAATCTGACTCACTCTCCTGTCACTGTTGCTTAAGTGCTGTAGAAATACTGGTGCCGTAATGCAGCAGAAGGAGCCCTTATTCAACTGGTGATGTTAATCTCTGTATTCCCTTGTGTATCCATGCTAGTGTTGAGTAATCGCTGCTTAAACAGTCATGGTGTATAGTGATTAGTGGCAGCCCACCAAGACAGGCTTAATGGCACATGCTGCGTTTACATTACATTACCTCGCAGTTCAACCTGGGGATAAAGTTTCTGCCGGGACGAGGTCTCTATTTATATACACACGTGATGGGAGACTGTAAGATAGGCAAACACACGCACACACAAACACGTGCACACATGCGCTCACACATTTATGATGGAGAACATGCAAACACAGATAGGGCTTTCAACACCTTCCATCCGCTGTGTCATGCCAGAGTAATGTGTTTCTACGACACAATGTTTCAGTTGTGTAAACTGTTTATTGCGTGATGAAAAGCCTGGGGTGTTCCACAGTCCACAGACGCTTAACATCAGTCCCGCCAGCACTTTTCTCCTCACCGGTAATTGCGGATGCCTGCTGTACATGTCTGATTTACATACTGTGAGGTATTGGGATGTGCCATGCCTTTTTATCTTCTGGCTTGTGTTCTTTTGCTTGTCTGTTTGCTTGCTTTCATTGCCTGTTTTTCTCTCGCTCACTTTTTTGTTCTGTCACACATACACCCACGCTCTGACACTCACACACACACACACACGCACCAGTTGTTTGATGTTGATGTGAGTGGCAGCTCAGTTCTCTGATGAGCTCTGAGCAGACGTCACAGGCACATTCAGCAGTAGCAGCCGCAGCAATGTGATCGGTGTGTGTCCTGATGCGAGATAAAGGTTCTGTGTGTGTGTGAATAGACAGATTTGTCAGATTGAATTGGATTTAGTCATTGCCATATTTCCTTGTGCACATGTGATGCTGCAGGTGTTGTGGCTGTTGTTAACATCTTTCCGCTCCAGATGTTCAGGCTTTATTATCAGTACGTATATTTTCTCATCCAGTACAGTAATGCATTAACCATCTACCCTTTCTTTTTCTTTGTCTGTGTCTCCAGCCTGATGAGCTCACCAATGCATTAGAGATCAGTAACATTGTGTTCACCAGCCTCTTCGCCCTGGAGATGCTTTTGAAGATTTTGGTCTATGGGCCTTTTGGGTACATCAAGAACCCGTACAATATCTTCGACGGCATCATTGTGATCATTAGGTAAGTTGTAGAGCAGGACTTTGTGGCAGCAGAATTTTTCTGAAAGTCTTTAAATAGCACAAGCATCCTTTTCTCCCTGCTCTGTGATTCTGTTTTTTAAAGTAATGCCCCTGGGAGCACATAACCTGAAGGCCCCATAAATACCCTTAGTTCTTATTATACAAGAAAAACATAGTGCCGTAACAAACCCTGAGGGAAATCAGTCACGGCAAAGCATAAAGGCACAAGCACATTAGCATTCTCTCCAACAAAATGTACCCAAACTTGGCCCTGAAAAACAATGTGATATCACCATTCTGATGTGGAGAGTAAATAGAGCGGTCAAAAACTATAAACAGTCACTGAGAGCGATGCTGCAGTTTGTAGTCTGGTAGCGCAGCACTGTAGTAAACACTGTGATGACACAACCCCAGAATAATGAGATTTCCAAAAAGTGTTTTACTGTTGCTACTTTCCGACCATGGGAATTGGCAGGTAAAAGTGACCTGAGATCTCAGTCAAACAGGAAGTGCATGCTCAAATGTGTGAGTTCTGCAGGCTTGTGTGGGAAATGAAGGGCGCTTTGGGTGCTGTGACTGTTCCTTATGAAAATGTGTGCCTGTTTGCCTGTTTTATTATATTTTTATGTCTCAGTGCTGGTGATAGCTGTGGCCAGAGGCATTATGTTTTTGGGTTGTCCGTCCATCCGTCCCATTCTCGTGAAGATAACCTCTTTTCTATCCTAGAATAAGATAAGAAGAACACAGCAGCTTTAATGTTGTGGTTCAGACTGATCGGCAATTAATTTTTTTCTTATAATAAACTCACTAAATGGAAAACAAAGAGATTTATTATTACAAAAGTTATAATAAAGGTTATAGTTATAGTTATTTCTAAGGTCCTTTGATTTGAAGTTGAAACACAACTTCAACCAAAGGTTATATGTCATGATATGTACAGTAACTGGTGGCTTTACAGTTTTTTTTTTGCTCACTTGTGTATATATATATATATATATGTGTCTCTTCCCTTGGGACAGCGTGTGGGAGATTGTGGGTCAGCAGGGTGGTGGTCTGTCGGTGCTGAGGACCTTCCGACTGATGCGGGTGCTGAAGCTGGTCCGTTTTATGCCGGCCCTCCAGAGGCAGCTTGTGGTGCTGATGAAGACCATGGACAACGTGGCCACGTTCTGCATGCTGCTCATGCTCTTCATATTCATCTTCAGGTAGGCACAGTGAGAGAGAGCGACCTTGCAGTCTGTCTTGAATGTAAAAAAATATGCTTTAATCTACAAAATCTGTGGGAACTGTCTATTTCTTGTTGCTAATAGAGCAACAACATCACAGAAAGTTCAGCAGTACAAAAACAGATGAGGTAAACAATACATAGTGACTGTGAAGTCAATTGTTAATGGAAATAAAAGCACAATGGAATGACAGTAAACCAGCAGAGTAGTACAAGGTAATTTCTGCGTAAGAAGCAAGAAGCGCTGAGGAGCAGAGATCAATACAGATGTGTGACAGGCAGAATGAGATGAGTCGATGGGAAGGCAAGACTAAGTGATTCTTTCTTCTCGTCGACATTTCTGTTTTCTGCCTGGGTAGGCTTTGAGGCTGAACTCAATAAAAAAGTGGTCCTCTGCTCTTTAATGATACACAAACTCACACACATCTGTGAGTGAGAGGAGACAATCAGGTAATGACCACAGTTTCTGATCATGAAAAGATTTTACACTGTTTTTCATTTTACCCTGTTATTATTGATCCATTTATGTCTTTGTGTTGCTTCATTTGATCAGAGTTTGAAGCTCTGTGTATGTGTGGATGCATGTATGTCAGGGCACACATGTGCTCTAATACACACACACATTCACACAGAAACACACAGAGCTCCAAGGGCCTTGTAAACCTATGACAAACAGGACTTGAGTCGAGTGAAGAGTTGCCAGGTTTACACAGCAGAGGCCTGTTCATTGATCCCTGAACTCCAGTCGAGCTTCACTGTCTGTGTTTCTGAATAAAAGAGAGACCACAGTGCTGCTTCATAATAAGAACACCCCCGATTAGTTGTCTTATGTCGCATGGCTCTCTAGTACATATGTCTTTCTTTGTTTCTTTCCGTCATGTATTTTTTTCTTTTTATGTTTTTTCTGCACTGATCTAAAAACTCACTGTAAATGCATAATTTAGATAAAAAATCTCACTTTTGACATATTTACAATATAAAATGCTTTCATAATTTATAAATTGAGAGTAAATTAAGAGTTTGTTAAGCCAAATAACTAAATAACTGAGTGGTTGCTGAATCTCATGATGAAGAACAGGAAACAAAGCTATACTATTTTGACTAAATTAGCATCAGTAGATGCTGTTGTAGCTTTTTATTCTGGGGTGAAATGAATGTGATTTGGCGTGTTTTGTCTTAAAACGCATAATGTTTCTATATCTTAAACAGTTTGCCTGCCAGCCTGCACATTTACATTATACACAGTAATATATATTTGGTGTACTGACTACATTTTTAATAGGTGTACTACTCACACTTGGGCAATTTTGTTGAAAGGGCTTTAATCAGCACTTAGTATAATGCTAATGATACATTTTTTCTTATTTCCTCTTGTTTCCTTTTTTTGTTTCAACAGTCTTTATTCTCATCTATATGTCGACACAAAATCCTCTTTTAAATATACATGTAGATTTATTTGACAACAGTAAAAGTACATACAGGAAGTACAAGATTACTTGTTTAACAGCAAAAACTACATCTGTACTGTAAATCTGGTAGCATGGATTTATATATTTATCATTTCTTAAAGTTGATTAAAATTTTTGATGATTGATTTAAAGTGAAAAAGTAACAAAATATGTTTATGTGTTTTCTTTTGAGAGATAGATGATAAGACTGATTCCATACTTCGTATGTGTGGTTTTAGGTTTTAGCCTACTGCTTTAATTATCCCTTAAACAACTTGTGACTTCCCACAGTCTTGTCATCAGAGTACGGTTTCCAGGCAACCAACTAAGATGCTGCACAAACAACCAAGACAGATGGATAAACTGTTGTTAGACATACAGGAAATATTTATCCCATGCAGCTCCCTCTTATTGGCATTTTTTTACATTGCTGTTTGTGTACAGATTAAATAAAATAGATGCAATAATTTGGAGAGAGCCAGGATAAGTGTTTCCCGCTGATTTCAGTCGTTCTGTTAAGATGAGATAATCACTCTCCAGACAGTGTTTCAGTGATCCTCTCATCTTATTCTAGGATAGAGAGCAAATATTGCTGAATTAGCTCTTTAATCTCCAAACTGCAGGGAATTCCTGTTTGTTGGATGACACTGTGTCTTTGATTCCAGTGCCAAAGTATTGTTTTAACTTAAATACATACTGAACTGTAGGTGTCATTGCGATTGTGTGTGACGCTCTCCATGGTGCTGAACCTGGTATATGCACTCTATTTGTTGTCCCTTTCTTGGCAGCATTTTTTAACTCATTGCATTGTGGTCCAACTAAGCTACTATTTAATGAATACTTCCGTTTGTGTTTCCTATCTAAACCTATATTCAATTATCACCATTGATGTTCAGTATATACTCCCACAGCTGTTTCTGCAAGTAGAATCAATGTGGTACGGTCAAAACAGTCTTTTTAGCGTATCATTTTCATTTATTTGTACTGTATCTAATGGCTTGGCCTGATGTAAACATTTATCCCTCTTTTTCCTGTTTGTTTTTTCCTGTACCTCCC
This sequence comes from Sandelia bainsii, assembly GCA_032362345.1. NCBI lineage: Eukaryota > Metazoa > Chordata > Actinopteri > Anabantiformes > Anabantidae > Sandelia > Sandelia bainsii. Next base: position 4,273,911 of record JAUMHL010000012.1, read on the forward strand.
TCCTGCTCTGTCAGTATCCTGGGGATGCATCTGTTTGGTTGTAAGTTTGGGTCAGAGAGGGATGGAGACACTCTGCCAGACAGGAAAAACTTTGACTCTCTTCTGTGGGCTATAGTGACTGTCTTCCAGGTGAGCACAAACCCTTTTCTCCCCTTGTCTTTGTCTGTTTAACATTCACATTTCACTGTGTTGTTGCCAATTTAGCAGCAGCTTTATGCCTGACTTCAGTCTGTTGAGATAGTAAAAATTCAGCAGCAGCATGACCTAAAGGGATGCAGTTTTCTTACACCATCTGGAAGTTTGAACCTCCTGTGTGATCAACCGGTACTTGTTGAAGTGTCCCCAAGCAACTAACCTAACATCTCTCTGTGTCACTGGTGCTGTCTAAACCTGTCCCCATTCAGAGGCCAAAAAGACAATTTCCTCCTAAATAAATAATTCAGATATTCCTATTCACTCTCCAATCCCTTCTTTTTCCCAGCCTGGCCTTTATCTACCTTATTCTCTTCCACTTAATTCCACCTAATTTCCATTCCCAACTATCTTGCATAGGTTGTATCATGTCACCTTTAATTAGTGAGTAAACTCAAAGGCTCTCTGTAGGGTCCAACCATCCATCCATTATGGTATTTTTCACCCTTAATATAGTAACCATATTTAATTCAGTAAAACCTCTGATCAGGGACTATGTGGAAAGTGTCAGCATGTCTCTCTGTCTGTTCTCAAGGTATAACATCTGAAGACCTTGTTTTAGCTTCACTGTTTCTGCCTGGTCATGAAAGTGTTTTGCCTTTTCAAATGAAAATGTTATTGAGGTACCTACAGGGATTTAAATATCATCAGCCTCTGAAATATTACAAATGATAACAACGTGGAAGTCAAGCTTTACATTTTTGTAATGTAGAAGCCATTGCCTCTGAATCTATTGTAACCAATTACATTATTTTGTGGGGTTACATGTTACATTAAAAACAACAACATGTGTCCTGCTTTTGTTGTGGATTTGGGGAAGTTTACAGTCCAGCAATTGCAGCTAACATTACCCAAGATAGTGTTCATTTTTCTAAACACATCAGTAAAAAGAAAACAAGCAATAAAAGAAGAGTTACAGTATGTTGTAAGGACAAACCAGCCTTATCATACTTAAAATATTAGTACTAACTGGTTCTATACTGCAATGCAAAAACATTTCTGTGTTTCATGTCTTCCACATGGATAACCAGCTCATGACTTTTTCTAGGACATGCAACTTTGAACCTAGCCTTCATGTACATATTTAAAAGTATAATAAAATATTTCAAATACACTTCAGTAACATCAGCTAACATTACCCTCAGCATAAGTTTTATCAAACTGGTTAGTTCTCATTATGAAAGTTTAACAAGCAAACAAATAAATCAGGGTTCTGTCTGTCATCGATGCCAGCTTTTTACCATACTACTTTGTAAATAGCCATCAAGTATTAGCATGTTTACACATGTTAAACATCTTCTCATGTTGAAACAAGTCAACCTGAAACATTCAAAAGTCTGAGAAATCTACTTCTGTCTGAAATCAAGAATCTTTCTTTTAAACAGTTAAGAATCTCAAGCAGTAAATCTGCCACCATTATTAGTGTGAACTGTATATGTGCCATGGGAAAACAAATAGTTTGACAGCGTTAGCCATAGTAGGTCAGTGGTAAGTAAATATTATTAAAGTGCAAGACCAATTTCAGAACAATAATATGCATTTTTCCACTAATAACTTGTTGTTCTCCTCTGCTAACCTCTGATCTCTTTCAGATTCTAACCCAGGAGGACTGGAACAAGGTCTTATATAACGGCATGGCATCCACCTCTCCTGTAGCTGCCCTCTACTTTATCGCGCTCATGACCTTTGGCAACTATGTCCTTTTCAACTTGCTGGTGGCTATCTTGGTTGAAGGGTTCCAGGCAGAGGTATAATATTGCTGGTCGTACATACAGATTTAGCTAATGCAAAAGTACTAACTTAAAGGTTGTAACTTTTTGAGCTATTTACTTTGAAATTCAGTCTGAAAACCTTGTTTTTTTTCTAAAAGCATATTAAAGAAATCTGCCACTGCGGGGGGTACCATTTATTTTCTTTTTTTTTTTTTTATTTTTTTCTGGCTTGGACCCACGCCTTTACACAGTACAAGGTGTAAAGTGCTACAGAAACTAGTGTTAATATATTTTTTTGCATTGTTCTACATCCCCAGCTTTTAGAAAAATTAGGTTCTTAGACTGAAACATAAGGTTAAATTACCCAACGACACTTACTTTTCAGTGCAGGTGCACACAACACAAGTGGATGGGGATGGGATGTCCACACCCACACATACAGCACATAACATGAACACTGTAAGCATTAACCTTTACCTTTCTCTTGCACTCTCTGCAGCGGGTTATGTGAGGACATGAGATCACTGTAGTTGCAGTGTTTTATTTTCCTCTCCTCTTCATCTTGCTGTTAGCCTCTTTTCCTCCCACTCTTCCCCACTATCTCAGCAGTCATTCTCATTATTGTTCTGCTTATTTGCCAATGCAGCCATGCCATAAAGTACATCATAAGAAAAGTATGTCTGCTAGACCAGACTGTGCATCAGCCCACAACCCCCACATCAGTCGTATGCTTGGATACCTTCCCTTCATGCTCCCTCTGATCTCTACCCTCTTTCATACGATCCTTACAGTATGTCATGATCATACGTGATATGTTATCCTCCAACAGACTATGTTTGTGATTCTTATCCAAGACAGAAAAGAGCAATAGAGAATGCTAAAAGAGAGAGAAGGTGGATTAATGGCTGTTTTTTGTTAAAGACAGGCAGCTGGGAAAACAGTTTCCCTGAACATTTTCAGGGCTACAGAGAGTAAAGAACTTGAAACTAATTGAGCGACCTCTCTTTACTTTTCAGCCAGCCCATTTGGAGCAAACAGGGATTTATTTGAGACAGATAGAGAAAGGAATAGAGGCTGAGACAAGATAGAGAATAAATCACGAGTATTCAGTCTATCTCTGGCTGTCTTTGTCTCTCCCTTCTCTCTTTCTTTAAGGGGTGACAGCACCTATGCTTTGATCTCTGACGCTCTTTGGCTCTTCGCTTGAGAGAGGAGACAAAAAACGAGGGGTGGCAGAGAGAGAGGTTGACAGCCTCATAAAATATGGATTAATTGGAATGGGCTTCTCCTGCTATAGCGCTAATCAGCTGTACAAATGTCAAGTGCATGACTACAGTGTCTGGAATCACATGCATGGTTGCATGCATTGACCCAAGTTGACTTCTCAAAGTTGAACTGAATACTGATTACTCCTGAGTTTAAAGCAGGAATAATCTGTATTTTGTATTAAAATGATCAGATGATTACTTGTATGTAAAATGTGTTAAAACCAGCAACTTGTCCTACCTGCTTTTACTGTATCTATCCCATAGTGCTGTTTTTAGAAAAGACAGCTCTACAATTACCCATTATACTCTCCCTGCGCAGCACCAAGTGGCAGACAAAGTTGGTGACTAGCTAGTGAACTAAGCTGAGGATTTAGCAGCTAAAGAGCCAGATATTTACTTGGTGGCGACCAAAAACAGAGCAAAAAGACAAGAAAATATTAGACTTCTGTTAGATGGACAGAAACACAAGATCAAATGAATGCTAATTTTGCTCCAGAGTGGCTGGTTGTGTAAATAACTAAGTTTGTTATTAAGTTTGCTACCTTAACGTAAAGGTGATGCAGTGTAAACGTGTTCATTGATTGTTTCTGGTGCCCTCAAGTGGCCAGAAATAGTTATTGTAAGTTCAGTAGTAGTGCAACAGCACAGTAGCCCCCCCTAATGTTGAGATGCTTAAATTGCAAATTTTCTATAGCTAATGTGAAGTGGGAACAATAGCTGCAGTATTATTAATTTAAATTTACATGTAATTTTTGGTAGGATTACATTTTCAGTTCCAATATTTATAGTGTCTGTTTAGGGTGTATGTGATTCTTCAACAACACATAGAGACACTCGAATACACACTCAGGACCAAATACGGAAGACCCAAAGGTCGACTTGCACACGTTCTGCTCTCCACCTTTGTTCTCCTATATGATCTGTTCGCTTAATCTTCCTGTCTTTTTTTCGACTTTACATCCTTTTCTGCAAACACTGCGTTTATTTTTAGTCGGCCAAACTTTCCCTGCGTCAGGGTTGCTAGGTAACGGGTGCTTGAATGACGTGAACCAAGCCAAGAGAGATGTATGGTTGTGGAGCCAACACACACACACAGAGCTATGCACACAAAAAGAATTAGTTTTAATATGCATATTGCTTTGGCCATAAAGGCAGAGGGGGGATCATCTTACGAAGGTTTTTTTGTTGTTTTTTTTTGGTCTGCCTTCATTTTCTTTTTGTCCCATATTTCTTCTCTCCTATTATCCATTTTTTTCTCTCAGTGTGTCTTCCTGTTAGGTTGTGACAGTGTGTCCATGTGACAGAATTTAATATCTGCTGCAGACAGTGCAACCACCTCGATTCTTATTAATTATTAAGAGAAATGAAACAAAAGTTGTTGCGTTATTACATATCTCAGTGTGACGATAAACATGTATTTCACACACACCACATTCATACCAAAACACTCACATGCATTTGATATGTCAGCTGCAGAGGAATGCTTTCATGCTAAGCACAATACTGTCCTGAATGATGCAAAGCTCTCATTAAATGTATATGTCAAGATCATTTTCATTACTGCTTTCTGAATGAATTAGATTGCTACGACGAGTCACTTGACCAAATGGAGAGCAAAACTTGGCTGTGCTTCACTTTTACTCTAATCTGTCCTGACTTTTCATGCTTTCAACTAATTCAGGTTGCCGACGTACACATGTGTAGCACATGACTGCACACTGTGATCCAGGACAGTTCCTTTGATATGTTCGGTTGCATGGAAGTCCAAGTGTTACAACAAGGCAAAGCCTCCTTTAACTTTCTCCTTCTGCTCTTGTCTACTGCTGTGGTTCCACCTCTCACCTCTGTGCCTCTTTTCCTATCTGCGCCTCCCTCTCCTGTGCGACTGCACCAATCACTTCCACTGTAGGAAGTGTCCAAGCGGGAGGACTTGCATGCCCAGCTGAGCCTAATTCAGCTGCCTGTAGACTCAGGGGTATGTACAGCACTGCAGCGCTGCCTTCCCACCTTCCATTTAAATGACTAACCGTCCTTCCCATTTCTCCCCTCTGCCCTCCCTCACCACCCGTTCTCCTCACTCTTCCCTATCGAGACTTTGCAGTAATGTCACAGATCTGTCAATGGCTACAGCTTGGAAGTCTACATTCATGCTTTTTGGCTTAGCAAATAACTAGCCTGCTGAACAATTTATCAGATGTTTTAATATATATAACATTATACAACGGCAAACTACTTGCTTCCTACTAGTGCCTTAAAGGGTAATTTTACCCACATTACAAAATTAACTTATTTTCTAGCTTGCACTTGGTGGTATCAAGCCATGCAGATAGTTTCAGATCTATCCATGGTGATTTTGAGACTAGGCTGAGGCTGAGGCTATTCGTAGTCTTCCTGCCAAACCAATTCAATAGAGTACTGAGGTGGAAAGTAAAAGTCCAGTTCATTTTCTGCATAGGCAGTATCAGGTTACTTTCAACTGGCGCTTTTCCAAAGCCTAAATGGACATTAAATCCTCCTGTATGAATCATCAGTACAAAAGACGAGGAACTGTGCTAGAGAATATCTAGTTATTTGATAAAAAGATAATGGTACAAGTACACAAAAAACAAGCAACAAACAACATCAGCTCCCAAGATGCTTTTACGAGATACATTTACTTACCTGGCAAAGAATTGTGTTGCATCAGGTAGTAAAGGCAAAGTAAAGCTACTGTGAGGTTTAGCCTGTAAATCTGTTGTACTTTGGATTCAGTATTTAAAAAAATTTGAATTGTTATAGGAACGTTTAAAAAAATATATATAATTACAACTTTGAGAAAAAAACATTACAAAATGCACATTGTTACAAGATGACTACGGAAGTCTGATACTGTTCCACACATTTGTGCAGAAACCTATTTTTTGAAAGCAACTGGTTGTCACATAGGAAAGAAGAAGCTACACTTGTCAATTAGAGAACAGAACAGCAACCTGATAATAAATAATACGTGTTTCTATCCTAGGTAGACCTTCAGTTAAAAACATTTTAATTAAAATGTAACTTCATACTTTTAAAAAATTCAATTTCAGTGAAGTGACCCTTTAAAATGAGAACCTGTGGACATCATGTTAACTAGATAGTGACATTTAAGTGTGCCTGGTTTTATCAGCATGAAACAACAGTACCCATGTAGAACAATAAAGAAACTATGTAGAGATTTGTGGTCACCCATATTGCCAAAAACAGAAGACCTCCAACACAATATTGTTGCCAGAGGATGTGTCACATCACCTGAAAGTCCTCTACCTGCTTTCTGCATGCTGCCCTCGCTGCTGAGACTAACCAGGGCATGGAGTGACTGTTTGGAGGAGTCTGGGCGTGACAACAAAGTGCTTAAACACTTGCCTCGCTTTGCTGTTTGTGTTTGTGTGTGTTTTCGCTTGTCATCTTTAAAAGCAGACTCTACATCAAACCTCAGATTGAATGCTCGCCTCCCACCAGCCAACCACCCCTCTCTTTTTTTTTCCAGCCTCAGGGTTAGAACACTGCAGCAGCGCTGCCAAAAATCTCCTCTCTCTCTTTTATCTGGCTGGGGGATAGAGATGAAGTGAAGGAGAGAGGGGGATAAGGGAGGGATGAATGCTGGCTTTTTGGGAGGCCGGCCTGACTACAAGATGAGAGCTAATAAAGAAAGCAAGGGAGTTCAACTCTGTTTGCATGACTCAGGCTCTTAAGGCAAGGCCAGTACAATTTGGAAAATGAGGCCTTTGGAAAAACAGATTGTTGTACATCTTGTCCTCATGTCCTCTAATTTTACACGGTTAAAGGCTATCCAAAACTGATCCAGGACTTTTCCAACAGACAAATATTCAAAATTGTCCCGTCTTTGTCTATCTGGTTGACAAACAGTGGCCCACTAGGGATCTGAATTTAAAGTGGGGATTTTAAGTGGATTAAAAAATGGAAGGATTCAACAAAATACTAGAAAAGTTGTGTATGCTGAAAAACACACCTGGTGGAAGGTGTCACAATTAATTAGATATTTGTCTGTGAGGATTCACAGTCATCAAGGTCACGTTTAGACCACAGAATGTTGTTTCAGTGGTAAAACGCCTTCAAGAACTTAAAGCTAGTCCAGTTACCACTGAACAGCTTTTTTTGGGCTAACTAATTATTAATTAATTAAATTATTCAACAACTTTCAACATAATATCACAAAGAGTTTAGAGATTTCATCATCTGTTGTACATAATATCATTAAAAGATATAGAGAAATGTCTGTACGCACGGCATAAGGTAAAGCAAAAAGGCTTTAATCTGTGAGGTCTCATGTGGAAGCACATTAAAAACAGACACAACTCTGTAGTGGAAATCACTGCATGGACTCAGGAACACCTCCAAAAACCATTGTCCACAAACAAGATCCAGTCTCTGGGCCCCAGCTTGTTTGGGTCAAATTTGATTTTTTTTTTCTTTTAAATCATGGACGCCACTTCTTCTTAGCTAAAAATGACTGAGACTATCCAACTTGTTATCAGCGCACAGTCTAAAAGCCAGCATCCATGATGGTATAACAATGCTAAACCACATCTTGCATGTATCATAACAGTATGGCTCCATAATAAGAGTCTGGGTGCCAAACTGGACTGTCTGCAGTCCAGACCTGTCACCCACTGAAAACATTTGGCACATTATGAAGCAAAAAATATAAAACTTTACTTTACTTTACTTGGCAGATGCTTTTATCCAAAGCGACTTACAAAGGGAAGACACACGCAATTACCATTCGGGTTCTGGAAATGATGAGTTACTACAAACTAAGAGCCCTGATAAGACCCAAACTTGTCAAGAAGAAAAACATGCTAGTAATTGTTGTAGTTGTTGTTGTAGTAATTTTTGTGTGTGTGTGTTTGTTTGTGTGTGTGTGTGTAAGACTCATTTGAAATACTTTTTAAACAAGTGAGTTTTCAAATGTTTTTTAAAGGCGGTGATAGTCTCGGCTAGTCGAATGGAGCAGGGCAAGTCATTCCACCAGCCAGGGACAACAAAGGAAAAAAAGGAGGCTCCCAACTGCTGAGCAGCTAAAATCCTATATAAAGCAGGAATTAGAAAAATAATGTGATTGTTTTAAAAGACGAGGTGATGCAGCACAGTGTGCTGACCCTGTGCTAACTTTCCTGAAATGTACTGCATATGGTTTCCAACAATCAAATTTCTCAGTTTCAACATTTGATATGTTGTCTTTGTACTATTTTCAATCAAATATAGGTTTTAAATCTTATATATTCCTTTTATTGAATGATGACACAGCATCACAGCTTTTTATGGAACCTGGGTTGTATATCACACATAATGAAAATGCATTTGTGGTAGGATGTAATTTTGGTGGACACACACACAGTTATCCTCCTTCTTCCTATCAACAGCTACCCGCTGTCTCCTATTTACACCATTTTTGAAGCGATGTAATTGAGATCTCCCTGTGTGCTGCTGGTGTCTATTATTGTCTGGCTATCAGCAGCAGGCCTGGTCTGGCCTATCTCCTGCTCTCACCACCTTGCCCGAAATTGGGGTGGCAGAGTGTAAACAAGCTAACTAAACAACTAGACTATTTCAGGACCAAGGATTTCCCTCAGGTCCAGCGCCCCCATCTGCCCCAAAGCTATTATCTGTTTCTTGCTTTTCTCCACCCCTGCTTTCAGCAATCATGGCTGAATTCTCCAACATATAGAAATTGTGCAATCAGAAATATAATCCAGTTATAATCTCTTAAAACCAAAAAGATTTTTGCAATGATTGTTCCTCCTGGTAGTCTTATTTCATTCTTTCTCCTCTTAAGATGCCTTAGTGGGGAAAAAAATAAATCCTATGTTGTTCAAACTTTTTAAGCTTTTTAATTGACTCTATCTAGGGTGTTTTTGTAAGATTTCTTGTCTGGCAGTCAAATTATAAATTCATGTCATCCCGTGATGAATTTGTATGTATTAGAGTTGGAAAGGATAAAAAGAATTAAAAAAGGCACAGAGAAGATGATACAGACGAACAAGACAAAGAGGAGAGACAGAAAGTTTGGAGAGAAAGAGGAGGAAATTTGGCAGAATAAAATCAGGTCCCAGCTGAATTAATCTCTCTTGCTGCCAGATGTACTTTCACCGACTTTAGCTCTTCACCTCACAGTCAATTGCCACAGGGTTTCTAAAGGGCGCTGTGCACCCCTGACAATCAAGAGATTAGGACTGTGCAGATCTCAGGGCACCTTGATCTTTTGACATGAGCAGTCAAACGTGTACAGTTTAAACTACTTTCTCTGTATCAGTTGACCTGCTAGTGTCACCTGTAGATACAGCATATCAAAGGATGCACATAGAATTAGAAGAGAGGACACATTAGACTGAAGAATGAACACATAGTAACAGCAGTCAGTAGTTATTAAAGTTTTTAAAAATTATTTATCATTAAAAGTCAATACAGGGGGATTATAGCCTGCTATAATCTACTTATATTGGTTTTCATTGCAGTTCCAGTGAAGCCAGATACACCTTATCCATACAAGGAAACAAAATCATAATGACACTGGAGCTGGGTTTTTAAAAGTGGCTCACTAAAAGAAATGTGTTACTTTTCTTTATACTGTAAACTTTATATTGCTGCAAAAGAGGGGTCTAAAAGGCTTCACACTTTCATATTTAGTGGCCCTATGGCATTGCAGAGTATGCGCACAGAACAACTTTCAGAGTGGGCCACCAACATCTTTTTAAACCTCTCTTTTGCAGCAATATAAAGTTTACAGTATAAAGAAAAGTAACACATTTCTTTTAGTGAGCCACTTTTAAAAACCCAGCTCCAGTGTCATTATGATTTTGTTTCCTTGTATGGATAAGATGTATCTGGCTTCACTGGAACTGCAATGAAAATCAATATAAGTGTGCAATATAATGCCGATAGTGCATGTGCACAAGAGACCTTCTGCATTCCAGCTGGTTGAGAGTGTCCAGTAATTCCCATGGCAAAGTCCGCCACACACATGAATAGGATAAAATAATTTAATGTTACAAACTTAAAGATGAACAGAGAAAAGATGTAGTTAAGACTTTCCAGATGCGATTGCACCTTTGCGATTAGATTCAGAAGTATTTGTGACACTCAGAAAATGTTATTCACCATTTTACAGCTGCTCATTTCGAATTGATCATGTGTGGGGAAAATGCTTTTTGTTCTAATGTGCGTTAAATGATAAATGTGGAAGTTACAATACCCTGTGCTGCCACTATGCCAAAATCCCTTCACCGCCCAGCTCCATTCCTACTTTCCTAGGGACTTGGTTCATGCTTTAAGTGGTCTCGGAGCTCACCCAGAAGTCTAGTTGTCTGCTGTTTTCTTCCAGTCTCACTCACTCTTTCCTTTTTATAGATTTTTTTGTCAAGCCGAGACATTTTCAATGTATGCTCGTGTTCTTACCAGTGACTCATCAATTTTTCAAAACCATCAATTCTTCTGAGTCTGCTGTTTTGTCTGTGTGCCTCAGAAAGGAGAAATCAAGGTCAGGTTGTCCTGTCAGTCTTCATCTGGCCCTGTCAGGTTTGGTGTCATACTCACTAAGTCATCCCTGGCCTAGCTTTGATTTTTCTGTGAGTACACACACCCCTACACACTAAGTTTTACATTGACCAGGACCTACAAGCCTCTAACCAGTCATGGCTCAGACGGAACCAAAAACAGAAATTCAACCACTCTTTTAAGGCTAAGTACCCACAATGCTCAATGCTGATGCTCCACTGGATGCATTCTATCATAACTGTACTTTCTGACTGATTGCATGTGGGTTGATGAGCTTTGTGGAGGAGGGGGTCTGGCTGTGGTCAAAACAGTTTTTATTTTTTATTTTTGTCTGGTGATAAATTATTGTGGGTGTGGGCTGCATGTTTTGATATCAGTGTCTGTGTGATAGTGAACATGTGTCTGTGACAGTTGTCCGTGGTATAATGTTTCTGCTGAAATATTTTTTAAAGCCAAACGAATTCCATCAATATGGTTGATCCTCTCTGAGATAAAAGATGTAAAATGGTAATTCAAGTACAATAAAACTAATGTAAATTCAAACGTTGTTAAGCGTTCTGATAAATGGATGCTAAAGAAACAAAAAATGAAAATCTACTGACTCAACCGACATTATTTGCTGGAGCAGGTCATTTTCAAGCCTCAGGGCCAAGACTGCAAATGCTATGTCCCTTCTAGTTTTAAGACAGGACTCTGGAATAGGTAAAAGTCTATGTATGGTATCTAAAAATATGAAACATAGCAAGAGGTAATAGGAAGAGCCTTACAAGTACCCATTCAAATCTAATAATACGTTTTGTATTATCTGATATAATGTACTGGAAGCCAATGTTTAGTGGAGCCTAGCAGCTGAATTCTTTATACACTCAACTCAAGAGAATATTACTTTTTTTTTTACATTCAGTTTTTACATTTAATGTAGAGAATCCTGTGCAGATCTCAGCATGCTAAGATCAGTGAGACTAATAGGTTCAACTGCATGTCATCAACGTATAGTGAAAAAAGATGCTACAAATGATGTGGCGTAAGGGAAGCAAGAAAATCTAACAGGTCCCAAAACTGAGCCCTGAGGCACAGCGTATTTTATGTGACAAATATAGGTGTGGCAAACAGTTGACACACCCTAGTAAGTGTCCAACCATGATGCTGTGAGCGAAAGATTTTAAATACTAAGAACCACTGTAATAAACAGATGCAGAAATAGTTGCTAAAGTAGATGCAAAAATGTGATGAGCACAGAAACTGTGGCAGTCTACAAGTAGCCCTTGAGATGATTGCCCTGCTGGTTCATCAGCATCCACTCTCCTTACCTAATTTTCCCATATTTTACATGTTGAGGGAAATCAGTCTGGTGCACACACATAGTAGCTTTAACTGCAAGAGAAAATACTGATTTTTGCCTCAAAGTTCAGGCCTCCGGTAAAAATATGCAGCACTGTATATCCACACACTTTGTCTTTCTCTAACACTCATGGGAACTATCAAGAAGCAATATGTTAGTTTAAAAAGGTGCAAGGTGATTAGGTCCTGAGGTATTTTTGCACACAGTTTATTCACTTTGCTACCACAGAGGTCTGACTCATTGAGTCGACATTCTATTAATTCAGCATCCACCTGGCACCTTTGCACATAATAATGGAGTCTGCAGGCTCTGGTGCATCGCAACAAATACTGTCCAATCAGGAACTCTGAGGCTCACTGCAGCAGGTTTGTAAATGAATAATAGTGTGAAGCAGATGCTGGAAAAGTGTATTTAAGGGCTTGTGAAAAGTCTGCGAAAGATAGTAATGAGTAGAGAGAGAAGTAAATGTGAGATAATGAAAGAGACTCCTTTTGACATCACTGTCTTTAATAATGATAGAGAATGAAACAAGGCATAAACAGTTCTACGGTTCTGACAAAATTTACTGCAAGGTTCACTTGGAGTGAGCTGTGTTTTCGTGTGTAAGTGTGAAAACTGTAGACCTGGCAACCACACTGAAGCTCTTTTGTTGCTGTTTATGGGTCATGCCGAAAGAATGAATTCAAAACATGTTGTACATCACATTTTCGTGTTTCAGTGTGGTTTCTCTTTGAACCTTCTCACTCTCCTTGCATGACAACACTTTCCATACTTTCTCTACCTCTCTATATACTTTCTGACCTTTAAACTCTGGGATCAGGGAGACCACATCCCCACTTAGCTGATTACATAGAAAGGTTGCCTCTAGGGACTGGTCCTAGGTCAGATTTGACCCTTGATCTCTATAATATTTGATGAGAGATACAGTGGAGCAGGGATCTGTGTTTAGAGGCAACTTTCACTCACATGCTTCAACCTACCTCTAACACTTTGTGTGTTTGTTTCTGTGTCAGGGTGATGTTTCCAAATCAGGTTCGGAGATTGATTTCTTCGCCCGAAGTATGGAGGATGTTAACGGCAGTAAGAAGGATTTATCAGCCTCGGCAGGTAAGGCACGCACATACTATATGTAAACACACAGAGCATATATTTCATGACTACACTTTTTTATTTTACTGAGAAATGCAAAAGATTGAACTCGATGCTCTGTGATTTTCCAAAGTCCCACAACTGGCAAAACTTGTATACCATCTGTGTTTGTACATTTAACTGCTGACATTTTCTTCCCCTAATCTTTGTTAGATCCCTGCAGATTACACACTGTTGTTTCTTTTAAAAACATTTTGTTTGCTGCTGTATCACAAAGTTTATGGCAAGTCAGGCCTAAGCCATGTAAACTTTACCGTGTTCAAACATTTCCCCACCTGTTTCTATGTCTGTGTGGTCTCCTGTTCTCAGTCTTTTGCCCATTGGTTTACGACCACACTCAAGAGGCACGTGCCTGGCTGCCTCCCTTCACAGCATCAAACCAGTACAGCAGCCTCATCCATAATAGCTCATACACCATTTCCCACCCCCTTTAATTACTAAATATCCCACTAGAAACACTACTATATGGAGCACAACTCTCACATGTACTGTAAAATCTCCCCCTCAGCTTCTTCAGATGCTCTGTGTAAAACTGCTTACATGGCTGAAAGATCAGTATGCATTGTCCGTCTTAGCCTCAGATAGAGGTTGGAGATGGAGAAATTAGGGTTATTAAAGTTACATTCCTCTCTGCATATCATGCATTTGTGTTGCTAATATAATTTTTTCCCACGCAGCCATTAAGATTAATGTCCTCCCGAAATATTCATTTTGCTCAATAACAGTATGAGGCATCATTTATATGTATGTTGTGCTACTGTGTTACTGAGGGTGAACAGCATCTGTGTGGCACTCCTCCCCATTTGCCACCTCTTCCTGTCCTTTTTCCTGTTTTGATTCAATTTAGCACTTTTATTTTCCACAGTAGTGTTTTTTATCATCAGTTGTTTTTTTGTTGTTGTGTCCATTTATCTCTCACGTCTGCTGTTCTCTTTTTAACGCCGCCCTCTTTAATTTTTTCATCTGATCTCTGTTTCTTTTCATTTAACCCTGGTCATCTTTAATCTTCTCTAACATTCATCCACTTTGCTCTTAACCCACAACATTGTATCTTTCTTCATCCCTCTTTCCTTCACTAGTAGTGCCTGTAAATGGTCATGTGGACCTGAAGAGCAACCTGACTCCACCTCTAATTACCCATACGGCTGCCACACCCATGCCCATACCCAAGTTGCCTGTTTCAGGTGACCCCATCCTGGGCTACGAGTCCCGTCGAGGCAGCAACTTCTCCATAGATCCAGCCTTCTATGACAAATCACCGGTTAGTACAGTTATTATTATTCTCCCATAGAACAAAGGTGTAAAAGCCCTGTTCCAGAGTGTAACAAAGCCAACATTATTAAAACACATGTACAAGTGTCAGGAATTACCCCCATCACCCAACACCATCTCAGTTGTTTGTATGAAGCAATAACTAAGCCACACACTTCATCTTGTAATATTATTTTTCCTCCCCTGGCTGTTATCATTCTGTCCTCCACTTGCCATTCTCCTGCCCCAGACCAGTGCCCGGAGTGCCTCTCCCTATGCCCCATGGAGCTCCGGAAGTGGCTGGACCAGCCGACGTTCCAGCTGGAACAGCTTGGGTCGTGCCCCATCGCTGAAACGCCAGAAGCATCAGTCCGGAGAGCGGAGGTCGCTCCTCTCCGGGGACGGCGGCTCCAGCTCGGAAGACGGTGAAGGTGGACAAGAAGGAGGAGGTGGGTTGATGGAGGAAGATGACACCTCACTGGCCAGGACAGACTCCATGTCCCAATCACAGAGGGGTCCTCGACACAGGAGGATGGAGTCAGTGGATACTCGGAGCTCCATGGATTTGCCACCTGACTCTCTGCTACAGGTACACAGACCTCCTGCACCAACCATCAGTTTCTACCACTGACGACTCCTGACTCGGAGCACAATTGAAGTAACTGAATGAATCTGGAAGGTCCTTGACAGTAGTTTTAGTTTAGTGTACATCTTAAAATTATATTGTCAGTTTTTTATGGCATTCTTCAGTGTTGCCTTTACTGAAGTGTTATTCATGTCATAGCTCTAGGCTAGCAGAAAATACCAGAATAAACCCAGCTGGTAACACATGACAGTGTGGGAACAAATACAGCACTGCCTGACACTGTCACTCACACACATATTTAAAAACAATCCATGATGGTGGCTTGTTTGTATGGATGTCTGCATTCTCTCAGTTCTCAGGGACAGACGGGGGGAGAACCCTCATGTGTCCCTGAGGCATGGCAAAAAAAGGAAATTGCTTTATGGCACAAAGCATCTTCCAAGTCCAGTACTTGGTGCTTGTTATTTTCACAAAGCCAAGGAAAAAGGGAAACAGTGGTGACAAAGTGCAAACCTAAAGCTATGAGAAAATTAGACTATTAATGTATAGTACCGCATGGGTTGAGAAGGAGCTATTTTCTTTCTTCTTTTTACCCATGTAGGTGCCCTACCTGTACCGCTCAGCCAGTATGCACAGCTCCAGACCCCCCTCCCTGGGCCACTTACGGCCCCCAGAACACAGCGACTGCAATGGAATGGGCTCTCCATCAGTCCTGGTTCCCACACATGTCTCACTGGAGGACAACACTGAAGATGAAAATGCAGAGGAGGAGGTCAACCTGGTCAGTCTGTGTGCATTTGTGTACCCGTGTGTGCATTTGGGCATTTGCTCCTATATGTTTTAACAAGAATTTCCCCCAAGGAAGATCCTCCTTAGTAAGTACATTTTGCTACAGTTATGATCTGATTTTCATGTAACTCACAAGTACAGACAAACACAATGTGCTTAAGCTAATACCACACAAACAACTATAGTTTGTGAGTTATTAGATTGACACATAAACAAACATAGTAATAATTTAGAATGTAGCTCAAACAACAAGTGAAGATTTTAGATTTTCTGCAGCCATCACACAGCAGCAGGATCTATATGTGTCTGTAAACTGAGAGGGGCTCATGAGCAATATAAGCATGCAGTAACTTCATTAATTATTCAGATGTTTTGTGTCTGTGGTAGACTTATTAACCTAAATGCTTTTCTGCACAGCAAACAGATAATGTGCATATTGTCAGCAAAAATCGAAAAATCATTTTCTGTGGAGTGCAACGCTACAAGACTGTCAAGATGATTATTACAGCAAGTTCTAGTTTTGCTACATATATGCAGTAATATTCAAAGTAGTGACATTACTGTGTGCGTGAAGTTTATTTAATCACACAGGTAAATAAAAAGCAGGCACTGTAGATGCCCCAGTTCCAACTGGTATTTCTGTCTTTACATACAGAGATTTTGGTGGTTCATACATTTAATTCAAAACTAACAAAGGAAATATAGGCCTGTGGCAGTTTATCTCAAATTCACTTAATCCAAATTACCACTATTATCACTTCATCCTATAAATAATTAAACAAAATAGAATAAAAATTTAGAGAGTTAGATTCAATTTAAAATATCAGACTCACCAAATTTCACCAATATGATTGCAGTTCAAAAGTACCACAATACCACAGTGTCATTGTTCTTGCTCTTTTCACTGGACAGTCTGGTCTGTAGAAACCACCTCACACATACGCAGTCCCCCAGCTTCACCAGTCAAGATCTCGTCCACCTCACAAAACCGATTAAACAACTGAAATATTACCTATGCTTATTTGAATGTTATGTTATGCTAAAACAGTCCTTTACTTGGTGCTGTAAGTGTCTTGTTAAGTAGCTCAGTTTGAGCCATACGTATGAGTCAAAAAGTGTTGTAAGAACAAACACATTCAAAACCTTTTTATGTGTGTGAACGATTGTGGCTCATAAAATGCAACAGGAAACTGTGTACATATGAATAATGAATGTACTGTTTGCTTCATACTCCCTGCAGGGCCGTTTTGCCAGACTGTTTCGCTGGCTGGAGAAGAAGCAGCCAGAGTGGTGTCGACAGAGAGACACCTGGTCACTCTACCTCTTCCCCCCAGAGTCCAGGTAATGTTCACGCCGCTGCTCTTCCCCAAATTGCTACACCTTTGCCCTGTTGTCAGTCTCAAGTTTTCTTTTTCTATAATGTGGTTTGTTTTACATATTCATGAAAGCACTCTTGTTTCCAGAAGGAAAACACTTGTAAACTACTTCCCCCTGTGGTACTTAATATAAATGAAGTTGTGTATTTTAAAATTACATGAGCTACACAGCCCTTATGATATGATAGTTGTTTTTTGTTATCAGGGAAAGCCTGAGCCCTCCTTCTTGACAAGAAATGGATGCTTAACATTGCATTTGACTGACATCATAATAATGCTGACTGCAGCTGCAGTGTGTTTTTCACCAGCGTGTGAGTGCTGCATTTTTTTCTTTCCTATTCCCTCCTACATTCTCACTTCAGAAGTCTCTTTTATCTGCACATTTCTGCCATGTCAGGGGGTGAGTAAGCAGGAGCAGAGGGAGGAAGGGAGTTTCTCCTTCTCAGTGCTGTGTGTTGCTGCGTGTTATCTCAGCCACGTGCTGAATGTATCGCCTCCCCTCCTTTGCACTCCCCCATCCTCTTCCCCACTTGCCTCCTCCTCCCCTCCTGGGGCTTTGATCTCTGCGTCTCTGCTGTCTGTTTGGAAGATGAGGCTGTGAAGGCAACATTTCAACAAAAAATGTGATGTTCACACAGTTAACCATTTCTAAGTCCCATCTGTGGGTTGAGTATTTTCTATATTACACTGTACATTATGCTCTGGTATTCTAAACACTGCCATGCATTAGTCACACCATCAAAACTGGAACCATGAAAGATAGGCAGCTAACACCAGCTAGATATTTTGCATTTACACAGCACAAGCTGGCATCGACTTAGCAGAGGATAAAATAACATTCAGAAAATATTCAAGAGAATCAGTGTTACACCAATTAGGCTAACTAGTTCTGACTTGGAAAGTCACAGCATACATAATAGTGTTCATGCATTCTTGATTCCAGGCATAAAAATTACCTGGATGTTCCAATTGATTTCCATGCTTTTGGCCCATAGAGCATCCACACTCGTTGTAGAGGTGCCTGACTTCCTGGTTGATCCCTGCACACATGAATGGGATAAACTGAAATAATCCTGCAGCTCTTTCAGACATCCAGATTACAAATGAAATTGCCCTAAATTTAAAAAAAGTTTGTTTTTTCTTTTAATGTTGAATGGAGACGTTGTAGTAACACAGTTTGACAATATCAGGTGTTCTAGTCTGTAACACACCATGAAAGTTGGCACATGGTAAATGGTAAATGAACTGCTTTGATGACTATATTATATAATTTGTAAAAGGTTAATAGTAATAGCTCCCTATAGTCTGTTATTGACAGAGTATTAAGAGAACTGAAGGATCTTGGCTCAAACCAGACTTCTAGCTGGCTTTCAACCACAGCAGGCTATAAGGATCGGGCATCACTGAGAGTGACACCAAGGACAGAGGCTCTGCGTGGCGCCCATTTTGGCCTTGAACCACGATGGACACCCGCCTGTGCTCACAATCACATCAAGAGACAGCAGCATTGTGGGAGGCCGCAGTCCAACAGCTTTCACATGGACCTGAGTTCACCTCAACCTGCCTTTGTCCTCACTGCTGTTACTGCTGCTACTGGCAATTACTGCAGGGGATGTTTTTAATGAGCAGAGGAGTGGGCCGGCTATGTAGGCATGCTGTGACGGCAGTCACTGCGATTAGACATGTTCACTGCAAGAATGGACTGTGTAAGAACAGTGGTCTATCAACAAGGGGACTGGGGTGTGCAGGGCTTACTGAGAGTTATGCATGTAACGCCCCATACAGATTAGATTAGGTTATGTGGAACTATCCTGATATTTGACAGGGAATATCAGGAGTGGAACATCTCAGCATATAATAAGATACTGATAAGAATAGAATAAACAGAAGATAAGATGTTTCAGAATGATGCTAAACAGTAAAATTGATGATCTGTGGCATGTTTATGTCAAAACTTTGTGTTGCTGCTTTCCATTGTGAAGTGAAATAACATAAAAGGGACTTAGGTTATGGATGAAGGAAACTTTTAACAGTTGTCTGCATCTATCAGCTCTTTCCTGGAAAGCAGTCATCCATCACACAACAAGTGAACTGAAGAATTTAGTAATTAACATAAATTGGCTCTCATCTTTTCAAGACATCCTCGATGAAAAGGTCTGAGCAGCATCACCGACACAAACTAAAATTTAATCGGCAGAAAATCCAAGCCAGCATGTTACACTAACACCTACGCTGATGAGGTGACAGGCGATTTTTTTTTGAGAAGTGCAAAAACACCACAGAAATGTGCAAAGAAATTTCAAAAATGAAGAACACGAAGAGCTGGCTGACTTGGTTAAGATCGGCAAATATGATGGTTGGTTTCAAAATGTACAGATTTATAGTTTCAAATGAAGAAATGTGAAAGAGGATGGTGTTTGGGCACATTGTGACATTTGAAAAGTATAAAACTAACTGGAATCAATATTTAAGTCAATAATGTCAGCTGTCATTTAGGATCATTTGAAGTATTGATGCTGGAGAACTCAAAAGGTCAGTAAATATCATCAGAGGGGAAAAGCAACACTTGTCAAAATCCTTTTTTATAAACATCCATACATCAAGATGTCAGTGATGGTTTTTTTTTCAAATCCCAGGTCTGTCTTGCATGACAGTAATGGGTATTTTTTGCTTTTTGCTATGGTGACAGTTTTTTATTTTTTACTTTAGGTTTGTAGCGTGAGTGTTTGTGAGACTTGGGGCCCATTTTAACTTGACATTAAAGTTCCCAGCGAGGAGGAGGAACTGGAACACCAGAGGCATGTGTTTGCCATGTGTCCTCTCTCCCCTCCCCTCCTGCTTGAGGAAAACACATGAATTCTTTAGCATCAAGGCTCTGGTGTGAAGATATCAAAGAGGAATTAGCTCATACAATCTGCATACTGTAAGAATAACGTTCACCACAGTCAGATGATAAATACACACATACGCGTGCACACAGACTCAGCAAGTGTTGACACAGTGGTGTCTGGATTGCCGAACAAAGCCAAAAATCCAAATCTGAGTCTGACAATATTGTCCCCTGCTGTACATTTAGAGTGATATGGGCCATCAAAGCGGATTTGATGCACGATTTAATCCATTCCACAGCCGCATAAATCAAGCGTTCCCTCTTTCATTCTCTCTGTTGTCATGAGCTACTGTAAAAGCCTTGGAACTTTTCATGTTGAGTAATGAAAGTCAGGCATAATTAATGACTCTTAATTCTACAGTGGTTCATTACAGAGTTATAGCATGTGAGAAGAGCTTTCTTGAATTGAATGAGATCAGTGTGTTTCAGTAAATGTGTTTGTACAATATGTAAGATGATCATCATTATCGCGTGAAAGTTTGACAAGACATATTAGACCCTTGTTCATTTATTTCCTGCAAAAAGTGACCCAATCTTAAATATTTGTGTGTGGCAGAAATATGTGAAATTGTGCCTTTCAGTAGCTGGTGTGACCACCCTTTGCTCCAATAAGTTCAACTAAACATATCCAATAGTTTATCAGCCCTGCACATTGGCTCGGAGGGATTTTAGCCTATTACTTCTTACAGTTTAAACTCAGCTTGGCTTCCTTGCATGAACTGCCTGCTTCAGGTCCTTCTACGGCATTTCTATAGGATTATGGTCAGGACTTTGAGTCAGCCATTACAAAGCATTACTTGTCTTCTGCTTTAACAATTCTTTGATAGATTTGTGTGTTTAGAGTTGTTAGCTACAGTTCATGGATGGATACCTTGACATTTTCCTCTAACATTTGCTTGTACAGCTACATACAACAGTAATGGCAAACTGTTCAGGTCCAGAGGCAGCAAAGCAGGCCCAAAACATAACACTGCCACCACCATGTTTCACAGATTCACAGTGAGGGGGGTCTTATGCTGAAATAATAGTCGTCACCAAACATGATGCTTCTTTATTGTCACCCCCCAGTATTACACACCCTGCTCTCGGTGTGGCCTTTGTTGGTCAACCACACCTAGGGGAGGGTAATGGTGATAAATGTTGCTGTTTTACATGATCTGCTCAGCAGACTCCTTAGAAATTGTTTTGTAATACTTTCTGACCTGGTGAGCATCAACAGCTCTTCTTCTGAGGTCTTCAGAAATCTCCTTTGTTCAAGCCACTTCTACAAACTTGTCAAGATCAGACTGCAAAGACCCACATTTTCTCATTTTTAAATAAGACCAGACCTCCCAGAATCACACCTGGTTACCATCACATTGATTGAAACAGCTGACTCTAACTTCTCAAATGAAATGATAATGCTGGAGAAGAATACTTTTGCTGCACACAAATAATTTTTCTTAGTAAACAAATGAGTGTGTATGTGTAATTTTTTGTCTCAGTTTTTAAAGCTGATTCACTTTATCTAGATTTAGGATTTGTGTGAATATTGGATTGTTTTAGGTCATATTATGAAGAAAATTCTACAAGGTAAATACACAACTTTTCAAGTGCCGCTGTATGGCTGAAACAAGTAATGCTGTTGTTCTTGGGAGTACAATCTAATTTCATAAATATTTCCTATATTTTCTAGGCAGAGACACTGCCCTAAAGGCAAAAGTTGGTGAGCAACAGCTACTGTGTGCCTGTAAACACCACAGATTACATGGAACTCTGTAATATGACTGCACTATGCATCTGTAGGCTATTTTTTAGGTAGGTGCAATATGTAGTAATTGCTCCTTTCCAGAGTTGAGTATTCACTGTATAGCTGTACATACAGACCACTTCACATCTGGTTTTATGTATAAAGCAGTAATCAGGAGAATATTTCCTTTTATTTCACCAAAACAAACACTTGTTCATACACTTGGTCGCTTCAGTTCCATGCCATACTGTATGCCAAATCCATTTCCAGTGCCACTGAACTTTTTAAACTATATAAACTTTTTGAATTTTTTATTTTTTTCTCTGTCAGGTTTCGGATCGTGTGCAATAAGATCATCACCCACAAGATGTTTGACCATGTTGTGTTGGTCATCATCTTCCTCAACTGCATCACTATCGCAATGGAGAGGCCTCGCATCGACCCCACCAGCGCTGTGAGTTTCAAACACAATCACTTGCTCTTCTCTCTGTAAAGACAGCTTCTTCTATAAAAATGTGCAAGTTCAACATGGTGCCAACACAATCCTCAGTGACAAACACTGTAGGAAACTGAAAAAAAGGAAAAACGTGGCTGAAAGACAGGTAGACAGGCAAGAAAAATATACCCGTATACAAATATAAAGGCACAGACTACAGTCTACAGAAACTTACCAGCTACTAGGTCAAAAAAGTCTAATCTGAAATAAATAATAGGGGATGATGTACCAGATGCACAGAATTCCTACTATAGTATGCCCTTCACAGACAAATGATGTGGAACACTGTGTAAGCAGGGAACCACTCCTTTTTGAGTGTGAGCCAGTAGCTTTGGGTAATGTGTGCTATACCCCTGTGTCTACTGCACTGCATCATCAACACCATCCCCTCAAATAAATGAAGGCTGGCTGGATGCCTTGCAGCAACGCACACATACACACATCTAACACTTTGTCCTTCCCTACCTCTAGCAATAGCAGCAGAACAGATCCCAGCCGCTCCATGCATAAACACGATAATTATCACTGTTTGAGTTTGAGACTTTTTTTTTCTCACTGAGCTAGGTGTTCTGTGGATGGGCCTAATTGCAGTTCAGTCTCGCTGGAACGCTTCGTTCTGCTTGTTTTGTGACTGAAACATGGAGGAGACAGTGCAGTTGTAATTGATTCAATTATCTGTGGGCTGACGTACGTGGCTAATGTCCAGGAAAGGAGATGTTTAACAAATGAAGGCTGCCCCACAGGCCACCCAGTCTCATCAGAGCAGAGAACTCACCCACACACACATACAGATAGGGTGATATGTCCCCTCTCACTTCTGCATACACACACGCAAAGTGCAACAGACAGGTCAGCAAGAAGTAGTTTCAGATGTGCATATATTTTGCGAGCTTGCTGTCATGGTCGTCATGTCCAGTCTGTACCCTGAGGTCATTATTAAAATGAGATGGAAATGTATGATGCAGCAAGCACCCTGAAACAACAAAATGAGCAGTCATTACACTTTTAAGATGTAATGCTTATTGCTCCAGATCTTATTTGCCTGGCTAATCATTGCATGACGCTGTTTGTTTGTCTGTGTGTGGGTTGTTTTTGAATTAATGTAGCCAATTGTGAATCGATTTCCCCTCGCTGATTCTGTTTTGGCCTGTGTATAACAACAAAAAATGTATAATTTATCACCCTCTGCTACTCTTGCAGTACCTGCTTTACATCACCCACGGTGCCGGCGTGACAAAAGACACATGTTATATTCTTTAAATAGAAATGCAGTCATTGTTGAAGAGATAAAGTGTTTCAGTCAAAACATTTTAGTGTGGAATGCAGGCTGAATAATTAGTTTATCGTCCTGGAAGTTATGTCACACACTTTGTATTTGGCTTGCAGTCCATTGCTGTTTTCGTTTGGTGCTGGAGGTTGCCTGGATACTGTCTTCCTGTAGCTCAGTGGAAATGAGGATGATTATACCACCTATTATGATTTATTATTACTAATTGTACTAGGGGACAATACATCACTGTCTAAAGCTCTAAATTAAATTATATCTACATCAACAGTATAAAACATGATCAATCTAAGCTTTCAGCTGCCACGTCATCTGCTCCAGACAACATTCAGATAGAGAGATGGCGCTACAGACTGGACCATGATGAAAGCTTTCCTGTACGTGTTGGCTGACTATTGTTTTCATTTGCTTAGAAGAGAGGAAGGATTTGTAATTGCAAAATTGAAAGTTGCGCAGAGTCATTTTTTCATTTTTTAACATTGTATGTGCCGTGATCTATTAGGAACTGTACACTGGGGTACAATGCCTAGTTTTTTCCACTTTATTTAGATTACTTACTGGATGTGATTAGTAATGGTAATGTTTTCACTGTTGTGTAACTAGGCAAAATTTAAGTCCTAGCTGCCATTATGCTACTTCAAACCAGGTCAAGCTGGAATAAGTTCTTCAGGTAACTTCTGGTTTGGTAACTTCTGGTTTGCTAAACTGTGGTCAGACAGACTTAATGACAGGCGTGAAACAGGGAATAACACACCACTGGAGACCATGAAACAAATAGGATGTATTCTCAAAGCACAAAATTCTAAATCATAGTTTGTCTGTCATACTTACTTAATTTTATGTATCTGTTTTGCTAATTTTTATTTGCCAGAATGTAAGTAGCATTACATGTATGGAAAAAGCACACCAAACAAAGTTGAGTCTGTTCTTGATTATGATCGGTAGCTAGCTAAAATTACATTATTACGTTAACATGTAATATTCATTTGTTATTTTGCCTATAAGAAAGCAAATTCTCAATTTTGTTATTTATTATTTAATTTCAGTCAGTCAGCTTTTGTGCTTACATTTTGAAGGCTAGCTTAAGCTGGCTAAGTAAAATTTAAATTTTTGTTTAGCATACAGAGGTAAGCTTAGCAAACTGTGTTTAACTTATCAAACTAAGTTTGTGAAGTTTAAGGATAAAATTCTTAGTTTAATATTAGTTTGGAGGTTTATATATTTTGTTCCCTAAGAACCCCTGGTAAAAGGTAACTTCAATTTCTTTGGATTTTAGTTTTCACAGCTTGCTAGATTAACATGAATACATGATACTTTGGCCCAGCAAGGTATATTTATTTAATACCAGAGCTAGTTAACAGCTTCATAATTTCATAATGTACATCACAATTTTCAGCCATTTGTCAGAATGTGATTAGGTCAACAGCAAATTGAGGCAAACTATTAACCTGTGTCATTGAGGCATCCAGTGTTAATGTTCACCTTTATCTCTCTCCATCTCTCATTCCAAAACACAAGCCTGTGAGTTTATAATGAATGAAAGTCTGAAAACATGCAGAGAACAGGAATGGCCACTGTCAAGCCTGGAATTTATAAACCCTCTTAACAGGACTATTCCCAGTGATTACATGCCTGACATTCCGAGAGGCTTCACAAAAATGGCTGTAGGACTGCCATCCCTGTGTATGTGTGTGTGATTTTGTGCTCCTTAGATCATGTATGATTGTAGTCAGAGGCCGTGGGAAAGGCAGCCACCCCCCCCCCCCACACACACACACACACACACACACACACACACGCATGCTCTACATTACATACACATTTAGTGGCAGCACCGGGTCATGTCTCCTCAGACAGAGGGGGAAGTAGGATAAATAATCAGTTGCAGAAGGGATCTTTTTCTTGCTAGCCTGCTTGTTTTCTCTGCTCAGTCCTTGTTTAGCTCAGAAAATAAGCTCTCACCCTCTCCTGTGTGGACACACACTACTGATCCATGCTGCCTCAGGCTACAGAGAAATATGGGAGTACAGTAATGTGACTGTGTAGAGATGGAGGCCTAATAGCTTGGTGCTGATGCTGATGTTTTGTGTGCACACTCACAAACTACAATGAGTAAGTGGTTTATTAAAAGGACTGAAAACTTTATTGTTATGAAAAATTAAGGACTTAATGCAACATTCTTATTTTGCAGGAGGGGTGGGGAATGGCAGCCTTTGCAACACCTTTCTCAACACAAGTGAAGCATTTTACCAAGTGTTCCACTGCTGATCTAATATGCTCCCAGTGTAATTAAGTTGATAGCAGGAATTCTTTAAGGAAATGTATTTGCAGGACAAATAAAATCTGTGGTGTAAAGAAAATAAGATCTTAAGTCTAAACACCAAATCAGATGCCTTGTTTACATATTTCCTGCAGTGCTAGTAAAGCGTGAACTTTATTACTGCCTGCCAGCCATCATTAGCAAGTGCAATAGTGAAGTTTGTACAAAGATGCTTTCAAATGAAGTACAACAGGAAAATAGCTTACCCATACATTATTCAGTAGCACACTTGATGAGTTTAGAAGCAAACAAAGAACCCTCAAAAAAATTATACTCATTACAAAAATGTAGAGAATTATTATTATTATTATTGCTTTCTTCTTTTTGTTTGGCAGGAGCGGATCTTCCTTACATTGTCCAACTACATCTTCACGGCGATCTTTGTGGCTGAGATGACTGTAAAGGTACGGGACTCTAGATAGCATACCTCGCAGTTGGCCTTTCCTCATGGCTCATTCCCTAAAGCCCAGTGCAAATGTTGTGACTTCTGTTTGTACTCACTCAGTTGAGATCAGCTCATTCAGTACACCACAAAATATTTGTTAGCTCAGGGTGTTTTGGTACCATAAAAACACTGGTTACCTCACATCAAGAGCCCTCATTTGTCCCCAGCTTTGAATGAAACAAGATGGGACGCATCCGCGTTTACTCACAATGTACAAATTTTCCATGAGCTGGAGAAGCCTGACCCAACTCCAAAAACGGTTCAAACACAAAGCTCCACATAAAATACAGACTCTGCCTGATACTCGCCTGTACTGTAAATGTACCAAAGCTTAAAAGAAAACGGAGTTAAGAGGGAGGAAAGGGGAAAGACTGAGACATAAACCGTCAGTGCACACACACTCTTTGGGCTGTTTCATAATGCTAAGCGGAGGATTGTCTCGCCAGTATTCAAATAGCGCAGCTTTAAATGGAAGTCCATGCAGGCGTGGGCAGGAGCGAGCAGAGGCAGAGGGGAGGAAAGTTCATGGGTGTCACTCATACAAGTCTCTGTCTCTATTTTTGGTCTCGGTGCAATTGCTAGGCCCACAAATGTAGAGCCTCCACTCACACACACACACATTGAGTATGTATTATTTAATTTCCAAGTAATGTCTTTAAGTGATAATTGGTTATCACAAAACATGTTGCCAAATCAAAACTGTGCATTTCAAGAAGACATTTATTTCAAGTCTTTATTATGCAATTAACACAAACTCATCGGCCACATTCCATTACATTTTTACATTAAAACCACTCAGTGGTTTGAGTGGTTGCGGTGGGCAAGGGTCAGCATGGGTCAATGCTGACCATGGTTAACTGGTGTCAGAACACAGCGGATCACAGCTCGCTGCATACAGCACCATGTAACCACAGACTGGTCAGAGTTCCCATGCTCACCCCTGTCCAATGATGTGGCTGATCGGTGGACACTGTAATGTTGTAAGTGGTGGAAGAACTATCAAGATCATTTCCCCATTAAACCTCAGTATAAGGTCAGCATTACTTTTACTTAAACAAAATATCTGGAAACATATTTATGAAAAGAAAAGGGTCTGAGTCAGAGTGTTATATTAGAACAGATAGTTGTTACATCATGGAAAATTAAAAAGTACAATATGTCCCTTAAATGTTGAGTAGTAGGTGTATGAAGTGGTATAAAATGAAAATTCTCAGGCAAAGTGCAATGACCTCAAAGTTTTAGATATAACACTAAAGTACTTGAATAAATGCACTTTGTTCCAACGCTGAATTAATTTCCACAGAGTCAAGAGTCAGTAGAAGCTGTCTGGACTGTCACGGACAGCTGTCTTTGTTCATAAAGTTTCATCAACCTCTTTGATGACTCCCCAGACACATTATTCATATACAGTATCTACCGTTATTAGGTTAGCATCAACTAATGTGAACTGTCTTCTATCTATCTCCCTCTCTCTTTTACTTTCTCCTCTCCTCAGTTGCAATATGTGTTTAGAAATACATTAAGCAAAAATAGTTGTTTGGCCTGGTTTAATAAGTTTAAGCTAAGAAACAAAGTCAGCTTGTCTCTATTATTTTCTGGACCGCAAATTACTTTACAGGCAGAATAAGGAATGTATAGAATTAGAAATGAGGTTTGGAAAGCTTGCAGCTTTTATGATCTTCGCTGCCAAGATCCAAGCTCAAATCATTCTACAAAGTCAATAAGCTGTGCATATGGGACATTAAGCATCAACTCCTAATAAATACAAAAGGCTTGATAACAAACAATTATGCAGCCGCACAGATAAAAATAGATATTGAATTACTGATTTGTGTATCATTTCCTGCCATCTGTATTTCAAGTTAATATTTAATGTTAAATGTATCTAAACTGCACTGGCACCGCAGCAGTTCACCCTTTATATTATCTGCTGTGCCAAAAATATACAGAATCTATGCTCTGCTACACATTTATGTGTCCACGTCTCTGTGTCCAATGTCCAGATCGTAGCCATGGGCTGGTGTTTTGGGGACAAGGCCTACCTGAGGAGCAGCTGGAACATTCTGGACGGGATGCTGGTGATGATTTCTGTTATTGACATCCTTGTGTCTCTCATCTCCAACTCGGGGACCAAGATTCTGGGCATGCTGAGAGTTCTGAGGCTGCTAAGGACCCTGAGGCCACTACGGTAAGTGGCTCTCCCAGGGAGGTCGAAATGTATAGACAAACCCCCTCAGGAGACAGACAACCACCACAGAAACTGTTCCAGAACAATCAAATCTTACAGTGATGTTTCTATAAATCAGCCTAACCCCATATACTGTATATAGATTTGCAGCTACATACAGCTCTGACATGTACCACTTTGTGCAGTGTTTGGGAGAAATGTGTGTATTTTAAAGTATGTGTGTTGTGTGCATCCATGTGTGTTATTTTCAGAGTGTACACAATAGCACAGTTATGTTTATTTGAGCGGAAATAAGGCGGAAACCACCAATTTGGAGACTGTTTTTGTACTTGCATGTCCAAATACAGTACGTGCGTGTGTGTGTGTGCATGCGTGGATCCATTTGCATGTGAGTGGCTTAATGCTTGACTTGGCTTGCAGCCGCATGCTCCGTGTCTCATCTCATGAAGGGGAGCTCTCGAGGCTTTGCCCCCTGTTGAATATTTATCACTGTTCTCATGACGAGGACACAAATCAAATATTCATTTTCATCCTGCCAAATTTACCCACTAAACACCACTGATCTTTTCTCTCTTCTTTTTGCTTCTCTAACTTTCACCTTTGACATGAAAGTAAAGTCTTTCGCAGAGGCTGCTTTCACGATTCCAGACTTCAAAGTGTTACTTTCTCCTTTAAGTTGTGTGTATGAATTAGGTCATTCATTTTTCTGTATTAGACATTCTGTTTGTGTGTATTTGCAATTAATATAGACCTGTGGGAAACCTGTGCAATTTCTGTTTAGAAGTGAATTTGTTTGTGACACGTCCTTGCATTTTATATAGCCAACATTTTTGAGAGACATATCTGGCAGGTAATTCCAGTGACGAATGGCAGCTAATAGCATTGATACTGCTAAACAAGGCTATACACAAAGTTAACTCCACAGGTAGAGAGAGAAATTACCTGTGTGCCAAACAGCAGTCATCCAAAACACACATCTATAAGCTATTACCAAACTAAAAGAATAAATACATGCCACACAGAGCCTATGCAGTATTCATTAAACAGCTTTAAACACACAGCAGCAGCTGTCTTGCCTTAAAGCTAGTATTATTTCTGCAGTTTTGTTGTAAAACTATAGATTTCCCTCCTGAGATGATGAATATTTTTGAGTCATAACTTTTATTATTTATGCACTTTTTGGCACAAAATAAAAGATGTTTACACGACGTAGCTCAACATACTTAGGATCTGGCTTTTGTTGTTACCGTGGTGTTTAATTAGCTAAAAAAAAAAAACTAGCTGATCACTTCAGACAGAAATGCTAATGTGATATTGGAGAATGAAGTTGCTCTCAAACAAGGGGTTTTCTAATTAGATCTGGTACAACTGTGACAAACACTCGAGAAGAGTACCTGCCTTTAACTGCTGCTGGATCCTCTGTCTCCAACTCGTTATGCTGTGCATCCTCCGCTATTTAATCCCCCCGAGGGCAGCGTGTCTGAGGCTGTATTAATGTCGAGTGGGGAAGGTTTTAAAGTCAGATTAGAAAATATGTAGCAATTACAGGAGGAAATTGGAAAAATTTTAAGTTTTCTGGGGGAAATATTAGTGGGAGCAAAGGGCAACTGTTTCTCTTGGGAGCTATGTCTTGAGTTTGAGAAAAATGCAACATGGCAGAGAGAGAAATAGGATTAGGAAGACTGTGTGAAGACGGGCAGAGAGTGAGTGAGGGAGAAACAGGAGAGGACAGAAAAAGAAAAAGAGGAAAGAATGGAGCCTGGTAGCTGGTAGCTTGGGTCTCTTCTCTGCTGAGGCTGCAGTTGAGTAATAGGAGAGAAATGCTCTAAAATCAAAATTTTAAGGTAGTTATTAACTTTTAATCCAAAAAGAGGAGCACATCATTAAAGGCTATAGCATATTAAACTATTAATATGCTGGTCTGTAGAGTTTACTGCTACACTGTAGAGTTTGATTATAGTGTACTGCAAGTACTTGAAACCCTGTGTTGGCCAACACAGAGTGGAATGACTGCTTGGGCTCATATAAAGCCACGTTTCTGTTTAAGAAATGAACACACATACAGCCATTCAGTACCTTTTGGGTCCACGCGATTTGTGGAGTAAGAAATGTTGGTGCTAAAAGTGCTACTCCTGTACTGCCCAAACCTCTCAGTCCCAAATCCTGTAGCCTTTTCCTCCATTTTTGGCCTTTCTGTGTAAATGTCATTGCATTAAAACTGTACAGGCTGCCATCCCTGATTGTTTGAGAACAAGGGCACACAGCAGTTGGTGTCCTCACAGTATTTGCATGATTCTCCACTGCAAGAACTCCAAGCTTTGCTGACCAGTCATTCAGTTTGTTGTCTAGTATATTAACTCAGTTATAAGCTCTATGCTCCTTTGTAACTGTCAAAAAAGTGGAATACCTTAACCTTAAATATTAGTGGCATTCTTTACAAACCAACTGCTGCTTCCTTCTCTCTCAAAATATTTGTTAGACGCTTCCTTAAAAAATTGTCAAATTATATCAGAATTTTGTAGACGCCGCACTATCAGGTCAATGTCTCTATATTATTTAGTCATTTTAAAGACTAAACTCTGAAGCACCCGAGTTTAAAACTTTTTCTCTGAATGTTAAACGTACCACAACATAGACCCGGCTTTGTCATCCATAAAGCTTCCGTGTTAGTGTCAGTATCAGCTTGTTGTCGACCCACTTCGATTGTGGCAGATTCGCTCTCACTGGGTGTTTGAATTAAATACAAGTTTGTCTGTGTTTTCGCCTCTGGCAGCACAGTGCATGTGGGGTTCACGCAGGCATCATGGGAGCTGCTGATGCTGACATGGGAATAAAAGTCATCCACAATCATTTATGTGCTCACAGGGTGCAATGCATGGCAGTTTGACACTTAGGCAGCTGAGCTTTAAACGGCAGTGGATTTTGTTTGCACTAAACTATCCATCCATCCATTTTCCTAACCGCTTGTCCTCGTAAGGGTCGCGGGGGGTGCTGGAGCCTATCCCAGCTGTCATCGGGCGAGAGGCGGGGTACTGCACTAGACTATTTGCATACATTTAGCACCTTTATGTCACCCAGCACAATCTACGCATTATCAACAATTCAGCCGCAATCTAGAAATTTGCTCTGGCGATCTGTAAAGGTTGAAACCCTTCCTCTCGTCCAGTGGCAGCTGACCCATCCCCCAACATTGGGTGGATGGATAATTAAAATCTTTCAAGATGTTAGGGTTATGCTTGTGTGACAGCTGAATTCATTGACTTAGGGTGCATTTTACATTTCTCTCACTTAGTGACAGGTACAGGAACAATGGGTGGTAAAGTCTGACAGCTGAAGAGGAAGAACGGCTGTAGGTTGAAAAATAGGAGAGCAGGAAGAGTTTTACATAGCAAGGTGGAGCGGGAAACAAAGTTTAGACAGAAAAAGCAAGAAAATAGCAGCTGCTTCATTTTTTATTCCCTCTGTATCCCCGCAGCTCACCAGCCCTCCTCTCCTCCCTCGATTCCCTATTTCTATCTCCCAGCGTCGCTTAATTATACCAAGTGTTTGCACTGTGGGAACATGCCTGCCACTTATTGCCCTACTTGTTGTTCTCTTTCCTCAATGTGAGCAATATACTGGTGGAGGAGAGAGATGGGTGGTGCATGTGTGCAGGTGTTGTGCATGGTGCCACACTCCTCCCCACTCCTTTGTACAGCACACAAAACAAGGACATGCTGTGAGCTGCTGTGAAATTATGCAGAGAGGTAGATTAGAAGAAGCGAGTGTTTTCTCCTTCTGGCTCCCTCTATCCGGCTCCTGCTCATGCTCCTTTTTGTGTCAAATGCAAATAGACATTGTGACAAGAAGCCCATCACAGTGTGTGTCCCTCACATACTGCATCATCAGAGTGTATTGACTCATAATAGGAGTCTTGTCATTTCCCTTAGTTCCTCTCTTTAATAAGCCTTTTCACTTGAGCATATTTGTTAGAGTTCAAAAGGAGAACATGATGTGAAGAGGAAGAAAAGTTGGTTTGGGCTTTTCGTATGCAAAGCAGCATCATGTATCTTTTTCACACGTGATGTATGATCTGAAGGACTGAGCTGCAAAGCAGCTATAAACTACTGTCCTTAATGAACTCTGCAAACTTCCCAACAAGTCAAGACGGTCTGGCTGGAGACGTCTTCTGTGGAGTCGCTTCCTGTGGAGGAACCACTGTCAGGACAGGACGTGCTCACAAAACTACAAAATAAAATCCAAGCAAAAAATACATATTAAAATGTGTATACACTTCCAGTGTGATATTGGCATTATTTATACATAATTAGTCAACATTTGCCACATTAGGCACAGTAGCAACAAAGCCACACAGAATTTCCCGCACATCTTTTAATTTAGTCTATGCGGTTGATATAGAACATAAGTTATTTCTACCATTAACATACTGTTTAAGTGCAATGTAATTATTATGTCAACATATGCAGTATTTTAATATTAATTGCATTTATTTAAAAACATAAAAGTAATTGAACTTGAGTAAAGGTTGCACATATATCCCAGCAATATTCATTTCTTTATTTAACAAAGTACACTGAACCTGACTTCAAGGCTTCTTTCACATAGTTTTCAGAAACAGACAATCATCTTCATTTTTCCTTTTAAAACAGAAAATACTGCAGAGTTATATAAAATCACTAGTAACTATTGGTATTTGGTAAGACACAAGTGCATGTATTGTTGTGTACTGTAAACCTGAAAAATACTTGGATGATGGATCTATAAAAGACAGAAAAACATTCACATAAATGTCACTTAATTTCATTCTAAGTTAAATAATACAAAGTCACATACATAACAAAGATATTGAATTTCTCTGTAGAATTTTGACTGGAACAAAAGTACAACAAAAGAACATGTTGATTGTTACTTTGTGTTAACATGAATACAGTCCTCTGCTGGTTAAACATGTGCTCTGATCATGTATTTACAAATTGTTAGCTTACACTATCCATACAAAAAACAACCATATGCGTTAGCATTAAGTTAATGCTAGCTAGTTTTTCACATTTTGACATTGGTAGTTATTTTGACTGTTAAGCCATCTCATACATCTTCAAATGCAAATCTGTCTTCTACATTTGACGTGCCGTAAACAACTCAGAATTCTTTAAGCTACGTCACTACGTAAAAAAACAAAAACAAAAAAAACTTGCTTCCTGCCCTGACAGTAGCGGTGCCCTGAGTGCGGCTTCTTCACTCCAAGTGACTCCACAGTAGACGTATCCAGCCTCTCTAAAAACGTTTTCCTTCGTTTTCTTTTCTTTTCCCCCCATCATGTTTATGCTCTTTAATTTCTTCTTTAGCTACATTTACCTCTTCCTATTACCCATCTTAATGTTGAGAGAGAGGCACTTTAATAATGTGATTGCAGGTTTGTCTAAATCAACAACTTATTCATATTAAACAATTGAATGAACCTACTTTGGAACCATTACAACACATATCATGTGACTGTGAAAGAATGGATGTCATTATATGTGACTGAAAGAATCTGTTAAACTGAACATATATGCCATTGTGTTACGTTTGGCAATGAATTCAGTATGAATGTATTGTCATATGAGGAAAACTGCCTTAAACTTAAATAGAGAGATATATACAGATGCAGTTCTATCACCCTCTATAGGCCAACAGCATTACTGCAGTCTAACCTGGTTTTCAACATTACATCAACAGAGGCAGTTAGGTTCAGAGTGATGAGGTGTAGCAATAGCCTCGTTATTCTCTGATAGAGCTATTGATCAGTGGCCTTTGTTGGCCCTAGCTCCTTATTATCTCATGTCTTCTCTAATGCGCTATTGACTCTTCCTTCACTCAACTGTCTGCTCAAGGGAAAACATACAATGCAGACAAAGGCTGTGCAGATTATCACCTCGACAGCTTCTTTTACTCTCAAATAATGTTTTTCTCTTTTAGGCTTTATTCATGTATCAACTTCTCACATCATATTGACTTTGGTATATATGTGTGCATGAGTATGTGTGTGTTGCCTTTGTGCGCTCATGTATTAACAGCTGTGTTTTCTATGCAGAAGCCTGTGCAGTGTGCAGTGCTGGGTTCCATGCTAGTACTAATTAAACATCCTCATCAGTCCATTGGTTTAATTAGATGTGTCTGTTTCCTCAACTGCAAAAATGAAAGGAAGCTGTTAGAGGGGTGAAAGAGGGAAGGAGGTTTCAACATCCGAAAGTAGAGTGAGTAAAAGACAAGTTAATTTGTCTTTGAGCCAACAAGTGTTTTGGTTTTAAAAGTTCTGATGTTCTTTGTTCACACGACACAGAAGGCTCCCTACTGTTGTAAAAAAGGAAAATCGATAAAAAACAAGGAAGTGTGAGGGCCTGGGGGTATGTAGGGGTTGTAAGGAGGTTGTGGGTTGGAACGCTGCAGGCCTCCCTGTTCCATCTGGTGTGGGCTGTACTGCAAGTGACCTAAGAGAGCCTGGCATGAACAAACACTATGTCACAAACACACATACACACAAACACAAAGATGCCGTGCACTCATATCCTATTATATGCTGCGTTCCAGTGTGATCAGCAGAGCTCCAGGGCTGAAGCTGGTGGTGGAGACCCTAATGTCATCACTGAAGCCCATCGGCAACATCGTGGTCATCTGCTGTGCCTTCTTCATTATCTTTGGAATCCTGGGAGTACAGGTGAGAGGGGAGGGTGGGGAGGGGGAGAATGACAGAGCAAAAATGTCTGTCTCAATAGAGCAGAGCATGCATCATGGAATCATAGCAGAAACCACATTATATGCCAGAACACTCATGAATCCTTATCTAAAGGGTCTCAATGTAAATTTCATGGCTTAATGCTCTAGGACAAATTTATGCCAACCTGCTTTCTACCCTTGGCACATTTAATGCCTATCTATATGCCATCAGCAAGTTTATGTCCATAAACCATCTTTCCCAGTAAAGTAGTGTCATGAAAGGTTAATGGATGTGACAATACTATGACCCAGTGATTGGAAACTGTCACTTGTTAAAAAAACTTCTGTAAAATCGACCACAGCATCCTTAACCTCCAGTGCTTAAAATGTTCCACTTGTTGGCAACACAAACAAGGTCATTCAATGACTGCATGATCCACTTTGACAATAGAGATAGTCAGCTTGACCATCATCAACAAGACAAACTTGGTGCAGTTGAGGCAACTGGGTCAGGTGCCTGTCTTTCATCTACGGTCCCAGCCTATTGTGGTTGATGAACATTTAGTCCCTTTAAAAGGTTGTTGCTTATTTAGGCAATTTATGCAATATAAACCTGGAAATGAAGATCTGGACAGCATGTGATGCCGCAACCAGGACCTTTCTTGTAGCTCTGATATAAAGTCTGAACATGCAGATCTACACAGGCATCTCTGGTGTTGGAGCTCCAGAAAAGAGGTGTTGTTCTGGACACGACAGCAGGTCTCTGTGGGGACAACATCACATGTGATTGTTTCTTTATATGTCAAGGTGGGGACAGTCAGACAGAACAAGGTTAAGCTTCTTTCTGCACTACTGACCATAAAGGACCAAAAGTTTGCTTTCACTGTGACACACACGCATTTTTGACATATTACCCTAAGAATGTACTCACCAAGATCACCAAGGAGGACAAGACAAGTCCAGTGCTGGACAGCTGGGAGTCAACATCCTCGATAAAGTATGCTACTTTTTCCCACTAAATTATCAAGATTGATTGTTGCAGTTTACTAAAATGTACAGAAGCCTTGTAAAAGAATGAATACACAGTGGCTCTTGGTGGTGTTATACAGCATCATGTGTCAGTCTACAATGCTTTTGGTGCGGATGGAGGGGAATCCAGGCCAGAATCAGAAGAAAACATTTTAAGACATTCAAGAGGAAGCTCTTGCTGATGACACCTTTAAAAGAAAGGCACACTTTTACAAAACTTTCCTTAAACATCAATATCAATGATAAATTATAGAAATTTAAAGGCCAGACCTAAGCTCTGCAACCATCACAGACAAAAGATAAATAAGGAAGAGGTGCACACACGTGAAGAGATGTAAAAAACAAGCATTGTACAGTATTGTATGCCTAAAATGTAACACACATATTTGTATTTATATCATCAAAAGCTGGTAACAAGAAACAAACACAATGTAAAGGGCATGTTTATGTTTTCTGTCCCCAGCTCTTCAAGGGAAAGTTCTTCATTTGTCAAGGAGAAGATGTAAGAAACATCACTAACAAGTCAGACTGTATGCAAGCTAACTACAAATGGGTCAGACACAAATACAACTTTGACAACCTCGGACAGGTAAAATCTCAGGAATGCCAAGATTTCTGATCAATAAATACATATCCTAATGGTTTGTGGAACTACCTGAATGAAAGCTCCTCCTTTTCTCTGTCCCAGGCATTGATGTCTCTATTCGTTCTGGCATCCAAAGATGGTTGGGTGGACATTATGTATGACGGACTGGATGCTGTAGGAGTTGACCAACAGGCAAGTCTATATATATATATATATATATAAGTCTATAAAAACACAGATGTAAAATGACTCCAGAATATGCAATTGCAGATCACTTCTGCCCATCCAGTCTGTAAAGCAGTTGTTTCTAAATTTCATACACACATTAAGAGAAGGCTTCATAATATCTAAAAAAAAATTCCAATATCCGGTGTCTTTCAGCCAATGATGAATTACAACCCGTGGATGCTGCTGTACTTCATCTCCTTTTTGCTGATTGTGGCCTTCTTCGTGCTCAACATGTTCGTGGGTGTGGTGGTAGAGAACTTCCACAAGTGCCGGCGCCACCAGGAGGCTGAGGAGGCCAAGCGCAGGGAGGAGAAGAGACTGAAACGCATGGAGAAAAAGAGACGGAGTAAGGAGAAGGAGCTGGCTGGTCGGTAGTCTTTCCACATCTTTCTGAGTCCTGCTTGATTTGAGCCTGAGCATTTTTTTTTATTTTTGCTTTTTGATTTGGTTTGGCCAATTCGGAAGAACGCAATTAGTGAGCTAGTATCACAATAGTCGCTACTCTGTGGTAGAATCCTCCCTTTTCCCTCGGCAGTCCCCTTTTCCTTTCTTCGTCAGCCCTCTCGATAGTTTTGATCACAGACCAGTGGTCACCTACTTTGGCTCTGCAGACTACAGACTGTGGAGGCTCTTCTTTAACTCCTACCACAAATTGATCAAGTTGGATGTTAAGAAAAGCTTCCATAATCTGCCTGTTTGCAGAGCTAGGATAGCTGACCGCTGCTGTTAGCTCCCTCCCTTTCCCTCCTCCCTTACCTTGCCTGGTCTACCGTAGATGCTGTGCTTGGGTTGGCCCCTTGGAGCATGCCCAGTGAGTGCTAACAGACGGAGCTTGCATGGTGGTGGCTATACAGAGCTAGAGGGAGGGGGAGTTGTTGATCATTTTACCGCCCCGATGAAGAAGATGACCCCCCTCCCTTCCCCTCTTCTGCATGTGGTTTAGTACAGCCGCAGGGGCAGGGATAGACCAAAATCTGGAAGAAAAGGTGGAAGAGTTTCCCCTTAGTTTTTACTGTGGAGATCTGAAATCACTTTGGGTGGGATTTGTAGGAGTTAGAGCTAATTCCCTGCCTGTCCCTCCTCCCCTTCGGCTGTATAGGAGATGGTGATAAGCTGCTTGGTTTGATTTTTATTCTTTCCACTGCCTCCTACATCCAAAAACACAACTGTTAGCCTCTGCTAGTATTAGCCTATACTTGCAGTACTTTACCCATTTATTCCAAAGGCACTTGGAGAAGTTTTTTAATAGTTGTACAAGGAGCAGTGGACATCATTGGTTTATTAAAGTTGATAGAGAATTCCTTTTGATTTTTTTTCTCTTTGATAATTTTATTTGATGATGGAAATGTCTCCATCCAGCTCTTGAGAAATACAGATGGACACTGATCTTACTTTTTCAGGATGGAGCTCACAAGGGTATCTGACCAATCAAGAAGCTCCCCCAGAACCTTGCACACTCTAACACATGTACATTTTATTTCAAGAGGCCCTTTCCTTTTTCCTGAAATCACACAAGCTTGATCAGATTTCTGAGTTATTTGCCCTGTTTTGTGTTTTTTCATTTTCTCACTTTGGTTGGAAAGTCTTTTTTTTTGGCCATGTATTTTTTGGCCAGGAAACTTTGGTACTTTGGTAAGTAAAGGGACAGTTGGTTTATTAGGTAAATAGCAACACAAAAATGTTGCTCATGGAAAGAGTCGGCTTACTAGTATATGCAGGAGAATACAGTTTGTATGGTTATTGTCAATGTCTGCGTTGGTTTGAGAGATAAATGCCTCTTGATCGTTGCCAAACAAAAAGTGAAAGAGTTATTTTAAAAGAACTGGACTCAGAATCACTGGAAAGATGTAGGAACACAAACCAGCTTAATCTTTCATCGCTTCCTTCTGGCCTTACTCCATCCCTCTTTCCCTCTTTCTCTCTCTTTGACTCTCTCCTGTTTCTAACTCTCAGCCATTCTTCCATCCTTGCTTTCTTCTGCTTCTCCCTGACTAACACAGTCTCATTCCTCTAGATTTATTGGTTCCGGGGGTGAGTTGGGCCCTCTCTGAAGGCACATTGAAAGGTACAGAGTTTCCAGCATGTTCTATGTGTCCCTTTAAACCTCCCCACCACCACCGACCACGACCACCCACCATGGTGGCTAGGGTTCTAAGTTCAGTGATCACGGGAGGTAGGGCCCCATCCTGCGTCCCCGCCCCCTGCCTCTCTCCCATCAGCCTTCAGTCCGCTGGACATGCTGTTACCTGTTTTCTCTGTCGTGACTTTGTCTTTCACAGCTCTTCCACACCGTCCGCGATTCATCCACTGTCCACAGCACTGCACTGATACACCACCACCCCAAGAGAAGAAGGCTTTGTTGGCTTTGTTAGGTTGGCAGGGAGACCCACATGGAACATGCTTTGTGGTAAAAAAAAATTGAGTAGTCCTATTCCTTCAGTATAAGTAACCCTATCCCTGGCTTAGCATGATCATTATCTAAAGTTAAATGGACATCTGTTCTATTGGCTTTGATAATATTGCTTTTTCCAACATAATTGTTGAGATCTGGAAGCACATCACATCACTACAATGAAGTGGGACGGAGCAAGAAACACAGGCAGTAAGAATTTCATAGAGGTTTTAACAAAATTATACTTGTGCTAAGTGCTATTATCAGAATGCAAAATGCTTATGTTAAGCAGGTGTTATCCTTATGATCTTAGTTTAATGTTTGTGGTAATGTATTTTGAAGTATTTGGTCATAAATCATAGTTTTGGACAAATTTAAATGTTATATGTCACAGTAAAGTGTCATGGTGCATGCCTAAAGTTTTCTACGTGTGTACAGTCCCGATAGACATTCTGCAAGACTATACTAAAGTGGCACATTGAGCTAACGGACTTATGTACCATGTTAACCTTCTAAAATTTGCTGGTTAGCTCTTAACACAAACTACAGCTAAGGCTGCCATTATTGCTATTATTATTTGGACAGTATGTTACTGAACAAATTAGTATTATAAGTTGATGATGTACTTAACCCTAACCCTCGGGATCATGAAAGTTCTTAGGATTTATCCTAATGGCTGACTTCATGGTAATCTATTTTAATCCAGATAGTTAGGTAATAGAGGAGTCAGGGTATCACCAAACGTGGTTGACAGATAAAGTGACAAAACATTCAAAGTTTAGCCAAATTATCTCAGCTACTTTATTCTGGAGAAAATGGAAGACTGGGTGCATTTGTTGGTAACTTAACCTTTGTGACTATCTTTTTGTGTTTTTTAAAATCTCCACAATTAACTTGCTGAGTATGTGGTTATTACCAATAGGAATGATGTCAAAGCTATGAAAAAAAGATGCAAGTTGTAATAACTTGGTTTAATAACTTGACTAACTTAATCTGTCTCTCTTTCACTGTATCTTATAATTTCCGTCCACTGCTGTCACTGTAGATCAAAGCCAGATACATTAGAAAGTTTGACCAGGTTGTACAAGAGGTGCCATGTTGGATACAAAGATTCTCTCTGTTGGTATGATTCTCTAATGTCTTCTGTTCAAGGTGACTGGCCTCCATTAAAGGGCATTGGACCACAGGAATTCAATCAAGAAAATTCTATTATTTTCCCATTGAGTTTCTGCTGGACTTAAAAGCCTAATTTAAGACAGCCAATGCATAAATATGTAAATGTAATCACATTTTTTGTTTTCGGCTGAAAGCTTCACATGCCATGCTCCAAATGTATTGTTTCAATTAGAAAGAAGGTTAAATAGTTTCTTTGGTGGAAAACAATCTATTCCTAGTTTATTACATGTGCTTCAAAAGGACATCATTATTAAATCATGATTTAAAGTAGAATTAAGGTTCTTGCCAAACTGCATAAACTGAATAATTTTCTGCAGCTCACTGTGTACAAAGGTCACAGAAGTACAAGTTGTTATTAAGTGAGACCACATCAGGTTTGTTAACAGCAGTTGGCGCTTGTTGGACATAAAGGTCACCTGAGGACTGGCTGACCACTCTCACTGGTACACGTGGTCGAATTGTCGCAACTAGTTTCCATGGCAATCTGCTTAATGTATTGTTATGGTGGGAACTGTAAAGTGTGTTAGATATTGACAAGCCCCTAACTAACTCTGCAATGTGGGAATTTGTGTGTTTATACTTGAGGTTATGTATTTGTCTTTGTTTGCACATACAGTATATTACCAGGTGCAACATGTGTTAAGTAGGGGTACATTCGTGGAAGGTAGACTTGATTGTGCTGGATTGTATTCTTGTGGCTATGTGTGTGTGCATATGTGTGTATCCGGGAGCAGATGGTTGCAGAAGAGGTTGTAAAATATGCAGGAGCAGCTCTCATCCCCAAATCCCTTCTCGTCTCAGCCTGGATGACTGTCTGAGAGGGGAACAGGACCCCCACACCCCTTTGTTGATTCTATCTGGCGTTTTGCTTCAGGACATGAGGGTTTGGAATATTTTGATATTTTCACCCATAGGTAATTACAGAACTGCCAAGAGCACAAAACACACATAAAATACAGCAACCACACAGTGGAATACTTATGAATTTTGTGTTAGGTTGGGAATAAGGTGTTTATGTGTCTGGGTGTGCATGTATGTCATGCACTGTGTGTGTGTGTGTGTGTGTGTGTGTCTGTGTGTGTGTGAGCTTGTGGATTTATCTTTAGCTTGCACTGCACTGGAGCAGCTGTTTGTGGAGGATAGGAGGACGGGAGGAACAAAGAGAGGAGAAAAAATAATGTGGATGGAAGGGAGATGGAGATGGAGGGGAGAGGTGGTAAAATTATGAGAACACAATGCTTATTGAAAGGCTGGATTGTAACTAGGCAACTACATTATGTAGCACAGTCATGCATAGATTAGAAACACGTGTAATTATGTCAGAACTGTAGACTTAAGACTTCAAGGCAGACAAAAGTCGTGAAAACTGAGAATGGATTTGGACTTGGACATTCTTCTAAGTTTTTCTGTATGGCTCTCAGGTTACTCAGAAACCAGAATTCTCATCTTATCAGGGAACAAGTTCACATGCACGTAAGAAACATGGTTACTGGAAATTAATGTATACATACACCTCTTCTTTAGTGTAGTAGCAGAGCGGTGAGTGTCCGCCTTTGTCCTGCACATGTCTTCTTGTAAATAGCTAATTAGTTACTTCATAGGTTACATGTCAACAAGGTGGAGAAATCAGGGTTTTTTTTACCTATAGAAATCAAGTTTCTCTAATCCCCTGACCTGATTACATTAACCGTTTACATGATAACTTAAGAAATCAGCTTACTCGACTGTAGCCGACTGTAACCTGACATACAGTACATTACCATTCCTACAACTGTGCCACAAACATGGCTAAAACACTACTTACATGGCTTTGAAAGAGATATGGTGAAATAGACTCATTTAAATGTCTGTTTCAGCAGTAGAATTCAA
This sequence comes from Sandelia bainsii, assembly GCA_032362345.1. Lineage (NCBI taxonomy): Eukaryota > Metazoa > Chordata > Actinopteri > Anabantiformes > Anabantidae > Sandelia > Sandelia bainsii. Next base: position 4,316,441 of record JAUMHL010000012.1, read on the forward strand.
GTCTTGCACAAGACAGAAAGACTAGTCTGAATCACACATGCACGTGTAAACTGCGACTGGAGAAAAGAGATGTGAATAAGGTTGAAGATTCATATAGAACATCTCAACCATACACTGATAGACATGCATGTTCTCTGACACACAGTGAGCTACACACTCTCTCACACAGTCACAAATGCACACATTCAGGACGACTTAGTTCCCCTCAGGGTCAGTGTGAAGCATCTCCTTGTTCAAGTTGACTTGTTGTGTTGAGTCATGCATTCTGCTGTCAGAGTCAGCTGGTTGTGACAGACACATCAGGAGATGCCACAGCACACCGCGCGTGATGTATGCTGCAAATTGTAAATATAGTTTCATATTATTTCCTCGATGTTCCACCCTCAGTGAGCTATCAGAGACGTGGCATGCGGGATATTTTGACAGACAGTAACTTGTATCAGAGTAATGATGCTCTCAGTGTCTGCACAAGTCTATAAGCTGTTGACTGCTGTGTGCAGCAGTAGCAGCTTAGGTGGTTACTCATTGTACCACTGAAAAACTCTCTATACAGCTCTATATAACTGTTAATAAAAAACTGTAATAATGTATACATCTCAAACACTGTGAAGACTCACACACGTGGTTTACTGTTTTAATTGTTCACCTTTTGAATTGCTCTATACTGAATGTCTGTCACGCGATGTTCATTACTGTTTTAATTTGAGTTTGTGTTATAATCATATGTTGTGTTGTTACCATTTTGTTACTTTTGGCAACACATTTTTTGACCCTCTTTCCATTTCTGTTGGTGATCTCTTGTTGCTACGTAAGAGCTGCCTGCCAGTGGTGCCAACCTCTCCCCTCCATCCCAGATCCCAGCCTTTTGTACTAATTTGTTAGAGGCCCAGCTGTGATTCCTACAGCTTTGTGTAAATCAGACTCCCACTCAGCTATTTCCTGCTATTTTTCCCTCACATGGCTTCTGCCTCTTCAGAGGCTACCTGTACACAGCCAGTAAACGCAATCAGAACAAAACATTAAAGACACCCTGTGGAGTTATTTATTAATAAACAAACAAACCTATATTTAGGCTCTCTATTTCTCACTAAAACTAATTTGAGCTCTGCTAAGTTAACAATAAGATGTGAAACCAACTGTTTTAAATTCAGAATAAAACCTGTACAGCCACACGTTAATGAGAACTACATCTTCAAAATAAAATCCACTAAAGCCACAAAATTACCTTTTTGAGCTAGAAGCAGTGAGATACATTGTTTTCTAATATAGGGAAGGCAGAGGAAAATATTCATATATTCGTCCTCTAATGGCTGGGACACACTAAGCAAATGGTGTAACCATATAACTGGTCAGATTCACCATGTTGAATTAGCAGCAAACTTGCTGGTGAGACAGACCACTCTGATTGGCTGTTCAGCTTAGCCAATCACTGCACAAGAAGAGAAATGGACCACTATGCCAATTAAATGCCACTTTTCAGCCCAGACAAAGGCAACTTGAGGCATTGCAAAAGTCTGGTGTGTAAGATGTAGCACAGTGCAATACGCGTGGACCCAGTAGTGATAACATTATCTGTAACATGTTTAAAAATAAGATCTTATTAAATCTAACAAATATATTATGTAATATATATTCCTAAGAAGCTTGAGAGAAAGAATCACATTTATCTCTGAAACACCAATTTACTGGATACAGTTTATTTGTTATTGTATCTTCTTTCTTAATGCAAATCACCCATATGTACATAGCACAACATTAATTTAGACTGTGTGAATTGCTGCTTTAAGACATCTGCTCATATTATCCTAATTTAATCAGCTTCATGAAGAATTTGAAGAATTTCTCTCCACTGTGGATTAAAATGCTTTTTGTATAACTTGTATAACACCAAATGCACGTCAGACTTACTTTTCACAAAGTTTTCAACCTTTGTAACCTTTTTAAGTCCACCAAAATATATGTAAATCTTATGCTGAGCTGGCTAATGCAGTCCCTATATGTCAAGTCAGGTTTTAGTGAAAATAAGAAGTCCTTCTGTTTTATATTTATAATAGCCTTCCTATTTGCAAGACGCAAGCTTAAAACTGTGCAGATAATGGCGTCAAGATGAGGAAAATAGGGTCATCCCCTTATACACTGTTTCTAAAGTAATCTCACACACACACACTGACACAGACACACAAACACAAACAGTGTCGTACACAAATATTAGTATAGGTATATGCAAATCAGCTTGACATCCACAAATAGCTATTCTTTATATTTCAGCACATACACACACACAAACCAGCTGGTGCCAATCCCTGCTCTAACTGGGTTAGAGCTAACAGAGATGAATCTAACAGGAAGTTTCACATTGCCTCCCTTTCTTTCTTCTATTCCTCTGATGTAGAGGTGTAATTAATAACACCAGTCCTTTAGGGAGAGAGAAGAGAGGGACTGGGAGACGGAGAGGTTGGAAACAATCTCAGAGAGGAAGATGATATTAAGGTAGGAAGTGAGGTGTAGGAGAAAGAGTGAGAGATGGTGACACACCTTGGGAAGAAGCCTTAGAGAGGCAGCTCAGGGATGTAAAAGTTTGACTCCACATGGTGGTAGCAGTAGCGGTGTTGAGTGTTAAATGCAATGAATCTTTTATAACTTTGGGGGGTTCACAGCGACTGGAAGCTTTGTTACTGCGACTGCGATTGGAGATGTGTCAGCGGGTGTGTCAGGGTTTTCCTGGTGTTGCATACCCTACTTTCTACCCACCAGCTGATACACTCAGTTGTAATAGTAGAGATCGAGAGTAGACTCAGCCAGATGATGTATTAACGTAACTTCATTCACTAAACTAGTTCTTGAAGTTCATTCGCCTCCTGGAAACATTACTTATATTAGTAATCTGAAGAATGCACGACTTATGATGGATATGTACTGGGTGACACGAGAAACAGATGGATGGTTGGTATCTCTGAGAAGAAAAATCAAATGTAATATGATGGGTAATAAGGCTTAGTTTTTTTTTGCAGAAGACAGTGTTGTAACAATAATTGCTCCACCTGTTGTGAAAGAACATTAAATAATGACTTAGTTTGAGTTTTGAGTAGTTTGTGGGAGGAAAACACTGCCCCAACAACACACTATGAATGTTTCATGTTGGAAACTTTCTCTATGAATATTTCATCTACAGAAATGTCAAGAAGAGAACAGTATGGAGAGGCAGACAGTCTCCCTCTGTAGTGCTGCCCTGCTGCATTCGATGTAGCGATGAAAGAGACATGAGGTGGATTTTTTTTTCTTCGTTTCTGCTGTGCAAGGGAGTTCTCTTTGCAGGGATTGTGACCAAAAGCTGCATCTGAACCTTTGTGTGTGTGGGTGTGTATGTGTGTGTGTCTCCTTGGAGTTGAAGGTTCAAATAAGTCCAGTTTTTGATGGTGTGGTAACAGATGTTCCTTTATTTACATATTTGGAAGTTGAGTCATGGCAACTGGACTAATCTCTTGTTAGGTAGAAACGTTTCACTACTCATCCAAGTAGCTTCATCAGACTGATGAAGTCCAGTTGCCATGACTCAACTCCCAGATAGCTTCACCTTGATGACTGAGAAGCTTCTTTTGTTTTTTTTTTACTTCTCCATAAATCTACAAAACAAAGATTTTGGTGGATTTCAGTTTTTGTGTTGGTGCAGAAATGCGCCAAATGCGAAAGCATTTGAGTTGTTTAGGATTTCAATGTTTCCCTAGAAAAGTGACTGTATTTGCAAGCCCACTATACACTTCCTGTTCAAGACAGGATTATGGCAGCGCTTTACTGCCATGCTACTGGGGAGGGTGGCTATTGTTGACCCTGCATTATGCTGGCAGTGAAAGTAGATTGCTCGGTGGTGACGTTTATGGAGTGACTAGTGACTAGCGGTGTTCATTCAGATTGGAAAGGAGAGCATGCTTGAAAGGGAATAGAAGTGATATATGAGGTGTTAAATTGTACTGTAGGTTTCAATCATCTTAAAATCTGCTTCCAGTTGTAATGCCTGACTACAGGGATAATTATTTGTGAGTGAAACAGTTATTAAGATTTATTATAGCTACTTCATGCAAGGTTTATAGCTGTGTGGCGAATGGCTTTAACAAAAATGAAGACGGTGTAGAACAGATATTATTTTTAATATGCTTAATTGATCCAAATCCAAGTCGGAGAGATCAAAATCATTTACCCCTTAACCGCCATGTGTAGAACTATGTGTAGTTCACTTGGACTGTGGATATAAACCACAGTGAAGGGAGAAAGATTAAAACGCTGTGTCATATTGCTGTTAAGAAAAGCTTCACATTGGTCTGTACCTTGTCATCACTGTTATCCCTGTTGCTCCGCCCTCCACTCACGTCGTCCAATCGCTTGCCCTCACCATTCAGTCCCCCATTTCAATTGGTCCATCCTGCTCAAGTATGACTCAGAAAGGTGTGTCAGTCTACCATGTGAACCAGCACATTGAGTGTTGGTGTGTGTGTATATTAAGAGTGCAGACGAGTGTGTATGTGTTACCATGACCTGTCATTTTGAACAATGTCATGTTTTCTTATTTCTTTCCCTCTTTTCTTCTGGACTCCTCTTTTTGCTCTGCTGCTCCTCTCTGTTATTCCCAAGTTTGTTTCATTTCTCTTTTTTTTTTACTGTTTTTGTCTTCCTTCTCTTTGTATCTGTGTCTTCTTCTCTCTGATATTTAAGCAAGGCAGCAGAGCATTCGGGAATTCCAGTTAAATCTTTTTTTGATTGTTTTACAGTAACCGTTTATGTTGACAGTTTTTTTAGACTCAGTGTTTGCTGAATTTCAAAATTGGACATCAAGTCCTTGACATTGTAGGTTGACATTTTTCCTGGCAGACATTGAGTCTCAAGGTTTACTACTCAGCCATTCATCATGAAGGACAGGGGCATAAAAGCAGCCACTGCATCCAGCCAAACTACTTCCACAGAAGTGTGAAAATATAGATGTTTGTCATTGACATTTCCATACTCATTTCCATTCAGAGCTTTTGCCTTTAAAGTGCATTGTTGCTGCTTTTACAGCCCATGCCCTGCTCTTCTTTGCTCTTCCTTTTTAACATCCGGGATACAATCTTCCTCTGTCTCCTGTACTCTTTACCTTTCATTCATTACCTCCAACCATATCAGTCCACACTTCTTAACCCTAATAATCCAATCATTCATCAATCTCTGATGGAACTACCACACCCAAAAAACCCTCAGACACATGCAGAGGAGATCCAGGAAAGCAGCAGCCATTGCATCAGTGACTCAAAGTCACAGCAGTGCCTCATGTTGTTTTGAGATCAATGGTCAGGCCTCCTTTTCATCAGAGTAGCCGGTACAACTTCTCTCACTGGATCACCACATTCTGGACAGCTATAGGTCCACTGTGTTCCTGACCCATACTCAACACATCCAGTCCAACTCAACCTGCACTCACCCACACAGTTACAGTATATCCATAGTGTTGTGCTGTGGTGTCCTTACTCATCGGCCCCACAACCTCGGATCTTTACTGTGTCTGTATTTCCCAACAAAGACCGCCTCGGAAATGTATGGATTATGTTTTTGAGCGTGGCCACATCCAAAAGCAACTCCCAGGCTCAATCCTCAGCCCTTAATATCCTCACCATCAAGGGTGAGGCATGGGTAGGTATTCATGATGGGACAAGGTGAGTGCACTGCAAAAGGAAAAAGGCACTTGGAGTTGTTTTTGGACAGGGAATTATACTTGTCGTTTTTCTAACTTTTCCTTTCTTCTTATCTGTCAGACCTCAGACAGATTTTCATCTGGGGCTTTAGATCTCCTTACAGTCAGTGAAGCCTTTCAGTAAACCTAAAACCAAATGTCCACAGGATGTGGCTGCTGTGTCTTCCAGTTGTGCCACAGCTTAGTCATGGCTCAGTCATGACATCCACTGGAAACATTTCAGAAGCAGAGTGTCTGCTTCTCAGCAGACACATCTGTAAGAGTTGTTTTGCCATATTTTTTTGTATTGTATAAACATAAATCTGCAGCTATTTTAGGTTATACATATTTTTCTCTTTAATTCATCTTCCTGGTCTTGCTACACTTTTTCACCCCAAACTTGAGCTTTTTAGACATAGTGTAACAACCTTTACTCACCTCCTGCAGTCACTGATTTTAAATGTGTGTGATTTCATCATATTAATATAAATATTATTATATGATTTTATCAATACCATCAGCGTGTTAGTGGTGGTTATTAAAATATAGTATTACATCCGATTATCACACTATTCAATGGCCCATTTTCTCTTGTTATGAGGACCAAAGATATGAGCTAGTTGGTACCTACTCTACCTGCAAATACGTTTAGTAGGGTATTACCATCTGCCAGAGCTACAACATGTGTTGTTTTGTGAATTTCACTGCACTAAGTAAAGGCAAGGTAAATGTAGTCCTTTGTATTCACTCACAAGTCAATGTGATTGAGAGATGTGAATTGCTCCACCAAAAATTAGCTTAGGATGGAAATGTAACAGAGTGAAAAAAGAGCTAGTGAGATGCAGAAGTTAAGGAACAAGTAGACATTACAACATCAGTTAAAATGGCAGCAGATTATCTTTGGCAAATTCAACAGAGCTATAATGCTATGCATTCAGATCCCGTGGACATTTACCATAAAAGCTAAAGATGCCATGTGTAGAAGCTTGTTTTTCTAGGCCACGTGGAAATAAGCGCACTAAATGTATTCAATTTGGGTCACAAAAAAACTTTTGAATTTGTGTGTAGTGCAATTATTTAACAAACATAATGAGTTCTAAGTCCCCTTGAGATGACTGTCCTGGATGGTCTGGTTAATGTACATAATTGGTGTCAAACATGAGGATGGAGATGCAGAGAGCAAGCATCGTAACCTGCACAGAGGGGTTTGCAGGTTGTGACCTCTCCATGCTTTTGCACCTATCCTCGTTCCTTTTCCACATCTGAGGGAGGAGGCTTCACCTGTCACATCAGTGAAGGAGAGCAGAGGAACGGACAGAGATAGAGTGGAGTGGAGGCAAGAGCTAAATAATTTCTTCATTATTCCACCAAATATCTGTGCCACCTTGACAGGAGAGCATGAACTCCATTCCTCATCATGAGCAGCTCTCCTTTTTATTCTGTGGTGGGGAAATTTGCAGGAGAGCTGGGGCAGACAGTCTAATTTGGCTTTTTAAACTTTCACTTTTCCTTCTCACTTTATTTCCTCTCCTCTGGGACTATATTAAGCCGTATGCAAAAGGTTTCTTTCTTTCTTTCTGCTTCAGTTTCTGCTTCTCCATAGTATTAGGGGCAATTTTTATATAAAATAAAATAAAATTAACTAAGTATCACTTTTTTTAGCTTATGTATATTCATGTCTTTTTCTTGGGCCTGTATTTTCATATTTTCACTGCAATGTAGATGGGACAGTAGATAAACCATGTTAGAAAAAGTTATATTCAACAATAGCATGTTTTACAGCACATTTAGATGAATGAGTGAATATAAAGGAGAAGGTGAAACAAAGACACTGATCTTTTTTGTAAGTTTGTCTGTCTGCAATAGTTTACTGTGCACCTGCAAACAGTAAGTAGAACAGTATAAAAATAATGTTTGTTCATCCAAAGATGATGGAGGATCTTGTTAATAAGAACTCCCAGTGAATGAACCAAGTTGTTGCATCCCATAACGGCTATACCATCCCACAACTGCCCCGTTTCAAAGATATGTGCCCAGACTTGGCCAAGATGCTCTAAAGGTGCTTTATCACTGTCTGCTTGGTGGGCCATTTAGTGAAATGTCCAAAAGTATAGCCTCATTTATAGAAAGCGGTTGACAAGATTAAATGTTGGTGGAGAGACAAGTCCATGACCTGAGATTCATAAAAAGAAAGTACTGAGTATGTCAGCCTCTTTTAGCAGTTTTATTTTAAAAGTCAGACCAAGCACATCAGAAACCACATTATTTTCACTTTCTGGCACGCACATCTCCGTCGGAATCCAGGACTAGTCCAGTTACATTACAGGCTTCCCTGCAGTTCAGCCAATACCACTTGTATTCTGGTTCATCTCCTGTTGTCATTATCAATAATTATCTGTAGGTGCAAAGTTAGCTCTTATCAATAATAATCCCAAATACAAATATAGAGAAATATGGTAAAATAATAACACATTTTCCTGTTTTAGAATTTGTCAAAATAACTGTATATTTCCACTGTCCACATTTGAGTTTCATTGACACTACCCTAACAGCAGTATTTCAGTAATAATAAAATTAATATAAAACCACAGTTCAGTTAATTCAGTCATCTCAATGTATTTTCTCTGGTCTTTATTTGCTTGTGCCTGCTATTAAGTGTCGTCTCTTCCTGGCAGATTTAAAATAGTTTTATTTATTTAATCTCAAAGACAGTTAAAGAGGTCTGTCAGGATGAGATGTGATTCTTTGAGTCAGTCAATCAAAGATATCACACTTTCCTAACAGTATCTGCGTGCGTCATAATTTATGAAAACTGAACTGTGCAGATAAGGTACAAACTGCAGGTCAACGAATTGCTGGCTGATTAGCCAAAGAACCAGTAAATCCATGGTGCAGGATTTATTCAATAGTCTTGACCAGGTGTCTACATGATATAAAAGGCAGCTGGTATTGATGATTGAATGTGACTGTCACAAATATAAAACGGAAATGTGAACATGCAGTTTTCCACCACTGTGATATGCTATTACAGTTGCTGAAAATGAACAAACCACAGGATATATTCAGAATAGACTCTTCCAGATTAAATGTATCTATGCACCTCATAGGGTTTTTCCCTTGACATAAATATCAAACCCAAAAAATACAGATATAGATTTAAGATAAGGGATGGATGAGTGCATTTATTTCATTAGCAGATTCTGCTTACTTAGCTGTATGAGTGGAGTTTTCCTAGTACAATAGGGAAATCACTTGGTACACATCAAGAGCTGCAAACACATACATATACACTCGTGGGAATCATTCCAGCACAGCTGCAGCCATGGCAGCACACCTGCACTAATTGGGCATAGAGGGAGAGCTCACAACATCCAAAGGACTTGGGTTTGCATTGTTCCATTTCAGGGCCTCTCCTTCACTAATTGAGCAATGCGTTGATAGACAGGTAAAGCCTCCACTTTCTTTCTCACCCTAACTTAATCCAGCCCATCCATCCATTCCCTCTGAATGGAGGAAAGAGGTGAGGAACAGAGTTGGATGAGTATGGCAAATGTTTCTCCTGTCTTATATTTTTTTCCAGAGAGAAGTGAAAGAGATAAGAAGAGGCTGAGTCAAATGATGATCAGAGAGTAAAAGATGGCCAAATGTCCAGATTGAGCAATGCTGTTTATCTCTCATCACACTCACTCTGGGGAGAGTTAATTTAAATCATTGTTGATCAGAGGACAAGAGGTTTGATTTGATTAGTTATGACTGCAGGTCACTGGGGGTCTTGACTGGAGTATGTTTTTCTCTCTGTCCATTATCTGATCTGCCTCTTTTTAAATCTCTTCACATTTTTTCTTTACATATGGCTTATTCTTAATGTGAGTCAACCATCATGAGTGACTTTAATACATCTCTTCTTCTTCTCAATTCATCTTCTTTTTAAAGCACATTTGGTGGCTCCAATCCTCAACACAGGTCTATTGATCAATGTTCCAGAAATATTACCTCATATCTCATTTTTTGAACTCCCCATCCTCCCAACCCCCCCACCCCAACCCCCACCCCCACTTCTTCCCACTTCCCACAGAAGCTCAGAGTAAGCCCTACTACTCTGATTACTCCCCCACTCGTCTGCTCATCCACAAGATGTGCACCAGCCACTACCTGGACCTGTTCATCACCATCGTCATAGGGCTCAACGTCATCACCATGTCCATGGAGCACTACCAGCAGCCTAAGGTCAGACATGTGGGGAGGAAGGTGGAGAAATGAATGGCTTAAATAATTATTGTAAATGATTCCTCATTGCAATCACATATCATAGTCTGAGAAATATATTATTCTATCTTCCTGCAAAATTTTTAGATGTTTTTGCCATGAACATCAACATATTTGGAAAATACCAAAAATAGGCATGTAATATTAGCTGTTAAAGGCTTTATTCTGTATGTACAATGCCCTTTAAAATGAATTCCATTGGAATATTAATTTAATCTTTGTGAAACACCAGGTTTATAGCTTCAGGAGACTTCATATAATGTGAGGTATACAGAATAAGCTGTGCTAATGATAACAAAATAATAAATAATAAAAAAACAATGGTGTACTACAAAAGGGAGGTCAACACTATAAATACGAGATGATTACACAGTCAATGAAAAACTGAAAGACATATTAAATGGGTTTAAATTTAATCCGGGGTCCTGTAAATCTCACCCCCCTGATACATATATACCATATAACACAAATTGTTAAATCACTATTATGTTCTTGGCAATTTAGATAATAAGAAGCCTGAGGTATAGGTGGAACAGGAGAAGGCAAAAAGGAAAGTACAGGGAAATTGTATTTAGCAACAATCCACAATCATTAGAAAAGAGAGGATACAAGGTTAGTAATAGAAGTTATAGAATTGATAATGAGGTAGTAAATCATTACAGAGTGTAGGTAGAATGCAGGGTAGAAGAGTAGAAAAGTGGGATGTTGGGTTGACCAGAAAATCTTGGTAGACCAAAGGACTTTGTGTAGGATTTAGGTTAGTAGTAGTAGGTAGAATAGTGTGTAAAATCATGAGGTAAAGTAAAAGTTTATTGGGTTTAATAAAAGTCAGAAATGTCACAAATAATTTCCTATTTGTAGCAAATGGTTGTACGGATACATTTGGTCGTGGAGCTTTACTTCCAAAATATCCCAGTAACAACAATTTTTCTGCCACAATAACTTATCTGGATGTTCTTCAGTTAACTAATAAAAATAACTTTTGGGTAGAATGAAAGGTATTTGGGTAAAATAGAGTTTGATTGATGGAAGATTTTTAGAAAGAATAGAACATCTTTGGATGTAATAGAATGTTACTATCTAGAATGGAAAGATATTTGGTTGAATGGAATGTTTTTTGGTACAACAGAATGTTGAAATAGAAGGTTGTTTGGTAGAATTGACTGTGTTTAGGTTTAACCAAAGGGCTTTGGGTAGAATAAAAGGTTGTTGGGTAAAATATAAGGTATTTGTCAGGATTCCCACTTACTTCCGGGTCTCTGCTCTTATTTTGACAAGCCCACTTCCTGTTCCTCCCTACCCTCAGTTCCCCTAGCTTCACTCCTAATTAGCCCCTGATTGCTTTCACCTGTGTTTTCTCCACTCAGTATATAAGCAGCACCTCAGTCACTCCCAGTTCGCCAGATTGTCTGCATACTTTCACCAGTTGCAACTCTCCAGCTCTCTTTATTTACTCACTGTCTACTTGGATCCCTCGACCTGTTTTCTGCTCCAGACCTGCCTTAAGCCTATCCCCAGAAAGACTGAGTGTCTGATTACCTGGCTTTGATCTCGGCCTGCCCCTGGTTTCCCTCCTCTGCCTGTCCCCTGTCGGCTCCGTGTTCCCTGTGCTCTCGTCCCCTGTCTTCGGCTCTGGACTCTGTTTGGACTCTGACCCTGGATTGCTTGTTTGGATTTACCCGCACTGTCTCAATTGGGAAGGATTGTCTCAGTGAGTCTGTTTGTGCTTGTGAGTTTCTGGCACCATCTTGGTAACTGCATGGCAGATACCTTCCGTAAGGGCAGCCATTTTGTCTTCATCCCTGCCCTTCCATTTTGAACCTGATACCCACCTGTTTGTTGTCCCTCTGTCCTATGTATCCCCGCTACACCACAATATTAACTGTACACCTTTTAATAAAACCACCTAAACTCTCCCTGTGTGTCTGACTTTACTTCTGGGTCCACTACTAACCTTAATCCTTACAGTACAATCTGGCCACTATGGACCCAGCAGTCAGAGCTAGGGAAGGTCAGGTGATTTCACAGACCCTGACTCAGCTTTATAGCACTGCGTCCAGTTCCCATAACCTCGAAGAGAGATCTAAAGCATTAGCCAGCATGGAAAGGATTTTGCTTTCAAGGCCTTGGCTGTTCGGTCTCCCCTGTGTGCCCCAATTGGCTGCAGATATCGCTATCCCCAGGGGGGACCTTGAAGCAGAGCTAAGCCAGTCTGCTCCCAGTTCCAGCCCCCTATCTGAATCATTTGCAGCTAGCACTGGGCCAGCTAGCTGCCACCCCGTCCTCCAGCCTGCATTGCACACAGCTAGCCCCGGGTTGGTTAGTTGGAACCCTGATCTCCAGTCTACTCGCTCTGCTACTCTTGCCGGACAGCCCAGACGCTTCCCTGCCTCCCTGCCTACATCCTCTGTGGATAGCCTGGGACCTGCTAGCTGTCTTCCTGCCAGAAAGGCTGACCTGGCTGCAGCTAGCTCCAGGCCTGCTAGCCACTGCCAGGCCTCCATGCCTCCCTTGCCTGCAGCTAGCTCGGGACGGGCTAGATGCCACTTTGCTTCCCAGTCCACCCCCCACTGACAGGGCCCAGCTACCCGGTCTTCTGCTCCTCCTGACTGTGACTCGGGGGGCTCCATTGCCCTGAGCCCACTGGAAGCTAGGGGGATTTTGGCCTGGCTAACTGGGAACGCGTCTGGCCATCAGTCCTAGGCCTCTGGGAGAAAGGGGGATGTTCTACCTCCAGCACATCCACCAGAGGTGCCGATTCTCCCAGGGGTTGGGGTCCCCCAGGCCCCCAACCATACTAGACCCAATCGTCGCTGGTGCAGCCTCAGCCCCAGCTTCAGCCTCTGTCGCTGCTGCAGCTCCTACTTCAGCTCCTGTCGCCGCTGCAGCTCCGGCCTCGCATCCTGTTACCGCTGCAGTCTCGGCAGTATTTGAATAGAATTTAATGCTGTTGAATTGAACAGCAGGTTGCTGGGTAGAATACAAGCTCTTTGGATATAGTAGAAGTTTGTTGGATTCAATAGTGGGTTTAGAATTAGATTAGATTAGAATGGAAGGCTGTTGGGTAGAATAGAAAGTGTTTGGATTGAAGGTCATCAGGTAGATTAGAAGGTTGTTGGGTAGAAAACAAAGTTTTTGGGTAGGATGGAAGGCTCAATAGAATTGTTGGGCATAATAGGAGGTCCTTGGGTAGAATAGAAGGCATTTGGTAGAATTGAAGACTTGGTTTGAATGGAAGGCTATTTGATTCAATGGAAGGCCGTTGGCTAATATAGAAGGTCTTTGAATAGACTGGAAGGCTTTTGGGTTGAACTGCATGTTGTTGGTTAGAATAGAAGGTCATCAGGTAGATTAGAAGGCTGTTGAGTAGAATGGAATGTCATTAGGTTGATTAGAAGGTTTTTGGGAGAATAGAACATTGTTGTTTTAAATCATTAGATCAAATTGAAGGTTGTTGGTACAATAGAAAGTTCTTTAGAACCTTAGAAGGTTGTTGAGTAGAACAAAAGGTTTTTGGTAGACCAGAACATTGTTAGGTAAAACAGTAGAACAGAGGATTGTTTGGTAGAATAAAACATTAATACATTGTTGATATAAAGATATTAGAATGCATAGATGTATCATAAACGGGAACTGGCTGTGAGTCGATAAATTGCAACCAGCGAGGATTTAGTGAAATCCCAGCTGGCCACCAGTTCTCTCCACGTCTCTCTGCTAAAGGTCAGTTTTTACATGCAGATGGGCGCTGTGAATTCTTTCACAGGCAAAAATGGATACTTTGATTCTAATGCCCTTTTCATAGAGAATGAGGGAGGGAGGAGCGGAGGGCACTGTGTGTGTGTGATCTTTTAATGTAATGGCTAATTTTGGAGAAGATGAAAGATTTTCCAATATAGACTTTTTGTTATTTCATGCAAAAGCTGAAAAAGAATGAAAATTGTACATTTGCACAGCAAAAATAACCACAATAGCAAGACAAATCATGTGAGTCAAGTGTTTGTCTTTCAAAATGTGAAAAAATAACAATATGGTGAGATCCTTTCATTGCTGTTCGGTTCCTGCTCATTTTAATAACTTACTGGTGATGAAATCTACAGCTCATTCTCATAGAATAACAGAACATTTAAGGCTTGGTTTATCGAATGGTTAAGGTGGTTACTTTTGCAATCTTTTTATTTTGAACATTTTGTAATTTCTCTCCCTGGCATCCTCAGGAGTTGGACGAGGCACTGAAGATCTGTAACTACATCTTCACCCTCATCTTTGTGCTGGAGTCTGTCTTCAAACTGGTAGCCTTTGGGTTCCGGCGCTTCTTCAAGGACAAGTCAGTATTTAAATAACTGCCATGCTCCTTAAAGTGACATAATGACCTTTCCTAAACTTCTATTATCCAGATGAAACAGAGATCCTGAATAAATATTTAGACAGTTTAGGGTTCTGACATTTGAGTCGATGTGATATTCTAATAGGTTGGTGGTTAAACATACTGTTTGTTAACTTCTGAGTCGTGGAAAATCTGAGGCAGAGTTCAGACAGCTTAAATTAGCTTTTTCTTAGGTTCTCCAGTGATTAGTTCTCAGTGAGGCCTGCATTAATACAAACTGGCTCGTTAAACACCCATAAAACATGCTGCCTTAGATGATTTCACAGCTTTGAAATCCCAGGCTTCTCACTGAAAGCCACACAATAATGCACAAGCACAGTCATAACAGCACAAACATATACTAGCACATATCACATATACATGATTGCACACACTAAAATGCACACCTCACTTTAACCACCAAGGGCTACGTAATGCATATACCCTTTGCTGGAGTGGACCATTATACATTTTGCATTTGGCAGCGGTCCAGTTTGATATTACCTCAGTACATACTCATTCACACACAAGTACACATAAGCAGATAAACTTAACATTTAGCCAAGACCACAAGGACTAATTTAAAAATCTAATTGAATTTTAACTTGTTTTTCTTGAGTTTAATCCTGAACTTTGAGTATCTAAATGAGCATGTGAGGGCTTTGGAGAGAGAAAGAAATCTGCAAATGGAATAGAAACAATATTAATAGATGCTTGATTAGTACGACCACCCACCATTATCCTCACTGACTTATTACACATTCATTTTGTTCAGTACACATTTATTACAGAGGGTTTGGGAAATTAGATTTGGCCCCAACACTTTGATTGTAAGTGAAGTTACAGTATATAGGAAAGATGGTAGTCTCTTGTATCCTGGTCTGAGTGTACCATAGCTATCATGTCTTTATAATATGCTATAATTAAATGATACCATGTACTACTACATACTACACATACTCCTAATACTGCTCAAATGTGTGTGTTTATATGATCAGTTGACCGTGTATGACTTGTCAGTTACAGTACATTAAATTCCATTGGCACTACATTTTCTTGAAAAAAAAATTAGTGTGCACAGAAACTTGCACCACTTCTCACATTAAATTACAGTATTGTGTACAGTATCCTAGTACACATTTCAATTCTTGAAACCAAACATATTCTTCAGAGGTTTCAGGGAAAATAAGTGATCTAAATCACTGATGAGTGTATCTGTGTGTAGGTGGAACCAGCTGGATCTGGCCATTGTGCTGCTGTCCATCATGGGTATCACCCTGGAGGAGATTGAGGTCAACGCTTCACTGCCCATCAACCCCACTATCATCCGCATCATGAGAGTACTGAGGATTGCACGAGGTATGAACCTCTAATCCTCCTCCACCGCCAACCCATCCATCTATCCTAACTTCCCTCTGTCTATTGCCTCTCTGACAGACAGACATGTACACAGTCTGGTCTCATTCATGGTGCTGTACTTTTAGGAAGTCCCATAAAACAGCCACATCCCCGGGGCTCCCCTACTTGTCATTTTTGCATGGCAGGACTCAGCAGGGCTCAAGTAGGGTGTGAACTGACCAGATGGCACGAAAAAACATGGTCAAACACAATGCTGAGAAGGAGAAGAGAGAGAAAAGTGCAGAGACGTAAGAGGGAGAGAGGAACAAGGTGAGGGACAGCCAAGACACATTATGACAGCAAGTGAATTAGGCTGCTACACACTGAGACCAGGTATAGAGGGAATAAATGAGAGGAGAAATGCAGGGAAAGGAGGAGGTAGGGGAGATGAATAACACCTTACCCTAAAATAGATTAGAAGAAGATGGAAAGAAGTAGCAACTGATGCTAGAGTGAAAAAAGTTGAGATGAATTGAATGAGAAGGAGATAAATGGGCAGTAGTGTGCAGGTAGGTGAGAGAGTTTGAGAGAATTTTTGTGTATTTGAAGAGAGAATAAATAGTGAAAAAGGTTGGATGAATTTCAGAACTGGAAAGGTCAAGTTAAAGAGAAGGGTTGGATTTGGCAGGGAGGCACAAGAGGAAACTAGACTGCCCATGTGCTCTGGGCAGATTACTTCCCAGGTAATAAAAGATAAGAGGAGGCCAGAGGGAAGGAAACAGGGGGAAGGGTAGAGCTGACAGGCAGGATGGGAGATCAGCACTTTTGTCTGGTTACTACAGGTGTAATAAAAGAAGTGGCATGGAAGTCGTTACTTATTACTGTCACACAGCCAACCAGGCACAAATAAAGGCTCTCATAACCAGGTTGTGTGTAGATATGATTTAGCTGGATTACATTTACACACTGGCTCTGCTGTAATCACATTTTACATTACCTTCATCCTGTCTAGACCTAAAGTCAAGTTTAAAGGATAAGGTACCTTTTCTAGGGTATAGTTTTTTTACTTTCAACAAATGCCATATAGAGACTAAAAGCAGCAGTGAACAGGATCTGCTTAATGAAGGTCTGTCAGTCCACAAGCTTATTTAGCATATTTGTCTGTGCAACAGCTCCATTGTTGCCCAAAAACTATTAAAAACATATCAGTGTGTTGCGCATGGATTTCCGTAAGAAAGAGTGTGTGACTTCTGCTTTTTTGGGTTACACTAGTTTGTAGCTTCTCCTGCCACACATAAATGTTGATATGAAAAATCATGTGACTGACTTCTCACATGAAAAGTAAAATTGGAAGAAAAAGTAAGTGATGTAAGTGATTAAATGTCCTTTTCTAAAAAAAATTGTCGTAAAATATATATAAGCTGATAAAACTCATGTTTCATGTGTTTACTGAGCACACCCATTAAACATACAGAATGATCGTGGATCATTATAAAGCAATTATAACTGTGGTCATGTATTATCCATTTATTGCTTACAATTACGACATTGTTTAATGCATGTAAGTGTTAATGTACTCCCAGTCGGACAGATTATTGCATTTATTACTGTGCATTATCTATCAGCCTTAGTGTATCTCCACTGGTACCTGTCACTATACCAATGACCTCATCAAATCACAACCTCAATCAGGAAGATATGACCTCAATCAGCCCATCTGAATCTATCTTAATGATGTCCAATACAAGAATATCTGTGACTACACTAATAGCACAGGATTAGACTGTAGGTGAAAAATGTGTCCTTTCATTTTCACAAAAGGCATGATGGCACAAGTTCCTGTTCTGTTATGTAAGACTGAAAAAAATCTTAGTATTGGTAAGACACTTTCTTATTTTCTGGATGTGTATTTGTGTGTCCCCACAGTATTGAAGCTGTTGAAGATGGCGGTGGGCATGAGAGCTTTGCTGGACACTGTTATGCAAGCCCTGCCTCAGGTACTCAGTCAACTCTGTTAAATAACATCCACCTAAACCACTGAACCCTCCAATTCTTCCTCATCTACATTTGTTCTCCATGGATCATTCACATCTGAGCATGTCCCACAGAAACTGTCCCTAAAATTAAATCCCAGAAGCATTTCATTTTCGGTACATCTTCCTCTGTTCAAGGGTGTAGTCTATTCCCATGAGCTTTTTACCAGCTCTAGAGAACCTTATTTGCATTATCAACCCCCAGCAGAGATCAGCAGACTGATGTAGCTTGAGGTTTTGTTTTGAACAGTGGTGGGTGGATTTGAGGGTGATGGGACTGGTAAATTAGAACAACTTCTGCAGTGTTTGGATTGAGTGGAGAAAATAGCACACAGTCGTACATATGTTCTCAACATTCTGTGATAACCATCTCTGTCGTTTTCATTTAGGGAAACAGAGATTGCGTGCTGTTTCAGGCTAATTCCTCAAGGAGATCTGATCTGATCTGATCTGATAATAGGGACTGGTCACATACTGATTAGGATTGACAGCAGCAAACCTAAAGTGTTTCATTAGCTAAACCCACCCCGTTACATAGCTGCATAGCTTTTCATCTGGTTCAGTCTTATTGAGGATCAACACCACCTATAAAGCTCTATCTCAACTTCCTCCTCTACTTAAATTTTGTTTCTTTTAGTAATTTTAGTCACAAATTCATTGAAATCTCTCACTCAAATATTTAGAAATATTTAAAATATTGGTTTCTTGATTTCAGACAGAAACGGGTGTCCCAAAGCCAAATTTGACACCTAAAATATCTGCCTTTTTTCATCTGCATCTACAGTTACCATCTCAAATTACTGTAATTAAGCTAACATGAGCTTAATGACTTGTATTAAAACCTCATATGTTTAATATTTCTAGCCTGACTTGTTTTAAAACACGAACCTGCTGTAACAGGGTCCTAAATCTGATATGTTAGTTATAGGGTAAATATAGCCACTAACATACACTTAATTGCTCTGTATGTAATGCACTACAGTGCAAATAATTAGCAGGAACAGGAAGTTGGAATAGACTTTTTTAGAGTGTAACAGAGCAGCTAACCTTTGTCTGGGTCTCACACATAGATGTATTAAGACACATGGTGGCACTCGCAATATTACCTTGAGAAGTCCCACTGTAGCCCAAAAAACACTGTTGCCGTATAGGCGTTATGTTTCCGCGTCAACTGTGTCCATATGTCTGTTCGTCGCATTCTCATGAATGCAACACCTCAGGAAGGCCTGAGGAAGTTCTTCAAATATGGCATACACGTCCACTAAAACACAAGGATGAACTCATTAGATTTTGGTGGTCAAAGGTCAAAAATAATGATGGCCCCATGTCCACCACATTCTTGTGAACAAGATATCACATGACCATCTTTAGGGAGTTTCGTCAAATTTGGCACAAATGTGATAAAATTGATTGATTAGTGAATGATGAACTGATTAGAATATGAGTCTGGACAGACATGTATATAACTGCAACTTGATTGGTAGGCAGCAACAATTGAAGTTTACCTGGAAACCCACAAAATTATGTAACTGCTTCTGTCGGTGTAAGGAGGCCACTAATGTTTGCAGCTTACATTTAAACATACTGTTTAATTAGTTCCTTACAGTTTGACTGTAAAAACTGTAATGCAAATTCTTTATATAGGGAGCACTGCAACATGCAGTTATAGTTGTTAAGCTATGAACCATGTTGTTAGACTATGAAGAGGAGGGGTTTAGGAAATTGCCATAGCTTGTCTTTTCTCCCAGCTGCTTCATCACTCCCCTTGATTTATTTGCTCTCTGGAATGAGCTGTTTGTTATCCCTTGTTAATGGTTTATTTTGCCTCAGATTTCTCTCCTCTGCCTAATCCCTCTCTCTTCCTGTTGTCTCTCTGCAGGTGGGGAATCTGGGTCTTCTCTTCATGCTTCTCTTCTTTATCTTTGCAGCCCTGGGAGTGGAGCTGTTTGGTGACTTACGTAAGCACAGACGCACCATGCACACAGGCAGCCCGGACAAAGTGCACACAAAGATTCACACTCATGCATACCTCTAAGGTCATGCACAGGCATGCACTGAGAATTTAATTCTTCCCTCTGTGAGTTTAATCAGTCCGGTGTTAATTGCTTTTTAGAATCCTTTGTTGAAAAACCATATTGATCTCTCTAATTGTGGCTTGTAGCTTTCAGAGTAATAAATAGTATTACTGTTATAATCATTTAATTACAAAGCACTATTGTGTGACAACTGAAAACCAAGTATCTGTATGTATCAATCTTTATGTCTCTCTTATTGCCTGTTTGTCTCTCTTTCATCCTCTCCCTGCTCCTCCTCGTCTCCAGTTTGTGATGAGATCCACCCATGTGAGGGCCTAGGGAGATATGCTACGTTCAAAAACTTTGGGATGGCATTTCTACTGCTCTTCCGAGTTTCCACTGGAGACAATTGGAATGGCATAATGAAGGTGAAACTAACTGCCATTTTGCATTCTGAACACATACACACCCATACTGTGTCCTGACAGGATCTTGACATAACCAACGTATAGGCCATGCATACTGTACATAGAGGACATACCAGTATATACAGAATGTTATCTCTCAACCCAACTCATTATTGCAGATGACTACAAATCAATATTGTTCCTCTCCACTAGTTATACTATTATTAACTAGAGGCTAATTAATAGTTAGTGCTATTTCTTAGGTCTTGCTGTAGCCTTTTTTGAGTACTGCATGTATTTTAGCTAGGACTCAAATAAGTCTGCAACAGGTAAGTTGTCAGTTATTTTCAAAGTGACTTCTCTAACTTTTAAATAACTTTATATGATGATCTGTCTTTTATGATATGTGTTATTTCAAATTAGTTTATTTATCTGGGTCGACATTCTTGTGAATTATGATTATATTCAGTTAGCAATATTAAGACTAGTCTAAGTGCAGAAAAGTACCCATTATATGTGCCCTTTCTGTCATGAGGGAAGACATAAGAGTTTGTAGATTTGACGTGACAGATGAGCAAGGTGGTGCATCCGATTTTCACACCAGAGACCTGATTTCAACTTCCATTGTTCTGGCTTTTTGTACCATGAGCATGATCTTTTAAAATATATCTGCAATTATACTCTATGTATACTGTGGATATTGTAGGAATATTTACATAGTAATCCACTATTTACTAAACATTTACCATTTTTAAGGTGCTAAACTGTCGAATTGAAACGATAGTCTTATTAAATATCTTGGTAAACTCAAAAATTACAGCCATGCAAAATATTAATATCGTGCTCTCAGTCTACAGTCATGAAGAAGAATAACCAAAGTTATTGCAGCTTAAACATATAATATATATACAGTTGTATACATATACAGCTGTAAACATCCTGTACTGAATGTCCCTGGAAATGTCCACATAATCAGAATAGATCAGCCATTAGGTTTGTCTGACTGAATTCTGCTTGAATTCTGCTTTAACTGATGTGATGTCATGTTTTCATGACATTTCCAGGACACATTAAGAGACTGTGGCCAGGACAACACCACCTGCTACAACACTGTGGTCTCTCCCATCTACTTTGTCTCCTTCGTCCTTACCGCTCAGTTTGTCCTCGTCAACGTGGTCATCGCCGTCCTGATGAAGCACCTGGAGGAGAGTAACAAGGAAGCCAAAGATGAGGCGGAGCTGGAGGCAGAGTTGGAACTGAAGCTCCAGGCGGAGGCGGTAGACACGGCGACGAGGTCTCCCCAGCTCCATCCTCTAGCATTGAGCATGGACAGGTCGAGCTCTGGGGGTTCCCCCTGGAGGTCCACCAGTGGACGTGACAGGGAGCAGGAAAGGGACGGTCCTACAGATTCATCCTCTGCTGATATAACTAGAGACTCTGTAAACACTAAAGCAGACCCCCCTTTGTGTCTGGACCCCCCGCTGGAGGTAAAGAATCTTTTTTAAGTTGCATTACTGTTAAACATGTTTTTTTGATTTGTGATCTTGTGTGATTTTTTTAGCTAAATACTGTATAAATGCCTTATTTGCTGTTTTGATTGCATGTGTGCATACAATTCATATTATTAAAATCAGTCAAAGTGAAATATATATTCACATAATGTGTAGGTCAGAAAGTTTGATTCTCCATGGTCCATGCAGCATCCTGCTTGACATGACTGATTCTCTGAGGTCACTTCCTGCTGGGGGGACCAGGCTGTGAGGCCAGATGACCCCCATGTCTCTGGTCATTCATTCTGACTCCAGTCCAAACCATTAGTTAATTCACTGTCTCATGCTGAGGGATGCTGAGCATGCCGGAGGGTATCGGAAATAATGGATTTCTCCGGGAGGAATGTCTTTTCACTGTCGCAGTGTAATCACTGGAGTCCATATGTAAACAAACTATAGTAGAGTTAATGTGTCCATATTAGGACATCCTGACTGCAAAGTCTGTGTGTAAATGTATTTCTCACCCACACACATAGAATATTTTTGTCTTTAGGTATTAGACACTTGTTTGAACATGACTGGATTGATACAGTTTAACATGTATCCAGAAAATATACCATTACAAATGTATCAGTCTGTGTGACCCATATCAGGACAGTTTACAGTTTGTGTGTGCTCGTGACTGCGTGTGTGTATTTGTGCGTGTGGCTGGTCCCTGTAGAGGACATGCCAGTCATAGATGGGTCACAGTGCCATGGGAAAGCTGGACCACAGGGCCTTGTTGTTCACTTCAACAGCTATTTCCAGACAGTGGGGAACTTTCTGGAGATAGGAAATACAGGTCTCTCTGTCATTATGTTTCCCCTCTAAGATGTCATCCGTCTTCTGCTGCTCTTTCAAAATGTGTGGTTAAGCCACAAGCTCTTCTCTGGCCCTGTGGGGGATCGGCTCTACTGCAGTGTTGTAGTGCCACCTTGTGGGTTTGAATTAGAACACATCAGCTCGTGGCAAAGAGGATGTTGAACTGAATATATTCACTTGCAAAAGCCTGAACAAGTCATTTAGCAAAACACTTACATGTCTGAATACAAAGTAAGACTAAGTTAGATGCATAATCTATTTGTGACACTTGGATTTGTTTCTTTTGTCTTGTTTCTGTTTGTTTATGTGTTTGTTTCTGCCTGATCAACTGTTCTTTTCTCCCTTTTCTTTCTCTGTCATCTGCTCTTTCTTATTTATTCTTGTGTCTGTGTCTGGACTTCTATCTCTCTTTTCTACTCATGTCTTTTTCTACAACTCCCCCCTGTCCCTTGTATTTCTCTCTGTCCATCTGTCTTCTCTCTCTGCACTATCCAAGTTTGTCCAGCGGAGAGCGCTGTTTGACTCGGTCTCACTGGTCATCCAGGGTTCACTGGAGGGGGAGCTGAGTTTGATGGACAACCTGTCCGGCTCTATCTGCCACTACTATGCCTTGCCCCCCAAGCCCAGCAAGCACAGCAGCGACAAGAAGGTCAATAACTGACAGTAACACCACTGATGACTCACTTCCTCTGTGCCATTCATATGTCCAGTGGGTCCTATTTCTCTCAAACATGTAGGGCTGCACAAATATAATGAGAGCTTTAAAATGAACATAAGGGCAGTTACTTCTGTCATCTCTGAGTATTTATATAAAAACCAACAGAGACTGCAGATTATCTTGTTGTTTAAACACCGAATGTAAGGTGCATTCGTATCACCTGTTTCTGATGCAGTTTACCACCAAAACTTTCCTAAAACTTGTGATAATGCCTTTAATTGCTGTTTTTTTTTTTTTACTGAAATTACATGAAATTACATAAAACACTGATAAATGATTTAAGTATTTCAGTGGAACTCATTTCTGTCACTGAAATAATGCAGTGTGTTCTGATAATCGTCCAGAATTCTTGGAACAATTTTTCTGTCAGCGTCAGAGATCACAAGATGGAGATGAGCGCTGTTGATTTTTTATTGGAAACAGGTGAAATTATCTCATCACTTCTGGCAGATTTGTTTGAATAAAAGTGAAATTTTATGACTCAGTACCCGACTAAATTTGTTAAAGATGGATATGTTTTGTAGCCCCTGTCCTATTAAGCAGGGAAAAAAGTCTGCTGTGCAAAACATATATACACAGTGAACTTAAACTTCATAATTCAATAAAAAGCATATAATGTGAAGTCTGTTATATCCTGCAGCCCTGCAGCCATTACCATTTTTGTACTGGCATTCATCCACAATGAATATTTTTCCCTTTCTGACCAGCCCTGTTGCCCACCACAGTGCAGTGCGTCATACCTCGCCTCAGCTATGATCTCATCTCCTTACTCATGTCTTCACTCACTTATATTCATTCGTGCTTGGCAGGTTTTTGGTCTGCTTCAGCAGCCTCAGTGACATGGTTTAGAGTTTCTGTCTGTGTTTATGTGTCTGTGTGTGGCCTTGACTTGTCGGTTTTTATATGTGAATACCTGCTCTGAAACTGTCACAGCAAAGTGAAAGTAACCCACCTAAGTCATTCCTGAAGCAAGCAGATCACAGTCAAATAATTCAACAGGTTGCCTCTTTTCTTTATTTGAGGGCAACTTTGGGTCAATTACATTAGCATAGCAGACGTTTGTTCTCTAAAAGCTTTAATGGGTTTGAGATGTCATTATTAGATGCAATAGACCACCTCTCCCTCTCTGCAGCTCCTTCTGATTCGTGAGCAGAAATATTTTCCACTGAGTGAGCCCTTGCCCCTCTCTGCACGGATGGCCCATTTGCCTGTCAGAAAGCATTTCCTCTGCAAAACCAATTCAAAACCAAATGTACAGCAGCTTCTCTTACAGAAGCCAGAAACACTCAGAGCCTCTAAACACAACACCGCACGGCTCTCGTTGACGTGAAAAAACTCAGAACTAGCGTTGTGGATTAAGCTAATTTAGTTGCGCAGGCACTTGTTTAACCTTCAGTCCCAATAATTGTAAGATTGTATAATCTGCTTCTTGTCGGCCTGTTTGTTCCTGTGAATTTAAAGTGTGGTTAGCACATTTGTGTCACTTTAGTGCATCTGTTGTTAATCACTTTGTAGATGTGACTGTGTGTGTGAGTGTTCCTTGTCATAACGTTGCTGTTTGTAAGCCCGAAATGCAGTATAAAAAGTCTAAAAATGAACAAAATTGTTCTTTTCTTTACTTTACTTTACTTTACTTTGCTTTGTCTTTCCTCCTTGCTGCTTTGTGCTCTAAATATTCCACTTTTGTATATGTTGTTTCAAACATGTATTATCCTGTTAGCTACAGGTCGTCTCTGTGTGTAGTGTGTTCTTATTTTTGTGTTGTGTGGAGCGTGCATTTGTTTTCTCTGCTCACCAGGCGTTGTCTCTTCCTACCTAGATACCTCTAGCGGAGATGGAAGCTCTGTCTCTGGCCTCTGAGAAATCCTGGTCCCTAGCTCTGACAGACGACTCGGCCCCCGACGATTTTAACCCCCTCTTTCTAACCAGTCTGGAATGCAATGTACTGACAGTTCCTCTCTTTCTCTTTCACCATCCTTCTTCCTCCTCCTCCCCTCCGCAGTATCTTGTACTGTTTCCTCTCCCAGGGCACTTCCACAGCCACTTGTCCCCCACTACTTTCACACATTGGGGTGTACCGAGCTGTCGCAGGGGAAAACCAACTGGATGCTAAATTAGCTGAACAGCTAATTTGCCTCTGTAGTCCCAGCACAACTGAAGACTATATTCAAAGCAGCTTAAATCAATATTTTTATATTAGTAATGGATCACATGACTACATGTATGAACATTGTCACTCATACTAATGAAAAGCAGAGAATTATCATACAACTCACAAAAAAACAACTAACTGTCTATTAGTTGCAGACAAAATCAGCAATTCACTGGCAGCTCTCCGTCTTTAATGAAAGACACATATCTCAGTCAGCAATTACTAAAGACTAAAAGAGAGCTAAAATGAGAGTGAATATTTGACTTTACATTTCCTGGTGTCCATAAGAACATATAAATCTATACTATAAATCACTACATAAATGTAGTGGATGTGAATGTGACTGTAGATAGTCAAAAAAACAGAAAAAATACAATGGCTTAATGTAACAGCTCATTGGGCCATATGTGATAAATTACTTTTTTGAATTTGCTGTATTTTAAGATAACTGACCACTGCAACATTATTTATTATTTATTATGTCCCATGGAAAACAAATCTAGCCAGTAGTATTAAGTATCAGTTATGATATTGATAATAATATAGAAAATATAGGACTTGCTTGAAGGAACACCATTGTGCTTCTCTTTAAGTAGATTTTTTTTGTCACTACTGCATCCATTATTCTGTCATACCAGGACCCTCTGTCATGCTTTGAGGGTTCCTCACTTGATTTAATCCACTGTATATATTCCTTTGTGGTATCCTGTCCCAGAGGGCTCAGTCATTGAGGGAAAGGGCGTCTTTATTCTAAATTAAAAACAAATTGACCGTCATCAGGGTGTCAAAGTGTAATTTACCACCAGTATGGCTCATTAATGACCACATCACTTCCCAGTAGTCATATGTTTTCCCCCAGAGAGGGACACTGTAACCTTGGCTCATGCTGCAGGTCCAGACCAGTGATGCAGTGAAATCAATTTGCATATCATCAGTCACTGAAACAGAGGACACCCAGCCAACACATGACACGAAATCACTGTTAACTGGGTTGTTGTGGGAAAAACACAAAAACAGCAAGACAGTGAATAGGTAGTGCAGTACAAGTGGCAGTGGAAGACCCTGGTGAATCTAACCATGTGCCCCATTCCACGTTTCCAGCCTGATGTGTGTTACTCTCCAGTCCAGTCCAGTCCAGTCCAGTAGAGTAGTGCTCCTCCTCACCTGCCAGTTTGCAGTTTTCTCTCCTCTGTTCGTGTTTCTTTTTCTCTCTTCACATTCTCTATTCTTGATCTCTGTCTTTCTCTGTCTTTTTCCTTTTACTTCTTCTTACTCCCACTTTCTGTCTTTTTCCTATGTGCTTTCTATGTGAGTCCACGTCTCTACTCACAGTCTTGTTTTGTGTTTGTACTGTTTTCTGTCTTCTGCAATTGTGGTTATCACTCTTCTGTGAGTTGTCGTGTGTTTGCTACGGGGGTGTAAAGTGTGCTGGAGCTCCAGTAGCTCTGTGATGAATGTGAACTGGTTCTGTAATGGGTCAAGCTCTACGACACTGCCCTAGCTGACACACAATCACGGAGCAGGTTTACAAAAAAATCCACGTCTACAGAGGTAAATGCAGGCACTAGACGCAGAGTGTCTTACGCTTAAACAAAGAAAGCGCTTGGAAAATGGAAACGTTTCTGTGATCTGTGGCAGCTCTGTGCCAGTCAACTTCAAAGTGCAAAGATCCTGTCTGTTTTCCATGTATGCTGATGATCACTGCCTCTTTGTTCACATTGTGTCTTAGAGAATTACCAGCTGTGAATGTGTTAGAGAGTGTGGGAGTGCTTGGATTAAGGAGTAGTCCCATCCATTGGTATTTAATGGGACCCTGACTCTTTTTTTTTTTGGGTTTTTCCCCAGCCAGAGAAGCTTGATCCTGGAGAACCACTGGAAGACAACCTTCTAAGTGTCAGGAAGCCCACAGTGGGACGCACACACTCCCTGCCCAATGACAGCTACATGTTCCACCCGCTACAGCCCTTTGGCCCAGCTCCAGCACAGCTTCTAGCACAGACGCAGAGGCCCCAGCACATATCGGGAACCCATAGGGCCCAGTCAGGTAATGCAGGACAATTAGCTTTATTGTCATTGATCACATTTACATGTTACAATGAAATTTTACTTCTGCATTTAACCCATCCCCCCTCGGGGGGAGCAGTGGGCAGCCACAGGCAGTGCCCAGGGAGCTTTGTCACCACTTAGTAAAATGATTTATTGTGATCAGGTTATAAATGGGAGGCCTAGATTTTTATCATAAAACAGGTTGACATCAGCTCAGAAAGATGCAGCTCCTTCCCCTGCTGAGATCAAAACACCTGCCGCAAATCTTTTGTTGTCATTGGCCTGTCAACACTGTTCTTGTTTGTGTGCAGGGTCCAGTGGCTCGGTGCGTTCACAGCCTGAGGATTATTCCCAGAAGCTGACAGTTCCAACAGACCTCTTCAGACCCATCAGCCCCCACAGCCACTCAGACTCCGAGAGTGTACCACGACTGCCCCCTCCCAGACGCACACACACGCTCAGCCGCACACTTCGCAGACAGGTGAATAAATCATGCGGTTTCTGATTTTCACTTTATTTATTCTTATCCTGTTTATGTCGTACTCTATGTGACAGTTGTTGTGTTTTATATCAGTAGCTTTCAACCATGTGTGATTAAGTTACCTAATGTCAAACTGCTGATAAGCTGATTAACTCATTAATCACTTTCCAGTAGAGATTAGGAAGTGATCCCTGAAACAGATGCTGGAGTGTTTGGTGCCAACATCTGTTGACTGTGGGTGATTAGTATTATAGTTCAATATAAAATAATAATATTTTGATGAGAGGAAAGAGGTCATTTTATGAGAATAATGTTATAATGTTGAAATTATTATGAGATTTTTACAGTCTAATCTATATATGGGATCCAGTGAAGTGTTCACATCAACCTGTGTTGAGTAGAGAATAGAGGTTTACAATTTAAAAAACTGTTGTTGGGTGTAGTTACTGTTCTTTAACAGATGGATTTACAGTTTTTAAATTTGCCCTAAAGCTATACTGCCATGGCCACAAAAACATTACAACAGATAGAAGTCACTTTTATTGTTCCTCCTTTTCATACTGTACATGAACCTGATCCCTTCCTAACACAGCCAGTAACTCTTTGTATGCACATCTAGACATTTGAGGATTGTTTTACAGTAATATTGATGAAAACTTGAAATGTGATGCCTCATTCTCTTGTGTTTAGATCTGTTATGAGATTATCCTAAATTAATCAGTGCTAAAGGACCAACACAAAAGTTAATAGCATATTTTTTCTCAAAATATTACAACTTTACTCTCAGAATCTTTAATTTTTCACCCTGAATATTGGCCCTAAAACCCTTTCATAGATTTGTGAACCTTTGTCCACAGTGCATGCTCTAAACTTTTCTTTCTCTTTCTGTTTCTCCCTTCTTCCTGGTATTCCTGTCTGTTACTAACTGATCTGCTGTCTCATTCCCCACATCGTATCTGTAATCATTTCAGCTCAGTTGGGCCCAAAAGCCGCCGGACCCTGAGCTACTTCTCAAACACAGATACTCCTGTTTCTGAAACAGTGACAAACAGCAGACTTTAGCTACCACTGGGCCTTTCAGAAACACTGGACTCCATGTTCCATCTGCAGACACACACAGACCTCCCCGCTTTTCGTTTCCCCCTTCGTCTCTCATTCGATGTTTGTCTGCTGCTAACCATCAGCTACAAAGCGTCTAACACTCTCTAACAGGTAGCTTTGCCTGTGGGAAACTTTAATTTGATACTCTGAGTTTATCAATCCATATTCTTATACAAGTAGCAGGAGCTACATGGAGCATTGCATTACTGAATTGTTCAGTAGCTGAGTAATAGAATGTATTCAGACAAAGATGTTATTTGGCTGAGAAATTTACCCACAATGCAGTGCACTTACTAGACCATTAACTTTACAACTCAGGGGATTGCTACAGACCAGCAAGTGCTCTCCATATCCATTTGGTCATTTTGTACACACAGTACCATGGTAACAGAGCACTTGTATATTTTCTAATGAATAAATAATTGTTTGAGTACAGTAATTATTGTACTGAACGCAGACTGACAGGGTGAGCTTGTTTTTTAGTATGGGTACAGCACACACTCGTATTATCCATTAACTGGTGTTGTGTTGCTGTGGCTGGTGATTGGCCTGGCCTGGTTGTGATACATTGTTTTGACCACTGGGTGTCTCTGTGGTCACGCCGTTCAGGCTCAAGCAGGAGAACTCCACGCTTCTAAACATGTATCAAACTGCTGTGTAGTAAAACTCATGCATGCCTTGTTGCCTCATCTACATAGCTTTATGTTTAATTCACTTAACTCATCACAATTAGACTCAAGCACTATTCATCTCCTTTCTCCAGTCTGCGAGGAACAAGTCATGAGTTCATGAGGACACTTTATGAGTTTCAGCAATCATTGTGCACACTAACCCTTCCTCTCCTACAGTAGTTACATATTGTGTTTACCCTCTGACTGTTGGCCTCACACCCTGTAGATGTTTTCTGTACAGAGGTAAGGATGCTCAGAATCTGGTTGTAAATTGACATTTACAGGGTTTTGTGTAAACAGTCAAAGGTTAGAGGGTCAGGTGGTTTGGCTCAGAGTTCACTGTCAGCCAGCACTTGATCAACTGAGTCCTTCTGTTCTACTAAACAAAAGCTATTTGCACTTTCCTGGGCTACATGCTGCATTCATGACTTTTGAGAAAAGCAGCAGAGTTTCTTACTTGGAAATATCATTCACAGTTAGTATGTAGTACTAGAAAGTTCTGACATGATCAGTTGTAATACAACTGACAGGAACATTTTCTTTATTTCTTACCAGTATGTTTCTAAAGTGAAGTCATTTTTGTAATCATGATGTGGAGAGTCTCAGGACATTCTGAGTAGTTCACTTTAAAGACCATTTGAATTTTTTTTAGGACATTTAAGAACACTCTGCTTTGTGAGGGGAAAAAAGTTCAATTACCTGGTTAGACATTTGCTCAGTGAAAACTCCAGAATCTATAAATATGCAGATGTTGCTCATTTTAGAAGTGCTTTACTCAGGATATCTCCTACTTCCCTGAAAAGTCCTATCTCAGTGCATGTGGCTCTAAGGTTCCACATCACACAGGTGTTAAGCACATAATGAACCTTAATTTGCATTTAAACTAGTTTTAGTGTCACAGAGTTCTGCTGGTTCACACACCAATGTGTTAAACTCAGATCTAGTGTGAGCACAGAAACCTCTACCTTCTGCAGGTGGATGTGAAAATAGCTTTTTTGTCAGACTTTCTTCATACATCATTCTGCACAGTGAAGTAACAACAACAATGTAAGTTGTTAGTTACTCTTCACAGATCTTAATTTGGTCATCTGTAGTTGCTAAATGCAGTGGAGCCTCTGTGTTAACATGCTATCAGTTAGAACATGGTGTTGCAATTCCACTTTAACCCTCTGCAGTGAGAAACAGGACTCTGGAGCTCTGCTGGCCAGACTGTGAACTTTGACCCAAACTGCTGCTTCTCATCCTCATCACCTCACACTAACTAGTCTCCCCCTCTCATCTCCTCTGATCTCCCTCTCCCTGCCTCTCATTGCACATTTACCTCCATCTTTCTCACCCTTTCCCTCCTAAATATTTCATCCCTCCCTCTTCCCTTCCCTGCCCCATCTTCCAGGTTGCAGTTTCTAGTGATTCTCAGGAGGCCCTGTGTTCAGACAGAGGGGAGGGCAATGAAGGACTTGTGAATATGGCCTCCCTGAGCCTTCCTCCATCACCCTCCTCCTCCTGCTCCTCCACCATCTCACCCTCACCCTGCTCACAACATCATCAGCAGCCAGCTCTCTGCCTGGTCCCTGCTACGCCAGGCGCTTCTCCTAAACCCTCACGCCCCAACAGTGTGCACACTGAGCACCATGACCAACACTGCCTCACCTCTTCCTCACCTCCCCTGCACTCACCAGCCAGGCCACACCAACAGGAGGAGGCCTCGGTGGACCAGGAAGTGTCCCTCATTACACGTGCAGGGTTGGCAGGCAGTGATGAGTTCATGGTGGACGACAGCGGTGATGGTAACGAGGGATACTGCAGCTATGCAGGCCGCCAGGAAAACCAGAGTTTGTGTTTGAAGCAGCTGAAGAGGTTCCACAGCGCAGACATGCAGGGCCGCAGCGCCCTCCTGCACCGCCCACGCCCTTACTCCTGGTTGGACGACCTGCGCCGCCACTCTGTAGAAGTGTGCTCCTCCGTGGAGTCCAGCCCCCAATGCAGCACCACCTCCACCTCCTCTGGCTTTGTGTCACAGGCCGACAGTCTGCAGATCCACAGCCAGACCCCCACTCAAACCTCGCTGCCCTCACCTCGACGCAAGAAGAAGATGAGCCCACCCTGCATCTCTGTTGACCCCCCTGACGGACTGGAGCCTCAGTCTGGCCTCTACCCTGGCCTGGATGGGCATGGAGGTATGGGGTTGGGGGGTTTGGGGATGCCCCCTCCTCTGCCCAGCCGGGACACCTGCCTGAGGAGAAGAGCGCCCTCCAGTGACTCCAAGGACTCCTTTGACTTGGGAGCTGGGGAGGGTTCGGGTCAGGAGGGAGGCTCGCCCAACCCCAACAACAACAACAACCCCAAGCTATTGACTCTTCCCAGTTTCTCCTTTGACAAGACGAGCTCTGAGCACTGAACACTGACACTCCAGCACACACAGATACACACATGCACACAGCCGGATCAACCCTCCACATACACAAACACATGATGCACTCTGTGTGTCTGTGATGGTGATAGTTCTAGTAATAATGCTATAGAGCGTAATTATGGTAAAACTACAACAAACAGTAAAAACATCCTTGGTTTAAAAGGAGTGCAGTACTGTAGTAGTGTGACCATCCCTTGTCTTTGTATTGTTACTGTCAAAACAACCAGAGAAGAAGAGAACACACGAAACAACAAACCTGACTGTGTCTCTTCTGCTACGCCTGCACGCCACTGGCTGCAGCTCGACCCCAGCACCTGGGATCTGAACTGCCTGGTGTTTGCACAGGGTGAATTTTTCCCAGTCAGTGGAGGTACAAAGCAATATGAACGTTTTAGAGACACTATTTTCTTAAATTATTGGGCCATAGTGTTTGTACAGTATGTTGTTTATAATTTCATTTCATTGTTATTTTCATGTCTTTTTTGTGATTTTTTTTCTGTCAAAAATGGTTTGTCTTTGTCTTTTTTTTCACTGTAGGATATTTCTAGCTTTCTTGGTTTACTGAGGAAAGTGGACGTTTTTCAAAGTGCTGAAAACCATGTATTTGTAGGAATAATATAAATATATAAATATATATATATAAAAACAAGTCATTAAACTGAGCTTGGATTTTTAAGCACACGTGTTAGACCGTGGTGGTTTGATTGCTGAAAGAAAAAGAAGGCAGCCCATGACAAGTTGTGTCATTGATTCTCTTGTGTTCCAGACAGTCCCAACGTGCCTATTCACAGGAAGTGAAGAACAATTTGAGAAAAACAGTTTTAAATTGATAATACAGTTTGTTTGTTTTTTTACCCGAACTGATTTGTAGTTTGACTTTTTCCTAGTATGTGCTATTCCAGCTTTTCATGCTTAGCAGCAGAGTTAGATCCCTCTGGATGTCAGACCGATGTCTGTTCCTCACATTACTTTTCTGTGTGAAGAATGTGCCGAGACTCCTGAGACATGACTCTCAGGTCACACAAACACAACATCATATTAAAGCTGACCTCATGAGTCACAGCTGATCTTTCC
Source organism: Sandelia bainsii (assembly GCA_032362345.1). NCBI lineage: Eukaryota > Metazoa > Chordata > Actinopteri > Anabantiformes > Anabantidae > Sandelia > Sandelia bainsii. The sequence goes on from JAUMHL010000012.1 coordinate 4,349,568, forward strand.
ATTGACATTAGGTAAGTAAAATGTTGATGGTTAGTAAAAATACATTACAGTACATCCTGTAGAACACCTACAACAATTACAACAGTGGCCTTGCTGCTTTCATACATTCACGCTGCATTTACTGTAGGCTTCTGCATTAAGGAGTTACGGCATAGCTGATGTGGCTTTCTGTGTAAATTTTGAAGCTACGGGTTCCTCAGAGATGTAACAACAAAATGATTGGGCAGCCTGTGCTACTCGTGATTTAAAATCAGATAGATCATCTTCACACTGGACTGATCACGTGTAGCAAACTTAATTTAACTGTGCGATATTTTGATCCAACAGAAATCTTCATCAGGGACTGAAACCACATGTGACGACGGGTGAACCGGGCTGCCCTGCTGGCCAATCAGATGAGAAGTTGAGTTGGAAGCTTAGATCCTGTCCTCTCAAGAAACCAAAGGCATGAATAGAAATGAAACAGTACAAAACTCTACAAAATTCTGTTTTTCACTTTGGTTCTGCTGCATCTATTCCTTGTGAGTCAGTGTGAGTCACATAATGTTACAAGAGTGTGGCACTAAATCAGCAGGAATCTGTCTAGTAACAAAACTGTAACAATACCTACAGCATACTGTAGTGTGTTCAGTGGGAACCTTATTTACCTTTTGCATCAAACATAAGTTTGGTTTAACTCAGACAGAACGTCCTTGAACAGAGTTAGGATTCCCCCACTGCCACTACCCCCGCCTGTGGTCCCTGATCCTTCAGAACCAACTGTCCAGTCTCCAAATCCATATTTCTAGACTTTTTCTATACAGTAACATACATTTTTGAGGAGTCAACTGTAACATTGTGCTCTCTGTAAACAAGGTGCCCGACAGTGTAGAAACACCTTCAACAAGATTAATGTCTCTTCTCATCATTTAGCTTTGACAAACAGGCCACTTCCTCCCCACAGTCTGTTAAATTCCTTCAGGAACAGAAAGAGAATCAGCAGCTTGGTAGCAGCAGTGAGTTAAAAAGCTTGAGCTGTACAGTAAATCAAGTAATTGTCAGAAAAAGAAAAAGAATGTCTGGAAGAATGCTCCTGCTTTTGGAACATAATCCTCATCTTCTTCTTCTGGCAATAAATAAAGTTTTTTTTGTCTTTTTTATTTTGACTGTATGATAGCACAGTTGCATAATAGCATACTTGCATGAAAGAGACAGTGATTTAACACTTGTTGCACAGTGCCAGTCTTGTGGAACATTTAGCAGCACGCAGCATCCAACAGCTTGCGGTTAAAGAAGAGATGGGAGCATTGTACATTTGTACATTTCATTTATGCAGACGTTTAATCCATAAGGATCTGAGAGCTGCTGTGTAAAAATTATTGCTCTTTAAACTTTAAATATTTGTTCTGGCTTTATGCATAAAAATAAATTAAGTCATCAATTATGTGTAATTACAAGACAGCTTAGATCTCTGCAGTAGAAAGAGAGAACTCCTGGGGTGCTTGTGCTTAATAAACAACTGCTTTTGGATATTGATCTAATGATGTGAGCAGAAAACGTGGAAATAAAACGGCTTTAGACAGAGCAGTTCCTGCTGCTCAGTAGTTTGAAGACAATAAACCCACAAAGAACAACCTGCAAGCAGCAGACTAACGGATTAAAACACTGTGATAAGACAGGTATTTTAAAGCAGATAGAGGAGATGGTCCTGATTCAAATGCAAATTTTGCCTTTAGCTCAGTGAGTTCTCAGTCAAGACAACGTTTGACAGCGGAAAGAGTTGCTGTTTTATTGTCTCTGTTTACTGTATGTAGCAGATACAATATAGTATGTGACTGCCAGTATACTACCTGTAACATTGACCCTCAGGCTGTGTGTGCATACAAGGATTTTTAGAACCCTCTAATTAACACTTCAGGCTTCTCCTCACCTTAAATGCTGAAAGATGAAGAACAATAAAAAATAAACAGAGTGGTGCAGCAGTTGCTGTAATTCTTCAAATGATACAGTTAAATCTGCTGTGCTGGTTTTGCAAAACGTGCAAGAATCTGGACGGAAAATTATCTTTTATTTTGAAAATCTGTTAGAATGGTTCTAAAATGTGTGTTTAAGTGTTGCTGATGTTGATGTATTTATTGGTTCTCTCATACTGAAGTACAATCCATGGTACGAGACCCCTGATTTTTATTATTAGTATTTCAAATACTGCCCTCTGGCAGTCTGAAACTGGTGTTATCATCAGCTGGTGTAGCCCCAGTTTGTGTCCATCAACTCACAGAGCTAAGCATCTGCTTAACCAAAAAACAAATATCTAATATGTGCTCTTTTAAAAAGCCAAAGTCTACTGCTGTTCTAACTTTAAAATGCCTCTTTTTCCTAATCCAAACAATTCATACTAATTAACACACATCTGTGTGTTTGACACATAGAGCAAAGACAGTCGCAACATGAAAAACATGTCAATCACTTTTATCATCCAACCAACAAACTGTGGATTCTGGAAACATGTTCAAAACAGCAGCATTTGTTAAGTGTTGTCAAGTCTTGACCCTCTGGGTTTCTCAAAGAGAAATTTATTTATTTATTTATTTATTGTATGTAATATAAATTTTATATACTTAGTTCTGTGACTTGAATCCAGTAATAATACATGAGACAGCCTCAGGGTCACGGCTGGTGATGCTCGATGCAGCTTGTTTATGAAGTGCTATAGGACCCATATTCCCACCATGTACTTTACCTTGGTCTGTGGTATCTTACACATTGCAGCTATCTTTAGTGTATGTCTCAGTGTGCATGTGTGTGAGCTGCCTTATTAAAAAGTAAACCTTCTGTACAGTGTTTCCCTGTCAAGGATCCTGTTCTGACCTCAGTACGACAGAAATCTTGAAAGTCAGCTTGGTGATTCAGAAGAGTATCCCACCAAACAACTAGTAAAACTCAGCTACAACAAACCCCTTGCGCATAATGTATGTAAATATCCTGAATTAATATTTTATTTATATGCTTCTCACTTACAACAACAGTGTACAGTACAGAAATATTGAAGACTACAAGGTAATGGATTGACACCACAGTTTTATGGACTAGACTGAATTTATAAGCAACTTTTTAGTCATTCACATTCTTATGAGCTTTTGAATCATTTCAGTCTACACAAGCAGCCATGAATATGCAGACACTAATAAATAAGTGCCTACTCACATCAAAATGACAGTGAAAGGAAAAATTTTAAATGAGAAATCTTTACTCGCCCTCTGATTTGTGTCTAAGAAAAGTTCATCTTAACATAAGTGGATTCAAATGGAGATGTACAGTAGAGAGACAACAAAAAAAAAAGTCTAAATTCATTAAAGTGTCGAAAACACTCCAGGCTGCTCTTTACATAATGCATTTGTTGAAGTTTAAAGTTTGAAACACAGTTTGTCAGAGAGACTTGCTTTTCCATAACACTGTGAATGAGCAAGGCCCAAACTTTCACTGTATCATCTGCTTTTGATAACCAAAAGACCTGTTTTCAGCTGAGTATTCTACTACAGGGAAACTTTGACTTGGATGTTCATCCAGTTTTCATATATTACACAAACTTGTGGACATTTTGCACCTCTGAATAAGATCAGCACTTAGACAGACGTTCTTTGAGCTGAATGTTAAATTAATATTCAAATATGCTCATGTTTAGCAGGTACGATCTCATGCTCGTCACTCGTCATTTTAGTTCAGTATTTTAGCATGCTAATTCACACTAAACACAAAGTCATAAAGTCATGACATGATGATGACACTACATAAAAAGTTGGATCAGTTATTATCATGACATGATTATCACTGCTGTCCACCCAGTATTTTTTACATACATTTAAAATTAAAGAGAACTAAACTATGATTCTACAAAATGTGGTTCAGTGGCAACTGGACTTGTTTTTAAGCTCTTGAAGACGTTTCGTCTTCCGTCCAGAAGGCTTTGTTAATTCTGACTTGACTGGTTGGAGTAGCAGGTTTATAAACCCTGTGGAGTCATCAAGTCATTAGCACTTGATTACCTGTGGGTTGTTGTTCTTTTGCCTAAGGCCACCTGCTCTGTTCAATGAGTGTTGTTCAATCTTGCAGTAAGCTGCTTCCTTCACGAATCGTTTAAACCAATTGTCCTCCCCGTCCAGGATCTTGACATTCCGGTCTTCAAAGGAGTGGCCACCCCTTTGAAGATCAACATTTTTTGGGATAACCATGACCTGGACGACTGAGAATCTTCACAGACATTTAAACTAGGATCAAAAACCAGAGATATTGTCATTTTTATTCTGTGTGTTCTTCACCTTTGTCATTGCCCACAACACAACATAGCCATTAGAGATTTTTGTAGCAGCTAATATGGTTTCAAGCCACTTTTCACTCTTCACGTCTGTTTTCTTACATTTACCACAGTGTTTATGTATTGGGCTCTAAGCGTTTGCAAAATGCAAGTTTGTGTAATTTTACTTGCACTATTACTTGGATATCCTGTTTCGTAGCATTTTCACTTCCTGTCTGTCTTCTGATGCTGGTGATTAGGTACCTGATTCCACCTTCTTAAGAGACCTGTCGTGTCGACCTGTCGTGTCACGCTGCCAGATTGTTGCCTTCTGCTTGGCGTGAACACTTCAGCCAGCCTCTGCCTGCTTTTTGCTTGTTTTACCTGTTACTCTGTTTTTCGCATGTTGCCCAATCTTGCCAGACCCAGTCTCTGATCCTATGTTGACTCTGCTCCTGATCTACTCTTTAGCTGAGTATCTTCCTGTGACATGACCTGCTCACCTCAATGTGGACCTCAGCATGCATGTACCTTGGTTCTTGTAAGTCCCCATGCTCTCTCTGCCTATTTGGAGTCTGGATTCTGATCTTCTGTGGGACTCACTGTGATATGATCTCTGCATCCTGGATTTCTCTGTGATTGGTTAATGAACTTGGATCTCTGCACTTTGGATTGCTGTGTGACTCTGATTATAACCACTGGATTCATCCCTCTATCTGCGGTGTGTTTCTCTATCACCCCGAGGACTTGTGTTTTTTCACTCCTGTTTAGAGGAAGATTTTTGGAAGAGAATTTTGGATGGATTAATCTTCAGTATTCATTTTATTCCCTTGCTTAGGGTGATAGTACTGACTGTTCACTGTGTGGGTTCAACCTGAAAACCTTCGACTCGCTCCCTGTTAACTAAACCTGACAAGTACCAAACCTGTCATCTGACTTTAATGTGTTAAACTGATGGAGCTGTCCTTTAAAGGTGCTGTTTCATTGCCCTCTGTTTGTAGCGCCATATATACACAGAAAGTGTAGCATGAGCAGCATGTTAGCAGAGCAGCAGCAGCTTTGGTCCTGCCTGTGTCTACACAAGAGGCGTTTGAGTCTGTTAAAAATTGTAGGTCACCTCTGTTGTGGAAGCGCTCAGAGCCCTGTACGCAATCACTGTGGTTACACGCATAAATGCAGGAAAACTCTTGAAACCCAAATAGCCTAAAAATGCCAATATCACTATCCATACTTAAAAAAGAGGGATAAAATCAAAGAATTAAGCAGCTGCAGTGAAGCAGAGCATTACTGCAGTGTGCAACAAACACCTCGGTATATAAATGTCTTTGAGACTCAGTCACACAGCATGTGCTCAGATTTAAAGTCATAACATCTTAAATGAATCAGAAATGAACTAGTCATGGCAGATATCTTATCTATACATCCAACTGCCTGTTTAAACAATAAAAAATGTTACTTGACTCCCACTTTTCTTTGCCAACAGTAACTGTCTGAGAGTGTGTTTTGTAGTTCAGGTGTTTCTGTGTTTGGTTGTTGAATGATGACGCTCCGAGGTGGATTCGAAAGTGAGAACACAAGAAAACTTGTAAGTCAAGTGTTTTCTACATTTACAAGTTTTAATTGCTGATACTTGTTTAAATTCTGAATCCCACAGTAGGCACTTGGTAGAAATTCTGGTTTAAACAAGCTTCAGTAATACTCTCTCCAGTTTTCTTTTGGGGAATGCCTCTGGTGCCTTCTTCAGTTTAGAAGAAATATATTCGAATATATTGATATTATACATAATCACTCAGACTGGAATTCCCACCCTCCTTCCTTTCCTTGAAGAAACCTAATACACTACTTTTTCCATGCTTTTATATCTTCAGCATTTTCTCTAACCTGTCTCGCTCCTGTTATTTTCCTTTATTTTCTCATTTCACAGCTGAAAGCAGAGCATCGGAGCTGGGCTGAACTACTGTATCGTGTTTGTTTTTGAACTTGGTATAATTAGAGGTTGCCTGACTATATCTGATGTCTCATTCTCGGTTGCATTTGAGTTATGTGACCTCTGTCTGCACCCCAACAACAGACAGAATAACACTCCATCAGCCTCACTAAACCAAATTAAGAGTCCTTTCAGCCTCTAAATAATCTGTCTTCTGGTCAGCAGAGATGGAAATGAACGATGCAATACAGCAACTCATGGAAGAACAGACTGTATGGCATTAATGGTGACCTTTGTATTTACCAGTTTTACTCAGTGTTTAGCAGCAGACTGTGATGGGTGGAACAGATCAAGAAGATCAGAAGTGTAGTGCCTGAAGATCTGCTGATGCAGTATATACAGTATATATATATATATATAATGTATATACCAGTTTTATGATTTCACAAGTTTCATGTCAAGCGTGTCATTACATTTGTGAGTGACCAACAAATTGAGCTGCAAGGTGCAATGTGTACACAGAGTTGATTTATGTAACCTTCACAGAAACAACTTCATGTCTGTAGTTTCAGGGAAACAACTGATAATGCAAATGCTGTGTTCCTGCTCTTGCATCATAAATTCATATGGCAAAGATTTTTTGCATGTAAAAATTCAGTTTAAGTTGAGACAGTACCATTCTCTAGTGCCGAATGTAGGTAAGTTAACAACTTAATTGATTTCACCTATTGACTTATAATTCTATAATAAGGATAGAAGCTGTTAAGGCTGACACTGCATTTCAGACACTATCAACATGAAGATTAAAATTTTATTAAATATTTAATTTCCATATAATTGAAATGCATCTATGTTTCTTTTATTTACTGTGGACATACGCTCCAGGCCCACATCAACCAAATATCTACACATGCCTGCAGTCTCATCCAGCAGCTACCAGAAGTAGGCACTTGAGTTATTCTAAACACTGCAAGTGCTGGTACCAGAAAATATCCAACCTTTTAAATCATTTACACAGTCGCAATGTAGACTCTTCAGCTAAGCGAATCACTGCAGCAACCAAAAGACCAAGGGCTGACAACACCTGGCCCCGTTTGCGACTTCCTATCAGACATGTTCTTGATTAGAAGTAGCTATAAACCATCTGTGGTGAGTGAGAGACCACTTTCCATTTTTGAATGATGAAAAGAGACTACTGCCACCTGCTGGTATGGAGAGTTATTTCCTCACATAGGTGCAGAACATACACATGTGGTAGTTGGCCATTGGCTGCAGTCTTAGCTTTCAGCCTAGGCCAAGGTGACCCGAGGCGACGCAACAGTCGGACTTCATCACCTCTACTTTTTGATGTGTCTTCTTAGTGGATCTGTTCTCTTAGAAATTGTGATGAAGATTTAGTAGTTCACCCATTATGTTTCAAACTCACTGGAAAGAGCATTGTTACAAACTCCTTAGATTCTAGTGACTGTATATACTATATGTATCAATTCATATTATCTTGAGTGGTAGGTTGTGAAAAAGGATCAACTAATGAACAGTTCTTTAAACCCTTGAACAAATGTGACAGTAATTAGTTTGTGAAATCCTCTTTAAAAATGATCAAAGTTAATTTGATGCTCAAATATCAAATATAGTCTGTGGAGATGACTGGGTGTATGATGCACTAATGTTTTAATACTGACATGTATGTGATGTGGCACCACCTTCTGCAGTTCAGCCCTGAGAACTAGTAACTTTGTTCTTTTACTATGCAGTCAGCCACTTCGATATTATCTCCATCGATTCTAATACAGGTGAAAGCAGCTCCACCAAAACATAAACTCAGATGATGCTGCTGTTTGGAATCTTCATCTGTAATCATCAAGTGTTTAAAGCTGCTGTCAGACCGACTCTGTAGAGCCTGTAGGCAGAGATAAAGTGGATGTGATAAGCTGTGCGCTTTGATTTCACATATGAAACAGAGAGATATCTGATAGATTGTTGACGCTGTGCTGTGTGGGGAGATCAGTGCACGTTTCTGAACCAGTCACACTGATTTGTCATCGGCACAGTCCAACTGTAAAATAAATGACAGTGGCAACTGAGAGTGACAACATAGAATCGGAGCCTTCAGGTCAATGCAGGTGTTGCCTCTGCAAATCCACTCACAATCTTCTCACAATCTGTTAGAAATCACACAAATACATTTTTTAGCATGATGATTAATTGTTTCTTACCAAAATGCACCTTGGAAATTGTAGTTCCCACTTTGAGTTTTGATGCAAATAAAGGCTTTGATTTTTTTTGTCACAGAATGAAACATTTTTGGACACAGTTGCCATTTTTTTGTATATATAATAATGCTGTATGGTACTGTAGCACACCTCAGATGTGCAGATTCTTGTACCGTCAGGAAGAAACTATTATCAAGTGAAACAAAAACAGGGCAACTTGACTGAAATACACTTTATCTTTGAAAGACACCGACTTGATTTAGCTCATTGCAACTACCAGGCCTATGAAGTTAAAGCAACCAAGACCTGTTGTCACATACACCTCAATATTGTATTAAGTCCTGCCTGAAAATCATCTTAGCTGCAGGATTTTCAAATAAATCACATTATACACTGTTTTCAGCTCTGGAGAAAATGTGCAGGTGCAGTATGAAGGTTCTGAGTGATCAGAGACCGTCATTGGGAAAGAAGTTTTCTTGCTATTTCATAAACTAAGACTGTTGGATAAATCATGTTACCTTACAAGGAATTGGTATTTTCAGGGGAAAAAACACAAGGGGTGAAAAACTCCTTGAAATTCTAGTTTGCTGCCAAAATCCTGCTGTCGGTGTAACGAGATATACTGAATCAACCTTTTTTATACTACAACACAATCTTACTACAGCCCTCTAAACACTGTGATAAAAATCTAAATAACCACAATCGTGGCTCTCAACATAACAAAGAGTGTGTTCACTTGTGGCTGACATCAGTGTATGTGACAACAGGTCTTGGTTGCTTTAACTTCATAGGCCTGGTAGTTGCAATGAGCTAAATCAAGTCGGTGTCTTTCAAAGATAAAGTGTATTTCAGTCAAGTTGCCCTGTTTTTGTGTTCACTTGTGGCTGACATCAGTGTGTGAGTGTGGGGATGTGAACAATGACTCATCGAGCAGGAGCTCAAATGGAGGAGAAGCTGTACAGGCCTTGGTCTTGCTCGATTATTATGCCAAGATAGAGGAGAATAGCAGGGATCAAATCTAATAACCAGTATTTGTTTAGAGGATTAAAGGATTAGACTCACACCGCTACAGTCCCATTTGATCTACACAGTGCTACACAAAGTTTGCCTTTGCATTTAACACTGAAGTATACACTATTTACATTCAGACAGCTCGGCTTGCTGAACAGGTCACACACATTCTGCAGATTAAATATAACTCAGCACTGATGTGAGGGGTTTATAATCCTAACAGGTTTGAATCACAGTTGTAGAAAGATACTATGAACAGATTACATAAACACTGAGAATGTTTTTGCGCTTACAGAGCCCATTCCACTGTATTTGTAATGTGTAAATCAGTGTCAGAGTTTCACTTGCAAAAGGCCAAAGGAGTGCGGTGCACCTTTAATATCCCTACAATCAACCAGAAAACTAACCAGCACTGGTTCTTGATGGGCTTAGTGGTGAAGGATGAGTGTTGCAGCTCACATGTTAGGGGACAAAGTCCAGCCCGGATCAATTGTCATGAGTCAGTGACTCTCATTTTCCCTCATTACCAAGTTCAAAGCTCTTTTTCTGAATATAACACTGTCACTTCTCCACTGACCAGGACTAATCTTAGAGGAAAAATTATTTGGCTGCATGATTACTGGGAGCAGGTGATAATACTGTAATCCTGCTGTGAATTATTATTATTAAAAGCCGCAAATGTAATGCTATGTAGGAGGGGGCCATTTATTATGATTTTCAAAATTCAGAGTTATATTTTCAACAATTAACTCAGCTGCTGCCACAGCTCCTTATCTCATCAAAACCATTTTGTGTCTCCTTAAAGTTTCCACGCAATGACACAGGGCACAGTAGGTCTGACCTGAAACAGACCTGTGAGAACCTGCCAGAACCCTGACAAGCACACATTGATTTAAAAAAATCACATTTGAGGTGGACCCGAGTATAATTAATCCTAAATGGGGCCAACATGAACAGAGACAGAACTCAACTGCCGGTGACATCATCATCATGATGTGATTATCAGTCAACAAGCAGCCTGGCTGCATCTGCTATTCACAATGTGTGTTAAATCTTTTACTGCGGTTTGTGTGGGATATTTATTTATTATGGCTCATGACCTGCTTTCATGTGCTGATTTATTATGTCTATGCCGCCCCGACAAACAGGAACCCCTAAAACTAACAGTATTTCTCACACTTTTTTCATCATGTAAATGTCACAGCTTATACATAGAGCCAAGTCTGTAAAAGTATGGACATGTTACCACATCATGGTAAACAGCAAATAATAAGAATCGAGTAGCTGTTGAGGACTATTTACAGCAGCTTTTAGTGCTCTTCTGAGTATTTTCAGCATCAGAACGATGTATGTGGGATGAAAACAAAATTAAATACAATATTAGAAGTAATGGTAATGAACCAAGCTCAACAGTGTGAGTCACTGTTGTGATGAAAACGTGTTTTAATCTGTATTACCTGTGGGACTGTATTACTCAGATTATAACAGGCTTTGGATGCATACATAGTACAAGTTAAAGATCAAATCCCTGTTGTATTTGGTCTTTTTCAAAGGATTGGTCGATACACAGTATCACCAGCATTAACTCACCATGGCTGTCACAGTGTGGTTAACACAGCTCTGTGATATCTCAGAAAACTGGATGTGAATAGTTTATTTTTCTATCACAACTCAAAGACAGGAAGTCCATAGGAAAATTATTCAAGGCTGTGCCCCTTTAACTCTAAATCAATGCCATTCATTATTTTGTTGAATAAGAGGCAGTGAGATGCGTCTTACCACAGCTCTCTGTCATTTAGCAGATCAGACAACTTTCTCTTTGACCAAATCCAACTATTAATAGAATTCTGCGCTTTTGTGCTGCACCCTTCAGAAGAGACTGAATTAAACTGAGCTTGTACAAAGTGGCTTTTGACACAGCAGTGTGTACCTCATACCTTCAGACTGTGAGAAGGAAATATCCAAAATGTTAATGCAGATGAAATGTTGTGAATTGCTTCTAGTCTCCTCTCTTAAACTGCCCTATAGTGGACAGGAGGAGATTAGCTGCTATGATAGAACTGGACAAACATCTAATAAGTGATTAAGATCAGAGGTTCAGCCGAGTGGCAGACAAACAGGCACTCTTACGGTAATACTCAATAATACACCAGCCCAAAGCGTGCCAGGCGACATGCACCAAACACACCTCTGTAAGTATAAAAATCTATCATAAATCTGACTGGAGCTGCCTGACTCACAGCAAATCCAAGTTCACTTTTCTTTTCTACTCCTGATCTCGTACCCCACACAGCTCTCAACCACAGTCCATCAGCTTCACTTTCGATACTCTGAAACAGCATGTGTTCTCTCTGCTTTTGACGCCACATCTTTAAATGGAATTGGTTCTTTTTTCTCCCTGCAATCTGAGATTTGATTGAGAAATCACAGTTAAATTATTCAGCTGTTCGCATAGAAAAGTGAAGCAAAGTGAGAGGTTTCCGTAACTCTGCAGTCTGCTTATAAATAATAAACATAGATATGCAAACAAGCCACGTGCTGTATTCTCCAATTAGGCCAGTTCTTTCTCTCTCACACACAAAAAATAAGCAGGCAAAGTTTCAGTTTTCTCAGATGTCAGGTGTCAGGTTGTAGCACGGTTGACATTTTTAGATTGTCTGATGGGAAGGAATGCAAAAATTAGCATTTTTATGTGCCATGCCCACTATAGGTCATCAGCCTGTGCCTCCAGTTGAAGGAAATCTCATATCTTGCTCAATTCAACCAAGATAGGTAGTGATTCACTTATGGAAACGTTAATTGGTAACATCTTACTGTCACAGTTTTCTCGTGATTATGCAGTTCAGCAGAGTTCAGCTTTTGTAAATGTCAGAGTGATTCTATTTACAGCTCAACAAAAAAGTCAGTCTATTGAGGGTGAGTGTGTCTTATATATTTATATTAATGGATGAAATAATTCATAAATGTTAAAAAGATCACTTGTAGTGACAACACTACAGAGAATTATCACCAATGCTGTAATTACTCTCAGCTCCATGGAGTATTTTGGTGTCTTTCAGCGTATTGTTGTGATTTCACTTCCCACAACTTTATTGTTTTGTACAAACTCTCATAAACTCACTGCAAAAGAGCATTAATCGGTGTTTTTACAACTTGCACCGATGCCCCCTACCACCAGAGGGCATCAAAGCTGCAAATGTGTTATTATGAAGAAAATGTCAACAACAATGAGACAAAACTATTTAGAAGGATCTAAGCAAACCTTACTGGACAATATATTGTTTTTTATTTATTTTATCTCTCAGTTGCATTTACTCTCCCTGGCATCTTCAATGCCGTTCAGTAGTCTGGGCTTTGTCTAGGCCACTCAAGGACAGTCACAGATGCACCATGAGCACCCTGGAGCAGGCTTTCTACAAGAATTTCTATTTAATTGACTTATGATGAGATGCATTCCCATAGCATGATGCAGCCACTACCATGCTTCACTGTATGGATGGTAATAACTAACTTTGAGATATGAAGGAGCCTGATTATTTTGCGCTTTATGGGTGAGGAGAAGGATTTTAAACTCCATTCTAGATTTTACAGGGAGCCAATGGAGAGAAGCTAATGTAGGAGAAATATGATCTCTCTTGC